>OU342742.1:233591929-234191929 GCA_910589775.1 Avena eriantha | reverse complement strand
ATGCTCGTTGTTTGCTTGCCTTGTCATTTTGATATGGGGATTCTTCCGTATCATCGGGCAAGGGGTACCCCATTGGCGGTTCTCTATGATACACATGTACTTACTATGACAAGAACTTACCGGTAACTAAACTTGAGTAGCATGAGGAGCGACCCTCGTATTCAAGGGACATGAGATTTCCAACTTATACTTTGTCAAGCATATACTCCATAGTTTGTTAACTTTAACCTTAATCACTTCAAGATGCTTATGATAGGGGCAATGAGAGCTGAAAGCTAATAAGTACCATAATTTTTTAAGCTCTTTATGAGACTTGAATCCCTACTTCCTTCTATGAAGGCCTTTCTTTTACTTTTATGTTGAGTCTCCACCTTCTATCTTTATGCACCTACTTTGAGAGCATAGTGGCCATTCTTAGTTCTATGCATTGTCCCAAGACTTGTTGATTGATGCATAATTTTGATATTACTTGTTCTTAAACTTTTTGTATCTAGTCACTCTTATGAAATTTGAAGGTGTCCTATGCATTTATGTTTGCTACTCTATGAGGGACAAGCTGAATGCCACTATGCTATGTTTTCTTTATGTGAAACAAACAAACGTCTTGCAAAGCATTGTTATTCATGAATCTTTTGTTTGTGCCTTTTTATGTTGCAACATAGTTGATATGTCTTACTATTAGAACTTTATCTTTCTTGTTATGATTGAAGTACTATGATCCCAGCTATCAATGTTCTACAAATACTTTGATCAAGTTTATGATGGTGCATGTCACCTCAAAAATTATTCTTATTTTTTATCACTTACCTACTCGAGGACGAGCAGGAGTTAAGCTTGGGGATGTTGATACGTTGTAAACATATCCATAATTTTTGATGTTCCATGCTTGGTTTTATCTACTTTCTTATGTTTTTTCAACACTTTGGAGTACTTTTTATACACTTTCATGGACTAACCTATTAACAAGATGCCACAGTGCCAGCAGCCTGTTTTCTGCTGTTTTTGGTTCCAGGAAAGTCAGAAAATGAATATTCTCGGAATTGGACGGGACAAAAGCCAAAGTCAGTTTTTCACTGAGGGGGACATGAAGCCAGAATACGAGACGGAGAGGGGCCAGGGGCCGGCCACACCACCTAGCCGCGCGGCCAGGCCTGACCTGCTCCAGGGGGTGGTTTGGCCGCCTAGGGCACCCTCTCAGCCTCCCCTTTCGCGTATAAGATGCCTCTGATACAGGAACCCTAAGCACCCGATCAAAAATCCATGAAAGAGTCTGTAGCTGCCATCATCTCCATCCCTAGATCGGGAGGGATCTGAAGCTCTTCCCGGCACCCTGCCGGAGGGGAGAATTCACCTTGGAGGCCTTCTTCATCACCATGCAAGCCTCTGGTGTGATGCGTGAGTAGTTCATCCTTGGACTACGGGTCCATGTAGTAGCTAGATGGTTGGTTCTTCTCATTTGTGCTACCATGTTTAGATCTTGTGAGCTCCGTTCATGATCAAGATCATCTATTTGTAATCCTACATGTTGTGTTTGCGAGGATTCGATGGATATTGAGATGCTATTTCAGATTGATTATTGATTCTATCATGTCTTTGTTATTTGTGATCTTCCATGCTTTCCGTTGTTAGTAGCTATCTTGGCCAAGTAGATGCTAGCAACTCCAAGAGTTAGTATTTATGCTCAATAGTGGGTTCATGCCTCTAGTAATCTAGGGAAGTGACAGAAATCTCTAAGGTACTAGATGTGTTGTTGCTACTAGGGAGAAAACAACAATCCTTTGTTCATACAACAATCGTATTGTTTACTTTACATGCAATGCGTAATGCAATTATCTGTTGCTTTCAACTTAATACTGGAGGGGGTTCGGATGATAACCTAAAGCTGGATTATTAGTCATAGATGCAGTTGGATTACGGTATATGTATAATGTTGTAATGCGCCATCAAATCTCAAAGGAGTCAAGATGATTAGTATATGCATGTATGCTTTCTCGATGTTTGTCAATTACCCGCTGTAATTTGTTCACCCAACATGTCATCTATATTAAGGAGAGCCACCACTAGTGAACTATGGACCCCGATCCTTTCTTTTACCATCAATCTACAACTGTTTACAGCTTTCTGTTTACTTTCTACAAACTATTACTTTCTTCCACACAATTCGTTTAATCCTTTGTTTTTAGCAAAACCGGTAAGATTGACAACGTCACTGTAAGTTGGGGGAAAAGTTCTGTGGTTGTGTTGTGTAGGTTTCCACGTTGCTGCTAGCACCGGTAGTGCGCCCTGCCAAAGGCTAGCTAGCAACACCTTGGAGGTGTTTCCTTGCTCCTACTGGATTGATAACCATGGTTTCATAACTGAGGGAAACTTACTGTTGTGCTCATCATACCTTCCTCTTGGGGTTCCCCAATGAGCTCGCTATTACACGAGTCAGCAAACACCACATGCTAGAGTGACATCATTGCATGTGTTCTTTTTCTAGAACTAGAATGATGCACACTGATACACGCAAACACACATCCAATGACTCTGGTGGGTCCTTTTATGAAAATAACACACATCCAATGACATCTAGTGGATCCATGTGGTCTATGAAAAGAACACACATGCAATGACATCTAGTGGAGCCATGTGGTTTAGGAAAAGAACACGTGTGCAATGACATATTGTGTATCCATGTGGTTTATGAAAAGAACACACATGCAATGACTAGTGGATCCTTCTGTTTTAGGAAAAGAACACACATGCAATGACATCTAGTGGATCCATGTGGTTTATAAAAATAGCACACATGTAATGACATCTACTGGATCCATGTGGTTTGGGAAAAGAACACACATGCTGGAGTGGCATCATTGCATGTGTTCTTTTTCCAGAACCACAATGATGCACGTTGATACACACACATACATACAAGTGGGTGTGGTGATGCAACATCTTTCAAACTAGTGGTAGATTGCATGTTGTAGTTTAATTCCAGCATGCTTCTAGGGTTCCTAGACATGGTTGTACACCACATGTTGGAGTGGCATCATTGCATGTGTTCTTTTTACAAAACGACAATGGTGCACACTGATACACACACACATCCAAATGTGTGCCGTGATGCAACATCTTTCAAACTGGCGGTAGAATGGATGTTGCAGTTGAATCTCAGCATGCTGCTAGGGTTCCTAGACATGGTTGGACACCACATGCTGGAGTGGCATCATGTTGCAGTTGAATCCATTGTATGCCAATATGTATTTTATTGTATAATATGTATGCCAAGATGTATTTCATTGTATAAGACACCCACTTTCCATTTTTAAATTCTCTTTCTATTTTCTATTTGAATCCCTTAGTCAGTTTTTCCCTTGGTTTTTTATACTACTCAGTTTTGCCCTCTCTCTCGATCAAAAATCACATAAAATCCCAAACATATGCTCACTCTAGCTGCTACACCCTGATTGGTTGACACAGTTGTCACACGGATCGTGCGCACCAACTGTTGATCCTCTGTGATCCAACGCGGATTTTTGCACACGTCGTGCCCTTCATAGTACTACGTGAGACAGCATGGACGTCTCTCTCAGCAATACTTCTACAATAAGGAACACGAAGCCGTTGATGGCCTACAAGTGCATAGGTTCGTTAGAGAATGTTTTCACAGAAGTATTAATTCTAGTTTTTATATCGACCCCAATAAGGAGCCTAGGAAAGTGTTTTTATGCGGTGTTTTTGTCGCACCAAAGGTGTCATAGGTCTTGAGAGAATTGATTGCAAAAGTTGACGGTGGAAGTGGTGAGTAAAATATAGAGGAAACTTGTTTAGGAAATAAGTAAATTGCATAAAAGTAAAGATACGAAAGATGTGTAAATGTCGTGTAGATGAGAAGTTAGGCATGGAGAGAAACAGTTCATGGTGATAGTGAAAGTGCCAAATGGATAAAGTGGAATAAGTGATAGTGATATTTCTTATTTATAAGTTAGTAGGCAAGCAACACATATACCGACTAGGATTCCTCATGGCCAATTCTTCCTAGTCCCAATGATCCGTATGCCTGTTACAACGGCCATGGTCAGCAAATTAATTAAGGTCTTGTGACCAGATCAAGGCTTTAATCTTGATGGTTCCTTGTTATCCTCGAGTAGTATTAGCTCTTCATTAATATCAAACATTTCACTTGGGGGTCGCTGAATTACTAGCATATAAGTTCATACCTATGAGATCTTTGGATCATGTTACTTGGGCCCTTAAATTAGATAACAAGCATTAGGCAAACATAGATAATCATTCTCATTATTAAATAAACACTACAAAGATCACAAATGGATGGATTTAAAGGAGGCACGTCACATTTCACCAATCCCTACATCTCCCACGCCTATGGGGATTTACTCAGACATGAGGGAAATACAAATAAAATGCATAATTGTATTGCAAGTAAAAATCCTCTCAAAGTTATTGTAGCAAACCACAATAGAGATTAAAGATCAAATCAAATACAAACCGAAGGTAGATAAAAGTATCAAACCCAAATATTACAAGTGCCAATCTCTCTCTCTCTAAGTAATGATGGGAATGATGGTGGAATGTGTGGTTTAGAGGTTGGAGATCGTCGAGGAACGAGGTGATCTTCTCCTCTTCCAGATCTGATCTACCCCCTCTAGACGACTTGCGACAGTTGTATCTTATGTTATGTGGTTCTTCTCATATCTCTCTCTTCACGAAAGTTGCTTATATTGATATAAGGAAGGCATCAGCGTGTAGTACAGGCGGGCGGTATGGGCATGTTCCGACCGTACCGATGGTCGTTGTGCGTACTGGACGCCTCCAATGAAAGGGGCTCCAATTTGGGATTGACTTCTTTGGGTGTATTTAGCCCATAAATGCTATTAGATCTCCAATAAATGTTCATTACCTGAAAACTATCATAATAAACCAAGGATTCGCTAATTGCGATGTTAACATTAGTAGAAAGGGGTAATCTTAAGTGAAATCTGGCAATAAACAAGAGGAAAATTAATAGTTAAAAGTGATGAAATTTGGAGCTATCAACATCCCCAAGCTTAGCGGTTACTCACCCTCGAGTCACAAAGCAATAATGAGTAGGAAAAGAACTTAATCAAGATGAAAAATTACAAGTTCAAGGTTGTATCATATTCCATCGTCTCAATTCCTGCAACCTTGAACACGAGCATAATATATCTGAACAGTTGCATTTAAGATTAATTCCTAAACACAAGTAACTTGCTAGCTAATAGTTCTTATAACTCAAATGAGATTGTTCAAAATTTGGCAAGGCTTTGCAAATCAATTTCTTTTAGTTCCTGCCTTATTATGAGAGTGAATATGTTTTAAGCGAGGTTGCTTGAGTCAAAATTAAGGGTGCACATGTAAATGTCAAAAGAAGGATGAACATAGAGCTTTTTCATTAACACCCACTTCGATAATCTTGGCTATCAAATAACCCTTCGTTTCCTTGCCTATCAAGAACTCTAATTGTACATTTTAGGTGGTGAGGTGATGCCAAAGATCAAAAGTATTGAAAGCCTTTCAGCTCATATTTTGGTGATAAATTTTTCTTTCTTTCTCAAGGATCAACGAATGTCCCTTCTTTTGTAAACGCCTACACAACCTTTTGAGAATACCAATAATTTTGCCCATATAGCGACACATATGCCACTCATGCCATCAACTCATAGATGAAATCCGGGGTTATACCATATATCATTTAGAAGCTAGCGGAGTTGTTGGCATCCCAAAGGTGTGTATTTGAAACAAAGTACTCCCTCCATCCAGAAATAACTGACTTGAGTTTGGCTAGATATGAATGTATCTATACACTAAAACATGTGTAGATACATTCAAATTTAGACAAACCTAAGGCAGTTATTTTTGGACGGAGGGAGTACTTTTATTTCCTTCTTCCCCCTTTTTTACAGTAGGTTAATACGGGTTTTGGCATCTCCCTGTCCCACTATAAAAAGTTCATTATATCAAACAATTCTTTTTCAGAAGGTATCATCAAGTCAACGATCAGTATGTGGGGTTGAGCACTACTAAGATTAAGCCCTTAAGACAAAAACATGGCACCAAAGTTGTTGATAGACACTTTCTCTTATTCTTAAAAGTTTGGAATTAAATCCAAGGGGAAGTTTTTCAAACTAGTGTTAATTGTCGAAAGTCTTAACCAAAGAGATAACAAAAACCTTTGAGCTCAAGTCCTAAAAGTTAACGAATTAAGCATGGAGTCAAACTCAAGTGCAACCGAATGGACATAAAATGTTCATGAATAAGCATACAGGAAGAAGGAAAATAGGAATGTGGTACCTCCTCTTGCTTGCTCGTCTCCTACTTGAGTCAACTCTTTACATTTGTCCCCATAGCTCAATCAATAGAAGTGAGCATACTGCAGAAAGAATCAACAAGAGCCGAGAGAAATTTGCACAAATAAAATTAAAAGCTAGTCTAATATTTTTGGGTTTTTCTTGTTATAAAATACAGAACTGAAAGTAAACATGCATTGAAATAAAACAAATAAAAAGAAGAAAGAAAAATATGAATACAAAAAGATGGGAGGAGTTTAACCTCCCCAAGCTTAGGCCCCATTTGGGAGCTATGTTTTTTTGAAGTATTTGTAGAATACTTCAGTTTCCAAAATTATTGAAGTATTGAATACTTCAAAGAATTTGGGTTTATCAAATAATATGGTTTTGTAAACCGAAGTATCGCCAAAACTACAGTTTTTTTGCCGTATTAAAAACTTCAACCCAGACCTATTTTTCCTAAACAGAGAAACATGCTTGCTACAAAATGCACTTGCTTCTTCTCAGATTGGTTCACATGCATGTTTTTCTCAGGTTGGTATTCACCTCCTGTGAATATGTGTTAGATAAGCTTTCCACCTTTGGCCGACCCGGACACGACACCTTGTATTTAGAACCGATCCTGTGGCACCTAGGACGTCAACGTCAGCGTCTAAGAAAGCCATGCAAGTACAATAGTCGTACACTTCACAAGCATGAGTGACAGCCTACAAGGAAACATGCAACCATCATTCCTAGTTTCATGCATACTTGCATGCAATCTGCTGCCTCCTTCATCCCTGCCTCACAATATCTAGTCGATTGTCCTACACACGCATATCTCAAGTTCTTTGTTTGAAGCCTTATCATCGATTAGTTTGCTACATATTTTTGAAATCTTATGCATACTTGCATGCAATCTAAAGCCTTGTCATCGATCAGCCATGCATGCATACATTTGGTAAAAAGGGGCCACCCATGCAACAGAACAATCAATCAATGTGATGATCAAACAACAATGCCCAAACATTGCAGTTTCGCCAAAAACTGAGAAATACTATTGTATCAAGAAACTACAGTATTATTTGTCCATGCATTGAAATACTTCAGTTTTGCAATACTATGGTTTTGAAAAAATGGAGCTCCCAAACCAAGCCTTAGGATTTTTGCCTAACTGGAATCAAGCGTTGCTACCATCGAGTGGCAGCTGCTGATATGGGAAGTTCGGGTAGCGGTTTGGAAAATCAGTCATGAAAGATGTGAAGTCTTGGGTGAGATTGACTATGTTGGTGTTCACATCATACAACGTGTTTTCTATGTTGTCAATGCGATGTACCACCTGGTCAAACTCGGCCCTCGGGACATAGTTGAATCCCGACTGTGGTGGAGGCATACCTTGGTGTTGGTGATTGTGGAAAGGTTGTTGGTGATGGTGCTGTTGACCGTAATCGTCCCAACCTGCACCATGCCTATCTTCTTCGCCTTGATCTTGCTGATGTTGGCCAGCTGCTGTGTTTTCCTAGTTGGGGTGGACTCCTTGCGGCGCATTCCTACCTGAGAGGATCAATGCCTGCCGAAACTCCTTCTCAGTGAGGACCAAACCTATTTACCTGGAAAACCAAAAGCTTGGACAAAAGGAAGCAAAATCTGGTGGAGATCATAGTTAGGCTCAAAATAAAACTAGTAATCACGAAGGGAACGGTTGGGTCTATAGACCCCCGTGAACTTGGTGCTAGCCATATGAGTGTCATCTAGGCTCTTACTACTAGCCATAGCTCTTTCCTGTGGTAGGACAAATTCGTTTGCGTACGCGATCTGTGTGAACAACGCACCACAACGAATGTCCCCCACAGAAGCCGACCTTTGGCGGGGAAAGTGCTGGATGAGCAAAGCAGCCAAGTTTACCTTGTGCTCCATCTCTGGATGCAAGGCCATATGAATTACACTCATTTTGGTGCTTGCCATTGCCTCAAAATCACCTTTCCCAAAAAGAGAATTAACAAGGAAGGTATGAAAATAACAGATAGTAGGATTCTAGATAGTGGTGCTCTCTTTGCGTAAATAATCAGTGTTCCCGTGGACAAATATTTGCTCCCAAGATTGCATTGCCTCTGTGTGCACATTGTCATTAATATCGTGTTCCCCTCATGCGAGAATCCGAAACTATCACAAAATTCATAGAAGGAAAGGTTGTGGAGCTGCCAATTGTGTACAAAACTTACAGTGCAATTACGCTCTTCGGCCTCGAGATCATCATGAAATGATGACATGAACTCGTACGTGGCGAGCTTGTAGGTGTCGACGGATAGGTAGGAGAAGTTGACCGTTCCAGCTTGCACAGTCATCTGCTCGAAGTCCTCCTAAAGACCCTGACGGGAGAGGAACTCACGGTCTACCCACTTGGTGGAAAAAAGCTTGCGGTTGCTCACCCTCTCATAGTTTTGACTCATGGCGGCCGTCAAGATGTCCACCTCCGAGCGCCTCTTCTTTGAACCTGGTGGCTTGGCAGAGCCCGAGGCTCCCGCGGTACCCGAGCCCTTGCCCGGGCGGAAAATCATTCCAATGTTATGCATTGTGCTGCAAATTTTTTGAAGAAAAATATAGGCTTCAAGTTTCTATCACATGAGCAAATGATTACATGTAGAAGTTATAAATCCTAATGTAAGAAATCAACAATAATCTCAAAATATGATGAACTCATCTAAATAGCTAATGTGATGGATTCAACCATAGATTTCGGAAAATAGAGTATGGATCAGATGAGAAACTTACATATGTGAAGATTCCCCAACTCAAAAACACGAAATCAATTAAGAATCAAAGGTTCTAGGAGGAGAGGGTTTGAGATGGAGAGAAAAAGAACAAGGAAGAAAGAGGAAGAAGAAGAAGAAGGCTGGATGGGAGCCAGCCGCCGTCGACCTTTACCTGGCGACACACTCGGTACGGGCAGGTGGTACGAATGCAGCCTGCCCGTATCGGTGGTTGTCACCGTTGGATAGAAGTTAGCGTTCAAGATCAAACCTAGTCGACACGGTACATGCACACGGTATGGGCGCAACCCGACCATACTGTTGCTCGTTATCCATACGAGGAACCTTGGTCGACTTCGTCGAGATTTGGGACGGGCGTGTGGTACGGGCGTACACGGCCGTACCACTTCTCGTTACTCGCACTATTTCCTCTACTGAATTCATCGAGATTCAGTACGGGCGCGTGGTACGGTCGTACCCTAGCCATACCACTGCTCGTTATTTTATCTTAACCTTTTTTTTCTTCATTTTTCCGTTGCTTCTCAACTTTTCTAAGGTAAATTCTCTGAACAAACTCAAAACTTGAAATAAATTTATTAGAGCATACAAATAATAAAGTAGTAACATAAGGAAATTTTAAACTTAATATATTGAGAATCGGTTGACTCCCATTAAGTATTTTATTCTAGAGTTTTGATCAGCCAAACTCCATATCATTGGTGTTTACCTCAAGCTGCTCTTTTTCTTCAGTCCTTGCTGCTTGAACACGCTTAGGCGGCGGAACATATTTTGCATTGTGTTCCTGTTTTTTTGGAAAGTGTCGAACAATCTAATCATCATATATATTGAAGAAAATCTTACTGCTAGAACATATTTTTTCCATTGTGTTCCAGCTGTGCTAAGAAAAGGTCTTCCAAGGATGATAGATAGTTTGTCATCCTCAGGAACATCAAGAATAATAAAGTCGGTGGGTATGACATGTTGATCAATTCTAAGTCGAACATCTTCGATCATACCGACAGGTTGTCTAGTTGTCTTATCCGCCATTTCTAAAGTTATAGATGTAGGAGAACATTCTCCAAGATTCAATTTCTTAAATAGGAAATAAGGCATAACACTAACACCTCCTCCTAAATCACAAAGAGCATTGAATATATTAGTTTTCCCTATTGCACAGGAGATGGTTGGTATCCCTGGGTCCCCAAGCTTAGCAGGCAGCTTATCACCAAAGCTTGTCATTACTGCTACTGTCTTAGTTACCTTCTTTTTTCTATTAAGGATATCTCGCATAAACTTTTTATAAGTAGGAACTTGAATAGCATCAGTTAAAGGAAGTTCTAAACGCAAGCTTCCTAGTGCCACATCAAAAGAGTCATAAATAGCTTTATCCGATTCGTATTGAACACGGTTAGGATAAGGAATTTTCTTTTTAGTAGGTATTACCTTCTCTTTTACCTTTGCCACAGGTCCAACATTCTTTTTGTTTTTTCTTGTAGCTGATTTTTTCTTATCGGCGTGTTCTTCACGCAGTATGATAACTTGCTCTTATTGTTCCTTTCTAAGATGGTCGTCTTCCCCTGAATTGATTGTCTTAGAGTACGAATCATATGGTTTATGCTTGTCCCCTGCTTCCTCTTCTTCTCTAGTTTTGGAAGTTCATTCTCCCTTTTCTAGGCCTCATAACCAATGTCCTCCTAGGGATCGAATAAATCCTCTCCTTCTTGACTCATCTCCTGAGTCTCTCTAGCTTTTTGAGCTTATTATTCTTGATACCAAGCTGGTCCTTATGGTTCCTGAGTTTCTGTACGACGTCTAGTAACAATGTTAGTAGAAATAGTATTGAAATTTCCTTGGTTCAAAATCAAAGTTTGGGTTTCATTTATTTGCTCACCCTGAGTTTTAACCATACGTAGATATCTATCTAAATGTCTTGTGGCTTGACCAAAGTAATCAAAGACTTCTGTTAGATCTCTTATATTCTTTTCTTGTGTCATAAGGCGTTTATAATTTTTCTCACGGAATTGATTCTGTTGATATTTAAACTTCTGCATTACAAGATTTATATCATCTTCTATTACATAAGTTTGAAGAATGTCAACTTTATTCTCTTTTACAAGTTCCGAGGCTATACCTTTTTCTTCCATAGACTTTTTGAGTTCAGGTATAAGATCTGGTGGTATGTGAATCATACCTTTTGATGGTTCAGTATCCACAACTAGATTCTATTGTTCATCATTAAAGGATCTTACCTCAAAAAACTTAACACATTTCGGTAGTGTCAAGTTGCATATGGCTCCTCCTGCAGATAGATCAATCATTTCTCTTGTCTCATCATTAAGCCCATTATAAAAATATTGAATAACTAAGTCCTCATGAAAACTGTGATTTGGGACTTTCATAATCACTGCATAAAATCTATTCCATGCTTGATAAAAGTTTTCTCCAACTATTTGAAGAAAGTTTGTTATATTTTGTTTGATCTGCATGATTTTAGTGAATGAACAATATTTATGCATGAATTCTCGGATGCAATCTTCCTAGCTTTTTATAGTATGATTGGGTAATGATTGTAACCAACCTAAAGCATTATCTTTCAAAGACCAGTGAAAGAGTTTAAGAAGTACAAACTCTATTGGTAATCTTGCTAGTTTAAGAGTAGCACAAAGGTCATAGACCCTTGTCAAGTGGTCACTAGGATCTTCCTCTTCTTTTGCTGCGAAAGAAATTTCTTTCATCATATAAATTAACTCAGGATATATTTCGAATTCCTGGCCTTCAAGTTTAGGACAAAGAATATGCATTTTTCTAAGTGCCTAGATGGATTCTCATATTCTCCCAAAGGTAGTTCAGGTTCGGCCTCTCAGGTGATGGTCAATTCTGCCATCAGTGGAATCAAGCTATTCACATCTGCAGTACACGAATTAGTAAATCTTTTAATAAATTCTAGACGTCTCTCGATCAGAACACGATCAATATATGGAGGTAAATAAGTTTTTCCTGATCGAGTGGTACCTCTGTCTTCAACTGAGATCATGAATGGTGTCAATAATTGCTATTGCCAAGAAACAACACTTAGCGCTTAGCTCCCCGGCAATGACACCAAAAATTATCTTGATGGCCTGCAAGTGCACAGGTTTGTTAGAGAATGTTTTCGCAGAAGCACTACAAGAAATGTTTCTTTCCGCAATGACTTGGCCCAATGATCGTCGTACAAGGCGCGTCTTCCGCGACAAATTTCTCGGCTCGACCGTGGCCAATGGAAAACTTTTTTTTCCGGTTTTGCGACCCGCTACTATGTCAGAACCGCTAAAAACATGGAGGAAGCTTGGCTAGCGCGTGGCAGAAGCAAAATTTTCATTTCCTCGCGTGATGTTGACTCGCCGAAGTCCTTTGAGGCGTGTGGGTCCCGGACGTCAGTGTCTCTAGAGGACCATACTTTTTGGTCGCGCCTCTTTGATTTGAACTCGATAATGTTGCTCGATGCATTTGTTGTTTAGTCAGGCTGCTGGGTCCCACATCTCAGCCTCTCATTAGAAGAATCGTGTGTATGATGTAACTTTTTTCCTTCACCCGTGCTACCCTGTTCTGAACTTGATAGCGTTGTTCGATGCATCTGCCATTTAATCACGCTGCTGGGTCCCACATGTCATACTCTCATTAGAAGAGACGTGGGCATTATGGAATTTTTTCCTTGGCTATTGCCTCCCTGATTTCAACTTGATAACATTGCTTGATCTCTGTGTCGTTTACTCACGCTTCTGGGTCCCCCATGTCAGCCTTACATTACAAGAATCGTGTGTATAATTAAATTTTTTCTTCCCCCGCGCTACCCTGTTCTGAACTTGATAGCGCTGCTCGATGCATCTACCGTTTAATCAAATTCCTGGACCCCACATATCATCCTCTCATTAGAAGAAACGTGTGTATGATAGAATTTTTTCCCTCAGTCGTGCCTCCGTGTTTCGGACATGATAGTGTTGCTCGCTGCATCTACCATTTAATGATGTTGCTGGGCCCCACATGTCATCCACTCATTAGAAGAAACATGTTTATGATGGAATGTTTCCCCTCGGTTGTGCTTCCGTGTTTCAAACTTGATAGCATTTCTCGATGCATCAGCCGTTTTTTCCAGGCTGCTGGGTCCCCCATGTGAGCCTCTCATTAGAAGAAACGTGTACATGCTGGACTTTTTTCTCGCTCGCGCCTCCCTATTTCGAACTTGGCAACGTCGCTCGAGGCAGAACCTGTGTAAGGCCGCGCTACTAGGTCTCACATGTCCGTCTCTCTGTAAATGAAACCTGCGTATGATGGAATTTTTTTTGACCGTGTTCGCTGTTTTGACCTTGGCAACATTGCTCGATGTGGCAGCCATGTATGGTCTTGCTGCTGAGGCCCCCATGTCAGCCTCTCTGGTATGTTCTGGCTTATGGGTCCCAGATGTAGCCTTGTATGTTCTGGTGGGTGGGTCCCTGATGCCAGCCTCTCTATACAAGTATTTAACTTTTTTTCAAACCCGGCCATTAAACTCGAGGGATGCTACAGGCCGGTGGGTTCGTGATGTCAGCCTCTCCATAAAGCAATATTGCTAGAAGAAAGAATGTAAACCCAAGATAATTTTATGTCAAGCACAGAGAATCGAACTCAAGACACCAAAACACATATAAACCATGTGCGTTTCCACTACGACAAACAAATAAGATGAACATTATCATTGAAAGCTTTACAGTACCTATAACTTATATATTAGCCTTCTTAAAAAGATTTCATATGTCCATGTTATCTCCCTTTTTAAAATAAAAGGGAAGCGATCTTGGCATCTTAATTTATTAAATGCTAGATAATGGAGTAGTTTCTTCAAAAACATGGGTAGTCGGATTTTTTTTGCTTTAAAGGGCAATTCCAAAAATGCCGAATTAAAGATTTTGGGTTATTCTACATCTACTGTACTCAATGAGCTATACTCCATGCACTATTCTCCATGGGCTCCTTGATAAAAATTTAAATGGGCTGTCGTTAGCAACTCCCCTAACCCCTAAAAGGCCAAATTAAATTGTTCTGGTCTAAAGAGGGACCGAATGGGCTAGATTTTACCTCCTATTTAGTAAAATTTGCATCGTGTTGTGGCTCTGCCGGATTCCGAACACAAACCTCACTACCGGAGGAAAAAAGCGATAATTATTTTAACAGATATTCGTGTAAAAATATCTAAAAAACAAGGGACATAGACCGCGTGCGCCAAACTGGACTGGTATGCAATGACCACACTTGGTACCCTCTCATTTCTATCCAAAATACATCCAACGGTTCCGATGACACATAGGAAAAAGCTCTGGTGCAAGCAGCCCAGCAGCAGCAATAAAACTTTTTTACAAATTTAGTAGCATTTGAAAGTTCCAGTAGTACAAAATAAGACAGAAAAAATATCGACAAATTCCTAGTTCATATTCAACAGCACTTGACTGATTCTGCAGCATTCCAAAGTGACTATTTCGGCTATATAGACACTAAAAATCTATAGCAGTACAGAGAGAACCCATTCATGTTTCAGCTCTAAAAACATTGTCGCATGATCAGTTTGTCCTTTTCTCCAAACACACTCGATCATTGGAGCAAGCAAAACTGACAATCAAGTATGCTTTTGCGTGCATACCTCCTCTTCACATCAATACCAGTGTGACGCCCATATATGCATCCCAGAATACCCAAGCCTCATCTAGATTGTGACAAGGACAAGTTAAAAAAGGAAAGCAAGACGATCTACTACACTTGATCTAAACAAGTACCAATACATCTGTATTAGTTATATAAAATACCTTAGTAATAGTAACGACATAACACTTGACAGATTGAGTAGCATTTGAAGATTGAACAGTACAAAATAAGAATGAAAAAATATCTAAAGATTCCCAGTTCATATTCAGCACCACTTAACAGATTCAGCAGCATTTCAAAGTGACCGATTCAGTAGTACAAACAATGGCCAAAAGAAATGACAGATTCAACAATGCAGACATTGAAATTCAATAGTTGTAGCAAGGCCATGACTCAAAAGGAAAGAGAGTCCATATTCAGCACTCGATCGGTCGATCTGAACAAGTACTAGTACATATGTATTACTACAAAATAGATTAGCAGTAGCAAGTTAAGACCTCCATACAAAATACTCGGCATAACGTAACAACGCGTCAAGTGCTGGCTGGGTAGCGCTTTCTTTCCTGCCAGTTATGCTTTCCTTGTCACACCGTCGCCTGTGGGCCCACTATGTCAGCAGCGTACATTGGAAATAATTATACATTTCCACAATCTTGTTCCACCTCTCCCCATACAAATTGAATCTGTCACCAACATAAAGTAGTAATTAATTAGTACGAGGTTATATATCTTAACATTGGGATCATCACAAAGAAGATTTAGATGTTTTATCTCACTTTTGAAACTTGTCGATGCAATACTCCTAATCCACAGGGAATTCCGACGAATGGTTCAGAAGCTTCTAGGTAACACCGCGGCTGCGATAGGTACGACCTGAACCCTTCCAGGGAGACTTCAGTCGACGGCGGCCTGCTCGTCAGCTTATATGTCGCAATCATTTTGACCGCATGGAGCTCATGCCATGGACCAAAGCTTCACCTTGTACCGCGGCAATTCGCACGCCCCTGAACTAACAACCCTGGGGGATATGACGATGTCCATGGTGTGGCCATCAATTTGGGTGACGAACATGGTGCCCTCTTTCCCTATGCTGATGATATCCGCTCTCTGCAAGCCTCTTGTGGGCACCGGCTTAGACGGCTCATAGTATTTGTGGCTATAGGGCATTATGGGCGCAGTCCTCGAGTGGGAAACTCTGAGGTGGCGGATGATACATTGCAAATGTATCTATAATTTTTGATGTTCCATGCTTGGTTTTATCTACTTTCTTATGTTGTTTCCACACTTTGGAGTACCTTTCATATGATTTCTTGGACTAACGTATTAATAAGAGCCATAGTGCCAGTTGTCTGTTTTCTGCTGTTTTTGGTTCTAGGAAAGTCAAAAAATGAATATTCTCGGAATTGGACGGGACAAAAGCCAAAGTCATTATTTTACCGGGGGACACCAGGAGGCAGAATACGAGACGGAGAGGGGATGGGGCCCAGCCACACCACCTGGCCGCGCGGGCTGGGCCTGGCCGCGCCAGGGGGTGGTCTGGCCGCCCTAGACACCCCCTCGGTCTCCCTCTTCGCCTATAAGATGCCTTCTAACCTAAAAACTCAGGGGGTCGACGTTTTTCTAGAAGGAGTTCCACTCAGCCGCCACCACCAGATTCCACGAAATAGCACCAGAAACTCCATTTTGGCACCCTGCCGGGACGGGGTATTGGAGGAGATCATCGCCATCATCATCACCATCGCTTCTCCATCGACCATCCATGTTTCCCCCATCTATGAGTGAGTAATCCCCCGCTGTAGGCTATGGGGATGGTAGGGATTGGATGAGATCGTTCATGTAATGGCATCAGATTGTTAGGGCATGGTTCCTAGTATCTATTATTAGTGCTTTATGACTTTGTTGTGACTTGTTATGCTTAATGCTTGTCACTAGGGCCCGAGTGCCATGATTTCATATCTGAACATGTTATTGATTCATTATGATAGTATTGTTTATGGTCTTACCTACAAGTTGTATACACACATTGTTGTCCGGAACCAATGGCCCCAAAGTGATAGAAATCGGGATAACCAGAGGGAATGGCTTTGATGTGAGGATCACATGTGTTCACGGAGTGTTAATGCTTTGGTTTGGTGCTCTATTAAAAGGAGCACCGTAATTTCCAATAGTTCCCTTGAGGCCCCGCTGCAAACCGGCTGGCAGGACAAAAGATGTTGTGCAAGTTCTCATTGCGAGCACGTATGACTATATATGGAACACATGCCTAGGATTATCTAGTACTTGGATGCTTTATCTTATTTATCTGCAATTGCCCTACGTTCTGATTTCTATGTGAATTGTCTTGTCCATGCAATGCCCGTCCATCCATCCCTATGCCTACCGCACTCGAATCCTACTGTTTAATGCTATTGTTACTACTGTCTTTACTTTTACTACTACTCTTACTTTATTATTCCTACTACAAAACTGTTGCTACTGATAAACTCCCGTGAGCAAGATTGTTTCCAGGTACAGCTGAATTGACAACTCAGTTGTTAAGGCTTATAAATATTCTTTTGCTCCCCTTATGTCGAATCAATAAATTGGGTTTCACTTCCCTCGAAAATACTGCGATACACCCCCTATACTTGTGGGTCATCAGCGGATGAGCTCTACCATAGGTGATAGCTCTACCGATGAGGTGATGAACTCGGATCCAGGCTCCGTGCAGACTTGCTGGCCATGAAAGCACCAGATTATGTGGTCGTAGACGTCGTTGCAGGGGATGAATGTCCCGCAGTGGTCGTTGGGGCATCTGCTACCTTTTCCGCCCGCCACTTGGTGGTACAGCTCCTTGGAGCATGCGGCTAGCCGGGCGGTGCTGGTAGTGTTCAGACGCAGAGTGATTTCATTCAAAATGCCATCGCCAACCTTGATCCAAATGCTGTGAAGTGGGTTGTGCGTCGATTGCGACATCGGGATGGATTGGGGGAAGAGGTCGGACCAGAGTTTGATTGTTGGGGAACTTTTGGAGATGGGTGGCGTGGCTTGCAAGATCTGATGCAGTGGACGAGATGGCGCATAGTGGAGACGATCCCAAATGTGGGGACAAGCGGCGTTGGCGAGTGGGGATAAAAACAACCGAGATGGGGAAAATGGGATGGCTCTTTGAGCGAGATTTTTTTGCAAGGCCTCTAGAGCTGCATCCAGGACACCGACTAGCTTGCCTGGCATGCTGTAGTGCACTAAATTAACCATCTGAAATCCTGGCGTATTTCATAGCTAGGATGGCATGCGGCCATGCACTAAATTAACCATGTCACAATATTACATCTAGGCCGGCATGCTACCGTGTACGTCGACTAGATTTACTACTACTACTGTCATGTTTGACCAGATGATGTTTATTTATAACTTCTATTTTCCTAAAAAAATAGTACTCCTACGTAGTAGTAATACACTTGTACTAGTACAATACATACTACTACTAGAAGTAGAGTACAACGAACGATCATATCGTTAGTTCTGCTGCATACATGAGTTGTACTATACCTACCCACTTGATTGTTAGGTACACCAACACGCAGAAACTCTTGTATGCGGCCAAACTAACAAGATGATTGTTTAGTTTTCTAAAAAGGATTATACTGCGGAATAGAGGTAGTACAATAATAGAGGTAGTACACTAGATGTTTATTTTGCAGTTTTGCCGCAAACATAGTGACAAGTAGGAGTAGGGTCGTCTACGAGGCCTGAACCTAGGTAAACCTCGTGTCACCTGTGTGCTTGTTTGCTAGCCAATCGAGACTTCCAGTGCATCCCTCCTTCTCCAAAACCCAAGTCCATAACAATGGGCATTGAGGAGTTCAACCCTCATCACATAGTACAGTAAATACATCCACATTGGAGCCTAGCGCGATCAAGTACCATGGTGTTCCAACACGATGCATGATAATAGAAGGTGTTCAAGCACCTCTTTACAGAATAGTTATAATTACAAGTGAACAGTCACTATATTAATACACCTACAATATAGTAAATTGTCCATCAAATGATGGGTGATAACCTACACATCTGATCACCTTCTCGCAGTTATCATGATCAAATACTATCACCTTAAAGGAAGTGGTGGCAAGTTTCTTGAATACCAGAAAGTATCCTACCTTCAAGTCATGTGCTTTGACGAAATCTAGCCATCCTTCATCAAGGATTACCTTGCCATATTGCTTCTTCAGGTCGATGTCCCAGCTGCAGGCTTTGCATATCTTCAGCTTGGTGGCCTCTAGATACTCACCGCCAAACGTTGGCAAAAAGGAGCTGGGTATGCTCCGCACATCGGACCCTCCTGGTATTAATAGCATCTTGCAGACCTCGTCAAAGGTGTTCTCCATGTGGGTGTTCCTAGCTCGCCCCTCCATCTAGATTGCACAGGGCTCTCTTGTCTTCTTCGATGATGAGTCTCTCCAAACTTGAGCTTCTTGCCCGAACACTGCAAAAAAATCCCGTGGACAGATAATTTCTCTACCAGCTGTCAAATATTGTGAAATAGTACAGTATTACCTGATAGAGTATAATACAAGATCAACTAAGAAAGTGAAGTGGAGCAATTCTCTTATTGAAGTACAAAAATTAAAGTCTTAACTCTAGCTAGAATGAACACCAGTTATATTTGTACTACTTCCAAGGTCTAGGCATCACATTAGTGCAGTTCATTATCGAGTAGTATAGATACCGAACACCCAGGAACAGACGAACGGACAAACATGATGAGCTCTATCTGCTGCCGATGCTAGAGATGCATACATATACTTGAAATTTTGGCAAAAATTAGGGTAGGGCAGCAGCTGCCCTAACTTGCCCAAATTAAAGGGACCTTCGCCCCTGAGACCAATCAAGCAAAACATGCCAAGTGCTCTCCCAAATCATCATCAGCCGTGGATCAATCAATACAAAATTTGAACTTATTATTAGAGTTCACCGTAGATCTAGCCCCAGAACTAGCTTGCATGTGTAAAACGGAACTGTAGTATACAAACAGGTTAAATGCACTAGATGAGAACTATTCTCAACACCAACCCAATGTTAACCAAGCGCTAATAAAAGCTTGACCGCATCTCATCATCGAGATCAAGGGTTTCGAGGATTATGTACATACCGCACTGCCACCACGATGTCCGAGGGATGCGACGGCTCTATAGATGAGGTTGCAGGGCCCGCCGCCTGTAGCCGACCCACTAAAGATGAGTAAGTTGCGGCGGTGGTGGTCGTCAATGGAGGGAAGCGCAATGGCGATTAAGGAGTGTTGTGTGTGAGAGAGCTAGGGTTGGGGATGGGGCTAGTGAGGGAATAAATGTGGCGAGGACGAATGCTATAGACAAAGCAAATCTTGCCTTTATTTCGCAGTAGTTCCACCGCAATATCCACTGTATCGCAAATCCAACGGCCACCAATACAGTACTACTAATTGTCATACCAAAATTAATAGCCTAGAAAATTGGGCGTAGCAGCTTGAGTGTTTGAATAGGGAAACATCAAACACATACTATGAAAGTATATTATTACGTACATGGTGCCTAGTACAAGCAATAGTGAAAATGATGTTGCAAGTACTGATATTACAATATAGTATGAAACTACTACGTACGTAGTATTGTACATTACATGGTGACAAGTACTAGCTACATAAATGATGTTGCAAGTCCTCATAGTCAGCTTTTCTGTATTTTAGTGAAACTTCACATAGTTCTAATGAGGCAGGATTGGCAGGAACCACATTGGCGCTTTGAACATTTGCTCCCTATGTTCTGATCCAGTGTAGTTACGTGATGAACCTATGGCAGCCCCCCATTGACGTGCATGTGGCTCCAATCTAGAACTGAGTGTGGGCGATGTTCGGAGCGCACGTGTGTAGCAAATACATAGTCTCCTTTGAACACTAGCAGAGCTTCGTCAACATCAACATCACTAGGTTCAGGGTTTGTAGGGGGCTCGAGGATGAATCGAAGGTTGATTCCCACAAACACTAACCTCCCTTCAAGATTATCCCTGCTAATCCAGTCCGGTGCTACAGGGTTATCCAAATGAAGGGCCCTTTGAAAAACATGGCAGCGGGGAGCAGTTCTCTACCCATGTATGATACAGGATCACCAAGGCTACTAGTTCGTGCACCCCTGGTGTGAATCCACAGGATATCCCAGCCAAGCTCTGCCAAGTACCACATGCGTCATGCAATATCTTCAGCCTCGGCATCGTCCCAGCTTGGACGTTTGTCGGCTCTTCAATTACTGGAGCCTGTATGACACGCGGGCCTACAAGTATACGTGTGTTATATTTCAGTTAGAAAAAGTATCATGAACAATACAATTGTAAGTAATTTATAAATTTTACTTTTAAATAACGGGACTCACTCCACTTGTTTGGTTCCCAGACAAGAACATCTCCTCGCGGTTCTGTCACCGCGTATATGCGATGTAACATCCCAAAACTCTAAATCCAATTGATCAAGATCCAAATCATCAAATTTAGAGTTAACAAAAACTTTTCCATTTAAAAATATTAAAGCATTCATATGTGGGTGCATTTAAATAGGAGTTGTTTTGAATTGCCATGATTAAGTGATCCATTGATTGTAAAATGATTCTTAGGTGAAATAAACATCATCTAGATCATTCCCAAACAAATCCCAAAGAAAAACAAATCAAAATGAATAAAATAACCAAATGGTCATTTGTGCCATTTTAACTACCATGTCTACTTTGGCTATTCCTAAAACTCAGTTCTTAACAGAAAACATGTGGATCTTTGCACCCCTTGCTAGTACATGTAGTGATGTACCAAGGCCCACTTTGTGATCTACCAAAAACTTGCAAACACTTATTTTAAATGGCATTTGAAAATTGAATCTAGTATAGGTATCAAGATCACACTTATTCAAAAACCACTCAAATGACTTGCATTTTCAAAACCCAAGCACACCTAGAAGCTCAAGAATGTGATCAACCACTCCACAAAATTTTAGCCCAAAATTCAAATGTTTTTCTCTTGCGGCCATTGTGTCGAACACCTTGCAGACATAATCAAACTGGCCTAACTTATACTATTTTTGATCGATTTTTGTCAAACCATTTGAACCCTAGTAGATGCCCTTGTCTCCCCTAGACCCAACCCAGCCATCAAGAAGCTACCCCATAGCCATTTGAAGAAGTGCCGCGCCACCTGAGCACCATGCTCGCCGGTCGAGCATGGATAGCTCGCAGCCGACCATCTCTCTCTCTCTCTCGCCATGTCTAGGAGCTAGACCAGACCACACCACCGCCCTCTGTCCCCTCCTCGAGCAGAGCCGAGCCGTGGACCACTCGCAGAGCGCCGTGCCCAGGACGTCTGCACCATGCCGAGCATGCGCCAGAGCGCCGCGCCCGACAAGCGTGCACACGCCACGCCTCGACCGCAGCCCATGCTCACCGCGTCGCCACGACCCAGGGAACCACCCGGACATGCCCGTTCGCCGCCGCTTGACCCGCAACCCCCGTGCGCCTCGTCGAACGCCGCCTTTGCTGCGTAGAGCACCAGCTTCCCCCGACCAAACGCGACCGCCCCTAGCCGCGCATTTAAGCCGTAGAGCACCGCCAGGAGGCAGGCCACCGTCCCCTACCTCCAGCCACGACGATAGCATGCTGTGCAGCCCTCGCCGGAGTCGCCAGCCCATCCCGTTTGGTCGCTTCGTTGCCCTATAAAAGGAGGCCACCCTAGCACAAACTACTCACACCATCTCACTCCCCTCTCTCCACTGATCCTTCCACCCCATCCCCGAAGCAAGGCGGGCCGCCATTCGCCGGAATTTAGCTGGAGCTTGCCATAGCAGAGGAGGAGAGGCGCCGTCGATTTCGTCCACCCTAGGAGCCACCGCGACCACGCCTGAGTCCACCGTCGATAGCACGTTTGATCACCCCCATCACCATGCTAGCTGGAGCCCTGGTATGCCCCCATTGCACCCCCACCGAGCCGCTAGGGTTAGCTCCCATCGGCGACCTGTTCGCCGGGGACGACGATCCTCAGCCGTAGATCTTCTTTTCAATCGCACGGTCCACGTTGCCTTGTACCGCTTCGCGTTTGATGTGCCGCTAACCTGCGGGACCCCCCTGTCAGTTGTCATTCGCACCGCGGAGTGCCACAAGGCCGGCCCGTTAGTATTCCCCGCGCGACCCAGTTAGTTCAAATATAGATTTTTCTATTTTAGTTTGAACTCACTTCTGTCCTTAGTTTAAAAATCAATTTAGAGAGTTTTATAAATCCAAATTGAGTGATTCCAATTTTGTTGGAAATCTTATGAAAAGATCTATCCAAGCCCGTTGGATTTAATTCATTTAGATTTAGAGATCTCTCCTAGTAAAAATAACAAGACAGAAGCATTTTCACCTTCAAACATTTTATAAAATCAACCATAATAGCTTTTGAGTTGATTCCAACTCTCAAAAATCAAATTTAACCATACCTATCTGAATATGTAATAATATTAAGATTTGCGTGCAGTGACTTTGGACTAGTACCAAAATAATGCTATATAGGCATTTCTAGTCCCTTTAAATCATTAAGTATTAAACTTAAACTTATTTAAAGATGATCCAAACCTTTAAATCACATTCCCATATGTTAGAATATGTGGTGATGACATGTGTCCACATGATCCCGTATTTTAATTTGAGAATATTAAATCTTAGTTAATTTAAATGAGTAGAAATTACTTTTCTCAAATAAAAAGAATGAAACTAGTTAATAAAACCTTGTGATGCTTGTGATAGTAATAGATCATCAAATGTGTGCCTTAGTGTACTAAGTAGCCTAGTTAAGTATTGTTTGGTGATTGTGTATCCCGTATGTATTTATAGAAGATAGTACCGACCAAGCTTTCGAGGAGGAGGAGTTCTACCCAGAGGAAGAGGAAGAAAACTTCAACCACTGCACTACACAAGGCAAGCTAACACTTGCAAGTATTATACTAGCAAGCCATCATTAAGAATGCAAGCTAACCCTGCAAGCTAGATAACCTAAGCAAGATGCATTAGGCATGCTTTGGTTATACCATTTTGAATATTACCTACCCCAAGTTTTATTTCCAAGCTTTACCTTTCTTTACTTTACCAAAGTCCCTTACTTGTTTGAAGGTAGCATAAAAAGTATAAAACTTGACCTATCTAGATAACCTTAGATGTTATTCTATGGCATGAGATTGAGATTAGCATTCCACCTTAGTGAACACTCTTAACTTAGTATCTTAGAGCTAGATCAAAACTTGAGTCACTTTAGATGGGAATACTTGGTGAAAATGAATTGTGAAAACCTTGGAATGATGAGTCATTCTATTGAAATGTTTTGACATGTGTTGAGAAACACAAATGGTTTATGATGGTGAAAATGTTGAGGCATGATCCTTAGCCCCTTTACAAAAACTGATGGTTGGATTCAGATGTGATACCATTCCAATTTTACCGTACAACCACAATACCTGAATTGGGTAAGGCTTAGCCGGAAGTTTATATGCATTAGTATTAGTTCCCTCGCGGGAGAGGTTTTAGCTGAAGCTACCTCTCAATGTTGTCCACCTATGCAGTGCCCAAGATGATAGATGGTCATAGTTGGGAGGCCATACTCATAGGAGAGGTGCTTATACTAGGGTGTGTAAAGGAAAGGTTATGTTTGATTATCTGCATACTAAGTATGATGATTCAGGGTTATTCCTGACAGATGTATCGAATCTTGTGGTGAAAGTGTACCACCTCTGCAGAGTGTCAAACTATTCGAATAGCCGCGTCCGCGGTTATGGATAGTTGGAGTGGCCATATTGTTTCGTTGTCAGATGTTTTCAAAATGACTTATGAGATGACTGATGAATCTTGACTTGAACACAACAGAGTTGTGACTATGACACTAGCTTCCCAACTTAAGTGATTCTAGAACTTTATTTTATCTTTCTTTGTTTCTGAACTTAGCTTAGGTTTCAAACTTAACTTTACAAATAAACATAGAGTTAGCTCTTCCACTAGCATTACCTTACTTGTGTGGTAGTTTGCGAGTACTTAAAGAGTACTCATGGATTTTGTCCCTGGCTATTCCTATGGCCAGACTATGAAGGAGACTACCAAGATGATGGACAGCAGGACGACTATGATAACTAGGACTATCTGCCTTCGTCAGCATTGTCTGTGCCCCTGAAAATGGACCCCACCGCTATGCTTATTATTTATTCCGCTGCTTGTTGTATTAAGACTGGATCATGAGATCCTTCATTCGTGTAAGACCTTATTATGGTTTGTAATGGATGATGTACTGTGATATCCAATCTGTTTTGTCTCGCAAAAATGGTAATCCTGGGATTGCGATGTATGACATAACAGGCATCTGGGATTAAAAATCCGGGTGTTGACATGTGATCAATAGAACCACTGATTAGACTTGTGGCAATGGCATCGACATACGTTGCTGGTGCAAGATAGTCGTTTCAAAGGATAATCCAGTCCCTGTCATAAGGATAATCTTTAGTAGCAATGAATTTGTCAAACACCGCCATCACGTTGTAGTGCCATTGGTTGTCAAATCTGTATGGTTTCTTTACTATTTTTATCTTCAACAGCTCGATATTCACGTGCTTGTATCTGTAAGTGCATGGGGGGCCAGAGATACACTAGTTACCCGATGGATAAATATCAACACGGTGCACACGTGGCAGCTCGATACGTGCCATACTATAGAAGTTTTGGAGGTACCAGCGCCCCGGGTGCTTTGCAATGGCAATCCATTCTCCATTGGCACCAACCCAGCGACCCTTGTTTTCAAATCCTTCATCATCCCATGTTCTGGGTATGTCATCATCAACTGGTACAAATGCTTCTACTTTTGGATTGTCTAGTGGCATCAGCAACGCGTCAATGCCCTGCAATAGATTTTCTTCATATCTAGGGGCATGCAAGGTGTTTGACAAAGGGGGAGTGCTAACTAGCTTTGTAGAAAAACTACTATCTAAAAGATGCAGAAACATGATGAATAAATCATGAATGCATACAGACAAACACACTAAGGAATAAGGCCTTGTTTGCATTAAGGAAAACGTATAAGAATAGTTAAGTTTCCTATGCTGGCACTGTTCAGCCGTTTGGTTCAGAGGAATGGACCAGAGGAAAAACACAGGCAATTTTCCTATGATTGATTAACAATGGTTTTTCAAAAAGGTAGGAATAGGAAAAACACAGGATTGACATGGTAGGTACTGATATATTGCAAATGTATCTATAATTTTTGATGTTCCATGCTTGGTTTTATCCACTTTCTTGTGTTTTGTTCCAACTTTGGAGTACTTTTCATATGATTTCTTGGACTAACCTATTAACAAGAGCCACAGTGCTAGCTGCCTGTTTTCTGCTGTTTTTGGTTCCAGGAAAGTCAGAAAATGAATATTCTCGGAATTGGACGGGACAAAAGCCAAAGTGCCTATTTTTCTAGAAGGGATCAAGTGCCATAATACGAGACGGAGAAGTGCTGGGGCCCGGCCACACCACCTGGCCGCGCGGACAGGCCTGGCCCGCGCCTGGGGGTGGTCTGGCTGCCCCCAACACCCCCTCGGCCTCTCCTTCCGCCTATAAGTTGCCCTCAGGACGAAAACCCTAGGTACCCGATCAAAAATCCACGAAAGAGTCTGTAGCCACCGTTGTCTCTATCCCTAGATCGGGGGGATCTGAAGCTCTTCCCGGCACCCTGCCGGAGAGGGGAATTCACCCTGGAGGCCTTCTTCATCACCATGCAAGCCTCTGGTGTGATGCGTGAGTAGTTCATCCTTGGACTACGGATCCATGTAGTAGCTAGATGGCTGGTTTCTCCTCCTTTGTGCTTTCATGTTCAGATCTTGTGAGCTCCATTAATGATCAAGATCATCTATTTGTAACTCATACATGTTGTGTTTGCGGGGATCCGATGGATATTGAGATGCTATTTCAGATTGATTATTGATTCTATCATGTCTTTGTTATTTGAGATCTTGCATGCTTTCCGTTGTTAGTAGCTATCTTGGCCAAGTAGATGCTAGCAACTCCAAGACTTAGTATTTATGCTCGATAGTGGGTTCATGCCTCTGGTAATCTGGGGAAGTGACAAAAATCTCTAAGGTACTAGATGTGCTGTTGCTACTAGGGAGAAAACAACAATCTTTTGTTCATAGAGCAATCGTATTGTTTACTTTACACGCAGTTCGTAAAGCAATAATCTGTTGCTTGCAACTTAATACTGGAGGGGGTTCGGATGATAACCTGAAGGTGGATTATTAGTCATAGATGCAGTTGGATGGCGGTCTATGTATTATGTTGTAATGCCCAATCAAGTCTCAAAGGAGTCAAGATGATTAGTATATGCATGTATTGCTTTCTCGGTGTTTGTCAATTGCCCCGCTGTAATTTGTTCACCCAGCATGTTTTCTATCTAAGGAGAGCCACCTCTAGTGAACTATGGATCCCGGTCCTTTTTACTTTACATACAATCTACAATGTTTTACTACTTTGTGTTTACTTTCTGCAAACTTTTACTTCTTTCCATTCGATACGTTTAATCCTTTGTTTTCCGCAAAACACGGTGATATTGACAACCTCATCGCAAGTTGGGGACAAAGTTCTGTGGTTGTGTTGTGCAGGTCTCCACGTTGCTACTAGCACCGGTAGTGCGCCCTGCCAAAGCTCAGCTAGTAACACCTTTGAGGTGTTTCCTTGCTCCTACTTGTTCGATTAAACCTTGGTTTCATAACTGATGGAAACTTGTTGTTGTGCTCATCGTACCTTCCTCTTGGGGTTCCCAATGAGCTCTACATCAACACCACGCACCAAGCACTTTTCTGGGCGCCGTGTATTGAGCCATCAGGTACAGTAAATTCTTATTAGGAATTAAAAACGCAAGAATTTTGTAATAGGTGTCTTTGGATGGTGAATAGGAAACAAACACAGAAGTTTTGCAGGAATGTAGTGTGAGCGCATTGGACTTTTGAAAGGAGAAATAGAATGAGGTTGGAGCTCATGTTTAGATTCTTATGGAATGGAGAGCATGGGAACTAAAAAGGGACTCATAGGAATTTGATATCTTCCAAACTTCTGTGGGTTAGAATCCTCTAAAACTCATATGCAATTCTTCATATCCAACTTGGACCTCATTTTCAAATTCCTACGTGTGCAAAGTACAAGAATGAGGTCCCAAGGGACACGATAACATCATAAATATACTCTCCCGTGAGGTTTGACTTTGATTTTATCATGTTTTAAAGTAATCCTATGTTTTTGTATCCATGTAAACCAAACAGCCAACTTTTTACAGAAATTTTGTGTTTGTAAAACACATAAAACTTAAAATATAATGCCAGCCTTGATTGGCCAATACACCTTCTCTTATGGGTATCAACAATCCTGGTTGTTCTTGTGTTTTTAGATTAGTATGTTTGGAGGAGAGGGGGGACACTGAAGAAAAAGTCTTGGGCCTCTTTGGATCACAGGATTGAGAACACAGGAATTTCATAGGTTTGCTAGTGAAAAACAGGCGATTATAAAACGTCGGAAAACTACCTACGTGAATGGCATGTTTCGATTGTACACACGCGATGAGAGTTGAGGCTCAAGTAGATGTTCCAGTTCCTACGGGATTTAAGCATGGGTGGGGGTTGCATTTCAAAAAAAATTGTGTACCACGATTCCTTTGATCCAAATGCAATCCATAGGAAAGAATCTAAGGATTCGAATCTTACAAAAATTATGCAAAACTGCTTTTTACCTACTGGTCATGATCTAGTGGCCGTGTCTGTGGGTCAGAGTGAAGTAGTGATAACTTTTATCCGGATTCATGGATGTAGTATAATAGCTTTTTCCCTAGAAGACCTAGGTTTAATCGAACCTCGGAAAGCACTGCTAAAAGGTAATAAAAAAGGACACGTCTACGAGACTTTGTTTGTTCGTTTTACCTTAGTTGACTGGACCAATCTAGTTTACTTTATAACGGGTTTGAATCAATGGATGGAGATAGGCAAGGGTTGAAGATCCACCTGCAGCTGCATGTCCAATGGGATAAAAGATAAAGCATAGTCATGTATAATGTTTGTACTGAGATAATCTTTTGTGGGCAACACATCCTAATATTCTAGAGCCCCCGTGATGCAGCGGGCATAGCAATAGACTTTTAATCCAACTGATAGTACACCGAAGCCATGTGTTACAAACGATTATTAAGTGTAAACACATATCAAAGGTTTAAGTGGTGATGTTGTTGTTGATCCCGAATGGGGCGCTAAGAGAAGACCGTACTACCCTTTGTCACTGAGGTTCCTATGAGACCGCCGCTAGCCAAGTATCTCACATCAAGACTTTATCAATCTATGGGATCTAGGATACCTACAAGTCCACAGATCGAGACAAGAGACGAAGAAACAAAAGATACAAATCACGAATTCAAACAAATTACGATTCTCCCATGATCTAGATGCACATAATTGCTACGAGGTTTCTCCCCAACCCATAGACCGTGAGGACTACTCACTCATACACATAGATCGGAGATAGAAAACATCAT
This sequence comes from Avena eriantha, assembly GCA_910589775.1. Lineage (NCBI taxonomy): Eukaryota > Viridiplantae > Streptophyta > Magnoliopsida > Poales > Poaceae > Avena > Avena eriantha. Next base: position 234,162,675 of record OU342742.1, on the reverse strand, counting down.
ACAAATACTTAGATTGAAATCAAATCTTTTTACAATGGTTGCCAAATCACAAGAAGATCTAAAGTACAAAGCAATGGCTATGGCTAGTGGATGGATGGATGGTGGAAGTGATGAACAATGGATGAACAATGGTGTGGATCTCCTTTGGTGGTGTTATGATGCAATCTGAGAATGGCAGCCCTCTGGCCAGTGGCTAGAGCCTCAAAATATATAGGCGTCTTCACGAAAGTTGTAGGGTTTGACGAGACGAAGCCGTCGCCACCTGGTACGGGTACGGTACGGGCGGACCGCGCCTGTACTAGTGGTCGTTAAGCATGTTGATGCCCTAGAAAGCTTCTCCAATTACTTGGCCATGTATACTTCCTCAAAATCCTTCATTATGACTCCTTATTTCGCTTTAAAAGCCGTGATTTCCTGCACAACATAAATCAAAGATGGGATTTGCATATGTTTGCAATTATTAGTCATTAGTGGCAAGAGTTGAGAGTTTCTTTGACAATTTCTTGACCAAAAACAACGTTTAAATGCAGTGAAAGATGGCAAAAATCGGAGCCATCAACTTCCCCAAAGCTCAAATCTTGATTGTCCTCGAGCAAGAAGAACCAAAATAACTATAAGGAATTCAGCATTTAAACTTGAAACAACGAGAATAAGAGTTCACTTACAGTCGGTAGTCGTATATGCTCAACACTTCATTCATTTGTGAAGCTTATCAAAGTTAGAGAGATGAAAAGAATACTATACAAGCTTCGGTAAGTCAAGATAATCAAAGTAAAGTTTAATATAAGTATAAATAACTAGAAGTGTAGCAATCAATCCAATTCCTCTAATTAAATCTCAGCTGGCCAAGGAACACTAGGATGTTTAAATAGCATAATTGAGTAAGAGAGTTTCATGTCCCAAGTAGTATAACAATGAAGTGTCTTATTTACACCCACATCAATAAATCAAGTCAATCTAAAAAACTTCTAATCCAATCATTGTCTTTCAAGAAAAAAAATGTAAAGTAGTAATGAGACCATGCCAAGGACTTGCTATGTGGATCCTCATAGATATCTTTTTTCTTTCTTTTTCTTTTTTCAAGGATCGCAGTTTGTCTATTTTTTCTAGTGTTTGCACAACCTTTGAGAGTACCAATACTTTTACCCATACATTGACACAGATGCCACTCATGTCATCAACTCATAGCTGAAATTCGGGGTTATACCATAGATCGCTCAAAAGCTAGCGGAATTGTTGGCATCCCAAAGGTGTGCATTAGAGATATAGAACAACGTTGTCTCACTTCTTTCTCTTTCTCTTTTTTGAGCTAGTACCACGGTTTGATCCACAAGGTTAGCTTTGGCATGCATCACAATTACCATTAGACTTTATTTCAATCAAACAACTCCTTTCATGAGTGTCGTCGAGACTATCAAAATATCTATGGGGTTAAGTATAATCAAGGCTATACTCTCAAGACAACCATTCATCAGATAAGTCGTAAATTTTAGACTTTTACTTATTGTACTTGTTTGGCATTATTATTTCCAAGGCAAGACTCGGTTAACTAAGAGAACTAGAGCAAGAGCTTCAACAACTAATCATCGTACCAATAAAAAGCCTTACTCTAACCATATTAAATTACTTCCCACTAGCATGACATCTTAGCAAATCATACAACTAGGATAAACAACTCAAACTTTATAAGTGGGAGACTTAGGACATACCTCTCATAAGTGACTTCATGATCCTTTTCCTTATAGGGATGTGTTCCTTCAAAACTCAAACACGATTGCTCTCGAAATGATATTAAAGCAAAGAGGCAAAGTATAAATCCACGTTTACGAAAAAAGGATAAACATAAAAAGTCTTTCTATATTTTTGAGGATAGGGATTAAAAAATAGAAAAGAACTTGCGACCAAGAAAGGGTTTAAGAAAAGAAAAACAAAGGAAAACTAAAACAAAAGAAAATTAAAAAGCAAAGGAAAAAGAAAAAGTGTTGGAACAAGCCAACACGAGTGTTTCAAAGCTCCCAAGGAGCTGGAGTACAACCACATTATTACACAAATAAATTTTCTAGAGGAACACATCCTCAAGCTCAGGCTTTTGCAAGCCCTTTTGTTGCTCATTGTGGTGGTGGTGGATAATCTCCCACGTTCTATTGGCTGCTCCAATCATGGAACTGGGTGGCGAGGCTTGCAGTTGCATCTCGAAGGTTGATGAAGAGGTTGTTCATGTTTTGAATGTTTCCTTCGAGTGCGTAGATGTCTTCATAGGTGGTGTAGTAGTTTGGTGGCTACACGTCTTGTTCGGGTCCTTCTTGTTCTACTTCTTCATCTTCTCCCCCTCGCACGGGTATTTCTTGTTGAGGTAGATTAGCTTCAACATGCGTGTCATAACGTAAACGTCCGTCCTAGATAGAGAATAAACCATTAGGCAAAGGAGCCAGGATCAAGTGATCCGCTCTAGGTATATCGAAAAAATATCTATCATGGTTTTTAGAAATCATAGCACATGCTCTTAGAGTAGATAGACCGAGACGGTTACTTTCAGTCAACGGTTGGATGTTACCTAGGTTGATGCGAAGTGCGCTTGCAAGAATGGTCACAATTCCTCCTCCACATATGGGTCCTCGAGATTGAAGAGCCTGATGCGTAAGATAAAACACAAGTAGAGCGCCCAAATTTGGCGTTAAGTTACAATTGACAAGTGCAGCTTTTGCGAGGATAACATGTCCTTCTCATTAACTTTAGTAAACTCACCACGTGCTTGTAGTGTGTTAGCAATCACATAGAATAAATATCGAATAGCAGGATGATCAATTTGGTTCCCCTTGGATGTATTTCCACAAATTCTCATCAAACTAAAATATTATAAATGGGAAGGATCTAAAATAAAGGTAGTTGTGCATACATCGGTGCTGTTGTTGGTAAACCCAAAGCAATAAGCCCATTGGCTGAGTGTTAAAGTGTACTCACAGTTTATAAGGCGGAATTTAATTTGATCAACTCTGGGCCTTCGTTCCTCGGAATAACCATAAGGATCCATCGTGTGTGTCAAGGTGCTGAAGAACTCAAGCGTCAACCGGGGGTATGTCACAACCTCCTGAAAGGCAAAATTATACAAACCAACATTGTTGCAAAATAAATCAAAATCAGCATGAATGCCAAGTTGGTTCAGGATATAAGGACACGCCCACTTGGTGGACTTGATCTCTCGAATCTTGAGACGATCAAAACGGGTCAGATGGAACTCCTCGGTGAACTCGATGCCAAGTGACTCGGGGATTAACGTATCAATGGGTGGCACGAAAGACTCCGCAGCCATCTCACGTGTATGACTCCTCGTGTTCATCTAATAAATAAAAATAAGACAAAATAAATAAAGATTACTATTTTTTTGGTCCAATAGAAATATAGAATAAGAAATTCTCTACACTAACTATAAAAGAAACTCCTCTAAAAACAATGCTAAGCATACTTAGTATCAAGATTGAATCTAGAACAAGACATATGTCTAGATTGACAATGACGAATGATTAAGCGAAGATTTTGCATAAATAAGTAGGGGATCGGAGGAGAATCATACCTTAGATTGAGTGCGTGTGAAGAATCGAAAAAAGATTGAGTAAATTTGAAGATCCAATGGAGGTGGTTTGAAGTTTGGAGTAAGAAGAAAGAGAAAAAATGATTTGAAATTTTTTAGGTTACCTCCTCGGGGTTATTATGGGGTCCGCGTACGTGGTACGGGTGGGCGGTATGGCCGGAGCCCGCCCGTACCGGGTGACTTACCTTGGGGACGACGGCTGCTCCCAGGTGGTGCACTCTGTACGAGAGCGCAGTACAGTCGAGCACGCCTGTACTCCTGGTCGTTAACGCTGCTATGACTCTACTTAAAATCTGATGTTTGCTCGCGGGTACGGACGCGTCCTGCCGTACCAGTGGTCGTTATCGTCACTGTTCCTTCGGCAAACATCAAAAAAAAAAGCCTTTGCCTTGAGGTGGTACGGGCGCATGGTACGGTCCACTCCGGCCGTACCAGTGGTCGTTATTGACACTAAACTACAAAACTCTAGAAATTTGATTAGTAGCTCTGTACGCCTTTGCACATCTTATTGAAGGGTTAGATAGCAGCAAAAATACTAAATAATGATCCAGCAATATTTTTTAGGCCATGTGTTAGTAAAATTAAAATAAAGAGGATTACCTTATTTCTTCTCCTGTCTCCATAGGTCTTCTTGAACATTCTTTATAAAAAATGAAAAGAAAAACAAAAACAAAAACAAAACTAATACAATAGAAAATACATAAAGAAAGAAATTTATTTCACACTAGCATCGTACCCGTGCGTTGCAACGGGTTAACAAATATTAAATAATTATCAACAAAAATAAAATAAAAAATGAAAATGAAAACAAAATAAAAAGAAGTACTTAAAATTGGAAACGTAGAAAGTGCCAGGATGAGCAGCAAGTGAGTCAGAAGTGCCAGCAGCAAGCACACATAGAAAATAATAATTCCATCCATTCGATCAAGAAACAAGAATCACTCGGTCTGGGAAAATATAAATGACATTTGCCACGGATAGACACATGAGCCCTCGATTTCCAGTACATTTCATCTTCTCTACATACATAGAGAATGTGCGACAGGCAGGGTCGCCACGGAAGGCCACCCCATTGCGGTGCTTTGAAAAGGTTCCAATAGTAGAGGATGACTACAGATGTAGGCGGACGTCCGTGAAGACGTCTCGGCCTGTACGTATATCCAATTTGTCCCTAATCAATAATCATAGCCTTAATCAATTTGTGTCATGGACTTGATTACACGGCTGTCCGCCACGTCCGGCAGACAGGCGGACTGTATCCCTAAGGATGACTATGGATGCAGGCGGACGTCCGTGAAGACGTCTCGGCCTGTCCGTATATCCAATTTTTTCCCTAATCAATAATCATAGCCTTAATCAATTTGTGCCATGGACTTGATTACACCGGCGGACAGGCGGACTGCATCCCTAAGGATGAGGAACTTCCCAACAATTGTGTTGTGGATGGCCGCGGGCGCGGCATACAGCCGATTGAGGCCTGGAAACAGACGGCGAATGGGCCCTCGAAGATGATGTGAGTCACCGTCTCACGAGCAGCATCAACACCCAACTTCAGCCTCTCGGTGAGCACGTGTTTCTTAAGAAGCAGAGCCCGGGACTGAATCCTCGACTGAACCAACAGCCGATCGAAGAACTTGGCCTTATACGGCAGGAAGCCATTTACACAAACCCAGTGAAAAGGATAGTCACGCCACCAAAATGGGAGAGCCTCTAGAGGGTGCCAACGTTCAGGGTCGCCGCCCCGTTTCTGGCAGCGGTTGAGGACTCGTGTGTCCGGGGCGTCGAAGAGCGGACTGCCTCAACAACATGGAGGAGAGCAGTGAGCTCGCGTTTCCCAACCGCGGTGAGGCGGGGAACCAGCTCCACGCGCACACCACCGCGGATGAGGGCAGACAACATGTGAGATGAGCCAGCCATCGATCCAAAAGCTCGCCCACTCCCTGTTGCCAACAGAGATGACGGAGACGTCGTAGTATAGCAGCATGAACGCCGCGAGTGCGTTCCAGCGTAGCCCAACGAAGGCGCGCTTGCCAGCAGCAACTGGGCCACCGACCGACACCCACACCCGCCCAGCCCACGGGGAGCCAGGACAAGAGGCGAGATTGGGTCCGATGCAAGATCTTGACCAACAGACAGGAGTTCCGCGTCGAGAGGCATTTAACGACGAGGCCACCTTCCTCCTTGGGGGGACACGGCGGTTGCCGCGTTCAGGCGCGGGCTGTCGGCAGCCACACTCGACGCTGGATGGGGGCCTAGGGGGAGGGGATTGGGGGGCGCGATGGTGCAACCTCCCGGTGAGAAGGATAAGCCGCACCGGCGGCGAGGAACCTGACTGCCCAAGGGATGGCGGCAGATCAGAGCTCGTGGGGAGCACAGTCTCGTCGAAACGAAGGCAGTTTCACTTTTTTTCGTGGCCTGTTCTGCGTGTCCGGTATTTTCACTTAGCGATGGCAGGAGGGTTTTCCTTCAAATATCCAGGAGTACAATTGTCTTAAAGTAGCATACGGAATTTTTTCCAGATGGGTTGCCTCCCATGAAATGGTTCTAGTTAAGGTCAATTAGCTTATCCCGATAGCAATCACTTATATTTGTGAAGTGGAACACCCACTCCAAAATAGTTTGCTTTTAAAGTAATTACACCATCATTATTATTAGGTTTGACCTTCTTTTTTCTAGGAAAGTGGACTACAAAAGAATCTCTAGATTGTAGCCCTATTCTTACATTTCCTTAATGTAAATTAATCAAAGTTTAAATAGTTCTTAGGAATGGTCTACCTAGAATTATAGGTGCTATGGGATGGCTTACATAGCATCATTACCTTGTTCTATACCTGGATTCTTAACGGTGATCAGCTTCAACTCTTCCACGGTATATTCCGATGTTGGCGCGTTGCTATAATCCAGCTCTTCAGGTATTTCATCATTGGTTACCACCCTCATCATTATTTTGAGGTCTTCTACCGGATTTGGCTCGGGTTTTTCAGCAAACTTTGCTAATATGAAAACTTGGCTCTCGGCTACCTTACCCAGCTGAGCCTCCACAGTCTTTGTTCTTTCCTGTAGATCCTGCACATCATTTCTAATTGCAACGGTCTAGTTAGATAATCTTCCTATACTACTTTCATGGTTCTCCGTAATCTTAATAAGCATATTATTTTGCTCGGTTTGAGTTTGTATACATGCCCTAATGGTATGCTCAAACAGGAGAATGTTATGATTTGCTGCATTAGTATTATCATAATTATTATAAGGAGCTCCTGTAGGATTAGCATGATATTTTTGAACATTAGAAGCATAATTATTTTCCATGCAGGATTCAAAGGAGTGCGACCTATAAAATTAACATCATTAACATCAGTACTGATAGCATTAACTTGGGTATCTTCCTTACCCTTCACTAAGCTAAGCAACTCGTCTACCTTAGATGTAAGCTCTTCATTATTTACCTCGGTAATTGAACTTACTCTCTTCGAGGTTCTTTCCACATGCCATTGGGCATGGTTATTTTTCATATCATCAAGTAACTTCTTTGCAACACTCACATGCTTTTCCATGATAGTTCCTCCTAATGCAGTATCTAGCGTAGACTTAGACATTGGATTAAGACCATTATAAAATAAATATAATATAAGGCTCTCTTCTATCCCATGATTAGGATAGTTCATTCGGCTTCTTTCATCCTTTCCCACGCAAGCGTTAGTGGCTCACAGTCTTCTTGTATAAAACGTGTAATGTTGGATCTTAGCCGCATAGTCTTAGCTGGGGGGGGGGATTAGTCATAAACAAATTAGTACATTCCTCCCAAGATTCAATAGTGCCCTTTGGTAGAGCTAGCAACCAATCCTTAGTCTTTCGTCTAAGAGAGAAAGGAAACAATTTTAGCTTAACAACATTTGGATCTACATCCTTAATACGTATTATGTCACAAATTTCAGTAAAAGTATTTAAGTGCAATCCCGAATCCACAGAAGATGAACCCCCAAACTGGTTTTGTTGAACCAAACTTAAAGGATAGGTTTTATCTCATATGTTTCCACATCAACTGCGGGCTGAGTGATGGGTGCACGAATAAAATCATTAGTGGGAGTAGCATACTTCTCTAATCTCTTTTGAGTGATGGCTCTTATCTTTTTGGTAATTTTTAAGTAATGAAAATGAATAACGAGTAACTAATTTTTTTTGAGTTTTCAAATAGATAACAAGAAAGTAAACTAATAACAAGTATTAAACTATAACTAATAATAAAACTAAAAACAAGGTCTCTAATGATCTCACCAGGATAGTGAAATTGCTTCCTCAGCAATGGCGCCAGAAAATGGGTTGATACCTTCGATCCAGATTCACGGATATAGTATAATAGCTTTTTTGCCTAGAAGACCTAGGTTTAATCGAACCTCGGAAAGCACTGCTAAAAGGTAATAAAAATGACATGTCTACAAGTCTTGGTTTGTTTGTTTTACCTTAGTTAACCGGACCAATCTAGTTTACTTTATAACATGTTTGAATCAATGGATGGAGATAGGCCAGGGTTGAAGATCCACTTGCAGCTGCACATCAAATGGGATAAAAGATAATAATAAGCATAGTCATGTATAATATTTGTATTGAGATAATCTCTTATGGGAAACACATCCTAATATTCTAGAGCCCCCGTGATGCAGCGACATAGCAGTAGACTTTTAATCCAACCAAGAGTACACCAAAGCCAGGCGTCACAAACAATTATTAAGTGTAAACACAGATTAAAGCTTTAAGTAGTGATGTTGTTGTTGATCCCGAATGGGACGCTAAGCGAAGACCGTACTACCCTTTCTGTCACTGAGGTTCCTATGAGACCGCCGCTAGCCAAGTATCTCACCTCAAGCCTTTATCAATCTATGGGATCTTGGGTACCTACAAGTCCACAGATCAATACAAGAGACAAAGAAACAAAAGATACAAATCATGAATTCAAACAAAATACAATTCTCCTATGATCTAGATGCACATAATTGCTATGAGGTTTTTCCCCAACCCGTAGCTCGTGAGGACTACTCACTCATAACAAATAGATCGGAGATAGAAAACATCATACAAATACTTAGATTGAAATCAAATATTCTTACAATGGTCTCCAAATCACAAGGATATCTAAAGTACAAAGCTATGGCTATGGCTAGTGGGTGGATGGATGGTGGAAGTGATTAACAATGGATGAACAATGGTGTGGATCTCCTTTGGTGGTGTTGTGATGCAATCTGAGAATGGTGGCCCTCTGGCCGGCGGCTAGAGCCTCAAATTATATAGGCGTCTTCACGAAAGTTATAGGGTTTGATGAGACGAAGTCATCGCTACCTAGTATGGGCGGGCGGTACGGGCGGGCCGCGCCCGTACCAGTGGTCGTTAAGTGTGCTGACGCCTAGAAAGCTTCTCCAATTACTTGGTTGTGTGTACTTTCTCAAAATCCTTCATTATGACTCCTTATGTCGCTTTAAAAGCCATGATTTCATGTACAACATAAATCAAAGAAGGGATTTGCATATCTTTGCAATTATTAGTCATTAGTGGCAAGAGTTGAGAGTTTCTTTTGCAATTGCTTGACCAAAAAAAATGTTTAAATGCCGTGGAAGATGGCAAAAATCGGAGCCATCAAGTAGGCAGGTCAAACCAAACGGGAGACCAGGATCTTCTGCAATCACTCGACACATGCCAACCATGCCGCGAGCCAGGCGAGTGGTGCTCAGAAGATCGGCGCGACCGGTGATGTTGCTCAGTGGTCCGTAGTGGAGGTTGCCAAATCCCATTGCCTGGCTGTAGCTCTCAGATATCTTATGCTTCATCGCTCTAGATGTCGTTCCATGGAAGAGTACTGCAGAAGATTAGTCGGGATGGGTTGGTGGTTTATACCTTTCTGCAAGGGTAGAGAGGGGCTATGATGGTGCATAAGTGGCTGGAGCGGCAGAGGAAGACGATGAGGGGCGCGCGGTTTCTCAGCCAAATAAAAGATGGGGGGTGGACGGTTCTCCTCCGGTTGTAGGATCGACTCCTTGGACCCGATATATTAGGGAAAAACTAACACAGGACATTAACATAGACGCTTATGCAAAAAAGAATAATAACAAAAAATTATATATATTTCTTAAATGCTCCAGCCCGCAACGCTGGAGGCGCTACTGTTTTTTCCTATCGGTAGCTAGGGATAGCAAATCAGACCGTGCCGAAGAAAAAAAGTTCGAAATGTCCTCAAATTTGTTTTGCGTGTAGGGATGGTGATGTGGCACTAAAGGAGAGAGAAAACACAATTTGTTTTGAATGCATATATACTACTCACTCTGATCCATATAATGTTCTTAGATTTATGTAGATTAGAATGTATACGGGCATGTTTTAGTGCTAGATTTATCTAATGGTTAGAAATTCCGAGTGGCAACATTGTTACCATGCCATCATTCACCCATTTACTCCCAAATATGGGAACATCACAGACGGTAGGAGTACAATTTACATCAAGGACCTAAAAATATAGAAAATTACATAGAGGTCCTTATATTTAGCACGAAGCACCCTAAAATTAAGCAAGAGAAATAGTCAGGTCCGGCTCCTTCTCGAGAGAACAGCTAATCGAGCCATACTCGTACTTTCTCTTTGTTTATTTTCAAAATATATGGCCAAATTTGGTGGCATGAAAATTCCTGGACATGGGATCATCATCACCATAAAGTATGATGTAGATATGGCCATGACCTTGGTCGTTCGGCTTGAAATCCAAGAATGTTCATACTCATCGACAACTAATAAACTTAAATACGTTTATATTTTATCACTTGCTTTTAGGTTCAAATTTTACACGTATGAACGATAGGAGTACATTTTACATCAAGGACCTAAAAAAGGTAAAATTACATCGAGGTACATACATTTAGCACAAAGTACCCTAAAATTAAGCAGGGAAAACAGTCATGTTTTTCTCCTTCTCGTGAGAAAAGCTGATCAAGCCATACTCTTCATACTACTTCCTCTTCATTTGTTTTCAAAATATGGCCAAATTTGGCGACATGCAAATTCTTAGATATGGGTTCACATCAGCATAAAGTATGATGTAGATATGGCCATAGTCATTCATCTTGAAATCCAAGAATTTTAATACTCATCGAAAACTAATAATCTTAAATAGGTTTAAATTTTACCACTTGCTTTTAGGTTCGAATTTTACATGGACGGTGGGAGTATATTTTATAGCAAGGACCTAAAAAGGGGTAAAATTATATCGAGGTCCATACATTTAGCATGAAGCACCCTAAAATTAAGTAGGGAAACAATCCTGTTTGGCTCCTTCTCAAGAGACAAGTTGATCGAGCCATACTCTTCATACTATTTTCTCTTCGTTTGTTTTCAAAATATATAGCCAGATTTGGCTGCATGAAAATTCCTAGACATGGGATCATCATCAGCATAAAGTATGATGTAGATATGGCCATGACTTTGGTTGTTTGGCTAGAAATTCAAGAATGTGCATACTCATCGACAACTAATAATCTTAAATGCGTTTAAATGTTACCACTTGCTTTTAGGTTCGAATTTTACACGAACGGTGGGAGTAAGTTTTACATCAAGGCTAAAAGGGTAAAATTACATCGACATCCATACATTTAGCACGAATGAAGCACCCTAAAAATAAGCAAGGAAAAGAGTCAGGTTTGTCTCCTTCTCGAGAGAGAAGCTGATCGGGGCATACTCTTCATACTACTTTCTCTCCATTTTTTTAAATATGGCCAAATTTGGCGGCATGAAAATTCTTGGATATAGGGTCATCAACATAAAGTATTATCGAAATGAAAGACTAATTAAAAATGTTTGTATTATACTTTTTATAACGCGTGTTTCCGATACACGTAACATGATTCCACAAAAATATATTATACTTTTTATTATTTATTTGAAATGTTATGAAAACTGTGTTAACTTTGTCGGGATGCGGATGCATAGCAAGAACATGAATTTGTTAGAACGTTCGGTGGTTTTTTGGAAAATTTTAAGAGCAATCTATCGCGCTTACGTTTAGTTAAAATTTGAGAAGGTCGGTGGGAGTACAGTTTACATCCAAGACCTCAAAAATATAAAATTACATAGGGGTCCGTACATTTAGCACAAAGGGTCCTAAAATAAAGCAATTAAAAGCAGTCGGGTGTGGGTCCTTCTCGAGCGAGCGGCTGAGCCATACCCTTTGTACTACTCCTACTGTACTTACGATCCAACGTGGTGTGGTTGTGCTTGGTGGCTTCCTCTTCACAGGGTGTGAAATGGAATGACAATGGAGTATACTACGGAGTAGTGGTAAAGCTGGCTATAACATAATAAAGTGAATCGAATGCGATGGGACGTACTGCAAAAAGTATAAACAATCCCTTGTACACCACTATCTTTTGAGTTACCTTCCTTCTGGATGTTTGGGAAGGAAGTAAAAATTTCGAAACTGCGAAAGTTTGAAAAGCAACTCTAATAATAATATGAGTAATGTACCTTTTATCGCCAAGCCTCAAAATGGTTCCTTCTATGTAACACACCTGATACTGACACGGAGCCGACAACAAGGTAGGTCGACACACGTGCACAACACCATGTTTTAGATGAGGGAGAGATTAGCTAGCCGGGGTGTGGGGATGGTGATGAGGCAGTGAAGGAGAGAGAAAACATAATTTGTTTTGCGTGCATACAATATATAGTAAAGGTCTTGAAATTTACTAGTACTAGTTACGTACTACTAGTACTACTAGGTGACTATACCCTGTAGCTCGTGTCAGGACGCCATCACAGCTTTGCTCTTATATTGCACCGCCTTAAACTCCTCCTCTTCGCTGCTCTCTCGAGCTACTTCCTATGTGTTCATAGTTTCTCTTCTTTCTCTTTGTTTCTTTTCTACAGAAAATACATATTCTTCCTACTTGCTTTACAGAAAATACACTCATGTCACTTGGAAAATTGATTGTGTTTTCTTTCCTAAGGGTTGGAAACTCCAAGTGGCAACATTGTTACCATGCCATGATTCACACCCATTTTACTCCCAAATATGGGAACATCGCAAATGGTGGGAGTACAATTTACATCAAGGACCTAAAAATGGAGAAAATTACATAGAGGTCCTTACATTAGCACGAAGCACCCTAAAATTAAGCATGGGAAATAGTCTGTCGTGGTATTGCCGACGAGTACACCATGGAGGGGTCCTCACAGTGCGTGTTTAGAGACGTGGGGTAAGGCGGAGAGTTGGCGGGTACGAGGTAACACAACTTACCCAGGTTCAAGTCCCACAACGGTGGCGGAACTCTAATCCTGCTATAAATCACTATAAAGGCAATACGCCGAGTTACAGAGATAGGTTCGTTATGCGAGGTATTGCACATTGTACGTAGCAATCTATGAGGTTCTCTGCTCTAAAGGCTCCCACAGGCCGACTTATAAAGGCGACAAGACCTAGGGTTTATAGGGAAAGGTCTTTGCTGGACAAGGTAAAGAGTCCTACACTAATACGAACTAGTCTTTCGTGTCTTGCAGTCCAAGGCTCCTAGTATGCCGGTGACTCCTGCGTAGCCTTCCTTTATCCGGCATGGGCCACCCTTCTCGATCCGTCTAACTGGGCCACCCAATAGGCCATAGGCCTTGCTACCAACTATGGGCCACCCGGGTTAGGCAGATTGGTGACATGCTATGAGGATACCCATTTAGCATATCTCCAACAATAGCCCGCGGAGGACTTTGAAATCTTGCGCCGTCTTGCCCTTTGACCTTCAAATTTCCCATCTAAGTGATGTCGGCAATTTGTTAAGAAATATCTCAAAGGTCTCCCAAAGAACCCTGCAATCCTCTCCGGCTTCGCAATGTGGCCGAAGATTCCTTGAGTCTTCACTTCTAGAGTCGGACAATCTCCGTCTTCGATGGAATCTCCAGACATGACGCTTCACTACAACTATCAGGAGGATGACGTAGGGTATAGCTTCTTGATGTATATGCACGCTTCTATTATTATAGACAGTGTTGGGCCTCCAAGTGCAGAGGTTTGTAGAACAGCAGCAAGTTTTCCTTAAGTGGATCACCCAACGTTTATCGAACTCATGCAGGAAGTGGTCGAAGTTATCCCTCTCAAGCAACCCTACAATCAAGATATAAGAAGTCTCTTGTGTCCCAACACACCCAATACACTTGTCAGGTGTATAGGTGCACTAGTTCGGCGAAGAGATAGTGAAATACAAGTAATATGAATGATTATAAGTGGTAATTGCAATCTGAAATAAGAGTGGCAGCGAGCAAACATGTAACATGACTGATTGTAAATGGTGTTTCAATGCTTAGAAACAAGGCCTAGGGATCATACTTTCACGAGTGGGCACTCTCATATAAATATCTTCTCTTCATTATGCTACCCTGAACTACTCTCCATCTGGACGATGTAGGGCTGTAACAACACACCTTAAAGTTCGCATTCCCCATCTAGGTAACCCCGCACTATCACCTTGAGCGCTAGATGGTTCCAACAAACACCACAATCTCATAGAGACATCCAACTCAAATTATACTCATGATAAGTATTTATCTAACCTTAGCCAAAGTGCCACACGGTGTGCACACTATCAACTTCACACATGTGGGGCTAAGCAGAGATTAATTTAAGCACTTGTGTAGCAGAATAGATCTATAGATTACAAAGCTCATGATCTCATAAGATCACGCATAGAGAGAGATGAACACGTAGCTACTGGTAGAGCCCTTAGCCTCGAGAAAGAACTACTCCCTCCTTATCATGGGAATCAGCAACGGCAATGGAGATGGCAGTGGAGTTGATGGAGATGGCTCCGGGGGCACTTCCCCGTCCCGGTAGGGTGCCGGAATAGAGACTTGTGTCCCCGAATCTCCGCTTCGATGGCGGCGGCACTGCGGAACTTTTCATGGAATTCTGATCTTGTCTTTAGGGTTTTTGTCTCGGGGGAATATATAGGCGAAGGGGTAAGGTCGATGGAGTCCTGAGGGGCCCACACCACCCTCTGGCGTGGCCTGGCCCGCGCCACCATGTTGTGTGGCTAGCCCCTGGCCCTCCTGTGTCTCTTCTTCTGGCTCCGTGAGTCTTCTAATAAAATATTGACTTTGGCTTTTATCTGGTCCAATTCCAAGAATATTTCTTTTCCAGCTTTTCTAAAACCAAAAACAGCAGAAAACAGGCAACTGGCACTACAGCATCTTGTCAATAGGTTAGTTCCAGAAAATGCATAAAAGTATCTCAAAATGTAGACAAAACATAAGATAGTTGATATAAAACAAGCATGGAACATCAAAATTATAGATACATTTACGACGTATCACCTATGCTACCTCGAAACTCACAAAAAACAGAGAATTAATCATCAGCTATTTTCACGCGCACAAAATCTGAAACGGCGAAGCGGCAAAGACAGAGGATGTGGCGAAATTACCACGCACGTTCATTTCCATGTCGACAACATTCCATCCATTATATTCCTCTGCACGAATCTTGATTCGGGGTATATGTATTTTCACCGCGGTCCGTTTATTTCTTTTTACCCGCTTCCTCATCGTCGTCTTCCTCTAGCCGCGCGTCTGTTCGAGCTCCTCTGCGAAAACCCTAGCCAGAGCCCTCTTCTTCTCCACCCACTCCCTCATTACAATGGCCTCCAGCAGCTCCAACCCTTCGATGGTGGTGATACGTTGCTAACATATCCATAATTTTTGATGTTCCATGCTTGGTTTTTATCTACTTTCTTATGTTTTGTCCACACTTTGGAGTAATTTTTATAAACTTTCCTAGACTAACCTATTAACAAGATGCCACGGTGCCAGCTGCCTGTTTTCTGCTGTTTTTGGTTCCAGGAAAATCAGAAAATGAATATTCTCGGAATTGGACGGGACAAAAGCCAAAGTCAGTTTTTCACCGAGGGGGACACGGAGCCAGAATACGAGACGGAGAGGGCCGCCACACCACCTGGCCACGTGGCCAGGCCTGGCCCATGCCAGGGGGTGGTGTTGCCACTTGGGGCACCCCATCGGCCTCCCCTTTCGCCTATAAGACGCCTCCGATACAGAAACCCTAAGTACTCGATCAAAATTCCACGAAAGTGTCTATAGCCGCCGTCATCTCCTTCCCTAGATCGGGGGGGATCTGAAGCTCTTCCCGGCACCCTGCTAGAGGGGACAATTCACCCTGGAGGCCTTCTTCATCACCATGCAAGTCTCCGGTGTGATGCGTGAGTAGTTCATCCTTGGACTACGGGTCCATGTAGCAGCTAGATGGTTGATTCTTCTCCTTTGTGCTACCATGTTTAGATCTTATGAGCTCCTTTCATGATCAAGATCATCTATTTGTAATCCTACATGTTGTGTTTGCGAGGATCCGATAGATATTGAGATGCTATTTCAGATTGATTATTGATTCTATCATGTCTTTATTATTTGTGATCTTGCATGCTCTCCTTTGTTAGTAGATATCTTGGCCGAGTAGATCCTAGCAACTCCAAGAGGGACTATTTATGCTCGATAGTGGGTTCATGCCTCTAGTAATCTGGGGAAGTGACAGAAATCTCTAAGGTACTAGATGTGTTGTTGCTACTTGGGAGAAAACAACAATCCTTAGTTCATAGAACAATCATATTGTTTACTTACACGCAATGCGTAATGAAATTATATGTTGCTTGCAACTCAATACTGAAGGGGGTTCGGATGATAACCTGAAGGTGGATTATTAGTCATAGATGCAGATGGATTACAGTCTATGTATAATATTGTAATGCCCAATCAAATCTCATAGGTGTCAAGATGATTAGTATATGCATGATTACTTTCTCGATGTTTGTCAATTGCCCCGCTGTAATTCGTTCACCCAACATGTCATCTATCTTAAGGAGAACCACCACTAGTGAACTATGGACCCCGGTCCTTTCTTTTACCATCAATCTACAACTGTTTACTGTTTTCTGTTTACTTTCTGCAAGCTCTTACTTTCTTCCACACAATACGTTTAGTCCTTTGTTTTTAGCAAAACCGGTGATATTGACAACCTCACTGTAAGTTGGGGGAAAAGTTCTGTGGTTATGTTGTGGAGGATTCCAAGTTGGCAACAACACCTTGGAGGTGTTTCCTTGCTCCTACTGGTTCGATAACCTTGGTTTCATAACTGAGGGAAACTTACTGCTGTGCTCATCATACCTTCCTCTTGGGGTTCCCCAACGAGCTCGATATCAACCACGAGCCAGCTGGCCACGACTCCCAAGGCTATTCCAGAGCCATCCTAGGGAGTGACTGTCCTGCCGGAGGGGGTGGTTGTCCTTGTCAATGCCATGGTGGAAACTGATGTCTACGCACTTCTATTCTTGTAGACAGTTGTTCGGCCTCCAAGTGTAGAGGTTTGTAGAATATCAGCAAGTTTCTCTTAAGTGGATTACCCAAGGTTTATCGAACTCAGGGAGGAAGTGGTCAAAGGTATCCCTCTCAAGCAACCCTACAATCAAGATACAAGAAGTCTCTTGTGTCCCCAACACACCCAATACACTTGTCAGGTGTATAGGTGCACTAGTTCGGCGAAGAGATAGTGAAATACAAGTGGTATGGATAATTATAAGTGGTAATGGTGCCAGAAAAGAGCTTTATGGGTAGGAAGAGACTAACGACAATCTGAAATAAAGATGGAAGCAAGCAAACATGTAACATATCTAGTTGCAAACGGTGTTTCAATGCTTAGAAACAAGGCCTAGGGATCATACTTTCACTAGTGAACACTCTCATATAAATATCTTCTCTTTATGATACTACTCTGAACTACTCTCCGGTTGGATAACTCTAATCCACGGTAGGGCTATAACAACACACCTCAAAGTTCGCTTTCCCCATCAAGATAACCCCTCACTATCACCTTGAGCGCTAGATGGTTCCAACAAACACCACAATCTCATAGAGACATCCAACTCAAATTATACTCATGACAAGTATTTATGTAACCTTACCCAAAGTGCCACACGGTGTGCACACTGTCAACTTCACACACGTGGGGATAAGCAGAGATTCATTAAAGCACTTGAGTAGCAGAATAGATCTATAGATTAAAAAGCTCATGATCTCAACAAGATCTCGCATAGAGAGAGAGATGAACACATAGCTACCGGTAGAGCCCTTAGCCTCGAGGAAGAACTACTCCCTCATCATCATGGGAATCAGCAACGGTGATGGAGATGGTGGTGGAGATCGATGGAGATGGCTTCGGGGGTAATTCCCCGTCCCGGAAGGGTGCTGGAACAGAGACTTTTTGTCCCCCGAATCTCCCCTTCGGTGGCGGTGCTGTTGTGGAGGTTTTCGTGGCTTTATCCCGGATTATTTAGGGTTTTCTCATCGGGTGGCTTCTTATAGGCGAAGAGGCAAGGCGAGGAGGCAGCCAGGGGGGCCACGCCCCCTGGTGGCGCCACCAGGGCTGGTCGGCGCCACCATAGGGTGTGCCCACCCTGGTGCCCTACTCCATCTCTGCTTCGTGTTTCCGTGTTGCTCCGGGAAAAATAGGCATATTGGCTTTTGTCCCGTCCAATTCCGAGAATACTCATTTTTAGCTTTTTTGAAACCAAAAACAGCAGAAAACATGCATCTGGCACTGCGGCATCTTGTCAATAGGTGAGTTCTAGAAAGTGTATAAAAATACCACAAAGTGTAGACAAAGCATAGGACAAATGATATAAAACAAGCATGGAGCATCAAAAATTATAGATACGTTTATGACGTATCAAACATCCCCAAGCTTAACTGCTGCTCTTCCTCGAGTAGGTAAGTGATAAAAAGAATAGTTTTTGAGGTGACATGCACCATCACAATCTTGATCAAACCATTTGCAAAGCATGAAATCTGGGATCAAAGTACTCTAAACAGGAGCATGAAAGATGAAGTTCTAACAATAATACATAGTAACTATGTTGTAACATGAAAAGGTACAAACAAAGATCATGAATAACAATGCATTGAAAGATGTTTGTTTGTTTCACATATAGAAAACATAGCATAGTGGCATTCAGCTTGTCCCTCATGGAGTAGCAAAACATAAATGCAAAGGACACCTTCAAAGTTCATAAGGGTGACTAGATACAAATAGTTCAAGAACAAGCAATATCAACATTATGAATCAATCAATAAGTTTTGGGACAATGCACATAGAACTAAGAATGACAACTATGCTCTCTTAATTTGTGCATAAAGATAGAAGTTGGAGACTCAATATAAAAGTGGAAGAGAGGCCCTTCAAAGGGAAGCAGGGATTTCAAGTCTCATCAAGAGCTTCCAAAAATTATGGTACTTATTAGCTTTCATCTCTCATTGCCCCTATCATAAGCATCTTGAAGTGATTAAGGTTAAAGTGAACAAAATATGGAGTATATGCTTGACAAAGTATAAGTTGGAAATCTCATGTCCCTTGAGTATGAGGGCCGCTCCTCATGCTACTCAACTTTAGTTACCAGTAAGTTCTTGTCATAGTAAGTACATGTGTATCATAGAGAATCGCCAACGGGGTACCCCTTGTCCCATGAAAGGCAAGTAGACAATGAGCATCTCAGCAATCTTCTTATTTACCATGGGACAATGGTGCCTTTTTCTCTCTTTCCTCTTTTCTCATCTCTTTTTTTCTTTTTCTCAATCTCTTTTTTTCTATCTCTCTTTTTTATAAGAAGAATGCTTCATAGATTACTCACTATGGTGATGCTGCAAGTTTCCACCATGATTAGGCATGGCTTAGGCTAGCGGTCCAAGCATTTCTCTAACACACATACATAACTCCATGGACTTACAAGCTCCCCTTCCATTTCACACCGACGACATCCATAAACAAAAGAGCATGATATCAACTGGGTACAATGTACAAGTGCAATGTTGAAAGTGTTCCCCATGATAGCATGGTTCTGCTAATCCCAACGTATAAGTGCAAGCATATACAACATAGATGGCACAATGGTTCAAGTTTATTAGGGGCAAGAAAAGTAAAGTGTGCCATCAAGTTTGTGAGAGCTTTAATCACTAATTTTCAGATAACAAGTTTAATTCGGAAGGTAGATAAAAAACATGAATATACTTGGAATAGCAAATGCTAATAGGTAGGTATGGTGGACTCTTTGGAATAACTTGGTTTTATTTGGAGTTGAATGCATGAGTGGAACTCATACTTGGTTATGGAGGCTAGCAAAAGACTAGGAGCGACCAACTAAGAGAGCAATAATGGCCATAATCATGCAAAGCGACAAAACATTATTAATTAAAGCATAAAGTGATATTACAAGTCGAAAACTAAAGGATCATAAACGCTATGGTGACTTGGTATAGTCTTAACATGGTGTGAGCATGCGCCAAGTCAACCCAAATAAAGCATCAAAGGAGAATACCACAATACTATGCTTTAATATGCTAAAACAACGCATGATTCTTACAAGGCACATTAAGAAATCTCAATTGTTTATAACATGTCATGCTACAGCAAAGATCACTAAGCATAAAGCCAAAACAATATCAAGCATGAAATGATAAAGCCTAAGTCTCATTCAAAAACAAGCTCCTTTTATACCACTTAAGCATAAACTTTCCTACTCTTTCCAATACAAATCAACCTATTTGAAAACTAATGTATGAATGAGGGGGTCCAACCAACTTATTCAAGCAAACTAAGCAAAAGAAAACTAAAAACAAAAACAAACATGCTCCCAGAACAACACAATTGTGCATGAAACAAATAAAAATGAAGTGTTTGGAAGAAACCTGAGATTTTTATTGATGAAGAAGGTGATGCCTTGGGCATCCCCAAGCTTTGACGCTTGTACTTCTTGAATATTTATTGGAGTGACACCGGTGGCATCCCCAAGCTTGAGCTTTTTTCCATACTTCATCTTATCACATTGTTCTTCCCCGCACTTTAAAATTTCCTTCATACAAAACTTCATACAATCTTCATTAGCAACATTAGTGCACATAAGATAATAAGTCTTTAGGTTCAGTTTCAACACAAGTAAAACTTCCATTAAAACACAAGATGTTGTAGCAATTCCTTCTAAAATCTCAAGTTATCAAAGAGAACTCAAAGAGAAAAAGATTAAGAGGCAAATACAAATAATGGCAGAAATTTGTCAAAACAGACCAGCAGGTAAACGCCGATTTTTTTCGAAGACCTTATGTTGCTCAAATCTAAAAGTGTTAAACTAACGAAAGTTACATAACAACCTAGGAAAGAAGCACAAACAATTACAGCTCAATCTGACGTACAGAGATTTTTCACGATTTTTTACAGCGAAGCACAAAAATCTGTTTCGGGACAACAACTTTCCCAAGAATTACTTCTCTCTCATTAGAGGTTACTCTTGGCACAAAAACCACACAAAAATGACAAGGAAAGGTTATTACTGAAGCAATAACTTCCAAGACTCAACAAAAGATTCCTAACAAAATTTGGGTTATCTCCCAATAAGTGCTTTTCTTTAACACCTTTGAGCTAGGCATGATAGTTTCGATGATGCTCACATAAGAAATATGGATTGAGAGTAAAAGAGAGCAGCAAGAAGCAAATATAAAACACATTTAAGTCTAACCCACTTCATATGAAAAATAATCTTGTAAAGAAACAAATCATGAAAGCACAAAGCAATAAGCATAGGAAAGCAAAACAAGTGCAACTTCAAAATTTTCAACATAAAGAGGGGAAACTTAATATTGTTGAGATACATAAAACCATGTTGCCTCTCTCATAATAACTTTCAGTAGCATCATGAATAAAATTCACAATATAACTATCACATAAAACATTATAATCATGAGCCACATGCATAAAAGAATTAATACTCCCCACATAAACATAGTCATTCTTATTAATTATAGTGGGAGCAAATTCAACAAAATAGCTATCATTATTATTCTCATCACCATAATCATCAAATATAGGAGGCATATTGTAATCATAATTAATTTTCTCCTCAATAGTAGGTGGACTGAAAATATCATATTAATCATTGCAATCATCATATATTGGAGGTATAGTATCATCATAAGTAATAGAATAGTTATCTTCCAAAGTGTGCTCACTTGTAAACATATCATCATTGGAAGGAACATGGATAGTACTAATAGTACAACAATTATTAATATCATCATTTTTAGCATTTGTACCGAAGAGATTTTCAATATCAAAAGTAGTGTGCTTTTCCAAATCATGATCACTACTATAGGTAATAGGCATAGAAACATCATCGAGTTTAGACTCATCAAAATCTATAATAGGAGCAACATGCTTAGGGGAAAATACCGTTTCCTCTCTCCTTTTACTCCTAATTTCCTTCTTTTTCTTCTTCTCTTTACGAGGGAGAGGCTTGAAAGGAAGCTTTTCCATATACCATGGTTTATTATTAGAGACAATAGAAGAAACTTTGGAGGATTCCTTCTTTTCATTAATATGATCAAAACACATATTAGTCTACCAGTCTCCGACTTCTTCCTGGACGTTCTCCGGCACATCCGGGTACTTCCTCACAATCTTTCTCCCAACAGCATCCTAGTCCTTAACAACTTTGTAGCTCTGTGCGAAGGATATCTAGGAATCAAGCCTAGATTAGATCTGTTTGTATACTTTTTTACCGTCAAGAGAGAGTCCATAGAATCGAAGGAAGAATTGCAGATCTGTGGAACCATTAGCTTTAAGATACGGCCTAGCCGACGCTTCCCCGACATCGTAGGTCATGAGTAATGCAACAATTGGCAGCACATTTACTTCTACGGGCCTAATATACCTCTGTCTGACCGCCTTGAGACTTATCCTGACTTTGTCAACGGAGCCGTCGCCGAGGTGCCAGCATGGCGGACCCTAGTCTCCCTTCCTTCTGACGACGAGGCCCACCGCGCCATAAGGCAGATTGAGTGGCTCGTGGACGGAGGTCTGACTGGCTTGGACCTAGCCATGTGCTGGTTTGTTAGGCGGATCCAGCCAATGCAGCACTGCACCGAGTTGATGTGCAAGTACACTCAAGACAGGAGGGATCCCATGCGAATATCGCGGGATAACTTCTCTACTGACTCCATAAAACTCCGGCTAAAGGACATCGTCAAGGTGGAGGACAAGAAGCGTGGCTTCAAGATCACCTATGACATGTTCAATTGCGGCAAGTGCCCCGAGGTAGCTTTCGTTTCCGTTGTTGCTCGTTATATACTCTAAGGTTTTTCCAACTTGAAGTTGTCAGTCTAATATCTCTCTACACCCCAGCTGGCGACCTTGGCGGCGGATCAAATGGCCTCCCAGGTCTATGATCCCAAGCTGAAGGATATCCAAGTAGTGTCTGACAACGATGCCTCCAAGGATTAGCCAGCTCCGGCAGCAGGAAAGCGGAAGAGCTCCACCTATAACGCTATTCTTGAGGCCAAGAAGATGAAGAAATCGGAGAGTGCAGTCTCCAAACAATCCACTTCCGCCTTAGAGGCAGAGAAGAAGAAGAAATTCACTATCATTCCCCTCACCAAGGCTCCTGCCGTGGAGTAAGTGTTTTCCTTCTCCGGCTTGTACTTTTCATCCCACACCTTTTTCAACTCTTGTACTTATACTTTGTACATTTTAGGAGGAAATCCGGTGTTAGCTTGAAGCGATCCTCCAAAGATGTTGGAGGGTCAAAAACATTCGTGACATGCTGACCAGGGACGTAGCCGTCAAGCCCTCTCTCGCTACTGCTCCCCCTACTCCTGCTGGCCCCGCTGGGCCTTCGTCTCCCGTCATTCCTGAGATCTCTGCCGTGGAGACAGATGTCAATCCAATTCTTGATATCTCAGGCTTTGTCGAGGAAGACGTTGCTCCCAGCGGCCAGGCGATGCAGGAGAGTGTTTCCTCTAAACTAGTTGAAGCTCCGACTAAGGATGCCACCGAGAAAGGGAAGCAAGTGATGGAATTTTCCTGATTCGAGCCACCATACTCTAGGGAGAGGTATGGCCCAGATCATTCCGCGAACGTGTCCTGCTCATAGGCGATCCATGCGGGGCTTGACGAGTTTCCAACTTCCTGGGAGCTAGGACCAGATTCGAGTTCGCTGATGAAGATGTGGATGTCTCCGAACAGGATGACAGAACATCGCTGTCAACACCCGGATTTTTAATCCCAGATGCCTATTATGCCATACCTCGCAATCCCAGGATTACCATATTTGCGAGACATAACAGAATTGGTACCAGAGTACATCATCCATTAAAAACCATAATAAGGTCTTACAAATAAAGGATCTCATGATCCAGTCTTAATACAAATCAAGCAGCGGAAAATAAACGTAGTAGGGGCTCCATCTTCACAGTCACAGGTAATGCTGACGATGGGAGATGATCCTAGTTGTCGTAGACTCCTGCTATCCATCATCCTAGTAGTCCTCCTCATAGTCTGGCCACGGGAATAGCCAGGACAAAGCCATGAGTACTCTTTAAGTACTCGCAAACTATCACTAACAAGTAAGGTAGTTCTAGTAGGAATCTTAAGCTCTAGGTTTATTTGTAAAAAGCCAGGTTTATCTAAAACTGAGTTTAGAAGTAAAGAAAACTAAGTTAATATTCTAAATCACTTAAGTGGGAACCTAGCTTTCATATCCACAACCCTGTTGTCGTCAAGTCAAAGTCATAGTTCAATTCATAAGTCAATTTGAAAACATCTGACGACGCAACAGTATGGCCACTCCAACTGTCCATGACCACGAACGCGGCTATTCGAATAGTTTGACGCTCTGCATAGGTGATACACTTTCACCACAAAATTCGATACATCCGCCAGGGATAACCCTGAATCATCATACTTAGTATGCGAATAATCAATCATAACCTTTTAATTAGACACTCTAGTATAGGCACCTCCCCTATGAGCTTGGCCTCCCAGCCATGGCCATCTGCTATCCTGGGCACTGCATAGGTGGACATTCACACTCACGAGGTAGCCTTAGCTCAACCTCTTTTCGCGGGGGAACCCATACTAAGGCATCTAAACTTCCAGTTAAGCCCTACCCAATTCAGGTATTGTGGTTGTATGGTAAAATTGGAATGGTATCGCATCCGAACCCAGCCATCAGTTTTTATACAAGGCTAAGGCTCATGCCTCAACATTTTCATCATCAAATCCTTTTGTGTCCTTAACACATGTCAAAAGATTTCAATAGAACAAATCCTCATTCCAAGGTTTTCATAATCATTTTCACCAAGTATTCCCATCTAAAGTGATCAACTTTTATGCTTAGCACTAGCCACTAAAGTTGAGGGTATTCACTAATGAGGGGTGCTAATCAAGTGTAACTATCCAACTCTAATCTCATGCCTTGGAATGACATCTAAGTATAACTACTTAGGCCTAGTTTTATACTCTTTATGGTATCTATACTATTTTCCAATACTCACAAAGCACTAACTAAAAGTAAAGAACTTTGGTAAAGTAAAAGAATAAAGCTTGCAAGTAAAACTTGGGATTGGTATAATCAAAGTTATATAACCCAGCATGCCTAATGCATTTTGCATAGGTTATCAAGTTTGCAAGTGTTATCTTGCATAGTTCTAGCTTGCAATTAGTGATGGCTTGCCTTGAGTAGTGTAGTGGTTGAAGTTTTCTTCTTCTTCTTCTTCTTCTTCTTGGTAGTACTCCTCCTCCTCGTATCCCGGGTCGGTACTATCATCTATAAATAAATACGAGGTACACAATCACCAAACAATACTTAACTACTTATTTTTAGCACACTAAGGCTCACACTTGATGATCTAGCATCATCACAATCATTACATGAAATAAAGACCTAGTCTTAGTTATCTTATTTTGGAAAAGTAATTTCTACTCATTGAAAATACTTAAGGTTTAATATTCTCCAATTAAAATATAGGATCATGTGGACACATGTCATCACCACAAATTCTAATACTTGCGAATGTGCTTTAAAGCGGTGGTCATATTTTATAAAGTTTAAGATTATCATTCAATAGGATTAAAGTGACTAGAAATTCCTAAAGAGCATTCTTTTGGTATTAGTCCAACGTCACTGCATGTAAACCTAAATATTTTTACATATTCAAATAGATCTTGTCAAATGTGATTTTTGAGAGTTGGAATCAACTCAAAAGCATTTATGGTTGATTTTTGAAAAATGTTTGAATGTGGAAAAGTCTCTATCTTGTTATTTTTACTATAGGTGACTTGAATCCAACTGACTTAGATAGATAATTTAAATACCTTTCTAACAAAATTGGAATCATGCAATTTGCTTTAGTGAATCTCTCTAAATTGATTTTTGAATCTACTGACATAATCTGGTTT
Source organism: Avena eriantha (assembly GCA_910589775.1). Lineage (NCBI taxonomy): Eukaryota > Viridiplantae > Streptophyta > Magnoliopsida > Poales > Poaceae > Avena > Avena eriantha. The sequence goes on along the minus strand of OU342742.1, from coordinate 234,136,789 downwards.
TAACTAAATTGGAAAATAACTATTTGAATTCACAAGCCTGTGCGGGAAACTAACTGGGCCGGCCCAATCTGCACAGCACAGCGTAGCGGGCTGCTGACAGGGGGTCACACTAGTCAGCGACTCTATCTAACCGAAACGGTATCTTTCAATCTAGGCCCTACGATTAGAACCTGATCTAACAGCTGAGGTTCATCGTTGACGATGAACAACTCTGGCGAGGTCTGAACCCTACCACGGTAGTGGGGGTCGAGTGAGGCTCACCTGGGCTCTAGCTAGGGTCGGCGATGGGGGTGAACGACATGGTTGACGATGGCGGTTCGAACGGTGGTCGCGGCAGCTCCTGGGCGGCTCTAATCGATGGCGTCGTTCCTTCACTGGAGCGGCGGGCTCTGAACAAATTGCGGCGATGTGGTGCTCGCCTTGCTCGGGGAAGAGGTGTGGGAGGTGTTGTGAGGAGTGGGGAGTGAGGTGGTGTGGAGAATTGAGGTAGAGAGGGCCTCTATTTATACACCAGCGTGGGGACCGAGCAGGATGGGCTGGCTTCTCCGGCGACGGCGGTACAACGAGCTAGCGGCATGGCTGAGGGTAGGGGGTGAAGCAGTGCTTCCTGGCGGTCGTCTCGGGCTTAATGGCATGGCACGGGCGGTCTGGAATGGTCAGGCATGGGCGGTGCTCTGCGTGGAACTGGCGGTGTTCAAGACGACGCATGGGGGCTACGGGTCACGCGGCGGCGAATGGGGATGTCTGGGAGCTAGCTGGGGTTATGGAGAGTGGGTGCACGCGCGAGGAGGTCGACGCACGGCGTGTGCGCGCTGGTCGGCTGTGGCACTCTAGCGCGCTCTCGGCACGGCATAGAGAAAATCGGCGCAACGATGCTAGGGTGGTCCATGGCCTGGCTACGGTCAAGGGCTAGACAGGGGGTGGGGGTAGACGGTCGCCTATCTCCTGGTCGTCGTGGGAGAGGGCGGCATGGTCCGTGGTGCTCTGTCCATTGTCGTACAGTGAGGCTGGCTTCGAGCGGCTGGCGCAACGGCAAAGATGGGGTACGTGTCTGGTGCTGCTGTGTGTTGGGGAGACAGGGGGAGTGCAATGGGGGCAATTGGTTGAGTGAGCAATGCTCCAAACAGTTAAGTTAGGTAGTAATTGATTTGTGTCTGCAAGGTGTTTGACTAAATGGCCGCAAGAATTTAAATTTGAAATTTTTGAATGAAATTTGGTGAGTGTTTTGATCTTATGCTTGAGTGCATATGGTTGCTTGGAAAAGTCAAGGTGAATTGATTTGAGTGGTTGTTGCAAAATGGTGATCTTACCATATGAACTTGATACAATTTTGAACTATCCTTTAAATAGATTTGAAAATAGTTTTGGTGAGTTTGTGAAGTGAGCTTTGATTCACTTTTACTTGTTCTAGCAAGGGGTGAAAAGAAATGGAAATGTATCTATTAGAAATTCTTTGCTAGGAACTCACAAAGTGGCCTAGTGGTTAACTTTGGTCAAAATGACCATTTGATCATTTTATTCATATTTGATTCCTTTTTCTTTGGATTTTGTTTGTAATTGGCCTAGATGATGTAGTATTCATCTTTAAACTAGTTCTTATCATTTGTAGGAAACACACATGGCAATTTCACTCAATCCTACACTAATGCAAATCACACATGCATTCATATTCAAATTAGTAATAAATTTTTTTGTTAACCCTACACTTAGGTGATTAGAACTTGATAATCTTGATTAGTATTTTTGGGGTGTTACAAACCTTCCCTCCTTAAACAAAATCCCGTCCCGATATTTAAGAAAAACTAGGAACTAAAGAGATTTGGAAACTCAGTCCTAATGTAATCTTCTCGCTCCCAGGTAGCTTCTTCTTTGGTATGATTGCTCCATTGGATCTTTAGAAATTTGATACTCCGGGTACTGGTGGTTCTGAAGGCTTCTTGCAAAATACGAATGGGTACTTCACGATACGTCATATCCTTGTTGATATCTATGGCTCAGTGATCGATGTTCTTGAACACTTCGGTCTTCTCCGGAACTTCTAGGCATTTGCGAAGTAACGAGATATGGAACACATTATGTATGGATGACATCTCCTCTGGCAGTTCTAGTTGATATGATACTTCTCCTCAGCGATTCAAAATCTTGAAGGTTCCAATATATCTGGGGGCTAACTTCCCTTTCAGTTGAAAATGTTGCATTCCCTTCAAGGGCAATACTTTGAGATACATAAAATCTCCGACATTGAAGGTCAAGTCTCGATGTCTCTGGTTGGCATAACTCTTCTATCTGGATTGGGCGGTCTTGAGGTGTTCACGGATTCGTTGAACATTTTCTTCGGCTTCTCGTAGGATGTCGGGTTCGAAAATCCGACTCTCTCCTACTTGCGACCAATTCAAGGGGGTACGGCACTTCCTTCCATACAGAAAGTCAAATGGGGCCATTTGCAAACTGGCTTGATAACTGTTGTTGTATGAGAATTCTGCGAAAGGCAGACAGTCTTCCCATTTTGATCCATATTCTAGCACACAAGCTCTCAACATATATTCTAAGATTTGGTTGACTTTTTCAGTCTGTCCATTGGTTTGCGGGTGATAAGCTGTGCTGAAATTCAGCTTGGTTCCTAATCCTTCTTGGACTTTCTGCCAAAATCTTGAGGTAAACTCGGTTCCTCGATCCGACACTATGGTCTTAGGGGTTCCATGCAAACTGACGATTCTAGTAATGTACAACTCTGCTAGCTTAGAACTCTGGCAGGTAGTCTTGACAGGTATAAAATGGGCTACCTTGGACAGTCTATCAACTATGACCCAAATAGAGTCATTTCCCCTACTAGAAGTAGGCAAACCGGTGATGAAATCCATTCCGTCAGAATCCCATTTCCATTTCAGAATCTGCAATGGTTGCAAAACTCCTGCGGGTCTCTGATGTTCTGCTTTAACTATCTGACATATATCACACTTGGCTATGTAGCTTCCGATTTCTCTCTTCATCTTGTGCCACCAAAATTGCTCCTTCAAATCTTGATACATCTTTGTTTACTCCGGGATGGATAGAATAAAGAGTATCATGAGCTTCCTGCATGATAACTTGCTTCAGCTCGGAATCTGCTGGCACACAAATACGTCCTTTGTCCCACAAAACTCCTTCTTCATCCTCGGTAAATCCGGGTACCTTCCCTATACCGATACGATGCTTGATTCCATCGATACTTGGATTTCCTTTCTGCGCCTCCTTGATCTGACTGATCAAAGTGGGTTAAAGTTCAATGCTAGCTAAAAATCCTTTGCTAACTAGCTCTGTTCTAAACTGCTCCAACTCTTCCTGCAAACTTGGCTGGGCTTCTTTTATCATGGTGTTTAATCTACACGGCAATCTGCTAAGAGCATCTGCTACCACATTGGCTTTGCCGGGGTGATAGTGAATGTCAAGTTCATAATCCTTGATTAACTCTATCCATCTCCTTTGCCTCATATTCAGCTCCTTCTGGGTGAAAATATACTTCAGACTCTTGCGATCCGAATAAATCTCACAGCGGTTACCCATAAGGTAATGACACCAGGTCTTCAAAGCTAAAACTACAGCTGCTAGTTCTAAGTCATGGGTAGGGTAGTTTTGCTCATGCTGCTTCAGTTGTCTAGACAGATATGCTATGACTTTGCCTTCCTGCATCAACACACATCCGAGACCAATCTTGGATGCATCACAATACACATCAAAAGGCTTCTTGATATCTGGCATAATTAGAATTGGGGTTGATATTAATCTCTTCTTGAGCTCTTGAAAACTTGCTTCGCATTTATCCGTCCATTCAAACTTCTTATCTTTCTTCAACAATTGGGTCATTGGTCTTGCGATGATCGAAAATCCTTCAACGAACTTGCGGTAATATTCCACTAATCCGAGAAATGCACGGACTTAGGTTTGAGTGGTTGGGGCTTTCCATTCTTCAACATCTTTGATCTTGGCAGGATCAACAGCGACTCCTCCTGCCGACACAATATGTCTTAGGAATCCTACTTCCTTCAACTAGAACTCACATTTGCTAAACTTGGAATACAACTGATGCTCTCTAAGGGTTTCAAGGATGGTTCTCAGGTGTAGCTCATGGTCTTCTTCTGACTTGGAATAGATCAGAATATCGTCGATAAATACAATGACAAACTTATCCAGGAAGTTCATAAAAAGCTTATTCATGAGATTCAAGAAATAAGCGGGGGCATTGGTTAATCCAAAAGACATGACCATATACTCATACAATCCATATCTGGTGGTAAAGGCGGTCTTTGGAATATCCGTTGCACGAATCTTGAGTTGATGATAACTAGTTCTAAGATCAATCTTAGAAAACACTCTGGCACCAGTCAACTGGTCAAACAGATCCTCTATTGTAACATCCCAAAACATTAATCCAAGGTTATTAAGATCCAAATCATCAAAATTAGGGTTAACAAAAACTTTTCCAATTAAAATTATTAAAACATTCATATGTGTGTGCATTTAAAATAGGAGTTGATTTTGAATTTCCATGATTAAGTGATCCATTGCTTGTAAAATGATTCTTAGGTGAAATAAACATCATCTAGATCATTCCCAAACAAATCCCAAAGAAAAACAAATCAAAATGAATAAAAGAAGAGAATGGTCATTTGTGCCATTTTAATCAACATGCCTACTTTGGCTATTCCTAGTACTCAAAACCTAACAGAGACAAATGTGGATCTTTGCACCCCTTGCTAGTACATATAATGACGTACCAAGGCCCACTTTGTGATTTGCCAAAAACTTTCAAACACTAAATTTAAATGGCATTTGAAAATTGAATCTAGTTCATATGGGAAGATTCCACTATTTCAAAACCACTCAATTGAGCTTTATTTTCAAAACCCAAGAAACCACAGAGTCTCAAGCTTATTACTAGCACACCCACCAAAAACCTTTTCAAAATTCAAAAGTAAATTTCTTGCGGCCATTTTCACAAACACTTGGCAGGCAGGAATCAAACTCTAAACCTAGCTCACTGTTTTCTACAGGGTTTTGCCCCCATTTGATCACCATTTACTCCCTCTGTATCCCTTTGATCTAACCAGGCCATTAGCACCCCATCCCCTATCTCCTAGCAGCAGTGCCATGCCACCCCGAGGGCATGCTCGCCAGCTAACTTGCCAATGCCGCAGCAGACCGCCCATCTCGCTCTCGCCATGTCTATGAGCTAGCCCAGACCTCACCGCCACTCTCTGTCCCCTCCACGAGCACAACCGAGCCGTGGACCACCCGCAGCGCGCCGTGCCCAGAGTGTCTACGCCATGCCGAGCACGCGCTAGAGCGTCGCGCCTGACACGCGTGCACACGCCGCCCCTCGACCGCAGCCCGTGCTCACCGCTCCTCCATGACCCAGGGAACACCCCAGACATGCCCGTTCGGCGCCGTTCGCACCATAGCCACCGCCCGCCGTGGAGACCACCGCCTCTCCCGCTTAGAGCTTGAGCACCGCCCGACCAAATGCCACCGCCCATAAGCCTGCATTTAAGCTCTAGAGAACCGCCAGGAGACCAGCCACCACCCCCTACCTCAAGCCACGCCGCTAGCATCCTGTGCAGCCCTCGCCGGAGTCGCCCGCCCATCCCTCTCGGTTACCTCGTTGAGCTCTAAATAGAGGCCACCCCAGTACAATCCACTCACACCATTCCACTCCCCTCACCTCACTAGTCCTCCCCCACCTCTAGCCGGAGCAGCGCGAGCACTTGTTCGTCGGAATTTGTCCGGAGGAGCCCGTGGCAGAGGAGGAGAAGGCGGCATCAATTTCCTCCACCCCCGGAGCTGCCTCGACCACCCCTGAGCTCGCCGTCGTCTACCAGTTCATTTGCCCCCATCGCTGTTGTCGCTGGAGCCCTGGTACGCCCCCTGAGCACCCCCACCGAGCCGCTAGGGTTAGGCCTCGCCGGCGACCTCTCCATCGTCGACGACGAACCCCAACCGTAGATCCTAGTTCTAATCTAACCGCCCACATCGCCCCGTACCGCTTCGCGTATAATGAGCCTCTGATCGGTAGACCCCCCTGTCAGCTGTGCCCCGCGCCGCGAAGTGCCATTGGGCCAGCCCGTTAGCATTCCCGCGCGACCCATTTAATTCAAATTAGGATTTTTCGATTTAGTTTAAACTTAGTTATGTCCCCTAGTTTGAAAATCAATTCAGAGAGATTTACAAATCCAAATGGAGTGGTTCCAATTTTGTTAGAAAGCTACTGAAAATATCTACCCAAGCCTACTGGATTTAATTCAATTAGAGTTACAGATCTCTCCTAGTAAAAATAACAAGACAGAAGCTTTTGCCCATTCAAACATTTTTATAAAATCAACCATGATAGCTTTTGAGTTGATTACAACTCTCAAAAATCACATTTCACCATACCTATCTGAATATGTAATAATATTAGGGTTTACATGCAGTGATTTTGGACTAGTACCAAAATAATGCTATATAGGCATTTCTAGTCACTTTAAATCATTAAATAATGAACTTAAACCAAAGTAATTGTGATCCAACCTTTAAATCACATTCCCACATGTTATAATATGTAGTGATGACATGTTTCCACATGATCCCATATTTTAAGTGGTGAATATTAAATCTTAGTTAATTTTTCAATGAGTAGAAATTACTTTTCTTAAATAAAAGGAATGAAACTAGTTAATAGAACTTGTGATGCTTGTGATGATAATAGATCATCAAATGTGTGCCTTATAGTGCTAATTAGACAATTTAAGTATTGTTTGGTGATTGTACTCCGTATGTATTTATAGACGATAGTACCGACCAAGCTTTCGAGGAGGAGGAGTTCTATCAAGAGGAGGAAGAAAACTTCAACCACTTCACTGCACAAGGCAAGCCACCATTAACAATGCAAGCAAACACTTGCAAGTATAATGATTAACAAGCTAGGATTAAGCTAGATGATTGAGCAAAGATGCTTTAGGCATGCTTTGGTTATACCACTTTGACTATTACTTACCCCAAGTATTATTTTCCCAGCTTTAATTCCTTTACTTTACCAAAGTCCTTTAATTGTTTTGAAGGTAGCATAAAGAGTATAAAACTTGACCTAGTTAGATAACTTTAGATGTCATTCTATGGCATGAGATTGATCCCATCATTTCCACCTTAGTGAACACTCTTAACTTAGTAGTTTAGAGTAGATAAAAACTTAAGTCACTTTAGATGGGAATACTTGGTGAAAATAAATTATGAAAACCTTGGAATGATGAGTCATTCTATTGAGATGTTTTGACATGTGTTGAGAAACACAAATGTTTTATGATGGTGAAAATGTTGAGGCATGAGTCTTAACCCTTTTACAAAACTGATGTTTGGATTCGGATGCGATACCATTCCAAATTTACCGTACAACCACAATACCTGAATTGGGTAAGTCTTAGCCGGAAGTTTATATGCATTAGTATTAGTTCCCTCACGGGATAGGTTTGAGCCGAGGCTACCTCTCAATGTTGTCCACCTATGCAGTGCCCAAGATGACAGATGGTCATGGTTGGGAGGCCATGCTCATAGGAGAGGTGCTTATACTAGGGTGTGTAAAGGAAAGGTTATGTTTGATTATCTGCATACTAAGTATGATGATTCAGGGTTATCCCTGACAGATGTATCGAATCTTGTGGTGAAATTGTATCACCTCTGCAGAGTGTCAAACTATTCCAATAGCCACGTCCGCGGTTATGGACAGTTGGAATGGCCATACTGTTTCGTTGTCAAGATGTTTTCAAAACAACTTATGAAATGAATGATGAATCTTGACTTGACCACAATAGGGTTGTGACAATGACACTAGCTTCCCAACTTAAGTGATTCTAGAACTTTATTTTATCTTTCTTTGTTTCAGAACTCAGCTTAGGTTTCAAACTTAACTTTATAGTTAAACTTAGAGTTAGCCTTTAACTTAGAGCTATGCTACTTGTTAGTGGAAGTTTGCGAGTACTTAAAGAGTACTCATGGCTTTTGTCCCTGGCTATTCTCATGGCCAGACTATGAAGGAGACTACCAAGATGATGGCCAGCAGGACGGCTATGATAACTAGGACTATCTCCCCTCGTCAGCATTGCATGTGCCCCTAAAGATGGACCCCACCGCTACACTTATCTTTTATTCCGCTGCTTGTTGTATTAAGACTGGATCATGAGATCCTTATTTGTGTAAGACCTTATGTATGGTTTGTAATGGATGATGTACTGTGATATCCAATCTGTTATGTCTCGCAAAAATGGTAGTCCTGGGATTGCGAGGTATGGCATAATAGGCATCTGGGATTAAAAATCCGGGTTTTGACATCTATCTTTGGCATTGGGTACTTGTTCTTGATGGTGACATCATTCAGCTTTCGGTAATCCGTACATAAACGGTTACCTCCATCTTTCTTATCCACAAACAAAACAGGCGATCTCCATGGCGATGCGCTTGGTTGAATCAGACCTTTCTCTAGCATAGCATCAAGTTGCTTCTTTAGCTCCACTAATTCAGATGGGTTCATACTATAAGGTCTCTGAGCTATGGGTCCAGTTCCAGGAATTAGCTCAATGATGAACTCGATATCCCGATCTGGGGGCATACCGGGCAATTCATCTGGGAATACGTTGGGGTATTCACAGACTAATCTGACTTGGTCTAGGGTTGGTTGGGCTAGACTTTTGTTGCATTTGAATTGACGGGGCAAGGTCTCAGATACATGCTCTACTGATACTCCAGAGTTACTAATCATGGTTATGGATTTCTTGGCACAGTCGATTAATCCTTTATGTTTCGACATCCAGTCCATTCCTAGTACTACTTCCAAACCTTTGGTTCCAAGTACTATTAGATTAGCATAAAGATCTATTCCATGGATTCTGATAGGTACATCCTTGCAAATTTTTCTAGCTTTGGTGGTTGAACCAGATATTTGAACTACCATAACATGCTTCAATTTTGTTGGTTGAATCTTTCTAGTGCATGAAAATTCTTTTGTAACAAACGTGTGTGATTCTCTAGAATTATACAACACTCTTGCAAGTACTGAGTTAACAGAAAACATACCTAGCACAACATCGGGCGCTTCCTGAGCTTCTTCAGCATTCATGTGGAACAGACGGCCGTTGCGGTTGAGCGAATTCCCTAGGGCAAATCTCCTTCTAGGCTGAACACGGCGTTGCTGCTGAGCGGGGGCATTCACATTGGTGGCTACTGCAAGCTTCTTGGGGCACTCATTGGAGTAGTGACCCCTGACTCCACATTCAAAGCAAGTAATCTAGGACTTGTGTTTTCCTGCTACAGGCACAACATTGCTTCCAATCCTTGGGGCAGTATTGTTGTTGTTGTTATTGGACTTGGGTGGTGCACGGTTGAAGTTATTGGAGTTGCCAGGGTTGTTGTTGTGGTTTCGTCCAGACTTCAGGTTTCCTCCGCTACGATTGGGATAGATTGGACGGGACATTAGGGGTCTGGTGTTTCTTGGGGAATATCCTGCAGACGGGTTGGGGCGATATTTCTGAGTATGGTGGGATCCAATCTGGTGCATCATCCTACGCTTGCGATTGTCATTGGCTTGGTTTATCTTCCCTTCCATCTGAATGGCAGAATCTACTAGCTCTTCTAGATCTCCAAAATGGATGTTGACTAATACAGTCTGCATCTCATCATGTAATCCATTCAGGACCTTTCATTCTTCTTTGCTTTGGTGTTAATCTCATCAGGGGCATATCTAGCTAGGGACAGAAATTTTTCATGGTACTCAACTACCGTCATCCTTCTTTGCTTTAGTTCCCTGAACTCATCCCTCATCCTGGTGACCAAACCTTGGGGCACATGGGTCCAGCTGAACTTGATCGTGAATGCTTCCCAAGTCATCATCTGACCCTCGTTCATGGTACGGGTGCTATTCCACCTGGCTCTTGCATCTCCTGCCAGATAATGGGTGGAAAACGGTACTTTTTCATTGGCTTCAACTCCTACGATCTCCAGATTGTTCTCCATGGTTTGCAGCCAGACATCAGCATCTAAGGGATCCTCAGACTTATTAAAGATAGGTGGGTTGGTATTCTGAAAGTTCTTGAGCTTGGATCCATGGTGATCCTGGTTTCCGTGACCTTGATTATTGTGGGCCATCTGAGCTATCTGTTGAAGAGTGGCTAGGTTGGCTTGGCATTCGGCTCTACTAGCTTCACGGTCAGAAACTAGCATTTGCAGAATCTGCAGCATCGGGTCCTGACATGAACTGCTTCCTCCAGGATTTCCACGAGTCATCTAAAGATTGAGATAGATAATGAGATAAGAGGGAAATCTCTAGGGTTCAGGGTTTTGTTTCAAAATATTTAAACTTTGAGTTTGACTCAGGTTTTTCAAATTAACAACTTCCTCTCATTCATTCATTCATTCATTCAAAGCACACAATACAAACACACACCACAACACAAATAGAAAACAGATGGTTTTAGGAACCATTCTATGAAACTACGGTACAGTGGGACCGGTACAACTCACTCCTACGGTAGTGCTCAAGTGCATCTAATCATCGTCAATGAAGTCAGAATCATCATCATCAGTGTGGAACTCCATGGAACCATCCTCCTAGTAGTCGTTGTCATCACTGAGGTAAGAGTAAAGATCTCCCAGAATATCTTCACCTTCCTCCTCCTTCGCTTCAAGCTGGATTTCCTGTTCACGGATGGTCTTCTCGAGAGTGGCCACCTTCTTGCGAAGACAATCGATGGTGCGATCCTTCTTGTCGCGCTGGCAACGAAGTGATTGACTCTCCTTGGCAAGAATGGCGAGGGTCTGGTCCTTCTTGACTGCAATGGCATGGTTGTGGTTGGTGTAGGCATGAGCGTTGTCTAACTCCTTCTGCCTATCATACAACATGAAGTCAAGATTGTCCACTTGGTGCTTTAGCTCCGGGTGTCCTGGCATCTCCAAGGTCATTCCCATAGAATCACGCCTTGTGAAGTGAACAAAGCGAGTTCCCTGGATCAGGTTGATGTTTTGCCCACATAGGCGGGCAAGAGATTCATGCATATCCCTTGATAATTGTCCACACCCGGATTTTTAATCCTAGATGCCCGTTATGCCATACCTCGCGATCCCAGAATTACCATTTTTGCGAGACATAATGGATTGGATACCACAGTACATCATCAATTACAAACCATACATAAGGTCTTACACAAATAAGGATCTCATGATCCAGTCTTAATACAACAAGCAGCGGAAATAAAAGATAAGCGTAGCGGTGGGGTCCATCTTCACGGGGCACAGGCAATGCTGACGAAGGCAGATAGTCCTAGTTATCATAGCCGTCCTGCTGGCCATCATCTTGGTAGTCTCCTTCATAGTCTGGCCATGAGAATAGCCAAGGACAAAAGCCACGAGTACTCTTTAAGTACTCGCAAACTACCACTAACAAGTAGTATAGTTCTAAGTTAAAGTCCTAAGTCTAAGTTTATCTATAAAGTTAAGTTTGAAACCTAAGCTGAGTTCTGAAGCAAAGAAAGATAAAATAAAGTTCTAGAATCACTTAAGTTGGGAAGCTATTGTCATAAACACAACCCTGTTGTGGTTAAGTCAAGATTCATCATTTCCTAAGTCATTTTGGAAAACATCTGACAACGAAACAGTATGGCCATTCCAACTGTCCATAACTGCGGACGCGGCTATTCGAATATTTTGACACTCTGCAGAGGTTGTACACTTTCACCACAAGATTCGATACATCTATCAGGAGTAACCCTGAATCATCATACTTAGTATGCAGATAATCAAACATAACCTTTCCTTTACACACCCTAGTATAAGCACCTCTCCTATGAGCATGGCCTCCCAACCATGACCATCAGTCATCTTGGGCACTGCATAGGTGGACAACATTGAGAGGTAGCCTCAGCTCAGACCTCTCCCATGAGGGAACTAATACTAATGCATATAAACTTCCAGCTAAGCCTTACCCAATTCAGGTAGTGTGGTTGTATGGTAAATTTGGAATGGTATCGCATCCGAATCCAACCATCTGTTTTATAAAAGGGTTAAGGCTCATGCCTCAACATTTTCATCATCATAAACCATTTGTGTTTCTCAACACATGTCAAAACATCTCAATAGAGTGACTCATCATTCCAAGGTTTTCATAATTCATTTTCAACAAGTGTTCCCATCTAAAGTGACTCAAGTTGTTATCTACTCTAAACTATTAAGTTAAGAGTGTTCACTAAGGTGGAAAAGATGGGATCAATCTCATGCCATAGAATGACATCTAAAGGTTATCTAAATAGGCCAAGTTTTATACTCTTTATGCTACCTTTAAAACAAGTAAAGGACTTTGGGTAAAGTAAAGGAAGTAAAGCTTGAAAATAAGACTTGGGGTAACTAATAGTCAAAGTGGTATAGTCAAAGCATGCCTAAAGCATCTTTTTTTAAACCTTCTAGTTTAATCCTATCTTGCTAAGAATTATACTTGCAAGTGTTAGCTTGCATTGTTAATGGTGGCTTGCCTTGTGCAGTGCAGTGGTTGAAGTTTTCTTCTTCTTCTTGGTAGAACTCCTCCTCCTCGAAAGCTTGGTCGGTACTATCGTCTATAAATACATACGGAGTACAAATTCACCAAACAATACTTAACTAGTCTAAATAGCACTCTAAGGCATATAGTTGATGATCTATTATCATCACAAGCATCACAAGTTTAATTCAATAGTTTCATCCTTTTTATTTTAGAAAAGTAATTTCTACTCATTGAAAAATTAACTAAGATTTAATATTCCCACTTAAAATATGGGATCATGTGGACACATGTCATCACCACATATTCTAACATGTGAGAATATGATTTAAGGGTTGGATCATAATTAATTTGGTTTAAGTTCTTTATTTAATGATTTAAAGTGACTAGAAATGCATACATAGCATTATTTGGTACTAATCCAAAGTCACTGCATGTAAACCTTAATATTATTACATATTCAGATAGATATGGTGAAATGTGATTTTTGAGAGTTGAAATCAACTCAAAAGCTATCTTGGTTGATTTTATAAAAATGTTGCAAGGTGCCAAAGCTTCTGTCTTATTATTTTTACTAAGAGAGATCTATAACTCTAATTAATTAAATCCAACGAGCTTGGATAGATCATTTCAATACCTTTCAGGCAAAATTGGTTTCATGCAATTTGGATTTGTAAATCTGTCTGAATTGAATTTCAAACATAGAGACATAACTAGGTTTAAACTAAAAAGAAAAATCCTAATTCAAACTAAGTAGGTCGCGCAGGAAACTCTAACGGGATGGCCCAGTGTCACTCCGCAGCGCGTGGCTTAGCTGACAAGGGGGTCCACCAGTCAGCGACTCATAACGCGCGAACTGGTACAAGGCGATGTGGGACGTTGGATTAGAGTGGGTATCAACGGTTGTGGATCGTCGTCGACGACGGACCTGTCGCCGGCAAGCTCTAACCCTAGCGGCTCGGTGGGGGTGCATAGGGGGCGTACCAGGGCTCCAGCGACGACGGCGAGGCGGGCAAACGGACTGGTGGTTGACGGCGAGCTCAGAGACGGTCAAGGTGGCTCCAGGGGTGGTCGCAATCAGCGTCACCCTTCTCCTCTAGAGGCGGCCTGCTCCGGTTCAATTCCGGCGAGCTGCTGCTCCCCGTGCTCCGGCTAGAGGTGTGGGACGATCAGTGAGGTGAGGGGAGTGGATTGTTGTGCTGCAAATGGCTGGGGGTTCCCTCCTTTTATAGGCTCGATGGCGAGACAGAGAGGGATGGGCAGGCGACGGTGGCGACATGGCTACGGGCTGCTAGCGGCATGGGTACAGGCGGCGATCGACGCGCGATCTCCTGGCGGTGCTCTAGGAAGTGAATGCGGGCTTAGGGGCGGTGGTATGTGGTCAGGCGCAGCTGGCGCTCTAAGTGGAAGAGGCGGTGGCTTCGACGGCGAGCGGTGGCTGTGAGGCGTTGGACGGCGAATGGGGGTGTCTGGCGTGCTCCCTGGGTCATGGCGACGCGGTGGGCGCGGGCTGCGGTCGAGCGGCGGCTTGTGCACGCGTGTCGGGCGCGGCGCTCTGGCGCGTGCTCGGCATGGTGCAGTGGCACTAGGCGCGTGGATTGCTCGGTGGTCCACGGCTGGGCCTGGCTCGGGGAGGGGACAATGGGCGGTGGTGAGGTGCTGGCTAGCTGCTAGACATGGAGAGAGAGGGGGAGGCGGTCTGCTGCGGCGGCGACCAAGTTGGCCGGCGAGGTGGGGCTCGGCTTGGCATGGCCATGCTGCTAGGAGGTAGGGGATGGGGTAGTTAGGTCCTGGTTAGATCATTAGGAGACAAAGGGAGTAAATGGGGGTCAAATAAGAGGCAAGTTTGGCCAGAACACTATTCAAAATAGTGAAATTTGTTTTGTTTGAATTCTGCCTGCGAAGTGTTTGATAAAATGGCCGCAAGAAATAAACTTTGGAATTTTGGGTTCAAAATTTTTGAGTGATCTCCACTAGTACTAGGTAGTCTATGGTTGCAAGGGTTTTGAAATTGGAGTTCATTTGGATGGTTTTTGAAATAGGGGTGATCTAGGCATATGCATTGAATTCAATTTTAAACTGTCATTTAAAATTAGTATTTGAATGTTTTTAGCAGATCACAAAGTGGGCCTTGGTACCTCATTATGTGTACTAGCAAGGGGTGTAAATATCCACAATTGTTTCTGTTAAGTTTTGAGTACTACGAATAGCCAAAGTAGGCATGATAGTTAATTTGGCCAAAATGACCATTCACTTCATTTATTCATTTTTGGTTGTTTTTCTTTTGGAAAAGTTTGGGAAAGATTTATATGATGTTTAATTTACCATAGAAACATTTTACAACCAATGGATCAAGCAATGGTAACCATTCACAAAGATTTCAAAATAAAGCCTTTCTTATATGCATGCTTAAATACTTTAAATAGAAAAAGTTTTTGTTAACCCCAATTTTGATGATTTGGATCTTGATAAGCTTGGATTGAAGTTTTGGGATGTTACACTAATCCATCTAGCCAGTTGTTCTCACGCAAGGTGAATTGGATCTTGTCCGAAGTGGGTGCTTCCATCTTCCCTCTGAGATCTGAACTATCAGCCATTGTAGATCTCCTCCTATGTGATCGTTGAGTTGGGCCCCAAAGAATTCCGGGTGCGGGCGCTCAAGATACTCTGACAGTGCATCTAGATCCCTCTCAAAGATCAGTTGGCCTCCGTTGCCCAGCTGGTAGAACTTGCAATACTGGACTTCCATCTATAAGAATTTAGGGTGAGTAAGTTAGTGAGGTGATCAAGTGTGTCAAATTTTATGTAGGAATGCAAGAATTTTTGGAGTAACATGACTTTTTTGAAAGAATCTCAAGGATAAGAGTAGGAATAGGTTTCATAAATACTCACTTCTTTTGTTTTGAAACTAAGTTTTTTGTTCGGACGTCCATTCTAACTAGGGTCTCCTATGGTTAGGATGGCTCTGATACCAACTTGTCAACACCCGGATTTTTAATCCCAAATGCCTGTTATGCCATACCTCACAATCCCAGGATTACCATTTTTGCGAGGCATAACAGAATTGGTACCATAGTACATCATCCATTACAAACCATAGATCTTATGATCCAGTCTTAATACAAATCAAGCAGTGGAAAATAAACGTAGTAGGGGCTCCATCTTTAGAGTCACAGGCAATGCTGGCAATGGGAGATGATCCTAGTTGTCGTAGACCTCCTGTTGTCCATCATCCTGGTAGTCCTCCTCATAGTCTGACCATGGGAATAGCCAGGGACAAAGCCATGAGTACTTTTTAAGTATTCGCAAACTATCACTAACAAGTAAGGTAGTTCTAGTAGGAATCTTAAGCTCTAGGTTTATTTGTAAAAAGCCAAGTTTATCTAAAACTAAGTTTAGAAGTAAATAAAACTAAGTTAATGTTCTAAATCACTTAAGTGGGAACCTAGCTTTCGTATCCACAACCCTGTTGTGGTCAAGTCAAAGTCATAGTTCAATTCATAAGTCATTTTGAAATCATCTTACCACGGAACAGTATGGCCACTCCAACTGTCCATGACCGCGGACGCGGCTATTCGAATAGTTTGACACTCTGCAGAGGTGGTACACTTTCACCACAAAATTCGATACACCCGTCAGGGATAACCCTGAATCATCATACTTATTATGCGGATAATTAATCATAACCTTTCAATTACACACTCTAGTATAGGCACCTCCCCTATGAGCTTGGCCTCCCAGCCATGGCCATCTGCCATCCTGGGGACTACATAGGTGGACATTCACACTCACGAGGTAGCCTCAGCTCAACCTCTTGCCGCGAGGGAACCCATACTAAGGCATATAAACTTCTAGTTAGGCCCTACCCAATTCAGGTTTTGTGGTTGTACGGTAAAAATGGAATGGTATCGCATCCGAACCCAACCATCAGTTTTTATACAGGGCTAAGTCTCATGCCTCAACATTTTCATCATCAAATCCTTTTGTGTCCATAACACATGTCAAACCATTTCAATAGAATGAATCCTCATTCCAAGGTTTTCATAATCATTTTCACCAAGTATTCCCATCTAAAGTGATCAACTTTTATGCTTAGCACTAGCCACTAAAGTTGAGGGTATTCACTAATGAGTGTGCTAATCAAGTGTAACTATCCAACTCTAATCTCATGCCTTGGAATGACATCTAAGTATGACTACTTAGGCCTAGTTTTTTACTCTTTATGGTATCTATACTATTTTCCAATACTCACAAAGCACTAACTAAAAGTAAAGAACTTTGGTAAAGTAAAAGAATAAAGCTTGCAAGTAAAACTTGGGATTGGTATAATCAAAGTTATA
This sequence comes from Avena eriantha, assembly GCA_910589775.1. Lineage (NCBI taxonomy): Eukaryota > Viridiplantae > Streptophyta > Magnoliopsida > Poales > Poaceae > Avena > Avena eriantha. The sequence goes on along the minus strand of OU342742.1, from coordinate 234,119,923 downwards.
TAACCCAGCATGCCTAATGCATTTTGCATAGGTTATCAAGTTTGCAAGTGTTAGCTTGGATAGTTCTAGCTTGCAATTAGTGATGGCTTGCCTTGAGTAGTGCAGTGGTTGAAGTTTTCTTCTTCTTCTTGGTAGTACTCCTCCTCCTTGTATCCCGGGTCGGTACTATCGTCTATAAATAAATACAAGGTACACAATCACCAAAAAATACTGAACTACTTCTATTTATCACACTAAGGCTCACACTTGATGATCTAGCATCATCACAATCATTACATGAAATAAAGACCTAGTCTTATTTATCTTATTTGGGAAAAGTAATTTCTACTCATTGAAATTACTTAAGATTTAATATTCTCCAATTAAAATATGGGATCATATGGACACATGTCATCACCACATATTCTAATACTTGGGAATGTGCTTTAAAGTGGTGGTCATATTTTATAAAGTTTAAGATTATCATTTAATAGGTTTAAAGTGACTAGAAATGCCTAAATAGAATTCTTTTGGTACTAGTCCAATGTCACTTCAAGTAAACCTAAATTTTTTACATATTCAGATAGATCTTGTCAAATGTGATTTTTGAGAGTTGGAATCAACTCAAAAGCATTTATGCTTGATTTTTTAAAAATGTTTGAATGTGGAAAAGTCTCTATCTTGTTATTTTTACTATAGGTGATATCTAATTCCAAATGACTTGAATCCAACGGACTTGGATAGATAATTTAAATACCTTTCTAACAAAATTGGAATCATGCAATTTGGTTCAGTGAATCTCTCTGAATTGATTTTTGAATCTACTGACATAATCTGGTTTTAACTAAATTGGAAAATAACTATTTGAATTCATAGGCCTGCGCGGGAAACTAACTGGGCCGGCCCAATCTGCTTAGCAAGGTGCAGCGGGCTATTGACAGGGGGTCCCACTATTTAGTGACTATCTAACCGAAACGGTATCTTTCAATCTAGGCCCTATGATTAGAACCTGATCTAACGGCGAGGTCTGAACCCTAACGCGGCAGTGGGGGTCGTGTGAGGCTCACCTAGGCTCCAACTAGGGTCGGCGATGGGGAAAACGACGTGGTCGACGACGGCGGTTCGAACGGTGGTCGTGGCAACTCCTGGGGCGGCTCCAATCGACGGCACCCTTCCTTTACTGTAGCGGCGGGCTCCGGCCAAATTCTGGTGATGCGGTGCTCGCCTTGCTCCGGGAAGAGGTGTGGGATGTGTTATGAGGAGTGGGGAGTGAGGTGGTGTGGAGAACTGAGGCGTAGAGGGCCTCTACTTATACACCGGCGAGGGGACCGAGCGGAATGGGCTGGCTTCTCCGGCGACGGCGGTACAACGTGCTAACGGCATGGCTGAGGGTAGGGGCGACGCAGTGCTTCCTGGTAGTCATCATGGGATTAATGGCATGGCACGGGGCGGTCTAGAATGGTTGGGCATGGGCGGTGCTCTGCGTGGAACTAGCAGCGTTTGAGATTGCGCACGGGGGTTACGGGTCGTGCGGCAACGAACGGGGATGTCTGGGAGCTAGCTGGGGTTATGGCGAGTGGGTGCATGCGTAGAGAGGGCGAGGCGCGGCGCGTGCGAGCTGGTCGGCTGCAGCGCTCTAGCGTGCTCTCGGCATGATGCAGAGAAAATGGGTGCAATGATGTTGGGGTGGTCCATGGCCTGGTTGCGGTCAAGGGCTGGACAGGGGGTGGCGGTGGATGGTCGCATGTCTCCTGGTGGTCGTGGGAGAGGGCGGCGTGGTCCGTGGCGCTCTGTCCATGGTCGGCCGACGAGGCTGGCTTCGAGCGGCGTTGCACAGGCACAACAACAAAGAGGGGGTGTGTGTCTGGCGCTGCTGTGTGTTGCGGGACACCGGGGAGTGCAATGGTGGCAACTTTTCAAGTGATCAATGCTCCAAACAGTGAAGTTAGGCACTAATTGATTTGTGTCTGCAAGGTGTTCGACTAAATGGCTGCAAGAATTTAAATTTGAAATTTTTGAATGAAATTTGGTGAGGGTTTTGGTTTTATGCTTGAGTGGATATGGTTGCTTGGAAAACTCAAGGTGAATTGATTTGAGTGGTTTTTGAAAAATGGTGATCTTACCATATGAAACTGATTCAATTTTGAATTGTCCTTTAAATAGATTTGAAAATAGTTTTGGTGAGTTTGTAAAGTGGGCTTGGATTCACTTTTACTTGGTCTAGCAAGGGGTGAAAATAAATGGAAATGTTTCTGTTAGAAATTCTTTGCTAGGAACTCACAAAGTGTCCTAGTGGTTAACTTTGGTCAAAATGACCATTTGATCATTTTATTCATATTTGATTCCTTTTTCTTTGGATTTTGTTTGTAATTGGCCTAGATGATGTAGTATTCATCTTTAAGCCATTTCTTATCATTTGTAGCAAACACACATGGCAATTTCACTCAATCCTACACTAATGCAAATCACACATGCATTCATATTCAAATTACTAATAAAAGTTTTTGTTAACCCTAAACTTAGGTGATTAGAACTTGATAATCTTGATTAGTATTTTTGGGGTGTTACAAGAGCGTAGGGTTCATCTTTGCCGGCACCCAGAACTCATCTGGAGGGATGATTGGGACGTTGCCGGAGAAGAGAACGCGTCTGATGGCTACGGTGTTGTCGATTCCAGCAAAGAGATTGGACCTTGCCCTGTGTAGAGCTCGAAGCGCCTCTTGCCCCACGGTGGGCGCCAACTGTCGTGGTATTGCCGACGAGTACGCCATGGAGGGGCTCCTCATAGTGCGTGTTTAGAGACGTGGGGTAAGGCAGAGGTTGGAGGGTACGAGGTAACACAGCTTACCTAGGTTCAAGTCCCACAATGGTGGCGGAACTCTACTCCTGCTATAAATCACTATAATGGCGATACGCCGAGTTATAGAGATAGGTTCGCTGTGCAAGGTGTTGCACGTTGTACGTAGCAATCTAAGAGGTTGTCTGCCCTAAAGGCTCCCACAAGCTGGCTTATAAAGGCACCAAGACCTAGGATTTATAGGGAAAGGTCCTTGTCGGACAAGGTAAAGAGTCCTACATGAATACGAACTAGTCTTTTGTGTCTTTCACTCCAAGGCTCCGAGTACGTCGGTGAGTCCTGCGTAGCCTCCCTTTATCCGGCATGGGCCTCCCTTTTGGATCTGTCTAATTGGGTCGCCCAGTAGTGTTGGGTTCGCAGAATAGAAAACAAAAATTTCCTACGATGGGAACTATACGCCAAGATCTATTTACTAGATACAAGCAACGGGTGGATATACATCCATAGAGAACTTACCCTCGAAGACAACAAAGCTTTGTTAGCGAGTTGGAACTCGTGGATGATGTAGTCGTACACTTGCCGATCTAAAGATTGTGATGAAGTCCAACAGGTCTGGCTCCAGCACGTCCATCAGATCTAGCTCCAGCAAGTCCAGCACCACCAAGTCTAGCACCGCAAAGCAGTGGTGCATCCGTGATCGCACACACGTCCGGTACCCCGACAACCTCCGTCCCTCGCTCTAGCAAAGCAGTGGAAGCAGCAACTCCTTTCCAGATAAAGCCACTGGGAACATGTATCTCGCTAATCCGAGACCATGGGGGAATAATACTAGAGGGAGAGAGAGATCCTTCACGAGGAGGTGTGAGTATGAACGTGTGAGAGGGGGGACTTTTATAGGAGGAGGGGAGGGTACGCCTCCCCATGCCTAGCGCCCCAAGGGGTGACCCCTCACCTCCTCATTCATGTGGTGGTAACTCCCTCCACATAAATTTGCCCCTTCACATTCTCTTTTAATGTCTCCACTTTAAATGCATTAAATTTCTCCAAATTTAATGCTCTCTCATTTAATAAAACTCTTTTTATTATTTTTATTCAGAATTTTGTTAATTACTTTAATTAACAAACATTCACATAAAACCCCCTGCAACATTTCAATATTACATGCAGAACCAATTTTAGCAATTTCACCCGAAATAGTTTCGGAGTCTATTGAAATAATTCTAGAGCTTTCTTAATTCTTTATCTGAAACATATTTGCTCCAAATGGTGTCGGTATCCCTGAAGTGTGTCACCCTACGGTTCGCGAATAATGCAGACATGATCGAGACCGCTCTCAAATCAATAATCAGAAGCGGGACCTGGAGATCCATACTGACTCCTACACAGTCAACGATGACTTCTGTCATCGTGAGAACCTTTAATGCTAGTAACTAAATCCCTTTGTCTCGCAATACATTACATGTCATTCGATCATCGGCTTCCAAATACCTAGTTTGGTCTCGTTACCGACATGCACTCTTTTCTCGGTCCCGTGATATAACATTCTAGTGATCTCATCACTTGCTTGCAAGCTAACCAATGTGATATCACCGAGAGGGCCTAGAGTATATCTATCCGTCATCGGGATGGAAAAATCCCACTCTTGATTCATGAGCCTCAACATAACACCTTCGTAGTACTGAACCCACCTTTATAGTCACCATGTTACGGTGTGACGTTTGGTGTTATCAAGATACTCTTCTGGTGTTAGCAATTAACATGATATCATGGTCTAAGGACTAAGATTACTTCGTATGATGTTATAGCAATATAAACATAATGACTTTGATCGTAATGCTATACTTCGGATGAATGTTCATCACATCGAGGTCCATACATTTAGCACGAAGCACCCTAAAATTAAGCAGAGAAAATATTCATGTTTTGCTCCTTCTCATGAGAGAAGGTGATCGAGCCATACTTTTCATACTACTTCCTCTTTGTTTGTTTTCAAAATATGTCCAAATTTGGCAGCATGCAAATTCTTGGATACGGAATCATGAATCATCACCATAAAGTATGATGTAGATATGTCCATGACCTTGGTTATTTGTCTTGAAATACAAGAATGTTCATACTCATTGACAAATAGTAATCTTAAATACATTTAAATTTTACAACTTGCTTTTAGGTTCTAATTTTATACAGGCGATGGGAGTATTTACAAGAAGGACCTAAAAAGGTAAGATTACATCAAGGTCTATACATTTAGCACGAAGCATCCAAAAATTAAGCAGAGAAAACAGTTGGGTTCGGCTCCTTCTCAAGAGAGCAACTGGTCGAGACATACTCTTCATACTACTTCCCTCTTCGCTTATTTTCAAAATATGGCCCAATTTGGTGGCATGCAAATTCTTGGATATGGGATCGTGAATCATAGATATAAAGTATGATGTAGATATGGCCATGACCTTAGCCATTCGGCTTGAAATCCAAGATTGTTCATACTCATTCACAACTAACCTTAAATTCGTTTAACTTTTACCACAAACTTTTAGGTTCGAATTTTACACGAACCGTAGGAATACATTTTACATCAAGGACCTAAAAGGGTAATTACATCGAGGTCCATACATTTAGCACGAAGTACCCTAAAATTAAGCAAATAAAATAGTCGGGTTCGTCTCCTTCTAGAGAGAGCAGTTGATCGAGCCATACTCTTCATAGTACTTCATCTTCATTTGTTTCCATCAAGAACCTAAAAGGGGAAAATTACATCGAGGTACATAAATTTAGCACGAAGCACGCCTTAAAATTAAGCAAAGGAAAATAGTCGGGTTTGGCTCCTTCTCGAGAAAGAACCTGACCAATCCAAACTCTTCGTACTACTTCCTCTTTGTTCGTTTTCAAAATATGGCCAAATTTTGCGTCATGCAAATTCTTCGATATGGGATCATGAATCATTAGCATAAAGTATGATGTACATATGTCCATGACCCTGGTTGTTCGGCTTGAAATGCAAGAATGTTCATACTCATTGAAAACTATTAAGCTTAAATATGTTTAAATTTTACCACTTGGTTTTATGTTCAAATTTTACACGGACGGTGGGAGTACATTTTACAGCAAGGACCTAAAAAGGGGTAAAATTACATTAAGGTCGATACATTTAGCACGGAGCACCCTAAAATTAAGCAGGGAAAATAGTCATGTTTGGGTCCTTCTCGAGAGAGAAGCTGATCGAGCCATACTCTTCATACTAATTTCTTTTTGTTGTTTTTCAAAATATATGGCCAGATTTGGCGGCATGAAAATTCCAGGACATGGGATCATCATCGGCATAAAGTATGATGTAGATATGGCCATGACCTTGGTCAATCGGCTTGAAATCCAAGAATGTTCATACTTATCGACAACTAATAATCTTAAATACGTTTTAAATGTTACCACTTGCTTTTAGGTTCGAATTTTACACGGATGGTGGGAATACATGTTACATCAAGGACCTAAAATGGTAAAATTACATCAACGTCCATACATTTAGCACAAATGAAGCACCCTAAAATAAGCAAGAAAAAGAGTCAGGTTTGGCTCCTTCTTGAGAGAGAAGCTGATCGAGCCATACTATTCATACTACTTCCTCTGTGCTTTTTTTCAAAATATGGCCAAATTTGGCGGCATGAAAATTATTAGATATGGGATCATCAACATAAAGTATTATCGAAACAAAAGAATAACTAATAATGTTTGTATTATACTTTTTATAACGCGTGTTTCCGGATACACGTAACATGATGCCACAAAAAATATATTACACTTTTTATTCTTTATTTGAAATGTTATTAAAACCGTGTCAACTTTGTCGGGATGCGGGTGCGCAAGAACATGAATTTTTCAGAACTTTCGGTCTTTTTCGTTGTACCGAATTCTTGCTTAACTTCAAAAGATTTTTGGAAAATTTTAAGAGCAATCTATCGCGCTTACGTTTAGTTAAAATTTGAGAACGTTGGTGCGAGTACAGTTTACATCGAAGACCTGAAAAATTAGAAAATTACATAGAGGTCCATACATTTCGCACAAAGGGCCCTAAAATGAAGCAATGAAAAGCAGTCGGGTGCGGGTCCTTCTCGAGCGAGCGGTCGAGCCATACCCTTCGTACTACTCCTACTGTACTTTTGATCCAGCGTGTTGCGGATGTGGTTGGTGGCTTCCTCTTCGCAGGGTGTGAAATGGAACGATAATAAAGTATACTACGGAGTAGTGGTAAAGCTGGCCAGATCATAATGAAGTGCATCGAATTCGATGGGACATACTGCAGATAGTATAAACAATCCCTTGTGCACCACTAAGTTTTGAATAACCTTCCCTTCCGATGTTTGGGAAGGAAGTGAAAATTTCGAAACTGCGAAAGTTTGAAATCCGACTCTAATAATAGTATGAGTACTATACCTTTTATCGCCAAGCTCCAAAATGGTTCCTTCTATGAAGCACGTCTGATACTGACAAGGAGCCAATGACAAGGCAGCTTGACACAAGTGTGAAGCGCCATGTTTTGGACGAGGGAGAGATCAGCAAGCCGGGGTGTGGGGATGGTGATGAGACAGTGAAGAAGAGAGAAAACACAATTTATTTTGCATGCATATAGTATATAGTAATGGTCCTGAAATTTACTAGTACTAGTTCCGTACTACTAGTACTAATAGGTGATTGTACCCTCTACCTCGTGTCAACTAGCCATCACATCTTTGCTCTGATATCACACCGCCTTAAACTCCTTCTCTTCATTGCTCTCTCGAGCTGCTTCCTCTGCGCTCATAGTTTCTCTTCTTTATCTTTGTTTCTTTTCTACAGAAAATACATATTCTTCCTATTTGCTTAGAGAAAATATACTCATGTCACTTGGAAAATTGATTTTTTTCCTTTCCTTACGGTTGGAAACTTTGAGTGGCAACATTGTTACCATGCCATGATTCACACCCATTTTACTCCCAAATATGGGAACATCACGGACGGTGGGAGTATGATTTATATCAAGGACCTATAAATGGAGAAAATTACATAGAGGTCCTTACATTTAGCATGAAGCACCCTAAAATTAAGCAAGGGAAATAGTCGGGTGCGGCTCCTTCTCAAGCGAGTAGTTGATTGAGCCATACTCTTCATACAATTTTCTCTTTATTTTTTTTAAAATATATGGCCATACACTTGGTTGTTTTCAAGAGAGTAGCATAAAGTTTGATGTAGATATGTCCATGACCCTGGTCGTTTGGCTTGAAATTCAAGAATGTTCATATTCATTGACAACTAATAAGCTTAAATACATTTAGATTTTACCACTTGCTTTTATGTTCATTTACACGTACGGACGGTGGGCGTACATTTTGCAACAAGGACCTAAAAAGGGGTAAAATTACATTAAGGTCCATACATTTAGCACGGAGCACTCTACAATTAAGTAGGGAAAACATTCATGTTTGGCTCCTTCTCGAGAGAGAAACTAATCGAGCCATACTCTTCATACTACTTTCTCTTCATTTCTTTTCAAAATATATGGCCAAATTTGGCGGCATGAAAATTCCTAGAGATAGGATCATCATCAGCATACATTATGATGTAGATATGGCCATGACCTTGGTCGTTCAGCTTGAAATCCAAGAATGTTCATACTCATCGACAACTAATAATCTTAAATATGTTTAAATGTTACCACTTGCTTTTAGGTTCGAATTTTACACTGACGGTTTACATCGAGGTCCATACATTTAGTACAAAGCACCCTAAAATTAAGCAGGGGAAACAATCATGTTTTGCTCCTTCTTGTGAGAGAAGCTGATCGAGTTATAATCTTCATACTACTTCCTCTTCGTTTTGGTTTCAAAATATGGCCAAATTTGGTGGCATCAAATTCTTGGATATGGGATCACGAATCATCAACATTAAGTATGATGTAGATGTGGCCATGACCTTGGTTATTCGGCTTGAAATCCAAGAATGTTCATATTCATCGACAACTAATAATCTTAAATACATTTAACATTTTACCACTTGCTTTTAGGTTCGAATTTTACACGGACGGTGGGAGTACAATTTACATCAAGGACCTAAAAAGGGGGAAATTACATCAAGGTCCTTACATTTAGCATGAAGTACCCCAAAATTAAGCAAAGAAATAAAACAATCAGGTTCGACTCATTCTCGAGAGAGCAGCTGATCGAGCCATACTCTTCTTACTACTACTTCCTATTCATTTGTTTTCAAAATATATGGCCAAATTTGGTGGCATGCAAATTCTTGGATATGGGATCATCATTAGCATAAAGTATGATGTTGATATGGCCATGACCTTGGTCGTTCTGCTTGAAACTCCAAGAATTTTCATACTCATTAACAACTAATAATCTTAAATATGTTTAAATTTTACCATAAGTTTCTAGGTTCGAATTTTACACGGATGGTGAAAGTACATTTTACATCAAGGACCTAAAAAGGTAAAATTACATCAATGTCCATTTATACATTCAGCACGAAGCACCCTAAAATTAAGCAAGGAAAACAGTTGGCTAGGAAGCTTGTTGAGAACTCATAAAACTTGGTAATCAACTGTAAGTGTATCACGGTCCATGCTTTGTCTGAAAACTAGGGTTGTTTTGTGGTACTCTGAGCCATTCTTCTTCGTACTTGCTTACAGAAAAAATCTTGTCACTTCGAAAACTGAAAAAGTTTTATTGTTCCTATAAGTTGGAAATTGTGGTTGGCACCATTTTTCACCTTGCCAAGATGCACACATCTACCAAATATGGGAACATTACAATACAATACAATGTGCATATGGTTGTTACCTTTGTCGTTCGACTTGAAACCCAAGAGTGTTCATGCACCGTGGGCCATATATTGTGTAACTAATTTTTTGTAATTTATAATGATTCATGGTTATTAATTTTTCAGTGCAAATAGTAGTACACTCAAGAGGACGCCATGCAGAAGGCTTCATTTTTAGGGTTTTCATTATTTTTATTCATAGCTAGTGAGGATCAAATTGTCAACATGCATATTCATAGCAAGAATTTTAATCCTATAGAACTCTCATTGGTTTTTGAAGTATTGACCGCCTCGGTACCATAAAGACTCAAAGGATATTTGCAACTTTTTAAGAGCATTCTATCATTTTTACTTGTAGTTCAAATTTGAAAATGATTTTTTATTCCTAAATTTTGGAAACTCCTATCACTGGTAGCATTATTGTTCACCATGCCAAGATGCACTCATCTACCAAATATGGGAACATTACCATAAAGTATGTTGTACATATATAAGGCCATTTATCTTGTCTTTCGGCCTGAAGCCTAAGGATATGTTCATACATGGCAAGCCATATTTTCAATTAGTTTGTTTTTTATATGTGAACTCTCTTGATAATAATCATTTTTCACAGCAAGTAGTACAAGTCAAAGGTCACCGTGCAATGTTTTTTATTGTTTTCAAATAGAAGTCAAATTTTTTACATGCAAATTCTTAGTAAGAAGTTGAATTCAACAAATTCATTGGTGTTTGATATATTAACAGTTTGCGTGGGTACCTTCCAAAGATACTTGTATAACTTTGAGAGTAATCTACTACTTACTCATAGTTCAAATTTTATCTAACATGGATAAATCATCTTAAATTAGTTTAAGAATGTGAAGTTTGCTAGGAAACCTTGAGAACTCAAAAAACTTCATAATCGTAAGTGAAACATGTATAAACTTTGTCTGGAAACTGGGTTTATAGCATTCCGAGGCATATTCACTATGCTTGCTCTCGAGAAAATAAATCCTGGGAAAATAATCATCTACTTAAAGTTTATGATAAATCGGGGTGTTTTTTGTGTGAGGTGTAATAAATAAACATATATCATTCATCCGACACTTTAAAAGAAACTTTTCGATGGACATTTAGTTATGTGAATGAAATGTCAAATCTTATGTACAAACAAGTTATGTTCAAAAACAAGTTTATTACGACCAAATAAAGCCTTCACTATTTCGATGTGTGATGGACTAATATTTTGGTACCTTTGTGTAAACATTGATGTTTCATATGAAATAAGTCTCTTACATCCCAGCTACATGCATCTAAAAAGTATTATGGGTGATAAATATCGTTAGTATCTAGTTTTTAGCATCATTCAATCTTTGTGTGTGAATATCGTTAGTATCTAGTATTGCTACTAATGAGGTTAAATCGGTCATTATAGGACTAATTAGCCAAATTTGTGCATCTTAGGCCAAAAACTGTTAAAATGTGCAAAAATGACGTCCACTAAGTATTTTGTGCAGAAGTGCGATGAAAAGATGGTGGATTGTGCAATTTCCTCTATCTAAAAAATGTTTTATACTACCATGGAGGGTAATACAAAGTATTGTACTATACTTACTACTAGCAAAATAGGTACCAGATGGAAGTTTGAAACCTAAAGGGTACCCACTATTTTAGTCGGTTCAAGGAAATGAACTACTTCGTCAAAAAGTGATGATATGTGAAATGTAGTTTTTTTGTAGTACGGTACTACTAAAGCGGATAGAGGGTTACCCACTCCCATTATCTAACTCCTCCCCCACCATTCCCTCTCTCGCGATCACATTCCCACACTCACCTCACAACTCTCAGTCGTTAACCCAGTCATTGCTTCAATGAAACCAATGCCAAAACCTTTGTCTGTGGTTGAGCTAGGGTCCTCATCAAGCTCTGCTTCGGAGCTGCAGGTGGCTTGATGGGGATATGCCAAAGGGGGTATGTCCAACAGGATGTTTCGATTGGACCAGGGCCTCTGCGAGAGGGCATGCAGGACGATGACTGGAATGCGACTGAAGTTGGAGCCTGGCGACTAGAAGCTGGAGGCCCAGAAGCATAGTTAGGCTCAGTCAGATTAGGTCAAATCCTCCGTGTCCTTAACTGATTCGGTTGTATATCTGTAAACCCTAGCGAGGCATCCCCTATATAAGCCTCCCTAGGGTACTCTCTGTAGACACATTCCATCATACACCCCATCGACTCGCTACTTAGCCGCCGAGCTCACCACCATTGTACTCACTCGATAATACAATCTAGAAGGAGTAGGTCTTTACACTACGGGGGGCAAACCTGGGTAAACACATGTGTCTTAGCCCTCATCTCGCTCTGCATATGGCTGCTCGCTCTTGCCCCCAATCATATCAATCGCTACCCCTGGTAGCGACTGGCGTGGCCATTCCCACAACAGTGGTGCCCACCGTGGGGCATGGCCGGTCCGGCCTGAGTTCTGCGGCGAGACCCTATTCACCAATTGATCGGCCGACCGTGTCAACACCTAGATTTTTAATCCCAGATGCCTATTATGCCATACATCACAATCCCAGGATTACCATTTTTGCGAGACATAATAGATTGGATATCACAGTACATCATCCATTACAAACCGTAATAAGGTCTTACACAAATAAAGGATCTCATGATCCAGTCTTCATACAAACAAGTAGCGGAATAGTAAGCATAGCGGTGGGCTCCATCTTTAGTGTCACAGGCAATGCTGACGGTGGGAGATAATCCTAGTTGTCGTAGCCGTCCTGTTGTCCTTCTTCCGGATAGTCCTCCTCATAGTCTGGCCACGGGAATAGCCAGGGACAAAGCCATGAGTACTCTTTAAGTACTCGCAAACTATCACTGACAAGTAAGGTAGTTCTAGTAGGAATGCTAAGTTCTAAGTTTATTTGCAAAGTTAAGTTTGAAACCTAAGTCGAGTTCAGAAACAAAGAAAGATAAAATAAAGTTCTAAATCACCTAACTGGGAACTTAGTTTTCATAGTCACAATCCTGTTGTGGTCAAATCATGTCATAATTCATTTCATAAGTCATTTGGAAAACATCTGACGACGGAACAGTATGGCCACTCCAAGTGTCCATGACCGCGGACGCGGCTATTCGAATAGTTTGACACTCTGCAGAGCTGGTACACTTTCACCACAAAATTCAATACATCCGTCAGGGATAACCCTGAACCATCATACTTAGTATGCGGATAACCAATCATAACCTTTCCTTTACACACTCTAGTATAAGCACCTCTCATATGAGCTTGGCCTCCCAGCCATGGGCATCTACCATCCTGGGCAATGCATAGGTGGACAACATCAAGAGGTAGCCTCATCTCAAACCTCCTCCGCGAGGGAACCAATACTAAGGCATATAAACTTCCGGCTAAGCCTTACCCAATTCAGGTATTGTGGTTGTATGGTAAAATTGGAATGGTATCGCATCCGAACCCAACCATCAGCTTTTATAATGGTCTAAGGCTCATGCCTCAACATTTTCATCATCATAAACCATTTGTGTTTCTCAACACATGTCAAAACATCTCAATAGAATGACTCATCATTCCAAGATTTTCATAAACATTTTCACCAAGTATTCCCATCTAGAGTGATCAAGTTTTGATTTAGCTCTAACCTCAAGTTAAGAGTGTTCAATAAGGTGGGATGCTAATCTCAATCTCATGCCATAGAATGACATCTAGTATAGGACAAGTTTATACTCTTTATGCTATCTAAACTACTTTCTAAAATCTCACAAAGCCTTACTAGAAGTAAAGTAACTCTGATAAAGTAAAAGTAAAACTTGGGTGTGTATAAATCACGAGGTATAACCAAAGCATGCATAAGGAATCTTTCTTAGGTTATCTTGTATAACTCTAGCTTGCTAACAATAGCTTGCCTTGATTGGTGCAGTGGTTGAAATTCTCCTCGTCTTCTTCGAGGTAGAACTCCTCCTCATAGACTTGGTTAGTACTATCGTATATAAATAGATACGGGATACACAATCACAAAACAATACTTAACTAGTCTATTTAGCATACTAAGGCACACACTTGATGATCTAGTATCATCACATTCATCATAAGATTCAATGAACTAGTTTCATTTATTTTGTTTGAGAAAGGTAATTTCTACTCATTGAAATTAATTAAGATTTAATATTCTCCAATTAAAATATGGGATCATGTGGACACATGTCATCACCACATATTCTAATGCATGGGAATGTGATTTCAATGTTGGATCATATTTCAATAAGTTTAAGTTTATTATTTAACTTATTTAAAGTGACTAGAAATGCCTACATAGCATTATTTTGGTATTAGTCCAAAGTCACTGCATGCAAACCTAAATATTATTACATATTCAGATAGGTATTATCAAATGTGATTTTTGAGAGTTGGAATCAACTCAAAAGCTATTTTGGTTGATTTTTGAAAAATGTTTGAATGTAGAGAAGTCTTTGTTTTGTTATTTTTGCTATATGTGATCTCTAACTCCAATTGATTTAAATCCAACAGGCTTGGATAGAGATTTTAATTATCTTTCTAAACAATTTGAATCATGCATTTTTGTTAAGGGGATCTCTCTAAAATGATTTTTAAATCAGTAGACAGAATTGAGTTTAAGTCTAAATAGAAAAACCTCTATTTGAATTTGTGAGCTAGCGCGGGAAACTAAACGGGCCGGCCTAGTGATGCTCTGCGGCGCAGAGGGTGACTGATAGACTGGTCCCGCATGTCAGCGGCACTTAAAACCCGAAATGGTATGGGGAAATCTGGTTGCTACGATTAGAACAGAGATCAACGACTGAGGAGCGTCATCCCCAGCGAACAGGTCACCGGCGAGAGCTAACCCTAGCGGTTCGGTGGGGGTGCGTTGGGGCTTACCAGGGCTCCATCTAAGCGTGGTGATGGGGGCGATTGAACTGGTGGACGACGGCGGTTCCAGGTGTGGTCGCGGCGGCTCCTGGGGTAGTCGCAATCAGCGAGGCCCTTCTCCTCCAGTAGCAGCCAGCTCCGGTGGAATTTCGGTGACTACAGGCTCGATTGGCTCCGAGAGCAGTGTGGAAGGCTTAGGCGCGAGAGGGGAGGTGAGTGGTGTGCATAATGAGGCTGGGGGTGGCCTCCTTTTATAGGCTCGACGATGGGACATCACGGCGTGACCAGGCGATGGTGGCGACATGGCTACGGCTGCTAGAGGCATGGCTGTGAGCGGCGATCAATGCGCGTTATCCTAGCGGTCCGCTATGGCGTAATGGCACTGCTAGGGTCGGTGGAAATTGGTCGGGCGTGGCTCGTGCTCTGAGCGGCAGAGGCGGCATTCGACATGGCGTACGGTGGCTGCGGGTCAAACGGCGGTGAGCGGGGATGTCTAGGGGCATGTTGGGGTTAAGGCGGGTGCACGTGTGCGAGCTGGGGGCAAGGCGGGGTCTATGCGAGGCTGTCGGGGACGGCGCACTGGAGCGGTCCGTGCATGGTGCAAAGGCGGAGAGCGCGGTGCTCTGTGGGTGGTCCAGGGCTCGGGGCAGGGATAGTGGGCGGCGGTGTGATCACGCCTACCTCCTAGACACGGCGAGAGAGGGCTGGTTGGTCTCCTGCGGCTTGGGCATGGTTGGCCAGCGACGACCATTCTTGGGTGGCGTGGTACTGGCGCAACGGCGCAAGGGGTGTTGTCTGGGGCTGGGTTAGGATAAGAGGGGACAGAGGAGAGATGAGAGGGTCAAAAGGGGGACATGACTTTGATTAGCAACAGTATTAGTTAGGCAGTTTATTTTGTGCTAACCAACTGTTCGACACAATGCCCGCATGAAGTTTATTTTTGAATTTTTGAAACATTTTTGGTGGGTGTGTTAATCATAAGCTTGATCATATGTGGTTTCTTGGGATTGTCAAGGTGAACTCATTTGAGTGGTTTTTGAAAAAGTGGGATCTATGCATATGAAATGGATTCAATTTTCAAATGCCATTCAAATTTAGTGGCTAAGGGTTTTTGTAAGATTTTAAAATGGGCCTTGGTAGATCCTTACTTGTACTAGCAAGGGGTGAAAAGATCTAGCCTTGTTTCTGTTTGAAATTGACTTCTAGGAACACCTAAAGTGGCCTAGTGAATTAAAATGGCCAAAGTGACCATTTGTTCTTTTTTGATTCTTATTTGATTTCTTTTTCTTTGGATTTTGTTTTTGAATGATCTAGATGATGTGGCATTCATCTTTGAATCATATTACAACCATTAGAACAATCAAACATGGCATTTTCAAACAATTCTATATTAATGCAAACATACATGCATTCATAATTGTTTTTAGTAATAAAAGTTTTTGTTAACCCTAAATTGGGTGATTTGGATCTTGATAACCTTGATTAAAGATTTGGGATGTTACAGATTGCCACCGGCCGCATGATCACCACCGGCGGGATCCTCTAGATCCTGCCCAGCAGCTACATCCGGGCGTCATGCCCGATCAGGCATAGCGTGGTGATGCCAGTCGGCACCATCAACCTGTTCGTCGGCTTCATGGACGTCGTCGACCTGGCGGAGATGGCAATCGTCGGCGGGTTACCGCCATGCTGTGTTCTGCTCTCGGAAGGCCAGATCTGCTCCATCAGTCGCCCCACCTCCGAGTATGACTCGGCTGCTAGCAACGCGGCCGGGAGCGACTCAGGCGCGGACGACGCGGCCTTCAATGATGACGCTGATTCAGCGACCCCTGCCTCGGTCACCGGATCCATCACCGCCGCATCGCATGAAGACTCCATCACGCGAGTCTCTGACGCTGAGGATTTCCAGAACTCTTCCATCCTCGGGATCTTCGACCTGACCCGGGTTAGAGTCCCCTGATGACTTTCGCGCTAGATCCAATCGCTTCAACGCGATCTACATGGCGGGCAGCGCGAGCGCCCCACCAGATCCCTTCTCCACGCCGATCCCGTCGACCGTGACGGCAACGGAGGTCGAAGAAGCCCGCCTGTGGCTGGAGGAGGCAACACACAAGGAGCAGGCCGGGCACGAGAAGTTCCACCTCGAGCAGGCAATAGCACAGGAGCTGTCGCTCTACCACCAGTGCCTCATCAGGAGCCGCCTGAACTCCAATGTTCAGGGCCACGTCTGGAATTTCCATGATGACAATGACCCCGCTCGAGTGGCCGATCGCGAGATCTACGAGAACGCGCCGCCTGGAGGCAGCAATCACCCACCACCTGGAGCACCGGCGACTGGAGCTCCACTACCACCCACCGGCCGCGCACCTCCTCCCGACCAGCCGCGGATCATCATCTCTCCACAAGCCCGCAACGCCCATGGGCTCCCGCTGTACTCCACCCTGATGGACGATGTCATCACGGGGCAAGCCGCAGTCGCCAATCTCAACATCACGGGAGAAGGCGCACTGCAGGTCAAGTACACCCAGGCCCTACTTGCCAGGGCTGTCAAGCAGCAAGTCGCGGGAGTTGACCCGCAGGGAAGAATGTACTCATGCTCATCCAGGAGAAGGGCAGCCTTGAGCGGCCGCCCAACAATCACCAACACTCTCAACTGCCCACCGCTCGTGCCCCTGCAGCTCCAACCATGGGCCGCGCACCCCACGCTCTGAAGCAACAAGCCGCGATCAGCGAACAACACGGTCGCCACTAACAGCCAGCCAATCGACGCACGAACGCACATCGTCAACAATCAGGCCTGGCGGGCGTGCCAGCCCAATGATCTGAGGCACACCCTCACCAACCGTAGTGACCCCAAGCCAAGGGGCTTCCTCAGCCTAGTCGGCCCTTAGTGCTTCGGACCAATGATCCGAGGCGAGAAGTATCCCGCCAACTTCAGGGCTCCCAAGGAGATTGAGAAGTACAACCCAGCGGTGTGGCTGGACACGTACCTCATGGCAATGGGAATCGCCGGCCACACCAACCTGCTCGCCGTTTTCTACCTCCCCCTGATGATGGAGGGCGTGACCCGGCAATGGATCAACACCCTCCACGCAAACAACATCGACTCATGGGAGGAAATGCGTGATGCCATCATCAGGCACTTCGAGGGCTCCTACACCTGCGCCACCACCGTCAAGGACCTAGAGCGCTGCATCCAGGGACAGCGCGAGTCAACCCGCTACTAGGTCCAGTGGTGGCAGGACCTGTGGATCAACGCCTCTAGCATCCACCTAGACACGGTGATCCATTGCTTCAAGAATGTGTGTCGGTATGAACCCCTAGTCACCAAGATCAAGAGGGTCTACCGGACGCTCGAAAACATCCCTGACCTCCTCGAGATCGCCAAGCGCTATGCGGAGGAGGACCCCAACCAAGACTCCGATGATGAAGCGGGGGGAAGACGCCGTGCAAACGGCAACGACAACAGGAGGCAGCACGAGATGCACTACAGCAACACTCGCCTCACCGGCAAACATCACGGTGACGGGTGAGTCGACTTTCATCGTGAACGCTGGCTATGGGCAGCGCGACCCGAAGAACTTCCGCCACGATGGAGAAAACAACCACGATAGCGGAAACTACCGCACAAACAACATGGCGAGGCCGAAATTTGACCTGCCGCCCTGCTTAACCAGCCCTGTGTCTACCATAGCAGGGAGGGGAAGCCCGCCACTCACACCACCGCCAACTGCCACTCTTGGAAGCAGATCGAAAAGGCAAGACGAGCAAGGGAAGGTAACAGCGACGACCCCCTCGAGACAACAGCAACAACGGCAGCTTCGGCCATGCAGCTGGCTCGTTGCACACGTTCACCAGGCTCGACACCAAGCGCGAGAAGAAGGCCCTCGCCCGCGCAGTCGCCATCAATGCGGTGACCCAAGTCGACATCCCCTACTTCCTGAACTGGTCTGAGCAGAGCATCATTTGGAGCCACGAGGACCACGCGTCGCGGATCGAGTACCCTGGGTGAGTTTCCCTGGTGGTCAAGCCCAAAGTGGCTGACTACTAGCTCCCCAAGACATTGATGGACGGTGGAAGCTCCATCAACATCCTCTACTTACACACCTTCAACAGGCTGTAGCTCCCATAGTCGATGGTCAAATCGACCCTCACTACCTTCCACGGCATCGTCCCCGGTTGGAAGGCGTACCCGATCGGCAAGGTGACGCTGCTAGTCACCTTCGGCACACCAGCCAACTTCCGCACCGAGCGGATCGTCTTCGATCTTGTGAACTTTTGCATCCCTTACCACTATGTCCTGGGGCGACAAGCCTTTGCCAAGTTCATGGAGGCACCACACTACGCGTACAACATGATGGAGCTCCCAGGGCCACACGGCATCATCACCATCCACGGTGACCCCGATATGGCCATGGACTGCAAGGACAAAGGCGTCGAGCTCGCCGACGCCGTTGTTGAAATGGATCGTATGGGCACCTAGAGGGGGTGGATAGGTGCTACTTCAAATTTTAATGCTTTTTCAATTTTAGGCTTAGCACAAAGGGTAAATTCTCTAGATAAACTATTAGGTGGAATTTCCCTATATGCAAACCTATCTACTAGCGAGTAAAGAGCAAGTGGAAGAGGAACGAGTAAACCGTAGTGAAGCATGCGGAGACACAGGATTTGTTTGACCGCAGTTCCTTCCTTGTAAAGGGAAGTACGTCTGCGTTGGAGGGGTGGGCGGTACTAAGACCACCACGTCACAATAGGCCTCACCCTGTTCTCCAATGGATCCCGCCACCAAAGGCCTGATCCACCTTTCCACTATATGGACCCTTCGAGGCGGGTACCAATGCCTTTACACAACTAGCGGGGCACAACTCCACAATCAACTTGGAGGCTCCCGTAATGACAGCAAGCTGCCACAAGAACAAGTTATCAATAACAACGAACAAGATCTAGATATTCACAAGAATACTAGATCGGGGATTTCTCCAAATGAATGGAGAGGAGTTGATGCGCTTGATTCGTGATGACGATGATGATCCTCTCCTCCTTCAATTCCCCCAAAGATCAAAGCCTTCGGGTGGTTGAACTGGGAGATCTAGAATGGGAGCTCTTGCAAAGGGTCTGAACAATTTTGAATGAATCAAGAGTTCTGCTCGTTGGGGAAGAAGGGATATTTATACCCCTTCCAAAACCAAGCTGTTGGAGCCTTCGAGGGCCGGATTATCCGGCCCAAGTGGGGGCCGGATTATCCGGCCTGGGGAAAACTCCGCCCTAGACTCGGATTATCCTGTACCAAAAACCAGCCACGAACAGAAGCTCACACAGACTTGCCCTTCACACTTTCTTCTAGGGACCGGATTATCCGGCCTAGGGATATCTGGGGGAAATTCTGCCCCAGACAGAGACTTGCACAGAAGCTCACTTGGGAAAATTCCCTGGGGCCGGATTATCCGCCCCAACCAGAGGGCCAGATTATCCGGTCCAAAGAGAAAATCCGCCCTAGAGCCGGAATTTTGCGGGGGGAAATCTTCCCCCAGACAGAGACTTGTGCAGAGCCAACCTTGCCCAAGGTGGTCTAGCCGGATTATCCGGCCCATGAAGGGGGCGGATAATCCGGCCCCAAAAACTCTCAAAACTTCCTGCAACACTTAGTGCACATTAGAATAATCCATGGTATTGTTATCTAACACACTAAACCATGGAAATCATTAAATGTTCTTTCAATCTCCCCCTTTTTGGTGTTAGATGACAATACTAGGATTTGCAAGAAGAAATAAAAGACCACCAACAAAACATGGAAGAGACTCCCCCTCAATGTGTGCATATTAGAGATTTGCATTTGAATACAAATGCACACGAGTAGATGAAAGTCTATTCCATTGAAATATAAATAACATAATCATACCACCGAGATAATGAGAGAGGTATCCCTGAAATATCCAGAATTATCAACGTGATAACCAATATACGCGCCTTCCTTGAGATAGATTACCAGCATAATAGGATATGAGTAAATGAATACATAGGCATAATCCATGAGATAAATCCAGACGTCCACCGACATAAAGTCTCAAACACATCACAAACCACAAATGAAGTTTAACGCTAAATGGACACAAGCAGGAAAACGACGAACGAAAAAGTGCAAATGCTTGTGCCCGACCCATGCAAATCCTCGCAGTCCTAATAGAACTACTTCTCCCTCTTTGGCATCGAGACGCCAAAAAGGAAGAAGAGCGATGCTAGCGCCCCAAGGTATCACTCGTAGTCCTCGTCCTCGTCCTTGTTCCCATCATCATCTTCATCCTCAAGCTCCTCAGTGTCAGCGTCCACATCATCAGCATTGGGCGCAGAGGGGAACAGGTGATGCTCCAGCTCTCCATAGTTCAACCCAGAAGAAGAGTTCCACTGGGCATACGGTGTGGGAGGAGTAGGAGTCGGAGGATCACCAGAGGCACCAGTCACATGGTGAAGGATGAGCTGCTGAGAGTGAGCCAACTCATGGCGCTGCTTGTAGGCCTCATACTGTCCCTTGCGTGTGTCCACGCCCATGCAAAGAATGTGGTGCTGGAACCAGTTCAGTTGCTTGATCTCACGAGCAACAGGAGGCACTGGAGGCCTGCGAGCATCCCTCATGAGAGACTCAGGGGCAGAAGAGAGGTGAGAGGTCTTCCGAGCCTTGTTGTAGATCTTCTTGGCCTTATGCACAACATCAATGTTAAAATCTTCAGCGGGAGCAGGTGCCAGATGAGCATCATAATGTAGGGTGCATAGGGAATGGACATACGGTTGAACATAGCATCAGTCAATTCATGGTAGATGAAGTCCATCACATCCAGCTTGTACTGCACAGACTCATCCTCGCACGAGGCAACCTCATGAGAGAATTGGAGGAGCTGGACAAGGTGACCACGAATGCTATCATTATTGCCTCCACTCGGAGTGATGGAGTCACGGAAGAGGCCCACTAAGGCAGCATAGATAGGAGTAAGACCAGCAAGAGTGCCCACAATGCCATTGTTTACTGTGCAAGGAGAGAGAGCTGCATCTTTGTTGGGCTTCAGCTGTGTGATGATGCGGTGGCCACTGGACCTATCCCTGCTGCAGAAAGAGTAGCCAAGAACCTCAGCAAACACATGGAAATCAGCAGTCATAGGCCTATCATGAGTCATCCACTTCATAGTGCGATGCTCATCTCCACAAATAACCAACGTGGAAAAGAACTGCTTCAGCACCTCAGAGTCATAGGAGAATTGGAGAGACATGAGATGGTGCAGCCCCATCCGCTCAGCCACATACATTGCATCCACAAGGTGGGGCTTCTCCAGAGCCTCGGCAAGAACCAGCGGGTGCATAGGCCTAATGTTCAGCCTGACATACAAATCTTCATAAATCCCTTTCTGTTCAGCACACCAAAAGCGAGAATCCCCCAGCTCAGAATCACGGGGCAGCTCAGCAAACAAATCACGGTGATGGATAGAGGAAAAAGTGACAGGATCCATAGCTTTGTAGTTGATATTGGGCTCTTTGCCCTTCCTCTTGGACACACCCCTCCTGGATCTTTCCCGCTTCTCTTGTTCAGCCATGCGTTCAGCCTCTTTTTCTCTTCTTCTCAGCTCAACTTTGTCCACTGTATTGCCCTCACTGTCTACTCTGAAATAAATAGTGCGAGGACGATGCTTGTAAGTCTTGTGAGCACTTGAACCACCTGTGAATAGAATAAGAGCGATAGCATGGGGATAAGCACACACACAAGTCTAGGAGAGAGCATGGAAACAGTAGACAAAAAGTTCATGAGTCAAATCTACGCAATGCACACAATATGGTGAAACTGAACTAGAGTTGAATCTGTCAGGCCGGATTATCCGGCCTGGCCAGGGGCGGATAATCCGGCCCTGGCAGAAAATTTTGATTTCACCTAGATTGAGATGCAAAAAGTAGATCGGGCCTAGAAACTTCAAGTCTACGAGTTCTATGTGAAAACACATCATTCTAGACAATGTTCCACCCAAGAAATGACACATCTAGCCAAAGATGGGGAGAGAGGGAGTTACCCTCACTCATTGGAGGAATAACACGGAGGGGAAGGTACCTGGAGGCGCGGAGAAGAAGATCCGAGGAGGCTGGGAAAATCTGGTGGCCGGAGAGGCTCCGGGGAGGGTGGGGGACGGCAGGCGGCGGCTGAGGAGGAGGAGAGGGTTGGGGGAGAAGAGCTGCTCGTTATGAGCCCTTCCCCCTGATCCCTGCCATTTAAGATGAAATCCGCCAGGGCCGGATTATCCAGCCTATACTTGGGCCGGATTATCCGGCCTCAAATCTGAATTTCTGTTGTACACAGATTCAGGCTCGCGTGTCCCCAAACAACACCCCCACAAGGTGTACAAGGGACTTGTGTGCAAGAATAGATGGCTTAAGGGTAGGGAAGAGCTTAGGATTAAGAGAGCCAAACTGAGATGGTACTATACACTCAAAATTGCAAGAACCAAATCAAATAAAAGCCAAAATTGAGTGTGATTCCCATAAGAACATGAGATGAGCAAAAACAACCAAAAAGATCCACAAAAATCCAATTCTTCTCAAGGGAGAGGGCGGTGGCCGAAGCCACCTTGTTGGAGTGTATGGTGTGACACCGCGAAGATATATCTTGGGTTCACGAACAATACTCATCAATAAGCTCACATATCACAAAATGATATTAAGAGAAATGATTTATCTTGCTTTTGGCATTATGGGGGGGGTAGCCCAAATAATTAGGACCACACTCCCCCTATATCCATGCCCACATCTAGACCAAATAAAACTGTCATGGAATTAACCACGGCGGATGCTACAGGGTAGCTTACGTAGAGGAAAGGACAAGGCGATGTAGGAGAATCCAGGAGCGAGATTGGCACACGATGTACCCAGGTTCACGTCCCCTCGACAGAGGATTGCTACGTCCTGCTGTCAATCCAGTATGATCATAGATTGGTTTACATGGAGTCGCCGAAGGCGGTGGGAGAGACTAGATCTAATGAGACGTGGGAGAGAACGATGTCCCCGGTGGAGGTGCCCCTCGTGGCTTTATATATGCAGCCAGTTAGGGTTTACAAGTGTGCTAATGGGCATTGTATTGGAGTCGCCTTCTTGGGCCTTCAGTTGGAGAGACGTCTAGGTCCAGTATGTGTCAGTCGGCGTACTTGGAGAGTCGCTGTTCGGGCCGATTGGGATGCTCTGCTTCTTCCTGGGAAGATTGGGTCCAGTCGCCAGTTCCCGTGAGACCACTCGCCATGGGCGAGTCCGTTCCGTGAGTATACCCTGATTGGTATTCCCCCATCAGTAGTCTCCGAGCACATCATGGATTCGACGCAGGCTTGAGGCAGGGCGCGGAGAGTCTTGGCGATGGATTGTGGCGAATCGGCGACGAGCTCCTGAACAGAGGAAAGAACCGTTAAGAAGGAGGCGGTCGGCGTGAGCTAGTCGGTGAGAACCACTCGGCGAGAGCCAGTCGGTGAGGGCCAGTTGGCGAAAGGCGCAGGGAGTCGGTGAAGCCACCAATTGCGGCATGTCCCCGACCGTGGAGCGCGCCGAGTCCCCGAGTGCGGCGAGTGGCGAGGTCAGGCGACCGGCGAGTGCCGCTGTCTAGAGCGCACCGAGTCCCCGAGCGCGGCGAGTGGCGAGGTCGAGCGACCGGCGAGTGCCGCTCTCTAGAGCGCGCCGAGTCCCCGAGCGTGGCGAGTGGCGAGGTCGGGCGACCGGCGAGTGGCGTTGCCTGGAGCGCATCGAGTCCCCGAGTGCGGCGAGTGGCGAGGTCGGGCGACCGACGAGTGCCGCTCTCTAGAGCGCACCGAGTCCCCAAGCGCGGCGAGTGGCGAGGTCGGGCGACCGGCGAGTGCCGCTCTCTAGTGCGCACCGAGTCCCCAAGCGCGGCGAGTGGCGAGGCCGCGCGACCGGCGAGTGGTGCTGTATGTAGCGTGCCGAGTCCTCGAGCACGGCGAGTGGCGAGGTCGGGCGACCGGCGAGTGCCGCTTTCTGGAGCGCATCGAGTCCCTGAGTGCGGCGACTGGTGAGGTCGGGCGACTGGCGAGTGGCGTTGTCTGGAGCGCATCGAGTCCCCGAGTGCGGCGAGTGGCGAGGTCGGGCGACCGGCGAGTGCCACTCTCTGGAGCACACTGAGTCCCCAAGCGCGGCGAGTGGCGAGGTCGGGCGACCGGCGAGTGCCGCTCTCTAGAGCGCACCGAGTCCCCAAGCACGGCGAGTGCGAGGCCGCGCGACTGGCGAGTGGTGTTGTATGTAGCGCGCCGAGTCCCCGAGCGCGGCGCGTGGCGAGGTCGGGTGACCGACGAGTGCGCTGTCCAGAGCACGCCGAGTCCCCGAGCATGGCGAGTGGCGAAAAAGACAACATACCGTTTTGCTGAGAAGGAGAAAAGGTACAACTGCAGTAAGGTGTATTTATGAAATATATTGAATATTTGTAAATAATGCGATTCGTAGATATTGAAATAAAATGCATGTTGTTAAATAGATCAGTTAGCAGTATGAAAGGTTTATGTGTGTCTTTTATTGAGTAGGCAGACCTCCAGCATCAAACGCTTGCCGGGTAACAGGGATGCGATGCCATACTGTTGAACCCGGAGACAAGGTCGGCCTTTTGGTACCCAGCCTCACTACTTCGACGGACGCGAATAAACAGCAGACAAAACTGAAACCGACTCCAAGTATAGTTTTGTAGATGGAACGAAAAGATGAATATATTTTGGACTTATAGCATGTACGAGTATAAAGAAATTTAGCTGTCAAATGCGGACAGAGTCGACGCGACGGGGGAGTCCCCGAGTGCGGCGAATATAAGTAGGGTGAATCGCCGACGTGGCTAACCGTCGATGACGAGTTCATGGTGGAAGGAATTCGGCGAACACATTGATGTAGGGAATTAATCGGACTTAGGATCGACGCGGTTGTGAGCAGAACGACGAGTTGACCGATTGCACGTCTGGCTTTCTTCATACTGCACATCACAACTGTTTCTTTGTACTTGTAGACACAAAGGATTAGGAGATAGGATATAATATAATAATCAGAGTAGACAGAGTTTCTATACTAATCTGATGCGTGTGCATGGAGGCATGGCTATGTGCCCCTTTTTTTCACGAGAGCCCTTGATCAGACGTGCTCTGGCATCAAGTCTCAAGGCAAAATCAATTAGTATTAGATTGGATTGAATATAATATTCATAATAAACTTGGAGGGAGAAAAGTTCCTTTTGTACCGATCTCATGTATGCGATTCCTTGCTAGTCGCTCCTTTTGCTTCTTTGATTCAACATAATTGGCTCGTCTTGGGAGTCGATCCAGCGATGCCATCCATGGTTTTCTTTTCTTTAAATAAGTATGTGTGATGCAGGTAACCCAAATTCGACAATTGACGTCGTACTACTAATCGGAGCAACCTTACCTTGCAGATGAGCATGCGTGTCCTTCGATAGACAGAGATGATTAGTGAAAGTATAATAATCAATAAGCATGCTAATTAGAGAGATACTGGTCGTCGAATCGGTGATTCGGCCACTACCATGAAGTTGGCGATGGAGTCAGATCGCTTCTGGCAGATGCAATCTAGACATTGTCAATGCTGAGGGATCTCGTCCGGATCATCACCTCCAAGCACCGCTTGCCCCACGGTGGACGCTAATTGTCGTGGAATTGACCACGGCAGATGCTACAGAGTAGCTTACGTAGAGGAAAGGGAAATGTGATGTAGGAGAATCCGGGAGCGAGATTGGCACACGATGTACCCAGGTTCACGTCCCCTCGATGGAGGATCGCTACGTCCTGCTGTCAATCCAGTATGATCATAGACTGGTTTACATGGAGTCACCGGAGGCGGTGGGAGAGACTAGATCTAATGAGACATGGGAGAGAACGATGTCCCCGGTGGAGGTGCCCCTGGTGGCTTTATATATGCAGCCAGTTAGGGTTTACAAGTGTGCTAATGGGCTTTGTATTGGAGTCGCCTTCTTGGGCCTTCAGTTGGCGAGACGTCTAGACCCAGTATGTGTTAGTCGTCGTACTTGGCGAGTCGCGGAGTCGTTGTTCGGGCCGATTGAGACGCTCTGCTTCTTCCTGGGAAGATTGGGTCCAGTCGCCGGTTCCCGCGAGCCCACTCGCCATGGGCGACTCCGTTCCGTGAGTATACCCCAATTGGTATTCCCCCATCAAAGACTGAGATGTATGAGTGAGTGCATGGGTAATCAAGACAAACTCCTGGAATCAATGATATTTAGCTCATTCCTCAAGTAGCAGAATCTTGCTTCATCAAGAGGCTTTGTGAAAATATCTGCAAGTTGATTTTTCGTGCTCACAAAAGATAGATCAATATCGCCTAGAGCAACATGGTCTCGAATAAAATGATTCTGAATCTCAATATGCTTTGTCCTTGTGTGATGTACCGGATTTTGTGTGATGTACCGGATTGTACGCAATTTTGATTGCACTTTAATAATCACATAAAAGAGGCACTTCGTCACAATTTACACTGTATTCCTTTAAAGTTTGCCTCATCCACAATAACTGAGTGCAAGCACTAGCAGCAGCAACATATTCAGCTTCGGCGGTGGAGAGAGAGATACAATTCTGCTTTTTAGATGACCAACACACTAGAGATCTTCCCAAGAATTGACAAGCTCGAGAAGTGGATTTTCGATCATCCTTATCACCAGCCCAATCTGAATCAGTATAACCACATAGAGAGAAATTGGAGCCCTTGGGATACCATAGACCAAAGTTAGGGGAATGAACCAAATATCAAAAGATCCTCTTGACCGCCACTAAGTGGCTTTCTTTAGGAGCTGTTTGATACCTTACACACACCCCCACACTCAACACAATATCGGGTCCAGATGCGCAGAGGTAAAGAAGAGAGCCGATCATGGACCGGTATACCTTTTGGTCCACATCTTTACCATGAGGGTTAAGTTCAAGGTGACATTTTGTTTGCATCGGAGTGGCGACACCATTAAGATCCGTCATCTTGAATCTCTTGAGCATGTCTTGGATGTACTTTGCTTGATTGATGAAGGTTCCTTCTTTAAGTTGCTTGATCTCGAATCCAAGAAAGAAACATAATTCCCCTATCATAGACATCTCAAACCTATCCGTCATAAGCTTTGAAAATTCTTCATTAAAAGCTTTATTAGTAGAGACAAAGATAATGTCGTATACATATAGTTGGCATACGAAGAACTCCCCCTTAACCTTCTTAGTAAAAAGAGTGGGATCGATTTGCCCAACTTCGAAGCCACGGTCTAACAAAAGCTCTTTAAGGTGCTCATACCACGCACGTGGGGCTTGTTTAAGGCCATAGAGTGCCTTATCGAGTTTGTAGACATGGTTCAGGAAGTTAGGATCTTCAAATCCCGGGGGTTGCTTTACATATACCAACTCATGTAGAGGACCATTAAGAAAAGCGCTCTTAACATCCATTTGCTGCAATTTAAAGTTATTATGAGCAGCATAAGCAAGAAGGATACGGATGGACTCAAGTCGAGCCACTGGAGCATAGGTCTCGCCAAAATCAATGCCCTCAACTTGAGAGTAGCCTTGTGCCACAAGCCTTGCCTTGTTCCTCACAACAATTACATTCTCATCTTGCTTGTTTTTAAATATCCATTTGGTGCCGATAACATTGCGGCAATCTTTGGGTTTCTCCACAAGTTTCCAGACCTTGTTGTGCTCGAAATTATTCAATTCTTCATGCATAGCACCAACCCAATCCAGATCTTCAAGAGCTTCAAAAACTTTCTTGGGTTCTACCATTGAGATGTGAGCTTGATGCTCACCAAAACTTGCCAATTCCCTTCTTGTAGAAACCCTTCGTCACAGATCACCTACAACCTTGTCGAGGGTGTGACCCCTTAACTCAAGGTTCTGATCAGCACGAGCCTTGCAACGAAGTTCAATAAGCTTGTTGTCTCTTGGTGGAATAGTTTCATCACTTGAATCTTCATTGGAATAATTTGCTTAACCTTGATTAGAATCTGGGATAGCAGTAGCAGGTGGTGATGAAGCGTGCCCTTGAGATGAGTCAGCAGCCGTAACAGGAGACTGCTAAAAAACAGGTGAGTCAGGGCCGAATAATCCGGCCGATGGAGAGGCCAGAAAATCCGGCCTAGGAGAACTTGTAGCAGCTTCATCAGGCGGTCTGGGACTTGCTTGAACTGGCGAGGGGCCGGATAATCCGGGGTCACCCGGAAAATCCGGCCTGGAGCTTGCAGCGATTTCTTCAGAACCAGGAGCAATTTGGTCGTCAAGAGCGAGGTGGCCGGATAATCCGGTGTCAACCGGATAATCCATCCTGGAGCTTTCTGGAACATCTTGACCTTCAGTAGTTGATGGAGATGGTGTAGAAGTTGCTCCTGTGGTTGGAACATGTTGAGTATGTGAAGATGAGGGCTCTACATGAGTAGAGCATTGTCCTTCCCGATCCGCCACAAGGGGTTCCTCAATGGGGCGGAAAAATCCTACACCCATTCTTCTTATGGCGTCTTGGGGTATTTCAACATCTGCATCACAAAAACCAACTTGCTCCGCATGGGAACCGTCATTTTCCTCGAACACCACACTACAAGATTCTACAACAGTTCAGGAGAGCTTATTGTAGACTCTATAAGTGTGGGATTTGGCACCATAACCAACAAAGATACCTTCTAGAGCCTTAGATTCAAACTTAGATAAATGAACTCGCTTGATGAGAAAGAAAAACTTACACCCGAATACCCGAAAGTATGAGATGTTTGGCTTGTTACCGGTAAGTATTTCATACGGAGTCTTGTCCAAGATCTTATGGAGGTATAACCGGTTGGATGAATGACAAGCAGTAGAGATTGCTTTAGCCCAGAAGTTATATGGAGACTTGAATTCGGCTAGCATTGACCTTGCCATGTCCATTAGAGTCTGATTCTTCCTCTCGGCTACACCATTTTGTTGAGGGGTGTATGCAGCGGAATATTGATGTCTAATCCCCTCTCTACTTAGGAACTCATTTAAGGTGTAGTTCTTGAACTCAGAGCCATTATCACTTCTTATAGCCAAAATAGGGACGTTGTGTTGACGTTGAACCTCGTTGGCGAAGTCGATGACTGTTTGTTGAGTTTCACTCTTCAACTTGAAGAAATACACCCAAGTGTATCTTGAGTAATCATCAACGATAATGAGATAGTACTTCTTCCCACCGAGGCTTGCATGAGATGGAGGTCCGAAGAGGTCCACACGAAGGAGCTCTAAGATCCTCTTTGACGAGATAATAGTTTTCCTTCGATGAGGAGAGTCATGCATTTTCCCTTCAACACAAGCCCTACAAACACAATCTTTGGCAAAGGAGACATTTTCTTTTAGTCCAAGGATGTGGCCACCCTTGTGGAGACTTTGCAAAGTTCTCATATTGACGTGGGCTAGTCGGCGATGCCATAACCAACCCACGTCAGCCTTTCCAAAAAGACACATCGGGCCTGTAGTGGTTTTCCTCGAAAAGTCCACCACATACAGGTCATTTTCGACATATCCCACGAAAGCGACTTTTAGAGACTTGCTCCACAAGAGTACCACCAAATCAGCATCAATAAAAACTGCAAAGCCCATCTTACCAAGGGCGCGAACTGAAAGTAAATTGTACCCGAGGGTCACAACAAGCATGACGTCCACGAGAGAGATATCGTGAGCCACCACGACTTTGCCGAGACCCAATACCTCAGATTTTGACTTGTCACCATAGGAGACAGTTATATGATCATGATTTGGTCGCATCTCCGTGATGATCTCCTTGCTTTCGGTAATGTGACTCGTGCATCCACTATCGAGTACCCATTTAGACCCACTGGAAGCATAGCCCTATAAGAAAGTTACTTCTTGGTTTTAGGTACCCATTTTTCAATGGGTCCTTTCATGTTAGTGACAAGGGTCTTGGGGACCCAAATAGACCAAGGAATGTAGCAATCATAAGAGCCTACATAACTAGCATAAACATCACCATAATAATCACAATATAACTCAAAGTTAGGATTATTTGCCCCTGCAAAACCATCATCATTAGACTTGTCATTGGTGATGTTGCTAATCTTTGGTTGAGTAGTCTTGCTCTTCTTCTTGTTGTTGTTTTTCTTGTTCTTTGTCTTGGGAATGTAACCAAGACCTTCTTTTCTATTGTTTGTCCTTTGCTTGCTCAGTATCTCATCAAGAACCTCTTTACCTTTGTGTTAAGAACCTCTTGCAAGATCTTCTTTTCCATAAGATGATGTGGAGGTACTTGGCACATCATACAGCTTCAATTGAGTTTGGAGCTGATCATGAGACTCATTTAGAGTAGAGTGATCACTCTTCAATGCCTTGTGAGCACTTTCAAGTTTATCAAACTTCTCCGAGAGTCTAGCATGAGCAGCCCCAAATTCAATCTTTTCTTTTTTTAGTTTCTTTACCTTGGCAAGAGCATTGTCACGTTCTTTGACGAGCTGAGTCACAACTTCTTCATGTGACTCCTCACTGGATTTGAGTCTCTCTTCCAAAGATACTCGAGCTTCCTCTTCTTCTTCCAAGTCATTCTTCAAAGAGGCTATCTCCAAGGCATCTTCTCTTTTGATTCTGCCCTTTTCTTCAATAAGATCTTCGGCTTGAGCAAGTTGACTCATAAGAGCATCAAAATGGAGTTTTTGCTCACCTTGTAGGTTAGTGAAAAAGTTGTCCAAAGTAATAACTTATTCTTTCATTTTAAGACTATCGTGATCATCCATATCCAAAATTATGTTAGTCTTAGGAAATGAAGAGCTAGAACTTGATACCTCGGACCCTCTTGCCATAAGGCAAGTGGCGTTGTTGTTGATGACATTCTCGTTTGGCGAGTCGAAGAGAGATGATGGAGTCGATGTGGTGGCTATAGAATCCACCTCGCGAGAACTATCTTCATCCTCTTCATCTTTACTTGCAGAGGAGTATTCTTCTTGTGCCACTAAGACGATCTTGGGTTGCTTCTTGTAGGAGCCATTCTTTTTAATAAATGGCTTCTTCTTAGGTGCTTTGGATTTTTCTTTAAGAATGAGCCTGCCACCATTGTCTTCTCTATTTTGATAAGGACACTCGGCTACAAAGTGCAGCCTATCTCCACAGTTGTAGCATGTTCTCAGTTTTGGGCCGCTTTCTCTTCTTCCACTCGACCCATTCTTGCGCTCGAGTTCCGACTTGGCCTTAGTAGGATCCTTCCAAAAGTTCCTTGCGTAAAATGCCATGTACTCACCACGAGCCCGTTTGACTTCATCAGGGCAGTCCATGGAGGCCCCCTCAAAGGCTCTTTCATCCTCCTCTTGCTCAACAACATTAGCTTTTAGGGCAACATTGACACCTTTTTTCATTCCAATGGCACGAGCACGGGCATCTTCAGCGTTCTTTGCAGCAACTTTGAATGACGCCATTTATTGCATGACTTCATTGGATGTCATTTGATGGTAGTTGTGTCTACCTTGCAAGCTCTTCAGGTCCGTTGGCTCGAAAGGCATTAAGGCACTCACATATTTTCTTTTGATCCACGCATCATCAATGTGAGTGGCTCCATGCTTTCTAAATGTTGTTGCGATGCCCTTGAGTCTTCTATACATGTCTTCATGGTTTTCACCATCCAACATGTAGAATACCTCAGCTTCATTACTAAGGGCATCATACCTATTCCTTCTCATGCTTTCATTCCCAGCAAAGAGATCAGTGAGGGCATCCTAAGCTTCATTAGTAGTGTTGAGATGTTCAATGTGAGGCTTGTCCTTGGGACCCACACCGAGCTGTATCATGTGAAGAGCAGTGGCATTCAATTGGCTGTCCACAACTTCTCTCCTTGTTAGGTTGGTATGATCTCCAATATGAAGACCCTCTTCTAAAATCCTCCAAAGTTCAATAGAGGAGCTGCAAACATGAGACTTCATTAAGAATTGCCATTGATTGAAAGAGGATGCAGTAAGCTTGAGTGGATCACCCCTATTTTTTATATGAGGATGAGGGATAGGTGGGTCGGGAGAATATATGTGATGAACCTCAATATATTCCTCCTTACCACTTCCCTTCTTGGAGGTGGAACCATTAAGTTTTTCACCTTCCGCATCATCATCCTTGGATCTGGTGTTAGCCTTTTCCTTAGACGATGGTGTGGCTGCCTCAGAGGAGGATGGAGATGGGGCTATGGATGATGTGAGACGAGCAATCATTTGACTCATCTCCTCCATCTTGGCCTCAAAGGATTTCAACAAGGTTGTTTCCAACGTCTTGAGGTCATCCATTGTGACCTTATCCACAGCCTCATTCCCATCTCCCTTGGTACCCATACTACTCTTAGGCGGTTAAGCCCGGATAAAGAGTCGGGGCTCTGATACCAATTGAAATGGATCGTATGGGCACCTAGAGGGGGTGAATAGGTGCTACTTCAAATTTTAATGCTTTTTCAATTTTAGGCTTAGCACAAAGGGTAAATTCTCTAGATAAACTATTAGGTGGAATTTCCCTATATGCAAACCTATCTACTAGCGAGTAAAGAGAAAGTGGAAGAGGAACGAGTAAATCATAGTGAAGCACACGGAGACACAGGATTTGTTTAACCGCAGTTCCTTCCTTGTAAAGGGAAGTATGTCTGCGTTGGAGGGGTGGGCGGTACTAAGACCACCACGCCACAATAGGCCTCACCATGTTCTCTGATGGATCCCGCCACCAAAGGCCTGATCCACCTTTCCACTATATGGACCCTTTGAGGCGGGTACCAATGCCTTTACACAACTAGCGGGGCACAACTCCACAATCAACTTGGAGGCTCCCGTAATGACAACAAGCTGCCACAAGAACAAGTTATCAATAACAACGAACAAGATCTAGATATTCACAAGAATACTAGATCGGGGATTTCTCCAAATGAATGGAGAGGAGTTGATGTGCTTGATTCATGATGACGATGATGATCCTCTCCTCCTTCAATTCCCCCAAAGATCGAACCTTTCGGGTGGTTGAAGTGGGAGATCTAGAATGGGAGCTCTTGCAAAGGGTCTGAACAATTTCGAATGAATCAAGAGTTCTGCTCGTTGGGGAAGAAGGGATATCTATACCCCTTCCAAAACCAAGCTGTTGGAGCCTTCGAGGGCCGGATTATCCGACCCAAGTGGGGGCCGGATTATCCGGCCTGGGGAAAACTCCGCCCTAGACTCGGATTATCCGGTACCAAAAACCGGCCACGCACAGAAGCTCACGCAGACTTGCCCTTCACACTTTCTTCTGGGGACCGGATTATCCGGCCTAGGTAAAGGCCGGATTATTCGGCGGCTAGGAAAATCCACCCCAGACACGGAATATCCGGGGGAAATTTCGCCCCCAGACAGAGACTTGCACAAAAGCTCACTTGGGCGAATTCCCTGGGGCCGGATTATCCGGCCCAACCAGAGGGCCGGATTATACAGTCCAGGGAGAAAATCCGCCCCAGAGCCGGAATTTTTTGGGGGGAAATCCGCCCCCAGACAGAGACTTGTGCAGAGCCAACCTTTCCCAAGGTGGTCTAGCCGGATTATCCGGCCCATGAAGGGGGCAGATAATCTGGCCCCAAAAACTCTCAAAACTTCCTGCAACACTTAGTGCACATTAGAATAATCCATGGTATTGTTATCTAACACACAAAACCTGGGAAATCATGAAATTTTCTTTCATTTGTCACTTCAGAAACCAACCACGAGGACGAGCTCGCAAAATAAGCGAGCAACATTGAAAAGAACGACCCCATGATCCTGAAGAAGCCTACCTCGGAGAACTCTAGGGGAGCAGCTTTTGAGGCGACCACGTACACTCGCACCGTTGAGCTCGTCCCAGGCGACTCCAGCCAGATGGTCACCATCGGGACAAACATGAGCCCCGCATAGGAAAGCGCGCTCATCAGTTCCTACGTGAGAATTGTGACATCTTCGCATGGAAGCCATCTGACATGCCTGATGTCCTGAGGGAACTCACTGAGCATAAACTCAATGCCAACCCCAAAGTGCGACCCGTAAAGCAGTCGTTGTGGACCTTCAATGAAGAGCGCCACCGAGCAATTGCCGAATAAGTGCAGCGTCTACTCGCCGCAAGTTTCATTCGGACAATCAAGTACTCGAAGTGGCTGGCGAATCCAGTCCTGGTTCTGAAGAAGAACAACACTTGGAGAATGTGCATTGACTACACCAACCTCAATAGAGCATACCCAAAAGAGGAGTTCGTCCTACCGCGCATCGATCAAATCATTGACTCGACCGCGGGATCAGAGTCGACGTGCTTCCTCGACGCATACTCTGGTTAGAACCATATCAAGATGGCGGTCGAGGACAAGGACAAAACGACATTCATCATGCCATTCAGCGCCTTCTGCTACACTGCCACGATGTTCGGCCTTAAGAATGTCGGCGCGACCTACCAACGGTGCATGCAGGAGTGCCTTGCGAGCCAAATTGGCCGCAACATCCACATCCACATCGATGATGTGGTGGTAAAATCCACTCGCCAGAGCGACCTGCTCGCCGACCTGGGTGAAGCCTTCGCGAATCTGTAGAGGTACAAGATCAAGCTCAACCCAGGAAAATGCACCTTCGGCATGCCCACTAGACAGCTCCTAGGGTGTGTGGTCTCCAAGAGGGGCACCGAGTCAAACCCCACCAAGATCGACACCATCGCGTGACTCAGGAAACCCGAGTTCCTCCGCGACGTCCAGAAACTAGCTGGTCGAGTCGCGGCCCATACTCGCTTCATCCTTCGACTCGGTGAGAAGGCAATGCCTCTTTAGCACCTGATGTGCAAGAACTCCATGTTCCAATGGAACGAAGAAGCGAAAAACACGCTCAAAGCGCTCAAGGAAGTGTTACTCGTAGCACCGCTACTCGCTGCACCCGTCGACAAGGAGCCAATGCTCGTCTATGTCACGGCCTCCGCGTGAGTCGTCAGCACCGTGATGATCGTCGAGCGACCGGAGGAAGGCAAGGAGCTCCCTGTGCAGCGCCCGGTCTACAACATTAGCAAAGTCCTGACGGACTCAAGGCAGCGCTACCCGTAGTACCAGAAACTGGTATATGCGGTCTTCAAATCCCAGCAACGGCTCCTGCACTATGTCTAGGAGCTGAAGGGGTTCCGCGTATGAAAACAATAAAATTTTACCCTACGCCCCTGAACCCCTGATGTTGCCAGGACCTATCTATTAGTAATGCAGTAATGAGAGGGGCTTTTCACGAACTTACCCTTGAAGACCGAAAAGCGTTGTCAACGCTCAGGAGAGTGTGGTTGATGTACACGAGCCGAAGCAGACCTCAAGATTGTGATGAAGTCCTTGCAATCCTGCAGCTCCAACGACTTGAGTGCCTCAAGTGTGACACCTCGCGGGGAGTTACACACGTCTGGTGCCTGACGATGACTCCCGCTTCCCCGATCCAGCAGCAGTTGCGAAAGTAGTGCTCCTAGATCCGAATCCCACGGTGCGATGGTGCTCCGCGGTGAAGATGTCTCTCGTTCGTGTAGTTCGAACTTGGGACCACGATCACAAGAGAGAGAGAGAGAGAGAGTATCAATTGGAGGTATCCCCAAAATAGAGGAAGCCTTTATTGAATATTGTGTGTTTTTATCTAGCCAAATAACCCACTATATATAGGGGGAGGGGAGGTACTACCTCCCTCAAAGTCCCGGGGTGGGACTAAAGGAGAGGGAGAGATGGGGAGGTGCGCCGGCCAGCCCCCACCCATGGGCCCCATGTGGGGCGGGCCTACTAGGGCCGTCGGCCACCCCTAGGCCTCTCCTAGGGGTGTGGTCCCCTCTTAGGCCCTTTCCCCTCTAGGAATTGGCCCATTAAGCCCTTTAACCATTTAATTGATTTTCTCTTTTATTAAATAATTATGAATAAATGATTAAATCAATATTGAACATTCATTCACATATTATTCAATCTCCGTGGCTATGGAACACCTTCTACTTCCACTCCGGACATCCTCCGGACTTACCGAAACCCTTCTGGTTTTCTCTCTTCTATTCTTCGGTGATTCTACCGATCCTATAAACACCCTCTAATCATCATCAAACCCTTAAGCGTGATACCCCACGGTTCGGGAACACTCTAGACATGGTCGGGACACTCCTAGACCAATGATCGACAAAGGGACCTGGATGGCCATGTGACCCCTATGCATTCCACGAAGATCTTTTGTCGTTTGAATCAGGACAGTTGTGTCTTATTCCCTTTGTCTCTCGACACTCGCATTGCCTGATATCTGAACAGTGACATCACCATGTCGTCTTCAATATCGTTACCAAACAATGCTACTTGACTCGTTCGACAAGTGATATCCCTGTGATCAAATCACACGTTGCGCAACTATTGGATATAACTTCTCCGAGTGGGCCCTCGAGTATCTTTCTGTCACCTGGAAGGACAAATCCTGCTCTTGGAATATAGTGCCTCTACAGTTCCTCCGAATACCTGAACACACCTTTATGTCACTATATTACCAAGTGACGTTTGATGTTATCTAAGCATTCTAGGGAGACAATGATTGATATAGCCTCACGGTCTAAGGAATAGTCTACGAGGATCCATTTCTAATCATCGTAACTTAAACTTCGTGACATGATCGGGCCATGATGTTTAGGTTGGTATTGCTTCATCATCTCATTCTCAGAATGAGTTGACTCCATTTCCAACTGGCATAAATGCCACATGATCAGGAAACCTTGATCATATGTTGACCAATGAACCAGTGACTACAGTTTCACTGGGAACCCCTGCTTGTTTATATATCACATGTTTATTGATGTTTCCTATCAATATAGTTATAGCATGATATAAAACATAATCATAAATTTTACAAAATATGGTAATAATCCTTATTATTATTTGTCTCTAGGGCATATTTCCAACAGTCTCCCACTGGCACTAGAGTACAAATAAACTAGCTGCGTTTTTTTCTTAATCATTGGCACCATATAACCGGTACCCTGAACATGCTTGCTCGTGGAAGAGGTTGAGTCTTGGGTCTGTACTTTATAGTTCCAAATCATTTGCAACTTACTAATGTCACCTTAATTGACATTAATACTTTATCATCACATGATAACATCTTTGTGTATGCATCGTCGCTATGGTAGTAGAACGAGGTCGGATTCCAGGAGCCTATAATGACTTTAGATCAACCTCGAGGGCTTTCTCATGGGCACTGTGCCCTGGGACACATCATTCTACGTTAAACGCGAACTAGCCCCGCCATAACATTATACAACACTTTAGATGGTACCCTTATCTATTATTATAAATGTATTCATCGAAACACGAGTGCACTCTATGCAACTTTCGATGTTTTGTTTACCTTGCTTCCTACTTGACTTTAGTTCGTATATCAGGAGTTTCCAACAGATTCCCTTATAACATAACCCTTTATGCTTTAAGATATGTCATCCTTTATGGATTTGGAAAACATGTCTACAGTTCTCTAACAGACACTGCGGAGAAACTTAGCTCAACGTTCCGTGATTCGAACTTAATCACATTTTAAACGTTCCTTCTTGGATCATATATTATGTTAAGTTACTATCATGGTTTTCTAAGATAGAACCTATGTCTCAACATAGTGGATGATGATCATCCTTTTCTTTCTTTCAACCATTGATGTTAAACTTAATAATATTCCTAACTTGAGTTATTAAGGACTAGTTCCTTAATTAACTTCTATTCTGAAACCCTTTTCAGAATCCTTTAAGGAATAATATCATAGTACACTTATTATCAACTTCTACCCCTTATAAATCATTATTTATCGGTACTTGCGCTTTTATTCTTAACACACTTAAGAATGACTCCTATAAGCTCCTACTCAAAATATGTTCCCACATATTTGGGTATGAGTCACTACTCTTACTCAAACTATGTTCCTACATATTTGAATTTGAGACTTATACTGCTCCCACTCAAAAATATGTCATACACATATTGTTTTAGGAATACTTTTATAGCTCCCACTCAATTTCATGCAAATTCCATATCCACTCACTATTTTAAATGATTTCAAAATCCTTTGATCAAATATCAAACTTGGAGATTTACTATGAGATACTAATACTTTTACTAGTTTTAAATCCACAAGACATTCAGCACACTTGAATCAAATTCATTTGAATTCATCCAATACTTGAAAATTTGTGCTTTTGTCATTCACCCCCTTTTACACTATGGCTTTGCAGTCATTTGGAAAAATTCCAAGTAACTCCTTTACTTGTAAGATTCAGGAACGAATTGCTTTCTAATCTCAAGGGAATTTTCTTCTAGGATTTCTCATAATTCTAGTTTACCATTATTTCCTTAGTAGTTCGTAGGTATGTCATATTCTGGTAATCATGGCAAATGATTCAGAAATGTCTCCATACAAGATATGGGCTACATTTTGAATCCTACTTTATGTAGTGAAAACACCAGTGGGTAAAACACAATGATCATTATCAGTGATTCTTTCCTTTGTGAAGAGTTTCGTTCAGGAACATTTTCCATTGTGCTTCTCAACACTCTGATGTAGGGTTTTGAATCCTCATCATGTTTTACACTATCTTCCATTTGCTCCATAATCGAGAAATATCACTGAATGTGAACTTTCTCGAGAATGCACTAAAATCCAAGCAATACTAGTTTTGCTTTCCTTTTGGTATCAGCTATGGATTTCATATTCAAAGTTTCCAATGAATACTCTACAAGGACGTATTCGATATTGTTTTGGTTATATCGAATAACCCCAAAAAATTTACGACGATCCAAACCTGATATGGAGCCGATCTCACGAATCTAGATGGTTCACTATATTTTTCTAATTGAGTGCTAACTATTTCTAACCAATGGTCTCTACATCTACACTACAACAATTTATTTGGCGCCATCTATTCACCCACTTTGATATCTAATATCATATTGTGATGCTTTGCATTTTGACATTTCAAACGCATTGCATTTCATAATTTCTCTTGTGCCAATCTTATAAAGTTGAATTCCATTATTGTTGATCAAATCTTAGTAATTAGATTCTATTTTATCTTATACCCTTAACTGATGAAATACTTTGATCATATCAAATAGTTTCATACTCATGTTTCCTTTGGTAAACTTCTTTACACATTTAAACAATCATATAATGATAATTACCATTTTGTTTAAACATAATACATCGAATATGTATTTACTTTCAACAATTCATCAAACACTTTGTATTCAAGTAATACCCTATGTTCAAGTTATTTTGCCGAACTTAGGCATGACTCATATGTGATAAGAAATCGAACGACTTTCACATACTATCAACATAACTTTGACTTTAAACAATGGTTTCATTCAATAATGAACATATCATTAAGTTAGGTATTTTAAGGCATTTCAATATTTTACAAATGTTCATGTATTATCAATTAGTTTCAAAACCAGGATAATTCACACATAATCGAACAAGATATGAACACAAATAGAAATCATTCATAAAAGTGGAACAACTATTTGTTATAAACTGATATGAATAACCGTCTCACAAAGCGTGAGACATAGTAAAGAAGTTCACAATCTTTTGATTATAATAATCATTCTAAACATAAACTAAGTGATAAATGTTGAGGGAGAGTGTCGTTGGCCATCATCATCATGCTCGCCATCAACACGCAACGTCACCTCCTCTCCAGCAAGCACCTCTATGCAGAAGGACCTGTTTTCAGTAAAACAGAACAAGTATCAAATATACTTAACACTACAAATGTGTTTGCAAGATTATAAAATTTATAAAATCGTATATCAAATATATACCTTTGTCATTGATGACCTCAGCGACAATGGGTTCAATTATCACATTCCTGAGATGTGATATGAACCTGTGGAAATCCTGTGTTTCCGCGTCGCCTCTCATAATGCAAGTCCTGATTTGTGCTTGGTAGCTTCGTGGCAGCGACAGTAGCACAACGCCATTTGCAAAAGAGCTTGTCATCCAGCTATCCAGGAAGTATACTGGACGCATGTACGCATCATGCATGCGCTCCAAGTGGTCGTCAATTGATGAGTTCTCCTCCATCTTAATGGAGAGGAAGTCTCCCATCAGCTCATGCTCCCATATGTGTGCTTGTTCCACGAAATATGTCCTAAGCTGTAGCATTATTGTACGAGGGTCGACATTACCCACGAAAGGCCACAACTCATCCACCATTCCAAAACGCATTGTAACTGAAATGAAGGAGGACATCTCACGATGGTAATAGCGGTCTTCACGCTGCTCTAGGGTCTCTATGTCACTGGGCTGACCCAAATCCATCTCGTTGAGTATATAGTCGACCACGTTATTATCACTAAGGAGAATGTGGAGACATGCAACCCATATTGAGAAGTTTGATCCGTCTAACCTGAGCTTCTCTCCTTCTAACCAACCAATCGTCAACAGGAAAGGTAGCATTGGGGAAAACCTTTTTCTACATTTATAATTGCAAAAGGAATTTAGACTAAGTTGATAATTAAATGAGTTAATAATAACTCCACTCAGAAACACATATCCCCTGAAGGGTTTTAGTGATAACACGGCCCCTTTTCCCCACATCTCCCCTGATCATCACAGCCGTCAATGTGGGTTCTAGGGTGGACGCTAAACGTCGGTCATATCATTCATGCGACTCGTGCTCGATCTTTCAACCATTCGTGTTCCGAGGCCACGTCTCTGTAACGTTTTATACTCGCCAACTCAACCTTAGTGTATTTGATGTGCAACATGGCTTACACCCATTGTATGCGAACGTAGATATGTCTGACACCCGCTCATCACGGCCTGCCTCATACCGAAGAACTTTCTTGGTGGTGCACACTAAGGGGGAACACAATCATGGGTAATTTTAAACAGGGATCATCTTATTAGGCTACCGTCGAGTATCTAATACTAGCACAGAATAAGATATACAAACAATAACATTGAATGTAAATTCGATGTGATATGGTCCTTCACGTCGTGATCTCCATCTGTCATCACCGGATTCCGGCGCCAGGGTTCTGGCGCCGTAGACACTAGGGTACCGGTGTCTTTCCGGTGTGGTAGTCCGTCACCTTCGTGACTATCTACTACTACGTAACACAAGGTAATCACTTTACCTTTGCCACAACCATATCACAAAGCAACGCCCCTTGCAAAACAAAGTTAGACGCCTCTACTTTATCTTTGCATGTTTTACGTGGTTGAATGGGCTTTCACACAAGAACCATTCTTACCTACGAACTTTCACCACAATGCTGATCAAGTAGTTGTCTATGTTATACCCCTTTCGGGGCCCTCTGTTGCAAATGGCATACCAACTAATGCGAGAGAGACAGACACCCCCCTAAGCCACTTTATACGGTATAAGCCGTATGTCAAGTGTGGACCAGTATCACGAATGAACGTGTAAAGTCGGTTGGGGGTCGCTTCATCAAGCATTACTACGGTATACACAAGTACACATGGGAGGGTAACAACTAAAAGATCAACGCCCACATGCTACATCTCGTGTGTTCTACCCGTACTAGCATTACTACACATAGATCTAGCTCTAATACCACTGAAGGGGTTCCGCGTATGAAAACAATAATTTTTTACCCTACGCCCTTGTACCCCTCATGTTGCCAGGGCCTATCTATTAGTAATGCAGTAACGAGAGGGGCTTTTGTGAACATACCCTTGAAGACCGAAAAGCATTGTCAACGCTCAGGAGAGCGTGGTTGATATAGACGAGCTGAAGCCAACCTCAAGGTCGTGATGAAGTCCCTGCGCTCCTGCGGCTCCAACAACTTGAGTGCCTCAAGTGTGACACCTCGCGGGGAGTTACACACGTCCGGTGTCTGACGATGACCCCCGCTTCCCTGATCCAGTAACAGTTGTGTAAGTAGAGCTCCTGGATCCGAATCCTGTAGTGCGACGGTGCTCCGTGGTGAAGATGTCTCTCGTTCGTGCAGTCCGAACTTGGAACCACGATCACGAGAGAGAGAATATCAATTGGAGTTCTCCCCAAAAGAGAGAAAACCTTTATTAAATATTGTGTGTTTTTATTTGGCCAAATACCCCCACTATATATAGGGGAGGGGAGGTACTACCTCCCTCAAAGTCCCGGGGTGGGACTAAAGGAGAGGGAGAGATGGGGAGGCGCGTCGGCCAGCCCCCACCCATGGGCCCCACGTGGGGCAGGACTACTAGGGCCTCCGGCCACCCCTGGGCCTCTCCTAGGGGTGTGGTCCCCTCTTGGGCCCTTTCCCCTCTAGGAATTGGCCCATTAAGCCCTTTAACCATTTAATTGATTTTCTCTTTTATTAAATAATTATGAATAAATGATTAAATCAATATTTGACATTCATTCACATATTATTCAATCTCCGTGGCTATGGAACACCTTCTACTTCCACTCCGGACATCCTTCGGACTTACCGAAACCCTTCTGGTTTTCTCTCTTCTTCTTCGGCGATTCTACCGTAGTATATCTCCTTGGCCTTGGTGCCTTCGTGCCATTTATTTTGTTCCTTTTTCAAGCAGATACAAGGAGATTGATTTTATTGCAGCACCACTACGAGCCCACGACAAAATCCTTGGTCACCGTGTTGCTGCTCATCTCCCGGCCAACTCCAAAGCCGCTCGCCACCACGTCGCCACCAACCAGCGTAGGATCATCCCGTCTTGTCCACGCGTGAAGCAGTGTAGAGCCGCCGACAGCACCACACGATGGCCGACCGCGTCCTAGGTACCCGCCTCGGTCACTGCACCCCCACCATCTCCAATTGACCGCGCTGAGAGCAATGACAATAATATAGCCAGCTATTGGCTAAGCCAAGTGCCATGTAATCTATAACCAACTTAAAGTTAGCATGTACAATAGTGTGCTACAAAAATATCCTATTTTAGCACTACATGACCCATCTTTCACTGTCTTAAAGTGCCTAAGAGCACGTGCTAGAGCTGACTCTTGCATGAGAGCCCACTCTTCTTCTCTCTCCTCTTCTCTCTCTCTTCCAACTAGGTAAGAAAATAATATTTCAATTCTTATAGCTAGCTGACTAGGACTTGGGCAGTCAGCCGTCTAGCCTTGTTCGGTTTCGACGCGCCAGCGCTCTAGGAAGCTTCTGACGGCCCAGTCAACCTACAATCGGTGTGCCACCTCAATTTTTCC
Organism: Avena eriantha; assembly: GCA_910589775.1. Classification (NCBI taxonomy): domain Eukaryota; kingdom Viridiplantae; phylum Streptophyta; class Magnoliopsida; order Poales; family Poaceae; genus Avena; species Avena eriantha. The sequence continues at coordinate 234,076,293 of OU342742.1, read as the reverse complement.
TTGTGTTCGTGTTTCTCCGTTTTGATTCCTAAGATGGTGTGGCAGTCAGTAGTAACACGCTGGCCTTCAGCCCAGCATCTTTGTCACTTGACCGCCTTGTCGGACAGGTGTTCGACAGAAGTCCCACAAGATCAATGGCCACGGTATCTTGGACCTGATATCTGCAACCTGCCATGAGGCCGCTCAATATCACATTTGTTTCAACTGCTACTGCCGCTTCGATCTGAAGACGAGGATTGGACGTGATGACCCGACTTCGACTACTTCGACAAACAAACTACTTCTACGGTGTTGGTTACTTCCTCTAAAATTTGAAGGTCGCCTCTCCATATTTTCCGATCAGAGTTGTGAGGCTCCAATCCTAGATTATTTTATAAATGACATATATTTTTCTTGTAATTAAATCATTCGTCTTACATATGCATGTGGTTCGGGTTAAATAGTCGACTCACCTAATAATGAAATATGGAGACTATATGCGGCTAATTAGGGATATTAAAACTGGGACAAGAGGGAGCTCTCCCATGATCCGCATTCTCAGCCGTCTGATCTTCCATCCTGCTCATTTTTAGCCGTTTGATCCGCTTTTGATCCCGCAGTGGGCCAAATGTCCTTATGGGCAGCTACTCTGGAGATCAAATCGGCCTGTTCTAGTTAACTGGGCCCTAATGTATCGCTAAAGCCCACAAAGAATACACATGTGAGACCGTGGTGGGTAACCAAGTAGAGACAACTCTTTAAAAAAGCCAAGTAGAGACGACCCACCATTGCTCCACCGTTGAAATAGCAATCATGCAACAAATCGTTGCCAAGATTAGAGTTAGCTCACCTGATTTTATTCATGATGATAAGATCTATGTATTGGTGTAATCCCCATGAACGGGGGTTGTTGAAACTATATTCTTTGTCTACAATATAAGAATGTATTAATTTTCGTAAGAGATAAATCATTGGTCTAACTGGTGTTAGAACTGCATCGAGATTGTTCATAATTTCTTAAAAAATTGCACTTTCCAAGTTTTTTGAAATATTTTTGTGGCTTTATTCTTTCTTTGTTTTTATAGATACTTCAATTTTTTCCTTTTTATGGGCACGACATGGTTGTCCTTCTCCAAAGGAGAGTTCATATTTATTTTAGGAGCTAAGGAGACCAAGATCAAATTAAAGAAAATTATCTGTCAAACCATCCTAATTCAAAACCCGTGCATTTGAGACCTAAACTCCTAGCACACAACATCTATCCAACTTTATTCACCGCAAGAGTGGTTACCAATATACGGGTCACTTTACGCAAAAAAAATTATTTTATATATCTATGTGTTTGTAGAAAACCTACCATTCTATTGTAGTAACACACGGGCACGGCAACGCGTGCCAACCGTGATCTAGTCTAGTCTTATATTGGCTCCATTTAAATATATGTGGCGAACCGATGCCATGTTTTGCCTTGTTAAGCCAACATTTAAATTGTGGGGTATCTAAATAACATGAACCATCTAATCAATTATCGGGGCCCTAGTTCCGCTTAATCTTGCCTATTGCATCGCATCCTTGCCATGTCATGCATCATATATGCATCATGCCTGATCTTCTGCCATAGTAATAAATAGTGCATTCGGTGTTTGTTTTAGTGCTTTGCTTCTTCGCGGATTAGGTCGTTGAGTGGATGCGAGTCTCGACAAGTTCTTCGGATAATGTATCTTCGGCAATGTTTTTCAGGCGAGCAATCTCCCCCTTTCTACCTATTTTGCATTATAGTCTTTACTCTCTCTTGTTGACCTATTGTTATCCGTATTGCGATGCTTTAGTTTCTATGCACTATTTATATTCCTTGCCGCCTCTATATTGCCTTGGACACATCCTATTGCCTGTTGTTTGATAGATAGTCAGCCTTGCGAGTCGTAGTTACTTGCTCAGGTGCTGCTTCGCGTCGTTGTTGTTCCACCGTTGTTGGAAGGTTGGCACAAGCTTAATGGTGGAGATGATCATGACTTTAATTTCAACTGATAATTAAAATGTGAATACATATAACTAATGCAGAGGCACCCGTGGGCAATAGCTAATATTTGGTTCTTCCACGCTCACTTGTGTCCCGTAGGCCTCGAGTACTTCATACCTATTCTTTCACTATTCGCACTATCCACATACAGGAGACTCTATGAATCCCCCTTTGCCTGAGCTTGATTCACACTTTATTTCTTGGGACCACAAACTAGTTTGGGGCTTTATTACTATCATGTACTTATGCCATGCTTTACTGTTTTATTTACGTTTGTGCGTGGAGCACCTGTACTGTTTAGGAATTGTGAAATGTTTTCGCGGTATCAACAAGCCCAGTCACACTTTCAGGTTCCCAGTCGTTTACAGCCATTGGTACAAACCATGGGTCCGTCTCGGAGCCGGCCAACTTTGTTGCAGGTAGCTTATCGGGGTGGCCTCCTGAAATATTTTATAAATCCTGTGATTGCTTTGTCGTGAAAGCCTCGTTGGGTTTCTATTTGGTTTTTCCGAGATTGATCGTGTGTGTGTTGCTATTTATGCACCCCTGCAGGGTAAATCTTTCTGAAAGCCGTAGCCGCGGTTATGGACGACTTGGAGCACAGTATCTCGATCATAGAAAACTATAACTAAAGTAGTGTCATGAATTTGACTTAATATATGATTAGTTATCAACTTTACTATAACGGAATGGATAATAAAAGTGCCAACAACTAGTGGAATTGGGGTGTATCATGTCATGCATACCTGCCTAGTAAGTATTGCAACTACAATAGAATTGTTAACTAAAGCTGCCCACTACTTATGATATCAGGATGACTCATGCTATCTATATCTGACTAGTAAGTGCTGCAACTATAATGGAATGAATAAAACTACCAACTATGTGAGTTCCTCGGTTTGACTTCCTCGTTTGGTCTCGATGGGGGAATACTAGGATGAGTATGATTGGTGTTAGTATCAGGATGGTCCCACATAGGTCTTTCTTATCCCTCTCTGATAGCTGGCATATGTATGGAGTCTCTATAGGTTGTTTAGTGCATGCTTTGCTGTCGCTTCAGTCCACCATACCTATGTAGGCGAGAGCCGCCAAATTCTAGACTCGCCGTGTACTGGCCTCAGTACTAACCAATCTCTTTTTCTTTTGCCCTATGTCGGCACCCCTTTTATTTTAGCAGGTTTGAGATCGACGTCGTTACTAGGGTTACCCTTACGGCTTGGCCTGGGTAGGGTCATGGACGCCATTGGTTATTCTTCAAGGCTCTTAGCCCATTTGCATCTTATCTGTACTCGGATGTTGTACCGTTTTCAAGGTGATTTGGGTCTTTGTACTATATATCTGTATTCTTGACTCATGGAGTCATTGTTGTATATATATGTTCTGTGGATTCCATCGTAGACTATTGTGTAATGATATTACTTCGTTTTCCACCCGCACGCAAGTGCCTGGTGGGCGTCCTTGAATCATTTCTATGCGGGTTTGGCGGGAAGCGCTAAAATCTGCATAGGGCCGATTCGAGGGTGTTACACCCACTAGGGCCGCTGGCCACCCCCTAGGCCTCTCCTAGGGGTGTGGTCCCCTCTTGGGCCCTTTCCCCTCCGGAAATTGGCCCATTAAGCCCTTTGACCATTTAATTGATTTTTCTCTTTTATTAAATAATTATGAATAAATGATTAAATCAATATTTAACATCCATTCAAATATTATTCAATCTCTGTGGCTATGGAACACCTTCCACTTCCACTTCGGACATCCTCCGGACTTACCGAAACCCTTTTGGTTTTCTCTCTTCTATTCTTTGGCGATTCTGCCGATCCTATATACACTCTCTAAGCATCATCAAAACCTTAAGCGTGATACCCCACGGTTCGGGAACACTCCATACATGGTCGGGACACTCACCAATGATCGACAGAGGGACCTCGTGTAACTACCTCGGTGAATTACGCTCTTAGTTAATACCTGGATGAACGAAAGTGGTTAAAATAGTACGGTGGGGCCCAGGGCCACTCACGGTAGACCTTTTGGCCGTCCTAACCACTTTCAGACAACGGGACAAGAACAAGCGGCGTAATCGGCAGGCGAAGGGATCAACTACATACACAAATGAGTATGTATGCAAGCCACATACAACAGTCCTCAGAGCCATTCCATCTAAAAGAAATAGAAATATTGCAACGCCATACGGCAAGATCCAAATGTCCTAGATAGGTATAATAATTTAGGATAGCTCCTCATACATCACACATCAGAGTATCAGGCGGAAGCGGAAAACAAGATCCGAGTACGGATAAGAAGCAAATTGGCATAAGATGCCCCATAAATAAACACATCCCGCCCACAGATCTCACAGATCCCCGTTCCCGGAATCTCTACACCGAATGATCGTTGCCAACATCATCTGTCTCTTCCACCCAGTATCCATCTTGCGGGTACACCTGTTCATCTGAATCAAATAATTTATCGTGTGAGACCCTAGGGGTACTCAGCAAGTCTTTATGCCGCTAAGGGGACACAACCTGGGGTGACGCAATTGCAGCAAAAGATAATACCTAACAATTCTACAGATACTCGCTAACCATCCGCCTAACCAATGATAGACGGATGTCCGTGAATTAAGAACAACAGTTATAATAGTATAATTAACAGATCCATCCTCCTCCTCGCTTACCAACGAGGAAGCGGACGAACAACCCCCATCATCCGTTGGCAGTTTTATTAACCATTCCATGAGTATTGCACTATTTACTAGTCAAGTACTTAGTCAATTTAAAAGCGGTACTTTAGTTATACTTGTCTATGATCGAGAATCTGTACTCCAAGTCGTCCATAACCGCGGACACGGCTTTCAGAAAGATTTACCCTGCAGGGGTGCACGAATAGCAACACACACTCGATCAACCTCAGAAAAAACCAACTCAAAACCCAACGAGGCATTCACGACAAAGCAATCACAGGATTCAGAAATATTTCAGGGGGGCCACCCCAATAAGCTACCCGCAGCGAAGTTGGCCGGCTCCGAGACGGACCTAGGGTTTGCGACGACGGCTGTAAACGACTGGGAACCCGAAAATGTGACTGGGGTTGTCGATACCGTGAAAACGTGGCGCGATCCAAAACAGTACAGGTGCTCCTCGCACAATCTTAAATAAAGCAGTAACATGGCATAAGTACAGGATAGTAATAAAGCCCCAAACTAATTGTGGCCCCAAGAAATAAAAATGAATCAAGCTCTGGCTCAGGGGGGTCCATAAGGCCTCCCGGATGTGGATAGTGCGAATAAACAAGGAACAGGAATCAAGTACTCGGGGTCCTACGGGACACAAGTGAGCATGAAAAACCAAATAGCAGATAGTGCTCACCGGTGCCTCTTTCATTAGTTATCCCATTACTACTCAGGTTATGTTGTTTAGGTACCTCGTTATTCATCAGACACTCACATACCCTACACATGCTTTTCCACGACTCGCATGGCTCAAACAACTCCTGTAGTAATGGCTCATGGGATGGAGGAACAAGCTTCGGTGGGGTTTAAAAGTAAAGGCCATGCAGTACTTGGGATTCAATTTAATGCAATCACGACTCAATGATGCAAGAATAAGATAGAGGCAATAGGTACTGTATGTATGAAAGCATGTGGTAGTGCTTGCCTGGCAGCTCAGTTGAAGCGAGAGATGGATCTGGGTAGTACTCCTGTGATTCCTGGTAATTCTCCTGCTGGGCGTCTATTCGAAGAAGAACCAAACAAACAAGGCCAACATAAATAAAGTGCATAAGCATATGAATTAAAATGCGACAAGCAAACAATCATGCCATGATGAATGATGCACAATTTGCATGGCATTAAAGTAGCATGGCAAAGGTGAGGTGTGGATACAAGAAAGAAAGCATTTTATTATTTATTTAACCAAGTTTTATTGTCATAAACAGTTCAGATTTTTAATACCAACATGATGCATGCTTCAATTCAGAACAAGTACTGCATAGATAGAATGGGCTCGTCGCGCTGATCGATTTAGACATATTATTTGTCAAATTTGGAGTTATAAAACAAAAGTTATTAATTAATTAAGGAAAAGGGCATTTTTTGTAATTTTAATCATCTCGAAATTTTAAAGTGTTCAAACATTATTTTGAATGGCATATTTGAATTCCTCAAATTTTTCTGATTCCAAAACATATATTACTTGTATTATTTAGATTTGTATTTTAAAAATTATTTAAATCTAATTTGAATTTGAATTTAAATCAATTTGAAAAAGGTTTAGTTAAAATCAGACTCAGGAAAATACTTTTGTTACCCAGGCAATTCTAGCCTCAGCCGCTGACGGGTGGGCCTTGCGCTGACTGGGGCCATGTGCGCGAAAACACTTTTGTTACCGGGCTCTGGCTAGCCCACTGAGGCTGACAGGCGGGGCCAGCGGCTTCGGGCCCAGGCGACAGTGGGGATGCCCCCAGAGGCCGACAGGTGGGGCTGGGGCTGGAGCGCGGGTTACGCCTGAGAAAGCAGGGGGGCCTCCCTGCAAAAATACTAGTGCGGCTGACTAGTGGGGTCGCTAGGAGCCCGGGTTGCGAGCGAAATAAAAAGGGAGGGCTTAATGTAATTTTACCACAGGCCCGGTACTGTTCTTCGTGTTCATCGTCTGACGAGAAATAGGCACGCGGCGCAAGCGGGGGAATCGAACTCGGGTCGCGGGCGTCCGCGCTGAGGGGCGGAACCAGTGCGGCGGGCTAGGGAAGCTGTTGGGAGAGGGGCTGGGGCCTAGGTAAGCTCGCTGCGACGGGGAAAACCTGCAGACACCGGCGAGCTCTGGCGCACGGTGGACGTTCGATGAAACGAACGGCAGGGCTAGGGCGGTACGGCGAGGCGGAGCATGTCCGGGAGGAAGAGAGACTCACCGCGGGCTCGACGGCGGGCTTGGATCGGAGCGAGGAACTGCGGAGCGGCGATCGCTGGCGCCCCGAATCTAGGGTTTGCTGTAGTGCGGCGAGGTACTGGCGGTGCTGGGGCTCCCTTCTTTGCGTTGGCGTGGACAGGGTGGTGCAGTGGAGCGTCCTCAGTCTTCCCGGCCTCTTCCACGACGAGCACGCCGGCTAGAATGACGAGGAGCAGAGGTAGACGACGTCGAGCGGCGGCAGGAGCTGGGCGTCGGGGAGGAAGAAGGGGAAGAAGAGGGCCGGCTTGGGGCGGATCTGGCGATGCAGGAGAGCCGTGTGAGAGGAGGAAAAAGGAGGGAGAGGGAGGAGGGTTGCCGTGTGGGCACGGCCAGGTAAAGGTGGCTCGGCCCCTTCTCCCTTTCGCTCGGGCACGTGCTAGCTCGGCTGGGAGCAGGTAGGGCATGGCAGGGAGGCTGCAGGTGGGCCAAGGGAGGGAGAGACACCGCAGCTGGGGCCAGCATGGCAGGAGAGCGAAGAGAGAGAGGAGAGAGGTTAGCTCGGGCTAGGTTTAGATGGGACTCGGGTTAGGGCTTGCTTAGGTTAGATAGAGGGTTAGGGTTAGCTGAGGTGGGCCAGGGAGAGAGAGGGTCAGGTGGTGCTCACGGGAGAGAGAGAGATAGAGAGAGAGAGGAGAGATCAAAGTTAGGGTTTAGTAGAATTAGGGTTAGGATAAATTAGAGAGAGGAGCTAGGTTTAGGTTTGTTTAGGGTTTAGATTTTTAAAGCTTGAGCAAAAGATCACCCCCAAGTGGAACATGATGAATGCTAGGAATTAACATGAGATGAAGGTGGAAGAGAATTTCAAGAAAAGAAAAAGGAAAGAATTATGGAATAGGCCTCATATGGATCATGCATGGAGAAATAAAAAATAAGAGAAAATATGTGGGTGAGGCTATGGGGATGGTGGAATGGTAGGAGATGGTTTCCCAAGATAGGATCCATTAAATCAAAAGAAAAACCAATGGAGTAAAAGGTGGTGAAGGAGTTTGCATGGCACATGCAAAATAATAATGCCATGATTTATTTTGTGGAAACAACAATAATATTATGGCATTATTCTTATGCATTTCCAAGAAGTGGAGAAAAATCCAAGCAAAAGAATTTAAAGGTTTTGATCCACCCCAACCCACATGAGCTAGAATAAAAATGTCAAAAGAAAAGAAAAACAAGCTCATGGTTAATGGGATGGTGGAATTATAAGGTGGTGGAAGGGAAAGGTGGTGGAATGGAAATAAAAGATATGCCCCCAACTCAACTTGGGCATTTATACAATATATCAATAACCAAATACAATATCAAGAGGCAAATACAATTAATAATGCATATGAGAGAAAAACCAAAAGAAGGAGGGTTTTATATGATGCTCAAATGCAAGGTGGCATGATGACATGAGCATGATATAATTATGATGCAACAATAATATATATGAAGTAGCCAATATCTTACTAGGACAAGTAGCATTACAATTGTTAGACAATTGGGATGCTACAACTCTCCCCCACTAAACAGGAATCTCGCCCCAAGATTCTAGGAAGAAGAAGACTCAAAGAGGGTAGGATACTTGGCACGGAGCTCATCTTCACGTTCCCAGGTGGCTTCATCAACGGAATGGTGCGACCACTGCACCTTACAGAACTTGATGGACTTGTTGCGAGTCCTTCTTTCTGCGACTTCCAGAATTTTTATGGTGTGTTCTTGATAAGAAAGGTCTTCTTGGAGATTGATGAGTTCATGGTCCACGGTCCTGCCGGGATCCTTGAAGCACTTCTTGAGTTGAGAGATGTGGAAAACATCGTGGACTTTGAGTTGTTCAGGGAGCTCAAGAGCATAAGCAACTTCTCCTCTTCTTCCACGAATTTTGAAAGGACCGATGTATCTAGGAGCCAGCTTTCCTTTGATACCAAAGTGGTGTGTGCCTCTCATGGGAGTGACACGAAGGTAAACGAGATCACCAGGGACATACTCCATGTCCGTGTGCTTTCTGTCATAATTGCTCTTCTGGCGACTTTGAGCAATCTTCAGATTTTCGAGAATGATGTGAACTTTCTCCTCTGCTTGAGTTACAATGTCAGGGCCAAACAATATTCTTTCACCTGCGCCCGACCAACCAATCGGAGTTCTGCACTTGCGACCATAGAGAGCCTCAAATGGTGCCATCTTTAGACTTTTCTGGAAGCTGTTGTTGTAAGAGAATTCAGCGTACGGAAGACATTCTTCCCACTTCATGCCGAAAGAGATAACGCAAGCACGGAGCATATCTTCTAGAATCTGATTGATCCTTTCAACTTGTCCTTGCGACTGAGGGTGGTAAGCTGTGCTGAAGTTTAATTTTGTTCCCAAAGCATTTTGGAAACTTCCCCAGAACTTGGAAGTGAAGATGCTTCCACGGTCTGAACTGATCTCAAGAGGAACTCCATACAGAGAAACAATTCTGTTGATATAGAGCTCAGCCAACTGAATTGCAGAAATTGTTTCCTTGACTGGAAAGAAGTGAGCTACTTTGGAAAGCCTGTCAATGACAACAAAGATTGCATTGTTGCCCTTCTGCGACCTTGGAAAACCAGTGATGAAGTCCATCTCTACTTTCTCCCATTTCCATTCCGGAGGCTTCAATGGCTGTAGAAGACCGGAAGGTTTCTGATGGACAGCTTTAACTCTGGGACAGACATCGCACTCTGAGACATACTTGGCACAATTTCGTTTCAAACCCGGCCACCAATATTGTGTTTTCAAATCCATGTACATCTTAGTGCTTCCAGGGTGGATAGAAAGAACAGAATCATGCGCCTCCTTGAGAACTTGCTCTCTTAAACCCGGGTAGTTCGGAACAAACATCCGGTGTTCAAAGAAAAGAGTGCCTTGGTCGTCAACGTGGAAAGACTCGTACTTCGGAAGTTGAATGTTGGAGATGATCTTTTTAGTGTAAGGATCCCCAAGCTGAATGGAACGGACCTTTTCTTCCAAGAGAGGTGTTGCTAGAAGGTTCAGAAGATACCCTTGATCCACAATTTCAAGGTTTAGCTTGCGGAATTCCTCGCACAAGAGAGGTTGTTGTTCTTCCACCATGAGGTTGTTGACATAAGCTTTTCGGCTGAGAGCATCTGCCATGACATCACCATGTCGTGTTCAATCTCATTATCGAACAATACTACTTGACTCGTTCGACAAGTGATATCCCTATGATCAAATCACACGCTGCGCAGCTATTGGATATAACTTCTCCGAGTGGGCCCTTGAGTATCTTTCCATCACGTGGACGGACAAATCCTGCTCTTGGCATATATTGCCTCTACGGTTCCTTCGAATACCTGAACACACCTTTATTGTCACTGTATTACCAAGTGATGTTTGATACTATCTAAGCATTCTCGGGAGACAGTGATTGATATAGCCTCGCGGCCTAAGGAATAGTCTATGAGGATCCATTTCTAATCATCATAACTTGAACTTCGTGACATGATCGGGTCACGATGTTTAGGTTGGGTATTGGTTCATCGTCTCATTCTCATAATGAGTTGACTCCATTTCCAACTGGCATAAATGCCACATTATCAGGAACCTTGATCATCTGTTGACCAATGAACCAGTGACTAGAGTTTCACTGGGAACCCCTGGTTGTTTATATATGCCACGTGTATTGATGTTTCCTCTCAATATAGTTATAGCATGATATAAAACTTAATCATAAACTTTATGGAATATGATAATAATCATTATTATTATTTGTCTCTAGGGTATATTTCCAACAACAACACCCCATCACGGTCGTCTCCTTCGCGTCACTGCAGGACATCATCCACAATCGCAAGGCGACTGGGCGAGTGGCCAAGTGGGCCGTCGAAATCGGCATCCACAACATCAAGTACGAGCCACGCAAAGCGATCAAGTCACAAGCCTTGGCTGATTTTCTTGCCGACGGGGAAGAAGCCCAACAGCCGGAGAAGATGCCCTATCTCCACTACTAGTCGCTCCACTTGGACGGGTCCAAGGACGCGGATGGTGCGATGGGGGGGGGGTCGTACTAACCTCCCCCAAAGGCGACAAGCTCCACTATGTGCCGCACCTCGACTTCATGCCCTGCACCAACAATATGGTCAAATATGAGGACCACCTCCACGGCGTGCGAGCCTCCAAGGAGATGAACATCAATTGCCTAAGGTGCGATGGTGACTCCGAACTCATCACCACACAAGTCGTTGGGACCTGCGACGCCGTCTCCCCCACCATGATAGCATACAATTGAGGTGTGGAACACAGTAGTACCATCGGGGATGGCATGAGAGGGGATAATCAGGATGCTAGCGGTGGCTACTCACAACGGGTTGGGCACAAATAATGCAGACACAACGATGTACCCAGGTTCGGAGCCCTCTTGGCGAGGTAACCCTCCTACTCCTACAAGGAACTACTATCAAGGGGCGAACGCCCAACACAGATGCTCCTTGAGCTATTTTCCTGGCTACTCCTAGCTAGAAGAAGAAGACGAACTACTCCACTTGTGCGATCTAGAGAACTTCTAACTTGTAACTGTCTACCTAGAACCCTAGCACTACCCCTCCTTATATACTGGTTGGAAAGGTAGCTTACAGAATGGGTTCTAGGGTTTACTGTTTGGATCTGGGCTTACAAAGTGGGCCGGTGCTGGCGCGTGTACGAACGAGCTCGTTGGGGAACCCCAAGAGAAAGGTATGATGAGCACAACAGTAAGTTTCCCTCAGTTATGAAACCAAGGTTATCAATCCAGTAGGAGCAAGGAAACACCCCAAAGGTGTAGCTAGCTGAACTTTGGCAGGGCGCACTACCGGTGCCAGCAGCAACGTGGAGACCTGCACAACACAACCATAGAACTCTGTCCTCAACTTGCGATGAGGTTGTCAATCTCATCGGTTTTGCTGAAAATAAAGGATTAAACGTATCGAGTGGAAGAAAGTAATAGTTTTTAGAAAGTAAACATAAAGCAGTAAACAGTTGATTGTAGATTGATGGTAAAAGAAAGGACCGGGGTCCATAGTTCACTAGATGTGGCTCTCCTTAAGATAGATAACATGTTGGGTGAACAAATTACAGCGGTGCAATTGACAAACATTGAGAAAGCATACAAGCATATACTACTCATCTTGACTCCTTTGAGATTCGATTGGGCATTACAACGTTATACATAGACCGCCATCCAACTGCATCTATGACTAATAATCCACCTTCAGGTTAACATCCGAACCCCCTCCAGTATTAAGTTGCAAGCAACGGATAATTGCATTACGAATTGTGTGTAAAGTAAACAATACGATTGTTCTATGAACAAAGGATTGTTGTTTTCTCCCTAGTAGCAACATCACATCTAGTACCTTAGAGATTTCTGTCACTTCCCCATATTACCAGAGGCATGAACCCACTATCGAGCATAAATACTAACTCTTGGAGTTGCTAGCATCTACTTGGCCAAGATAGCTACTAACAACAGAAAGCATGCAAGATCACAAATAACAAAGACATGATAGAATCAATAATCAATCTAAAATAACATCTCAATATCCATCGGATCCCCGCAAACACAACATGCAGAATTACAAACAGATGATCTTGATCATGAACGGAGCTCACAAGATCTAAACATGATAGCACAAAGGAGGAGAACCAGCCATCTAGCTACTACATGGACCCGTAGTCCAGAGATGAACTACTCACGCATCACACCGGAGGCTTGCATGTTGATGAAGAAGGCCTCCAGGGTGAATTCTCCCCTCTGGCAGGGTGCCAGGAAGAGCTTCAGATCTCTCCCGATCTAGGGATGGAGATGACGGTGGCTACAGACTCTTTCGTTGAATTTTTATCGGGTACTTAGGGTTTCCATATCAGAGGCAATATATAGGTGGAAGGAGAGGCCGAGGGGGTGCCTGGGGCGGCCAGACCACCCCCTAGCGCGGGCCAAGCCTTGCCACGCGGCCAGGTGGTGTGGTCGGGCCCCAGCCCCTCTCCGTCTCATATTCTGGCTCTAGGTGTCCCTCGGTGAAAAACTGACTTTGGCTTTTGTCCCATCCAATTCCGAGAATATTCATTTTCTGACTTTCCTAGAACCAAAAACAGCAGAAAACAGGCAGCTGGCACTGTGGCTCTTGTTAATAGGTTAGTCCAAGAAATCATATGAAAAGTACTCCAAAGTGTGGACAAAACATAAGAAAGTAGATAAAACCAAGCATGGAACATCAAAAATTATGGATACATTTGGAATGTATCAGCCAGTTGGATGGGCCCAAACGGTAGGCCCGGGTCCATTAAATCCTCCAGTACAGGGGAGGACATCGCTACAGTGTCCAGCACCTTTGCTTTACCCGTTAGCCAGCTCTTTCTACGTCAACCGGCTCTTTATCCGTAAGCCGGAGCTTTACACGTCAGCCCTTGCTTTGCTCGTCAGCTTCCAGCTTTGGCACAGTTGTCCGGTAGCGCCGACGGGCTAGCCAGCCTGTCCGGTCAGAGGTGCGATCAGCAAGGAGCATCACCCCTACCGTACCATGGACAGTGGATCCGAGGCGGCTGGCTAGGAGCGGCCTCTCAGTCGGTTCTTCTGGCTACCCGGCTAGATGGGCCAGCCGGGGAAACTTGGATGCAGACCGGGTGGAGAGTTCCATTCGGCTGTGGTTCCTTACCTTGGGTTTAGACAACTAGAGCTCTTTCAAGCCGGCCGGTTGGTCCAGTCTTGGCCTATCCGTGGGTCATCCCCCGACACTAGTCCCCGAGCGCGTTAGGACTTTGCCCCGTGGAGAAGTTCTTGCGTGCTCATTGGTCGAGTTTGAAATGATTGGTGATGTAGAGACTTTGTTGTTTGCTTTTGTCTTGTAGTTCTTGTATTCTACCGGCTTGATATTCTTCGTTGTTTCCCAACTGGGGTTTACCGGCTATGAAGCCGATGGCCCCACCCGAGCGGTGATCTCATGGACCTGCTGCCGCATCCGGCTGGGAGAGGGATTGCCAGTTTGCTGTCGCCATTACTCACGTCAGCCACGCCTGCCATTTCTGGTGCGTGTCACGTCATTTTGACCTCTTGGTCTATCGCAGTAGTTTTTTGGTAAGTGTGCGCACGTCTTCATCATTGCGGTTTCTTGGGGATCATGGGCGTGTTTTACCTCCTATAGTAACTCCTGCTAGATCTTCTATGTGGGGGGCGCGTTAGTGCACCCACATGGTGTAGTCCCCGAGGTTCGGGCCGGATGGAGGATACAGCCGGGTCGAAGCTCCTTTATGTTGTCGTTTGTTGTAGGTTTCTGTGAGGGGGCGCGCGAGCGCACCCACAGGGTGTAGTCCCCAAGGTTCGGGCCGGCTGGAGGATACAGCCGGGTCGAAGCTCCTTTATGTTGTTGTCTGTTGCAGGTTTCTGTGTGGAGGCGCACGAGCGCACCCACAGGGTGTAGTCCCCGAGGTTCATGCCGGCTGGAGGATATAGCCGAGGCGAAGCTCCTTTATGTTGTTGTCTATTGCAGGTTTCTGTGTGGGGGCGCGCGAGCGCACCCATAGGGTGTAGTCCCCGAGGTTTGTGTCGGCTAGAGGATACAGCCGGGGCGAAACTCCTTGACCCGCTCTTCTGCCGCCTGGGAAGCGACCATCGTCCGGCTCGGGTGTTTGTCATGGAACTTTGGCTCATGCAAAGATGAAAAAACAAACAAGTTGTTTGCCTAGTTAAACAGACGTAAATGGGATTGTAATCTGAAGTGAGCTAGTCTTGAAATTGTGCTGCCTCGCGCGAAACCGATAACTTTGCCCTTTTCTCAGTGAACATTGGCCAATTTAATGATGTGCCCTTGCCGGTTGTGAGCCAGAGTCGAAAGGGTAGCTAGTAGGCGTACTACACGATACTTCGGGTTTTGGTCATTAGCCCTTGGGCGAGCGAGCACAACCGGAACGTCCAGACGCTTTTGTTTTCCTTGAGGCTTTTTCGTGTAAGGGTCTTCGAGCGCTTTGCTCTTGCCGGGTCTGTCAGCCAGCTTGCGGTCTGTAGTCGGAATCGAAGAGGGAGCCCTTAGAGCCACGTACATTACTTTACCGCGTGGATTACGCGACCGTCTGGGCCAACCGGTGAGTCCCCGGTAGAGATCGTCGGCTCCGGGGTTAGGGTAATGCAGCTGGATAAAATCAATCTGTGCAGCATGACTTGCTAATTTATTACGGAGTCCCCAAGAGTGCGTCGAGGCTCCCATGCTTGTTCATTACATAAAGGTAAGATACATACACTTCTTGTTCAAGTGTAAAAGGGGCGAAGCAGGCTCGCGTTCCATGGGCGTTCGGTTTCTTCGCCCGAACGGTCCATCCTGTTCTTTTCCGGCCGGCGGGCATCGATGAGGTAGTATGAGTTGTTCTGCAATGCCCGGCTGATGATGAATGGGCCCTCCCAGGGTGGAGATAAATTGTGCATCCCCTTGGTGTCCTGTACCAGCCTTAGTACTAGGTCGCCTTCGCGGAACGAGACGCTACGGATCAGGCTGGCGTGGTAACGACGCACGTTTTGCTGGTAGATGGCGGATCTAGACAAGGCCAGCTCGCGTGCTTCTTTGAGGAGGTCGACGTTGTCCTCACGTGCTTCCTTGGCTTGCTGCTCTGAGTATAGCAGCTTGCGGGGTGCATCGAACTCGATGTCTGTTGGCAAGACCGCCTCCACCCCGTAGACAAGGACGAAAGGGGTGTAGCCGGTGGACCGGTTTGGCATGGTGCGGAGGCTCCAAAGCACAGTTGGTAGCTCCTCTATCCAGCAGCCGGGGGATCACATCAGTGGTTCGATCAGCCTGGGCTTGATTCTGGCTAGGACTAGACCATTTGCTCGCTCGCATTGCCCATTGGATCGGGGGTGTGCCATGGATGCTAGGTCCAGACAGATGTCCTTGTCTCTGCAGAAGCGCGCGAAAGACCCGTTGGCGAAATTTGTGCCATTGTCTGTTATGATGCTGTTGGGGTAGCCGAAGCGTGTGATTACGTCCGTGAAGAACTTGACCACTGTTGGCCCATCCAACTTCTTTATTGGTTTTGCCTCGATCCACTTGGTGAATTTTTCCACTGCCACCAGCAAGTGCGTCATGCCGGAATCGGGCTGTTTTGAAAGGGCCGACCATATCTAGCCCCCAGATGGCGAAGGGCCAAGTGATGGGAATTGTCTTGAGTGCCGCAGACAGAGTGTGCTTCTTCTAGCTGAACCGCTGGTAACCGTTGCATGCCTTGACTATTTGTTCGGCATCTTCCAGCGCCATGGGCCAGTAGAACCCATGGCGAAATGCTTTTGCCACTATAGCCCGTGACGATGCGTGGTGGCCGCACTCGCCCTGGTGAATGTCGATCAGCAGCTGGGTTCCTTCTTCCTAGCTCATGCACCGCTGATAAATGCCCCCAACCCTGCGCTTGTAGAGCTCGTTGTTGATGATAGTGTACAAGTTGGCCATGCGCTTCACCTGCCTTGCCTCTACCTCCTCTTCGGGAAGCTCTCCTTTAGCCAAGAAATCCATGAATGGCTTGGCCCATGTGGGAGACTCCCGGATAGCGCATACCACCTGCATGAGCAGGTTTACCTCTGCGCGGATGGCCATGTTAGGCTTGTCTAGTGGTCGACCCGGTAACATAGCGGAGCCGGCAGCTTCCAGGCTGGACGCGGCAGTACCCGGGCGCGGTGAAGCGGTCCCCGGGTGCGGTGAAGCGGTCCCCGGGTGCGGTGAAGCAGTCCCTAGGTGCGGCGAAGCAGTCCCCGGGTGCGGCGAAGCAGTCCTCGGGTGCGGTGAAGCAGTCCCCAGGGGACGCGAAGTAGTCCCTGGGTCCTTCATGGCAACTTCTCTTGTCTTGGAGCCAGCAGTCCCCAGGTCCGCGTCCAGTATGATGGAGTCGGATTCTGGAGATGGCGTGATTGATGGTGGTCGACCTGGTTGATGTCTACGCACTTCTATTCTTGTAGACGGTTGTTGGGCCTCCAAGTGCAGAGGTTTGTAGAACAGCAGCAAGTTTTCCCTTAAGTGGATCACCCAAGGTATATCGAACTCAGGGAGGAAGTGGTCAAAGGTATTCCCTCTCAAGCAACCCTGCAATCAAGATACAAGAAGTCTCTTGTGTCCCCAACACACCCAATACACTTGTCAGGTGTATAGGTGCACTTGTTCGGCGAAGAGATAGTGCAATACAAGTGGTATGGATAATTATAAGTGGTAACGGTAATGGAAAATAGCTTGATGGCATGGAAGAGACTAAAAGCAAACTGAAATAAAGATGGAAGCAAGCAAACATGTAACAGATCTAGTAGCAAACGGTGTATCAATGCTTAGAAACAAGGCCTAGGGATCATACTTTCACTAGTGAACACTCTCATATAGATACATTATCTTGATGATACTACTCTTAACTACTCTTCGGTTGGACACTCTAATCGATGGTAGGGCTATAACAGCACACCTCAAAGTAAGCCTTTCCCATCTAGAAAACCCCACACTGTCACCTTGAGTACTAGATGAGTCCAACAAACACCACAATTTCATAAACACATCCAACTCCAAATATAACTCATAACAAGTATTTGTAATCTCTAGCCTAAGTGCCACCATGGTGTGCACGCTGTCACTTTCACACACATGGGGAGAGCAGAGATCTAATAAAGCACTTGAGTAGCAAGGTAGATCTACTAGATTACAAAGCTCATGACCACAATAAGATCATGCATAGATAAAGAGATGAACACATAGCTACCGGTAGAACCCTTAGCCTCGAGAGAGAACTACTCCCTCCTCATCATGGGAATCAACAACGGTGATGGAGATGGTGGTGGAGATCAATGGAGA
Source organism: Avena eriantha (assembly GCA_910589775.1). Classification (NCBI taxonomy): domain Eukaryota; kingdom Viridiplantae; phylum Streptophyta; class Magnoliopsida; order Poales; family Poaceae; genus Avena; species Avena eriantha. Next base: position 234,058,561 of record OU342742.1, on the reverse strand, counting down.
TGGCTCCGGGGGCACTTCCCCGTCCCGGCAGGGTGCCGGAACAGAGACTTTCTGTCCCCCGAATCTCCCCTTCGGTGGCGGGGGCGCTGCAGAACTTTTCGTGGCTGGAGGCTTGACGATTTTAGAGTTTATGTCTCGGGAGACTTCTTATAGGCCAGAGGGCAAGGTCGGTGGGCGGCCAGGGGGCCCACACCACCTGGTGGTGCGGCCAGGGCCAGCCTGCGCCACCACATGGTGTGGCCTCCCTGCGACCCCTCTCCGTCTCGTCTTCTGGCTCCGTGAGTCTTTCGGTAAAATAGGCACTTTGGCTTTTGTCCGGTCCAATTCCGAGAATATTGATTTTCTGACTTTCCTGGAACCAAAAACAGCAGAAAACAGGCAACTGGCACTGTGGCGCTTGTTAATAGGTTAGTCCAAGAAATCATATGAAAAGTACTCCAAAGTGTGGACAAAACACAAGAAAGTAGATAAAACCAAGCATGGAACATCAAAAATTATAGATACATTTGCAATGTATCAACATCCCCAAGCTTAACTCCTGCTCGTCCTTGAGTAGGTAAGTGATAAAAAGAAAGAATAATTTTTGAGGTGACATGCACCATCAAAGACTTGATCAACGTATTTGTAAAACATTCAAGGCTGGGATCATAGTACTTCAATCATAACATGAAAGATAAAGTTCTAGCAATAAGACAAAGAAACTATGTTGCAACATGAAACGGCACAAACAAAAGATTCATGAATAACAATGCTTTGCAAGATGTTTGTTCGTTTCACATAAAGAAAACATAGCATAGTAGCATTCAGCTTGTCCCTCAATAGAGTAGCAAATATAAATGCATAGGACACCTTCAAAGTTTACAAGAGTGACTAGATACAAATAGTTTAAAACAAGCAATATCAAGGTATGCATCAATCAACTAGTCTTGGGACAATGCACATAGAACTAAGAATGGCCACTATGCTCTCAAAGTAGGTGCATAAAGGTAGAAGGTGGACACTAAATATAATGGTGGAAGAAAGGCCTTTGTAAAAGGAAGTAGGGATTCAAGTCTCATAAAGAGCTTCCAAAAATTATGGTACTTATAGCTTTCAGCTCTCATTGCCCCTATCATAAGCATCTTGAAGGTGATTAAGGTTAAAGTGACACAACTAAGAGGATATGCTTGATAAGTTATAAACCGAAATCTCATGCCCCTTACTTACGAAGACCGATCCTCATGCTACTCAACTTCAGTCACGAGTAAGCTCTTGTCAGTGTAAGTACATGTGTATCATTAAGAACCGCCAACGGGGTACCCCTTGCACATGATACGGGAGCTTTCCCATAATCAAAATGACAAGGCAAGCAGACAATGAGCATCACAACGATCTTTTTATTTGCTATTTGCATAGGTTTTATTGAGGATGCTTCATAGAGTGCTCATTATGGTGATTCTGCAAGTTTCCACCATGATTAGGCATGGCTTAGGCTAGCGGCCCAGGCGTTTCTCTAACACACATACAAACTCCATGATCTTACAAGTTCCACTTTTATTTCACACCGCCGGGATCCGTAAGCAAAAGAACATGATATCAACGGGGTACAAAGTACAAGTGCAATGTTGAAAGCGTTCCCCATGGAACATGGTTCTGCTAATTTCAACTTATAAAGTGCAAGCATGTATGCAACAAAGATGGACACAATGGTTCAAGTTTATTAGAGGCAAAAAGGTAAACTGTGCCATCAAGTTCGTGAGAACTTTAATCACTAGTTTTCTCATAACAAGTGGAAGGTAAACAAAAGCATGAATATACTTGGAATAGCATAAGCTAGTAGGTAGGTATGGTGGACTCTTTGGAATAACTTGGTTTAGGGAGTTGGATGCATGAGTGGAACTCATACTTTGTTGTGGAGGCTAGCAAAAGACTAGGAGCGACAAACTAAGAGAGCAATAATGTCCATAATCATGCAGAGCGACAAAACATCATTGATCAAAGCATAAAGTGATACTACAAGTTGAAAACTAAAGGATCATAAAGGCTATGGTGACTTTGGATAGTCATAACATGGTGTGAGCATGCGCCAAGTCAACCTAAATAAAGCATCAAAGGAGAATACCACTATATTATGCTTTAATATGCTAAAACAACGCATGATTCATCCAAGGCACATTAAGCAATCTCAATTGTTTATAAAAAGTCATGCTACAGCAAAGAATACTAAGCATAAAGCCAAAGAAATATCAAGCATGGCATGACAAAGCATAGGCCACAGTCAAAAACAAGCTCTCTTTACCACTTAAGCATGAACTTTCCTACTCTTTTCCAATCCAAACCAAGCTATTTGAAAACCAATGTATGAAAGAGGGGGTCCAACCAATTTATTCAGAAAACTAAGCAAACCAAGCAAACGAAAAAAAATGAAAATGAAAAAGAAGACGCTCCAAGAACAACACAACTGTGCATGAAACAATAAAAATGAAGCGTTTGGAAAAAACCTGGGATTTTTATTGATGAAGAAGGGGATGTCTTGGGCATCCCCAAGCTTTGACGCTTGTACTTCTTAGATATTTCTTGGGGTGACATGCGTGGCATCCCCAAGTTTGAGCTTTAGTCCATCCTTCATCTCATTACTCATTCCTTCCATACACCTGAATTTTTCCTTCATACAAAACTTCACACAATCTTTATTTGCAACATTAGTGCACTCAAGATAATAAGTCTTTGGGTTCAGTTTCAACACCAATAAAACTTCCATTAGAACACTAGATACTGTAGCATTTCCCTCAAAAAGCTCAATTCCCCAAAAGAACTCAAAAACGTGCCAACAAGAAGCAAATGCAGAAAATGGCAGAAATCTGTCAAAACAGACCAGCAGGTAAAGACGAATTTTTTCGAAGACCTTCTGTTGCTCAAATCAAAACGTGTTAAACTAACGAAAGTTAGATAACAACCTGGTGCAGAAGAACAAAACATTACAGCTCAAACCGACATACAGAGCTCTCTCACGAATTTTTACGGTGAAGCACAAAAATCTGTTTTGGGACAACAACTTTCCCAATCATTACTTCTCTCTCATTAGAGGTTACTCTTGGCATAAAAAGCAAATAAAAAGGATAAGGAGCGGTTATTATAGAGGTAATAACTTCCAAGACTCATCTAAAACTTTTGGGTTATCTCCCAATAAGTACTTTTCTTTAACGCCTTTAAGTTAGGCATGATAATTTGAGAAGATGCTCACATAAGAAATATGAATTGAAGTAAAAGAGAGCATCAAGAAGCAAATTCAAAGCACATTTAAGTCTAACCCACTTCCTATGCATAGGAATCTTGTAAAGAAACAAGTCATGAAAGCACAAAGCAACAAGCATAGGAAAGCAAAACAAGTGCAATTTCAAAAATTTCAACATAAAGAGGGGAAACCTAATATTATTGAGATACATAAAACCATGTTTTCCTCTCTCATAATAACTTCCAGTAGCATCATGAATAAAAGTAACAATATAACTATTACATAAAACATTCTTATCATGAGCCACATGCATATAATAATTATTACTCTCCACATAAGCATAGTAATTCTTATTAATTGTGGTGGGAGCAAATTCAACAAAATAGCTATTATTATTCTCATCACCATAATCATCAAATATAGGAGGCATATTGTAATCATAATTACTTTCCTCCTCAATAGTAGGTGGACTGAAAATATTATATTCATCATTGTAATCATCATATATTGGAGGTTTTGTATCATCATAAGCAATAGAATAGCTATCTTCCAAAGATGGGGAACTAAAAAGATCATTTTCATAAAAACTACCTTCCCCAAGCTTAGACTTTTCCATAGCATTAGCAATAATGGTGTCCAAAGAGTTCATGCTAACAACATTGCTATTAGCATGCAAATAAAGTTCCATAGGTTTTTTAATTTTCTCTTCAAACACTTCATGTCCTAACTCAAGATAAATACTATAAAGCTCTCTAATTTTTTTGTTATTTTCCATTAAGCCTAACTAGTGAAAAAAAGAAACAAAAAGACAAAATTGCAGAATCTAAAGGAAATAACTCCGAGTATTCACACCAGAAAATAGGCGTTTGCCGTGGGAGGTTCTTCTTCTTTAATCCTCCGGTGTGATTACCTTTTACCTTACCTCCCCGGCAACGGCGCCAGAAAATAGCTTGATGTCTACGCACTTCTATTCTTGTAGACAGTTGTTGGGCCTCCAAGTGCAGAGGTTTGTAGAATAGCAGCAAGTTTTCCCTTAAGTGGATCACCTAAGGTTTATCGAACTCAAGAAGGAAGTGGTCAAAGGTATTCCCTCTCAAGCAACCCTACAATCAAGATAGAAGAAGTCTCTTGTGTCCTCGACACACCCAATACACTTGTCAGGTGTATAGGTGCACTTGTTCGGCGAAGAGATAGTGCAATACAAGTGGTATGGATAATTATAAGTGGTAACGGTGATGGAAAATAGCTTGATGGCGTGGGAGAGACTAAAAGCAAACTGAAATAAAGACGAAAGCAAGCAAACATGTAACAGATCTAGTAGCAAACGGTGTATCAATGCTTAGAAACAAGGCCTAGGGATCATACTTTCACTAGTGAACACTCTCATATAGATATATTATCTTCATGATACTACTCTTAACTACTCTTCGGTTGGACACTCTAATCGATGGTAGGGCTATAACAGCACACCTCAAAGTAAGCTTTTCCCATCTAGAAAACCCCACACTATCACCTTGAGTACTAGATGAGTCCAACAAACACCACAATTGCATAAAGACATCCAACTCCAAATGACATGGGTATACCCTACAGGTACTCGAGCTTGGTATATACGGTCTAAATACGTACATGCCCACGGTGTCGCCAAGGCCCAGACGAAAGGACTCGAGTAACCTGTGGACTCTCGATTGCTTGAGAGACAAGAAGAAGCTAAAGATAGAAAGTTTGAAGGGAAAAACCCTAACTTGTAACCGACTCGACCTGCTACCCGAGACCTAGCCTATCTATATAAAGGCTAGGAGGGGGCGGCGAGGAGGACACACACAACCCTAGTTTCCACAACCCTCGCCAGACTACATCTGTGCACCATTGTAACTTTCGACTCCCTCGATAATTCCATGAGTAGACAAGCAGGAGTAGGGACCTCTACGAGGCCTGAACCTGGGTAAATCCTTTGTCCCCTGTGTGCTTGTTTGCTAGCCGATAGATGTCTCCAGCACTCCCTCCTTCTCCAAAACCCAAGCCCATAACAATGGGCATTGATGAGTTAAACCCTCGTCAATTGGCGCCGTCTGTGGGAACTGGGGGTGCTGATGTTGCGGCTTCTTCGGCCCCATCAACCGCGATCTACAACTCCGCAACAGCGGAGATTCGCCAGCTCTTCGGCGCCTTCGACTTCACCATCCACACACCGGCCACGCGCCCGGCTTTTGAGTCCGTGGGACACGGAATCAGCTTGGCAATTGGGAGCTTCCGCTTCCAAGTTGGTCAGATGGGCATGCTTTGCATGCCTGATCAACCGACAACACCGGTGATTGCCCCGGCATCATGGTTCCCTCCATCGATCGGCACCCTTAGCGAGCTCAATACTCTGGTGGCAGTCGGGAACACGATCAGCGATAGCAGTCACGACTCCGATCTGAGCGATCTGGCCACAGAAGATGGAACCTGCGGTTCCGAATCTAAAAGTTGCGGAAGCAACAGCTTCCCCAATCACTTCATGTGTGCCGTCATCAACGTGGGCGACACCTCTGCCAATCGCACCGTCGTCAACACCGGCAACGGCACCGACCCACCCAACATTGGCAACGGTGGCAACGGCGCCAACGGTGGAGCAGTCAAACCTCCCAGCATAATCAATGAGCAAACCGGCGAACGCGTCGTAATCAGGCTCAACGAGCAAGAGTGGGAGCGTTGCCGCGAAGCCCTACGAGGTACACCTCTGCCCTTTGGATCCCCACAGGAATTACTAATGGGCTACCACTAGCTCCTGAAAGAGGAATTCAAGCGCCAAAAAAAAGCAATCGCGCAGCTGGAGGCGCGTAAAAGGGCGGCGGACGAATCGAGCCTTCGTCATGCTGGGCTCTCCTCCTACGGAGGATCCTCCTCACGAGGAAACGAGTACGTTGCCAAGAAGAGGCAGTCGCGAATGGCTCACCTCACCGAACAAGAGCGCATAGACGCCGCGAAAGTCCTCGACTTCAGCTCTATGACAGTCGACACGAGAGGCAACGTGGTCCCCAGAACGCCGCAGGCCGCGGTCATGGCAGCCACTATGTACCTCCTCAACAACCTGCCACCGGCTGGAGATCCCCGAACCGCAATGCACCGATCTACGATCGCGGGTTTGGGGTTAATCGAGGCCGCCCTCGACAAGCAGCCAATACCAGACCCCAAAAAGGGCAAAACGCTAGCAAAACGCTACTCCTCGCCCTCGTCTAGCGATGACAGCCACGACCTGTCTCGACGCCATCGTTCGCAACGGCACAATCGCGACTACGATGCGCGCAACGACCTCACACAATGAAAGATCGACAAATGAAGAGCACGACGTGCCCGGTCGACTGACTCAGAGGAGGAAGACGGGGAGCTCTGCGGCGCCAGATGCTTCAGCAGATCCATTAGGCAGAAACGAATGCCTAAGGGGTTTAAACTTCCGTCGGAAAACCCGAAGTTCGACGGCCTACAAGACCCTAAAATCTGGCTAGAGGACCACATCTCCTCCATCAGACTCCACGGAGGCAGTCGAAGTACTGCCATGCAATGTTTGCAGCTACATCTGCAGGGCGCCGCCCGGGCATGGCTCAATAGCCTCCCACGCGGATCCGTTCGCAGCTGGGATGAGCTGGTCTATAGCTTCTTGCGCAACTTTAAGGGCACGTACAAACGGCCCGCATCAATCGAAGAACTGAGATGCTGCCAGCAAAAATCTGGCGAATCACTGCGCTCATACATCCGAAGGTGGTCCATCATCAAGAATTCCGCGGAAAACATCTCAGAGGACCGCGCGATTGATGCATTCAACGGTGGCGTTCGCCGTTTAGAGCTCAGGGAGGAGCTGGGCCGCTCAAAGCCCCAGACCATCGACCAACTAATGGAAATCGCAAATCGATGGGCTGATGGAGAAGATTCAGTGAAGAACCGCACTCACTCTGACGAAGAAGCAGAGCTCGAACGCAGACGCGACCGCCGAGGCAAACGCCGCATGCGCATCTACGACGACCGTGACGACGTTAATATGGTCGCAGCCGGCTACGCCGAGAGACGCGATGACAACCGCAATAGCGGATACCGCAGCAGCGGATACCGTGACTCTAGGAAGACCATGCAAGTGTGGCAATGCCGCACTCGCGACGAGGCAACCGCGACCTCCATCGAGGAGAAACTGTCCGGACCATGCACGGTACACTTCTACATCGACAAGCATGACGGCAAAAGAAAGTCCAGCCACCTCCTCAAAGACTGCCGCGAGTTCCTCAAGCTACACGAGGGATTGGTTCGGATGAACCGCAACGCAGTCGAGAGAGGCTACGGGGCCGCTCCAGGCGCCGTGGCACATGGCGCACCGCCACCACCACCAGGGCCACCCCCGAACGGAGCTGCACCGGACCAGCACCACAGAGGAGAACCGTACCCATGGGCCATGGGTACCATGATGATCCAAAAGGGGCGCCCCTCCAATAGGGTGCAGAAAGCCATCACTCGCCAAGTCAACTTGGCCACCCACTCACCACCATCCACCACTGAGTACCTCAGTGGCAGTGAGTCGTGCATCACCTTCGATAAACGCGACCACCCGCCTCAAGTACCTCGCCCAGGTCATTGCCCCCTCGTACTCGAGGCGCAAATTGGAGGTTTCGACATGAGTCGCGTCTTCATGGACGACGGAAGCGACATCAACCTCATATTCGCGAGTACCCTGCGAGTAATGAGGATTCCTCTAACCTGCTTGGAGGCATCGGACACAACGTTCCATGGAATCGTCCTAGGGAAAGGCGTATACCCCCTGGGCAAAATCAACCTTGACGTCATATTCGGCACCCCGAAGAACTTTAGGCGCGAGCGCATTGACTTTGAGGTCGTCGACTGGCCCTCACAATACCACTGCATCCTCGGACGCGTCGCGTTCGCTAGGTTCATGGCGGTACCCCACTACGCCTACCTGCAGATGAAAATGCCAGGTCCCAATGGCGTCATCACGACCAACGGAAGCTTTGAGCGATCCGACAGTTGCGACAGGGAATTCAACAGAATCTCCCAGTCCTTTGGCATGCAGGAGGAGCTCGCGCGATTGAAGGAAACGACAGAAAATAGTATGTCTCCCCTAAGCAGGCCAAGCTCACCCGATCTCTCCTTCGACTCATCCGTGCACACAAAGAAGGTGCAGGTTCATCCGACAGATCCCGCCAAAACGGCCCTCATCGCCAACAACTTGAGTCCCGCATAGGAACTCGCGCTCGTCGAATTCCTCCGTGAGCACTGGGAAATTTTCGCCTAGTGTCCTACGGACATGCCAGGAGTTCCCAGGGAATTCGCCGAGCACGCACTCAACGTCAACCCCGACGCAAGGCCAGTCAAACAAACAATCAGGCGATTATCTGAGCCACGAGCGCAGGCAGTTGGCATGGAGATCAACAGACTCCTCGAGGCCAAATTCATACGCGAGATCAAGGAAAGCACTTGGCTCGCCAATACGGTGCTGGTGCCAAAAAAGGACACGGATATCCTACGGATGTGCGTGGACTTCACTTCTTTAAACAAGCACTGCCCAAAGGATCACTTCCCGCTACCACGAATCGATCAAATCATCGACTCCACCGCCGGATGCGAGCGCCTCTGCTTTCTCGATGCCTACCCAGGCTATAACCAAATTCGAATGAAGGAGGAAGACCAAGAGAAGACCGCGTTTACAACGCCCTTCGGTGTGTTCTGCTACAACACAATGCCCTTCGGGCTAAAAAACACGGGAGCCACCTACCAGCGGTGCATGCAGGCTTGCCTCAAGGAGCAATTGGGTCGCAACATCTAAGTCTATGTTGATGACATAGTAATCAAAACCAAGGAGGAAGCCTCTCTAATCGACGACTTGCGCGAAACATTCGCCAACCTCGATCGTTACCGGATTAAGCTCAATCCGGACAAATGCGCCTTCGGCGTACCATCTGGGCAGCTGCTCAGGTATCTCATCTCCGCGAGGGGAATTGGGGCCAACCCGAAAAAGATAAAGGCCATACTAGCCATGGAGAAGCCAAATAACGTAAGAGGCGTCCAGCAACTAGCCGGACGAATCGCGGCCCTCAGTCGATTTATCAGTCGAATGGGGGAAAAGGCACTGCCCTTCTATCAGCTCCTCCGCAAAGCTGACAAATTCGAGTGGACCAAGGAAGCGCAAGAAGCATTCGAAGACCTCAAGCGCCTGTTATCCACCTCGCCAGTACTGGTGACTCCACGAGAAAGGGAGCCACTACTGCTATACATCTCCGCTACCAACCAAGTGGTTAGTACAGTGCTCGTCGTCGAGCGGGCCGAGGAAAACAAGGTCCACGGTGTACAACGCCCGGTATACTACCTCAGCGAGGTCCTCACGCCAAGAAAATAGCGATACCCGCACTACCAGAAGCTGGCGTACGGCGTCTTCATGACTGCCCGGCGACTGCGCCATTACTTCCAGGAACACCCAATCGTGGTACTCAGCGACGCCCCATTAGGACATATCCTCAATAACCCCGACGCCACGGAACGAGTCGCGCTCTGGGGAATCGAACTGTCTCCACGGGACATCACATACGAAAAGCGCGACGCAATCAAGTCGCAAGTTCTCCCTGACTTTCTCGTGCATTGGATGGAAAACCAACTCCCGGACAAGCCAGACATGTCCTACCTTTGGACCATGCACTTCGACGGATCAAAGCGGAAAGACGGAGCAGGAGCAGGCGTCATTCTGACGTCACCTCAAGGAGACAAGCTGAAATACATCCTGTGAATGCAGTTCACAGCCTCAAACAACGAGGCTAAATACGAGGCCCTGTTGCATGGGATGAGGATGGAAAAAGCCTGCGGCGCAAAGAGGCTCATCATATATGGCGACTCCAAGCTGGTCGTCAACCAAACAATGCACGAGTGCGACGCACTCAATGACAACATGATCGCATACCGCGACCTCTACGATACACTCGAGGGAGACTTCGATGGTTGCGAGTTGCGACATGTAGGTCGCGAAAGCAACGAGCAGGCGGACGCACTCGCCAACATAGGCTCTACCTGCGCCCCCATACCACCTGGGGTATTTCTCGAGCGCATCTGCGAACGCTCTATCAAGCCAAAGGCCGCAGAGAAGAAAACAAGCACAGCAATGGACTCGGGGGCTACGCCACCCAATGAGCCAATGGCACTCGATGACTTGGAGCTGGACACAGGACTCGAAGGGCCAATGAGTGTCATGATGATAGAACAATCTTGGACGCAGCCGTACATTACATATCTCCTCAGTAAGCGCCTACCTGACGACCCGACGGACGCACGGCACATCGCACGACGCTCCAAGGCATTCGCCGTTATCAACGGTGAATTGTATAAACGCAGTATCACAGGCGTGTTACAGCGATGCGTCTCCCTGGCCGATGGAAAAGCAGTCCTCCTCGACATACATGAAGGAACCTGCGGACACCACGCCGGCAGTCGCGCCCTCGTTGCCAAAGCTCTACGAGCTGGATTTTACTGGCCCACGGCCATGCGCGACGCCAAAGACATAGTCCAAAAGTGTAATGTCAGCGATTCGCGGACAAACCACACGCACCAGGCGCAGAATTACGGCCTATTCCATTCGCCTGGCCCTTTGCACAGTGGGGTCTCGATATGGTTGGCAAACTTCCAAGGTCCTCGCAAGGGGGATACGTCTACCTCTTGGTAGCAGTCGACAAATTCACCAAGTGGATCGAGGCCATGCCAGTAACCAAGCAATCAGGGCACAACACAGTCAAGTTCTTCGAGTCCATCGTCTATCGCTTCGGCGTGCCACATAGCAGCATCACTGACAACGAGACGAACTTCACATCCAAGGAGTTCCAAGAATTCTGTGAAAACCTGGGGATCAACATCAGTTATGCCTCAGTCGCGCATCCGCAGACCAACGGTCAGGTGGAAAAAGCAAACGGGCTCGTCTGCAGCGACATTAAGAAGCGACTCCTTCGACCACTCGAACAAGCCGCGGGTTGCTGGTCAGATGAGCTCCAATCCGTACTCTGGAGCCTACGTACAACTCCAAACAGCGCCACAGGCTACACGCCATTCTTCATGGTGCATGGGGCAGAAGCGGTATTACCCGCCGAAGTAAGGTACAAGGCGCCGCGCGTAGTCGCTTACAGCGAACAAGAGTCATCTCTTGCACTCGAAGACTCCGTCGACCTCCTCGACGAGGCGAGAGAAATCGCCGCAGAAAGATCTACGATCTACCAGCAGAACCTGCGCAACTACCATAGTAGAAGGCTTCGCCCCAGATCCTTCGTCAAAGGTGACATGGTCCTGCGACTGAAGCAGTAGGGGCATCTCAAGCTCGAATCCCCCTGGGAAGGACCATACTTGGTTACAGAAGTAATCCCAGGTGGCGCCTGTCGCCTTCAAGACCTAGAAACAGGAGTCGCATACTCTAACCCTTGGAACGTCGCACAACTACGACGCTTCTACCCCTAGCTGTTTTTCTTTTACATCATAAATAAGGCTACTCAGCCAAGGCTACTTAGCCACACATTGTACCTCGTACTGTTCTCCAAATAAATAAAAGCTAAGTGCCCCAAAACTCTGTGTTTTTCTTTTTCACTTCTGTTACTATTATACTCGGGGGCTGCGCCACCCTACACACATTTGTTCCTCGAACTAATAAACGCGACATCCTGAGTAGCTGGCACATCAATCGAACCCCTTAACGCAAATTCAACCCAGCTACAATGCACCTGGAAGGGCATAAAAGGGATGGCCAGGCTAACGAAAAGGACTCGCACAGTGCAACGCACCTTATGCTTACAAAAAGCTATTTATACGCGTTCAACAATAAATTACATACAAATATATATATATATGAACTTTACAACACAAATACACTTATGTGCAGGATACAAATCTGGTTACTACTGCAACAGAAGAACATTGGTTTGCTTCTCGAAGAAGTCGACAATCTCCTCTGTTGGGCGGTCCATCGCTTGATAGTGCTGCACCATATTCCAAGCAGATCCGGCTGGCGGTGCTGGCAGACCGGAAGCTACGACGGTGATATCCACGTCGGGCCTGTCCAATCGCACCATCGAGAGGGCAGCCTTGGCACCAGCCACCAACTGCTGCCTCACGCACTCACGAACCGCGGACATATCTTGAAATTTGGCCAGGAGAGCCAACAGGCTGGACGGCGTATCATTCAAAGGGAACATCGCTCGGTAGATATTCTTCAAACATGACTGCGACTTCTTCAGGAAGAGCAGCACTCGCGAAGCGCGATCCTGCAGGGTCGCCAATGTAGTCGCGCGATCATGATCCACCCAGAAGTATCCACTCTCTTGGAGTTGCTCCTGTGTGAGACCATGAAGGCGGATGGCAATCCTATCCCTCTCCTCCTGCGGACGGTGTGCGCTAACAACTACACGAAGCAACACCAACAGCATGAGTACAACGTACCACTGCGACTATCTACAAAGGAAAAAGATGAGGACGAGCAAACTAACACTTAAACTGGTCGCCCAGCTGCGTCACCTCGCCAAGTAGATACTGCTCGCGGGCGGCGGTTTTTTCCGCCTTTGACTTCCACACATCTGCGTTACCGTGGATCAAGGGCAACTCACGCTCCAGCTGCTTCACGTGGTCACAAAGTCGCGACAGCAAAGACAGCTCCTCTACCCTAGAGCGCGGCGGTACCATTGTCTCATCAAGAGATGAGGGATCCTGATTTCCCCTACGGCACCACTCGATGTGCCCTACCACAGATCAAGACGGAAGCAAATAAGGCGACCAAACTAACACAAAGGCAGGGATAGTAGATGCATTCAGGATAAGCATAAAAACGTATTCACAAGCACACTCGCCAGCAGGCATGTTCTTAGGGCAAAGGGACAATTCGCTATCTACTACACAAAGCTAACTACGGAGCAGCTGGCTTCTTTGACTTCGACGCCTTCGGGGGCTTCATCAAATCCGTGGCAGTATCAGACGCCACTGATTTTCCACCTGCCCCTGAAGCCGAAGCTTTCGCCGCCTTCTTAGCGCGTTGGAGCTCCTCCGAATACTTGGCAACGGTATTAATCAAAGAATGACCGTATTTGGCACAGGCAGTCGCAAAGGGGGCGAAAACTACCTGCTGACCATCCGCGCCAACAGGCATTGTCTTCGACACCGCAGAGAGATCTATCTCGACTCCATGGGCCTGCACCATGGCGAGTGACATCGTTGCACCAGCCGCCCGGAGAGAGTTCTTATAGGTAGAAGGCACACCCTTGGCGAGTGACTCCACCAGCTCGTCCATTTTGTCGGCCTGCTCCGCCTTTGGCATCAACTCCTCTCGGAGGCGACTAAGGGCGACCTTGGCCTTGGACAACGTATTCTAGACGACGGCGCTTCGGTCTTCGACCGCGGATACCGCGTCAGCCAGAGCGTCATCACGACGAAGGGCCTGCGGGTCAAAACTCAAGTCGCCAGCATCTACACCAAAAAACACGGATCAGATTTCTGGTGCCAACGGCAAAACTCCAGAAGTAGAGAAAAGCATCAATCAAAAATCCACCAGTAAAAGGTACCTGAGAGGGCCTTGGCGACTGAGAATAGCCGCTCCTCGAACAACTTCTCTCTGGCCGTAAAAGAGGCGCGCATATCCTCTTCACGCTTTCGGGCTTCATCACGAGCCGCGATTGCCTCATCGCGCCCCTTGACAGCTGCGCCAGTGTCTTCTCCAAGGATGCGACATTGCGCAGTAGGGCGTTATGCTCAGCTACATGGCAGTCAAAAATAATTGGCTATCAGTCAAACACACCAGAACAGAAAAAAGACGAAAGAAACAAGCATGGAGGCACTCACTTTCGACCACGCGGTGACGCGTCTCCAGCATCGCATGCTGATGACCCATCGCCATCACCTGCTCCGCCACTCGCGCGGCCTCTTTTACAAGGAGTTGTTGCACCAATCAAGGAATCAGACAAAGGCAACAGAAGGCGTTGACTACCAAAATACAAAAGAAGGAAAGATATACTCACATGGTCCTCTAGCGACTCCGAAGAAGTCTGTTGAGCTGTCATCCGAGCAACTATTCGATGCTCCCCTCTGTGAGGAGAACTCGAAGAATTGTGCCCGGAGTGGGCCGCCACCGGAGGCGAAGGAGCGCGCTCGACCTCTACCTTGGCCCTTGAGGTCACGACTCCTGATTCCTTCAAAAATTCAACGTCGCTAGAAGATGACGATGCCTCTTGACTGCAAGACCAAATTCATTGAGAAAGGGCAAAACTCAAGGGCAAAGCCAACAAAAAGAAAACAGAGAAGAAAGAACGAACTCATAAACTTACCAGTCAAACTTGTCAAGATCAAAGGTGGCCTCCGCCGACTCCGACGAAGACTCCTTGGGCAATCGCATCTTCTTGCAAGAAGCTAGTGCTACAGCCCTCACAGGAACGGCGGGAATTGGTGACTCTGCGCCAGCAACAGTGCCCTCTGGAGTTGAAGGAGTCGACGCATCAGAGTCCTCGTTGCGCGGACGCTTGCGAGTATCTGGGCTCTCCGACTCGGGGGCTTCCTCTTCCATGTCAGAAGGGACAGTTGACTCAGACTCGTCCTCTTCAAAAGCTTCGCGAGGAATAATGCCCTCGGGGAGAGGAGGCATGCAAGGCGAGACCGCCCAATCCTGCATACAAAAAGCAAAAGGGGCAGGTAAGCAACAGAAAAGCAATCGTGAATATAAGCTACTACGTAGTACGACTATACCTCGGGAGGAGAATTCGAAGCATCGAAGGGAGGAACGACTGGCTCATTCGGAAGCACATCCTTGAAGGTGTACTTCGTGACCAGTCGCACCGTCTTATCTACCTCACTCGCAGACATGCCATCGGCAGACACGCGAGTGGCATCATCAGCACCACCCCATTGAGACATGGGATGGACTCTAGCTTGGAGAGGCTGGACGCGACGACGCAGCCAAGTCCTGATAAGGGCGCAGCCTCCCTCTTCTGCGCCCATGCGACTCTCGAGGTCACAGACGCGTTGATATAGCACGTCCGTCTCCGCGAGTTCGGACGGCATAATCACGTTCTTCCAAGAACGCATCTTCTTGCAGGGAGTTGCGGGATCAAACGGAGCGAGTCCAAAGTGCTCATCCTTGGCCTTCAGGTCGCGAACATAAAACCATCTGTCCCTCCATCCCTGGACGGACTTGGCGAGCTTGATGTCGAAGTAGGTGGCGGATGGGTCGACATGGATTCCATAACCACCTACGTCATAAACTAAAGAGCCAGATGCGGACCGATGCTTTAGCTTGAACAAACGCTTGAAAAGGCCAAAGTGCGGCTCGATTCCGAGCCAGCACTCGCAGAGAGTGATAAAGCAAGAGATGTGAAGAGTCGAATTCGGGGACAGCTGATGGAGCTGGAGCCCATAAAAAAAGAGGAGACCCCTAAGAAAGGGGTGGATAGGCAAAGAAAGGCCGCGAATGATGAAAGCCAGAAACATCACTCGAAAACCAGCGGGAGGCACAGGAATGGTCTCACCACTGGGGACGCGCGCGTCGGCAACTGCGGCGGAAACAACTCCGTCTTGGCGAAGAAGATGAAGATCGGACGCCTTGATGATTCAGGGGCGCCAGACACCATTGGTCACGCGGGTGCCCGCAATTTTCTTCTTCCCGCCGGCAGCGGCACTGGTGCCCACAGTAGCGGCGCCACCCTTCTTTGCCGCAGCAGCGGTGGCGGCAGATTCAGCGGTAGCGCCTCCTTTCTTCTTTCCCATTGCGCGGCGGCGATGAGAACGCAGAAAGTAACTTGGGAACGAGCGGAGATGGTCCAGAACTGCGGAAAAGATGAGCGCAGGAGAAAAGCAGAGGAGCAGCGGCAATGGCGATGGCAGTGAGGAAGAAAAGGGGCGCAGATGGAAATTTACCGTCGTAGCATCGCTACTTAACCCCTAAGAGATGCAATCCAACGGCTCACAAAAACCCTATTGGATGCGTGGCACATATCGCGCTCGACACGTGGGGAAGAGGAAGCGCAAACCGACCCTCCACTGCGCGGAAATCGAGGAGGCACAGTTAATAAAAAGATTACCCACGCCCAGTCAAATCAAAGTCAGAAAGTGGGACCCACCGCTCGTCACGTCCCGTCAAAGCCGCTCATGCGGGCAACTGAGGTCATGAAAGCGTCAGCACTGACGTCATCAACAGCTACGCAGCAGAAAACTATGACTACTTTAGTCCTTGCTAGAGTCTGCGACTCCACCAAGCACTCGGGGGCTACTCCCATAGGGAGCGCTGACCGCGCACCCTATGATTTTCTTTTCTTATTGCTGGGATACAGGCAATCACAATCAAACCCAACCACTCGAAAAATGCTTCGACTATGGACGTGGGTTACTCCCATAGGGAGCGCTGGAAACAATTTCGACTGAAACAAGCAAGCAAAAGACGACAGCAGTCGCAACCTAAGTTTTCGACTCAAACAAACAAAGATGATAGCAGTCGCAAAAAGTTCTATAGTCCCTGCCTGAGTCTTCGACTCAACCAGGCACTCGGGGGCTACTCCCATAGGGAGCGCTGGCCGCACACCCTATGATTATTTGCACGAAAGTTGTGCGTTGATTACATCAGCACTCGCAGATCATGGCGACACCGCCTCATAATTTTCCCTACAAAGAGATTACGTCTCCTGGGTTGCCCGAATCATCTCCGCGATGATAAAATTTGGATGTCGCGCTTACAGCGTGAAGGTAAGACCTGAATAAAGGCCTGGCAACGCATTTGACTGTGCACTACCAGAAACATATCCGTGCCTACAGGCACGATGAACATGCCTTGACAGACGCGTCAAGTGCTCACACCCATATAACTGGAATTCGACTCCTGTAAGACCTCCGCGGCCTGAGTCGAATTACGCCAGCACTATTCCGGATTCGAGTCCGGGGACTCGAGTTCGAGTAGATTGCGTTGTTTCACCCTAAGGTGGTTAACTGATACCGATACTTCGGTTACATCAGGCACGTATATCAACAAATCCCTATGACATAAATGAAAGCAGTCGAAAAAATGTACTCATTCAGGCACTCGAAAACTTCAAAAAGTACCCAGTCGAATCTGTGATTCCACTGGATACTCGGGGGCTACTGACATGGGTATACCCTACAGGTACTCGAGCTTGGTATATACGGTCTAAATCCATATAGGCCCACGGTGTCGCCAAGGCCCAGACGAAAGGACTCGAGTAACCTGCGGACTCTCGATTGCTTGAGAGACAAGAAGAAGCTAAAGATAGAAAGTTTGAAGGGAAAAACCCTAACTTGTAACCGACTCGACCTGCTACCCGAGACCTAGCCTATCTATATAAAGGCTAGGAGGGGGCGGCGAGGAGGACACACGCAACCCTAGTTTCCACAACCCTCGCCAGACTACATCTGCGCACCATTGTAACTTTCGACTCCCTCGATAATTCCACGAGCAGACAAGCAGGAGTAGGGACCTCTACGAGGCCTGAACCTGGGTAAATCCTTTGTCCCCTGTGTGCTTGTTTGCTAGCCGATAGATGTCCCCAACACTCCCTCCTTCTCCAAAACCCAAGCCCATAACAATGGGCATTGATGAGTTAAACCCTCGTCACCAAATATAACTCATAACAAGTATTTGTAATATCTAGCCTAAGTGCAACCATGGTGTGCACGTTGTCACTTTCACACACATGGGGAGAGCAGAGATCTAATAAAGCACTTGAGTAGCAAGGTAGATCTACTAGATTACAAAGCTCATGACCACAACAAGATCATGCATAGATAAAGAGATGAACACATAGCTACCGGTAGAACCCTTAGCCTCGAGAGAGAACTACTCCCTCCTCATCATGGGAATCAGCAACGGTGATGGAGATGGTGGTGGAGATCGATGGAGATGGCTCTAGGGGCACTTCCCCGTCCCGACAGGGTGCCGGAATAGAGACTTTCTGTCCCCCGAATCTCCCCTTCGGTGGCGGCGGTGCTGCAGAACTTTTCGTGGCTGGAGGCTTGACGATTTTAGGGTTTATGTCTCGAGAGGCTTCTTATAGGCCAGAGGGCAAGGTCGGGGGGCGGCCAGGGGCCCACACCACCTGGTGGCGCGGCCAGGGCCAGCCCGCGCCACCACATGGTGTGGCCGCCCTGTGTCCCCTCTCCGTCTCGTCTTCTGGCTCCGTGAGTCTTCCGGTAAAATAGGCACTTTGGCTTTTGTCCGGTGCAATTCCGAGAATATTGATTTTCTGACTTTCCTGGAACCAAAAACAGCAGAAAACAGGCAACTGGCACTGTGGCGCTTGTTAATAGGTTAGTCCAAGAAATCATATGAAAAGTACTCCAAAGTGTGGACAAAACACAAGAAAGTAGATAAAACCAAGCATGGAACATCAAAAATTATAGATACATTTGCAATGTATCACTGGTAACATAGCGGAGCCGGCAGCTTCCAGGCTGGACGCGGCAGTACCCGGGCGCGGTGAAGTGGTCCTCGGATGCGGTGAATCAGTCCCCGGGTGCGGCGAAGTAGTCCTCGGGTGCGGTGAAGCAGTCCCCAGGGGCCGCGGAGTAGTCCGTGGGTCCTTCATGGCAACTTCTATTGTCTTGGAGCTAGCAGTCCCCAGGTCCGCGTCCAGTATGATGGAGTCGGATTCTGGAGATTGCGTGATTGATGGCTTGCGTAGGTGCTCGATGGAGACTCCATGCGGAATTCCCTGTCTTGTTGACTCAATGTGGGCGAGCATGTCTACGGCCTCGTTGTTTATTCTAGGGACATG
This sequence comes from Avena eriantha, assembly GCA_910589775.1. Classification (NCBI taxonomy): domain Eukaryota; kingdom Viridiplantae; phylum Streptophyta; class Magnoliopsida; order Poales; family Poaceae; genus Avena; species Avena eriantha. The sequence goes on along the minus strand of OU342742.1, from coordinate 234,039,586 downwards.
GTGGAACTCGCATCCTTCAAAACAAGCACACAGCTGTTGTACAAAGAAGCAATATAGAGCCATGTTTGCGTCCCTGGCATCCCTATCGCCTAACACTTGCTACACCACCAAGTCCGAGTCGCCAAAGCATAGGATGCCTTGGATGCCGATCTCTTTTGCCATTTTGAGGTCGTGGACGAGCGCCTCCTACTCAGTGACATTGTTGGATGCGCGGAAGTGGATCTACAACACGTACTCTAGCCGGTCTCCCTTGGGGGAGGTGATGACCACTCCGGCTCCGAGCCCCCCGTACATCTTGGAGTCATCGAAATGCATCTTCCAATGCGTGGAGTCAGGGCAAGGTGGGAAGTATTGCATTTCTGCCCAATCAACAAGGAAATCTGCCAAGGCCTAAGACTTGACCGCTGTTCTTGGCTCGTATTGTATGCTGTGGGCGACGAGCTCTATGGCCCATTTCGCCACCCGGCCTGTAGCATCCCTGTTGCCGATGATCTCCGAAAGTGGCGCTAGCGCCACCACCCGGATGGAGTGTTCTTGGAAGTAGTGCTTCAACTCCTTGGCGGCCATGTACACGCCATACACCAGCTTCTAGTAATGGGGGTAGTTTTTCTTTGAGAGCGAGAGTACCTCACTCAAATAGTACACCGGTCGTTGCACCGGTTGCGCCTTCCTTCTTCCGGCCTCTCCACCACTAGCACCACACTGACGACCCGATTGGTGCCTGCGATGTACATCAGCATGGGCTCCTTTGCCGCTGGTGTTGCCAGTATAGGCGGTGACGTGAGCATGCGCTTGAGGTCACGGAAAGCTTCATCTGTCTATGATGTCCAGACGAATTTGTCTGTCCTCTTCATGAGCTGGTACAGCGGGAGTGCTTTCTTGCCTAGCCGGCTGATGAACCGGCTGAGGGAGGCTAGGCATCCGGTGAACTTCTGGACGTTTCGCAAGTTCTTAGGCGGCTGCATGCGCTCAATTGCACCGATCTTCTCCGGGTTCGCCTCGATTCCTCGCTCTAATACGAGAAAGCCGAGGAACTGGCCGGCTGGGATGCCAAACACGCACTTCTCTAGGTTCAGCTTCATCTGGAACTGGCGGAGATTGGTGAATGTTTCCTTCAGATCTTCAAGGAGTGTCTGGTGCTCCTTGGTCTTGACCACTACATAATCAACATAGGCGTGTATGTTTCTGCCGATCTGAGTCTGCAGGCATTTCTACATGCAGCGCTGGTACGTTGCGCCGACGTTCTTCAGTCCAAATGGCATGGTGGTGTAGCAGTAGGCTCCATAAGGAGTAATGAATGTTGTATTTATTTGATCAACGGGGTTTAGCTGGATCTGGTGGTAGCCAGAATACGCATCTAGAAACGACAACAACTTGCAACCGGCCATTGAATCGATCACTTGGTCTATCCTTGGCAGGGCAAATGGATCTTTCAGACATGCTTTGTTGAGGCTGGTGTAGTCAACACACATGCGCCAAGTCTTGTTCTTCTTCAACACCAGCACGGGGTTTGCCAGCCATTCCGGGTGGAAAACCTCCATCATGAATCCGGCTGCGAGCAACCGGGTGATCTCTTCACCGATGGTTCTTCTTTTTTCTTCCGCGAAGCAGCGTAGTGACTGTTTGACCGGCTTTCCATCTGGCCTGACATGTAAAGAGTGCTCGGCGAGCTCCCTCGGAACACCTGGCATGTCCTTGGGGGACCATGCGAAGATATCCCGATTTTCATGAAGGAAGTCGACGAGCATGCTTTCCTATTTGTTGTCAAGGCCGTCTCCGACCAGAATGAACTTGTCCGGCTTGGCCTCATCCAGCAGGATCTTTTACGTGCCCTTGGATGGCTTGAATTGTGCTTCCCTGGCCGGCTTGGGCTCGCCAGCCGGCATGTCCTTCTGCAAGGCCGCCACATTTTGCATGATAATGCGCTTCTCTTCCGCGATGATCATGGCCTCTGCTAGCTTGGATCCGTCTGCGGCACACTCCATAGACCGCATGTAGCAGCCGGCCATGGTGATGACATCCTTTGGCCCTGGGAGCTTCATCTTGAGGTACGCATAGTGTGGTACCGCCATGAACTTGATGAGCATCGGGCGCCCCAGGATTGTGTGGTATGCATTGGAGAGGTTGACCACCTCAAACCAGATAGGCTCGTGGCGGAAGTTATCCTCCGTGACAAAGATGACGTCCAGCCAGATCTTTTCGATGGGCGAATGTGACGGGCCCAGAACGGCCCCATGGAAGGAGATGCTTGATGGCTCCAGCCGCGACTCGCTGATACCGAGTTGGTCTAGCGAGCTGCGGTACAGGAGGTTGATGTTGCTCCCACTGTCTACGAGGACACATGAGAATCTGCAGGAATGCTTCTTGGAGACAATGATGGGATCCAAGACCATCGCGTAAGTGCCTGGGTGAGGCAGCACAGCTGGCTGGTCCTTCAGGCTCCATGCAATTTCTTGCTTCGACCAGTTGAGGTACTGGGGGACGGGAGGAACGATCACGTTCACCTCTGCTACGCGGCATCTCTTGCCATGTTTGGTCTCCGGCTCCGTCATGAAGATGTGGTAGTTTCCCACCTGGCGGGGATAGTTGTCATCGTCATTCTCCCTCCGGCGCTGGTTATTGCGGTCACCTGGCAGCCCACTGGCTGGCGGTGGTGGTGCCTATGTAGCTGGCACGCCAGCAATATCCGCCATCTTCTTCGTCCAGGTGCACTAGTGTGTGGTATGTGTAGCCGGTTTGTTTCCTCCGCTGTGGAACTTGCATGGCCCATCAAGCATTGACTCGATGGTGTACTTGGGCCTTGGAGGCCGGTCATCAGGTTTCTGTCTCTGGCTTCCACCTGCAGCCGGATCCTCCTGCACCGCCGCCACCTGCCTAGAACCATATTGGTTATCCGGCTGGTCGTCCTTTCTCTTGCCGTGGCGGTTGTCATGCCGCCTGGAGCTATGGCCATTTCCCTCCGACTGGTGCCGATCCGCAGCTACGTCAACGATGATTTGCCCCTAGTCGTCTACCCGGACGGATCTTTTCATTGTCGCGTCGGCGGTGGCGTACTTGTATGCGATGGCCATGGTCTGCGCCATGGTGGTAGGCTCCACCCGGCGAAGCTTGTGCTTGAGCATAGTGCCGTCTTTGCAGCCGTTGACGAAGAAGTCGACCGCCCGGTGGTCGCGTACCCCCTCGCAGGAGTTGTGTATGCTCGTCCACCGGGTGATGTAGGTGTTAGAGTATATTTGTATATTGTAGTTTCCCCATATGTTAGGGGGCTTTCTGTATATTTGCACCTGTACATGTACTATATATTCTGGCCTTTGGCCCTCTGGTAATACAAGAGATCTATTACCCTAACATGGTATCGGAGCCGTAAGGCCTTTTTTCCGCTGTCGTCGCCGCCTGCCCCGGTCCTCGCTGCCGCTGACCCCACCGCCGCCGCCGGCCGCCGCCCCGCCGCCCCGTCGCACCGCCCCCGGCCGCCGCCTCCTCTCCCACCGTCAGCCCTGTCGCCGCCCCCGGCCCCGTCGCCGCCGCCCGCCCGCCGCCCCCGTCACCGTCGCCGTCGCTGCCGCCCGCCTTGTCACCACCGCCGCCGGCCTGTCCTCGCCGCCGCCGCCGCCGCCCCGTCCCGCCCCCGCCCCGGCCCGCCCCCTGGTCGCCGCCCTCTAGCCGCCGCCCTCCAGATCCGATCTGGTCTGCTCTCGTTCGGCTTGAAAAAAAATGTCTTCCTCATCGGGCTATGTTGCGATTCCTCGCTGCCCGGTGATTTTTTATGGCGCGAATTATCCTGATTTCGCTGCCTTCATGCGCATCCATATGCGCGGTCTTCGCCTTTGGGGTGTGCTTTCTGGTGAGGTCTCCTGTCCACCGCGCCCCGTTGTGCCTCCAGTGCCTCGTGCCCCGACGCCCATTGCCCTTGCCCCCGATGCTACTCAGGCGGTCAAGGATGCAGCCCAGAGTGCTGATGCTTCTGCTCGGGCTGATTATGAGCGCCCGGTTCAGGAGCATTCTACTGCTACTACGACCTACCGGATGGATCTGGCTGACTACACTCAGTGGATAGATGAGGATGCTCGTGCTGCTGCTGTTCTCACTTCTAGTGTTCTGCCTCAGTATGTTGTTGAGTTCATGGGTCTTCCCACTGCTGCTGCTCAGTGGGCTTTTCTTCGTCAGCGCTATCAGCCGTCTGGAGATGCTCTTTATCTTTCTGTGGTTCGTCAGGAGCATGCTCTTAAGCAGGGTGATTCTACTATTGATGATTTCTATACTCAGAGTGCTGCTATTTGGCGTCAGCTTGACTCTCTTTGTACAACTGTGTGTAACACCTGTCCCTGCTGTCTGATTGTGTGCGCGGATCTGGAGTTTCAGCGCGTCTTTGAGTTCTTGTCGCGGCTCCGTAAGGAGTTTGAGCCGCGCCGTGCCCAGCTGCTTGCCCGTGGTCGTGTTCCGCTCTCTGAGGTACTGGCTGAGCTTCGTGCTGAGGAGACTCGTCTTCGTGGTGCTGGTCTTCTTGAGGTTCCTTCTGTTCTCGCTGCTCGTGGTCCCCCCGTGCCGCCGGCTTCGTCGCGGTCTCTCTCCACTGGCCCAGGGTCAGAGTCAGTCTCAACAGCCCCGTGGTTCTCGTCCTCCCTGTGCTCACTGTGGCAAGCCTGGCCATGATATCTCTGGTTGCTAGACGAGGGATCTACGCTTACGTCAACAGTATCTTGCTCGTCACCAGTCTGGTTCTTCAGGATCTTCTGTTGTTGCTTCTGGACCTCCTGCTGGTGCTTCTGGACCCCCTGCTGGTGCTTTGTCTGATCAGGATATTATTCGTGGTCTTCGTAGTCTGCTCGCTGCTACAGGCTCCTCCTCGTCGGGTACTGCTGGTTCTGTGACTAATTCTTCTGGCACCACGCGATCATCATCTTCCACACAGTCAGGTACGTCATCCCCATGGTATCTGGATTCTGGATCTTCTTTTCATATGACTTCTGCGTCTTCTATTCTTTCTGCTATTCGCTCTCTTATTTCTCCTGTCTGTGTTATTACGGCTGATGGTACCTCTCTTCCTGTTTCTAGTCGAGGCACCCTCTCTACTTCCTCTTTCTCTATTCCTGATGTTTCTCATGTTCCCAGCCTTAAGATGAACCTTTTCTCTGCTAGTCAGCTTACTGATTCTGGTTGTCGTGTCATTCTTGATGCTGATTCTTGTGCTGTTCAGGACCGTCGTACATAGGCTCTGGTTGGAGCTGGCCCTCGCAGCATTGAGTCTCCGGGGCTATGGGAGTTAGACTGGCTTCGCGTTCCTTCCGCTGACACTCCTTCTGCCACTTCTCCTGCGGTTGCTGCATCTGTCACTGGCTCGTTTTAGCAGTGGCATCATCAGCTGGGTCATCTTTGTGGCTCCCGTTTATCATCCTTAGTTCGTCATGATCTTCTAGGGCTTGTCTCAGGAGATGTGTCGTCGTTACATTCGTGTCAGGGTTGTAGGTTAGGTAAACAGATTTAGCTTCCCTATCCTACTAGTGTGTCTGTCTCTCAGCGACCCTTTGATTTAGTTCATTCAGATGTGTGGGGTCCGGCTCCCTTTGCTTCAAAAGGGGGCCACCGATACTATATTTTGTTTATTGATGATTTTTCACGGTACACCTGGTTATTTTTTATGCGCTCTCGCAGTGAGGTGCTTGCTATTTATCAGCGCTTTGTGGCCATGGTTCGTACTCAGTATTCCACGCCTATTCGTGTGTTTCGTGTTGATTCTGCAGGAGAGTATATCTCCCAACACCTGCGTGGCATCCTTGCTGAGCAGGGCACCCTTGCTCAGTTCTCGTGTCCCGGCGCCCATGCTCAAAATGGTGTCGCCGAGCGTAAGCATCGTCATATTCTTGAGACTACCCGCGCTATGATGATTGCTTCCTCTCTTCCGCCGCATTTCTGGGCTGACGCTGTCGCTACGTCGACTTATCTCATTAATATCCAGCCTTCAGCTGCTCTTCATGGTGGCATTCCTCTCGAGCGTCTCTCTGGCTCCTGTCCAGACTACTCGACTCTTCGTTTATTTGGTTGCGTTTGCTATGTCCTTCTTCCTCCTTGTGAACGCACCAAATTAACCGCTCAGTCTGTTGAGTGTGTTTTTCTTGGCTACAGTGATGAGCATAAGGGCTATCGCTGTTGGGACCCTGTTGGTCGTCGTATGCGCATCTCTCGTGATGTCACCTTCGATGAAACGCGTCCTTTCTATCCTCGCCCCACCTCTGGTACTTACCCAACGGATGATCTCTCTTTCCTTCTTTTTCCTGATACACCTTCCGCTGTCTCTTCTCCTCCACCTCCTCCTTCTGCTGCCCCTCCTTTGTCTTCGGCGCCATCCTCTCCTCCGTCTAGTTCCCCTAGTTCTCCTTGGTCTCCAGCTTCGGATTCTTCCTCCGCGCCTCCTTCATCTTCCTCTTCTGATGAGTCATCTTCCGCGGATGAGCTTCCTTCCTCACGACCTGTTCGTCAGCGTCGTGCTCTAGACCGTTACTCCCCTAGTCAGTATGGTCTCTCTGTAGTTTCTGAGCCGACTTCTTATCGGGATGCTGCGTGTCATCCTGAATGGCAGCTTGCCATGGCTGAGGAGATTGTTGCGCTTGAGCGCACAGGCACCTAGGACATTGTCTCTCCCCCTTCTGGTGTTCATCCTATCACGTGTAAGTGGGTCTATAAAATTAAGACCCGCTCTGATGGATCTCTTGAGCGCTATAAAGCGCTTCTTGTGGCTCGTGGTTTTCAGCAGGAACATGGTCGTGACTATGATGAGACCTTTGCTCCTGTGGCCCATATGACCACTGTGCGTACTCTTCTTGCTGTTGCTTCTGTCCGACACTGGTCTGTGTCCCAGCTTGATGTTCAGAATGCTTTTCTTAATGGCAAGTTGAGTGAGGGGTTTATATGCAGCCTCCTCCTGGGTATTCTGTTCCTGATGGGATGGTTTGTCGTCTTCGACGTCCCCTTTATGGCCTAAAACAGGCCCCTCATGCCTGGTTTGAGCGTTTTGCCTCTGTGGTGACTACTGCTGGTTTCTCTCCTAGTTCTCATGATCCAATGCTTTTTGTTCACACTTCACCTCGTGGACGCACTCTTCTCCTTCTCTATGTTGATGATATGATCATTACTGGTGATGATCCTGAGTATATTGCCTTTGTCAAGGCTCGTCTTCGTGATCCGTTTCTTATGACTGATCTTGGTCCTCTTCGCTATTTTCTTGGGATTGAGGTTTCCTCCACTTCTGATGGGCTTTCTATCTCTCAAGAAAAGTATATTCAGGATCTTCTTGCTCGGGCTGCTCTTGCGGATGAGCGCACCGTTGAGACTCCTATGGAGCTTCATGTTAAGCTTCGTCCTACGGATGGTGATCCTCTTCCCGATCCCACTCGTTATCACCATCTTGTTGGGAGTCTTGTTTATCTTACTGTCACCCGTCCTGATATCTCTTATCCTGTTCACATTCTAAGCCAGTTTGTCTCAGCTCCTACCACTGTTCACTATGGTCATCTCCTTCGTGTCCTTCGTTATCTTCGTGGCACAATTACTCGTCGCCTTTTCTTCCCTCGTTCTAGCTCTCTCCAGATCCAGTGCTACTCGGATGCTACGTGGGCGAATGATCCTACGGATCGTCGTTCACTTTCTGCTTACTGTGTGTTTCTTGGTGGTTCGCTTGTTGCTTGGAAGACGAAGAAACAGGTAGCGGTTTCCCGTTCGAGTGTTGAGGCTGAGTTGCGGGCTATGGATTTGGTGACTGCTGAGGTGACCTGGTTACGGTGGTTTCTTGCAGATTTTGGGGTCTCTGTTACGACACCCACTCCACTTTTGTCAGACAGTACAGGTGCTATCAGTATTGCACGTGATCCGGTCAAGCATGAGCTGACCAAGCATATTGGTGTTGATGCTTTTTATACACGTGCTCAGGTGCAGGATCAGGTTGTTGCGCTCCATTATGTGCCTTCAGACTTGAAGTTGGCAGATTTCTTTACAAAGGCACAAACCCGCGCTCAGCATGATTTCTTACTCTCCAAACTCAGTGTTGTGGATCCACCATGAGTTTGAGGGGTGGTGTTAGAGTATATTTGTATATTGTAGTTTCCCCATATGTTAGGGGGCTTTCTGTATATTTGCACATGTACATGTACTATATATTCTGGCCTTTGGCCCTCTGGTAATACAAGAGATCTATTACCCTAACAGTAGGATCTATCAGATTCATCCAGACCCTGCATGTAAAGGGCGAGCTCGTCAGGTCGACCTAGGCACTTGTAGGTGTCGGTGAAATTACGGACGAATGCTTGCTCGAAATCAATCCAAGCGTTGAAGCTATTGTCGGGGAGGCTGTTGAGCCATGTCCTGGCCGAGTCGAGGAGCATGAGGGGGGCATAGCGCACAACCACCCAGCGGTTGCCATTCGCGATGCCTACCGTGGTGGTGTAGTCCACCAGCCAGTCCTCCGGCTTGACCGAGCCGTTGTCTTTGGTGTGTCCCTTGGGAGCTAAAATCCCTTTGGAAACGGTTCATTCTGGATTCGCGGTCCGAAGCACCTTGGACCGGCTGGGCTTTCTTCTTCCAGTGCGCACAACTGAACCAGCAGGTTGATGCGTGCACACGCATCTTGCGGTTCTTCCGGCTCGAGCGGTCCTAGCCGGCCGGATAGGCGGGACTTGTGCAACCCTTGGCCTTTTCTGGCTTCGTCGGCCGGCTCACGGTTCCGGCTGGAGACAGCCGCAGCGTCGCGAGCATTGTGCCCACGACCTGCTGATCCACCACGTGGATGGTTGCTTGGCCTCACACAGTTTGGGGAAGAGGCTTTGCTGGCACCTGGGGCCGGATCTGCCATCCGGCGAGCCGGTTGGGTCTTGCTGTTGCCACCCATGCTGAGCTCTGCCTCAGCCTATTGTTTGTTTGTCGTGACCACGAGGAGATGGACACGCGCATGCTGACGGAGCAGCTCCTCGCCCTCTAGGTGGCTTAGTTCGGCGACTGCCACCTCCACGGCCCTCATGTTTTTGGCAGGAGTGCTGTAGACCGGCTACACCGTGGGTGTACGTGGATCAGCAGCACGATCCATCTCCGAGCCGAGGTTTCGGCCTTGGGGCTAGGCTGGGAGGCTGGTGTCGGGCAAACAGGTGAAACCGTGCACGATGTTGTACTCGCGCATAGTCGCGTTCATCCGCCGTTGGGCGGCTGCCACCTTGCCAGCTTCCTCCAGGAGGCTCTAGCGAGTAGCCTCCAGCGCTGCTACAGCTGCTGTAGGATCTGCCTCGATGGGGTTGATGGGGTTGCGGACGTGCTCGATGGACACGGTGAGTACGTCCTGGTTCGGGAGGCGCGAGTTAGCGGCGTGGCCATCCCCGTTGCGCTCCAGAGGTAGGCGGCGGTTCTTGCCCAAACCCGCCATCATGACCTCGACGCTGCCACTGGCGACGCGCGAAGCGGAGAAACCAGGAGGCGCGCCAGACACGGTGACAACCTCATGAGGAAAGGCCTCGGCGACGGTGGCAACATAGACGTGGTGCTCGTCGAAGTGCATGATGGAGCCACCGCTCGGGAAGGTTCCCCTCAGTGAAGCAGAATGTGTTGTCGAGGACGCAATCGAAGGAGCTAAAAGTGAGGACGAGGCCGGAGGCGACTCGCTCACCGGCGACAAGCTGAAGTCCCGTGCAAAAGATGATCCCAGCCGAAGCGTTGTGCCCCACGGTGGGGGCCAACTATCGTGGTGTGGAACACGGCAGTACCATCGGGGATGGCATGAGTGGGGACAATTAGGATGCTATCGGTGGCTACTCGCAACGGATTGGGCATAGATACCGCAGACACATCGATGTACCCAGGTTCGGAGCCCTCTTGGCGAGGTAACGCTCTTACTCCTGCAAGGATCTACTATCAAGGGGCGAACACCCAACATAGATGCTCCTTGAGTTGTTTTCCTGGCTACTCCTAGCTAGAAGAAAGAGGAACTACTCCACTTGTCCGATCTAGAGAACTTCTAACTTGTAATTGTCTACCTAGAACCGTAGCACTACCCCTTCTTATATACTGGTTGGGGAGGTAGCTTACATAATGGGTTTTAGGGTTTAGTGTTTGGATATGGGCTTACAAAGTGGGCCGGCTAGATGGGCCCGAATGGTAGGCCCGGGTCCAGTCAAGCCTCCATTACAGGGGAGGACAGCGCTATAGTTTCCAACGCCTTTGCTTTACTCGCCAACCTGCTCTTTCTATGTCAGCCGGCTCTTTATCTATAAGCCAGAGCTTTACTCGTCAGCCCTTTCTTTGCTCGTCAGCTTCCAACTTTGGCACAGTTGTCCGGTAGCACCGATCGGGCTAGCCAGCTTGTCCGGTCAAAGGTGCGCTCAGCAAGGAGTGTCACCCCTACCGTACCATGGCTAGCGGATCCGAGGCGGCCGGCTAGGAGTGGCCTCTCAACTGGTTCTTCTGGCCACCCGGCTAGATGGGCCAGCCAGGGAAACTTGGATGCGGACTGGGTGGAGAGTTCCATCCGGCTGTGGTTCCTTCTCTTGGGTCCAGACGGCCAAAGCTCTTTGGAGTCGGCCGGTTGGTCCAGTCTTGGCCTATCCAGGGTCATACCCCCGACACATACCGCCAAGCGGTGGACCAGCTAGGGGGCACTTCGCCGGCTACTCCATGGAGTGGATCGACAGGCGCAAGAACGAGGAGGCCGACACGCACTCCCGCATTGGATCGGCTCGCCAAACACCACCCGTGGGTGTCTTCCTCGACATCATTCACAAGCCTTCGGTCTCCTCGCTGAAGGAGATCGACATCGGGATACTACTGCAACCCGAGCCCGTCCTAGTCGCCATGATTTTGGAGCTCAATGACTGGACCACATCGTACCTCACCTACCTCGAGCACAAGATCCTACCTTCGGACGAGACGGAGGCGTGGATGATAGTGTGACGCTGCAAATCCTTCGTCATCATCAATAGTGAGCTTTACAAGCGTAGCATGGCTGGCGTGTTCCAGCGCTGTGTACAGCTAGAGGAAGGATGGAAGATCCTCCAAGACATCCACGCCGGCGAATGCACCCATCACGCTAGTGCCATGTAGCTAGTCGCCAAGGCCATGCGACACGGCTTCTTCTGACTCACCACGCATGCCGACGCCATCGGCATCGTCCAACGGTGCGTCGGGTGCCAGAAGTACGCCAACTAGACGCATATCCCTGGTTTGTCCCTCAAGACCATCCCCATCACCTGGCCATTCACCATATGGGGCATCGACATGGTGGGCCCATTCAAGAAGGCCCCATCTGGCTACACCCACATCCTGGTCACAGTCGACAAGTTCACCAAGTGGGTAGAAGCTAAGCCAATCAAGAAGTGCAACGGCAAGACCGCCACCAAGTTCCTCCGTGAGCTCATCTACCGGTACGGCTACCCGCACAGCATCATCACGGACAACGGCACCAACTTCGCCAAGGGTGCCATGGCTAATTTCTACGAGGAGAACAACATACGACTCGACCTTGCCTCCGTCGCTAGCTAGAGTCGAATGACCAAGCAGAGCGCACCAACCAAAGTGTCCTCCATGGCCTTAAGCCACGACTACAGGTCCCCCTCGAGCAAACCCCTAGATATTGGGTCAAAGAGCTCCCCTCCGTAATATGGGGCATTCACACCTCCGTCAACCTCTCAAAAGGGTTTACACCCTTCTTCATGGTGTACCGCGCTGAGGCCGTCATGCCAACCGACCCGGAACATGACTCGCCTCGGGTCGTCAACTACGCGGAGGCGGACAACAAGATCGCCTGCCAAGACGGGATCGACCAGCTCGACGAAGCACGCGACCTAGATCTCTCTCGTACCGCCATCTACCAGCAGGGACTCCACCGCTACCACAGCCGCCGAGTCTGGACTCGCACCTTCTAGGAAGGCGACTTGGTCCTACGACTAATCCAGGACAAGAAGGGCATGCACAAGCTTTCTCCCCCATGGGAGGAGCCATTCGCCATAAGGCGAGTCCTCGGCAATGACGCCTACTACCTCATTGATGTATGAGGCAACGACCAGCTCGAAGTTGGGCGGCCATGGAATGTAAACCTCCTCCGAAAGTTCTATACGTAGAACTAAAACTTGTACTCAACTACTATATAATGAAACAAATTTGGATCACACAAATTGTGTCTACTTTCCATCCTCTTGTGCCAATCGCACTCGTACACTTAGCATTATGCTACCCACGGAAGTCAACCCTTGGTCGAGCAACTGGCACGGTTAAGTAGTACGACCAAAGGGCACTAAAAATATTCGAGCCTTGTGTCGTCCACGAAAACGCCACCCCGGAGACACCATCGGAGTCGCCTTGCCCGACTGGCCTGCCGGGCCAAGACAACCGAACATGCTTCTTACAGCGACCTATCCTCCACATCCTCACGCATAGTGACTCAAATGGTTAAAGTACCACGCATGGGGACTTGTCCAAAACGACCCCCACGCGGCTCGAGAACACACTAACTAAGATAGCATGCCTAGGACTCGTCACGTGACTGGTTTTCCGAGCCAAGAGGAGAGACGCATTACAAACAACACACCATGTCCTCACCTACATTGGACATGCGACTAGAATGGCTAAGTACCACGCTCGGGGACTCGCCTAAACCGACACTGTTCGCGTTGGGGAAAACAGCTAAGTACAGAGCACCCCTTGGGGTCGCCAAGCGACTGGCTCTACGAGCCATGGCGAGTCGACTCCGGCCAAACTAACAGTTTAATACGAACAAACTTACATATACACGAGGTAAACCCCACTAAAGGGCGGACGCGCTCGGGGACTCGCACAACCAAATACTCAAAACAAGCAGAAATCACAACGCATTGCGAGTCGATTGACCTCTTTCACTTCAGCAACAAAATATATTGTTTACATTACAAAAGCAACCAGTCGCCATAACTTACAAAGTGCCTCAGGGCAATCACTCATTTTGTAGGCTCCGACGAGGAGGCATCGCCATCACCCTTGACTCTGACGTATGGCTCCCAAGGGTTTGTCGGGTACGTCGTCAACTGCTTCGCCAACGATGACCGGAAAGGTTGCTCCAATTTCAGGTCGCGATGCTCTGGGTTGGAGTCGCCCGGCGCCACCACCGTCTCATGGTACGGCAGCAGATCTCCCATCGCGAACACCCGTTCCACGAATGGAGTGGCCTTGGCAGTCAAATTGAGAACTTATGCAATCTCCACCAAACCAGTCGTCGAGGGGTACCCGTTGGTGATGTTATCCATGTCGAAGTCGTCGGGGAAGTGCGCGAGTCCAAGACTCAGTGTCGTTGTCGCTCCACGGCAGAAGGCCGACCGCGCCATCCACTCGACCACTGCTGGAGCTTCCTCGAGATAGCGCCACACTTCCGTCAAGCCCCCAGGAATAACCTCGGTGGGGGAGATTCCCTAAAGAACAGCTTGGATGCACAACGCCGAGCTCGCCACCATTGTACTCACTTGATAATACAATCTAGCAGGAGTAGGTCTTTACCCTATGGGGAGCCGAACCTGGGTAAACCCATGTGTCTTAGCCCTCATCTCACTCCGCAGATGGTCGCCCCCTCTTGCCCCCAATCCTATCAATCGCTACCCCTGGTAGAGACTAGCGTGGCCATTCCCACGACATGGCTTGTTCAATTCCGCCGGCTACAGCACCCTCTCTAAAGAGTCCTTCGCCTTTCGTCTGTGTACGGGTCGTGCCCAAGGTGAGGCGTCCGTGCCCTTAGGGTTTCGGTTAGCCGTGCAGAAACCCTCATCGCCCGCCGAGCGGTCGTCCAAGACTCCGGCGCCGCGTGCGTTGGGACCGAATGCTCATGCGGCGGCGGACATGTCCTTTTCGTCTGCAGGTTGGACTCTCATTCCCAATGTGCCAAATTTCAGAGGGTACTCGGTGAAACCCCTATCGGTGCCCCCCTTCATCGGTGATTGTCTGTGCTTCTTCGGTGTATGTGGCTGATTCTTCATTAGTGGCGCCCTATTCATCTGCTCAACCCATCGACCCATGTGCAAGTTCGTGGCCCCCAACTACAACGAGGTTAGATCTGGAGGATTAGGGCTTTAACCCAAATCCGTTGTGCATCTAGTCATATTTGCAACGTGTATTGCAGGTCCTTTGTTGAACTGCTTAGTTATATGTCATATTCTTGATAATTCTATTTTGTGCTATTCTTTATATGTCATATTCTTGATAATTATATTTTGTGTTGTTCTGTTTAGTTGTGGAATATTCTTGATGACGATGATGCAGGGTTCTGTTTTGGTACTTAGATGATGCATTGTGTTGTTTATGAATTTTCCATGACGCGTTGTGCTATTTTGGTATTTTTTTATGATGCATTGTGTCATGTCTCCTCACTGTGTTGTTTCATCTATTTTGATATGCGTTATGCTGTTTAGGATTAAATGACATGCCTTCTAGATGTTCAGATTATTTCAATGACCCATCAGTTTAGGTAATTTTGATTGTGGAGACACTATTTATTAAATTTAATTACATGGTACCTTGTGCTATTTTTGTATTTTTGATGATGCACTGCATATATGTTGTTTTGTCTATCCAGATAATGCATTGTGTTATTTAATCAATCTAATTAAATGGTATGCCTTCTAGTAGTTTTCAGATAATTTTGAGGACCCATCGGGTTAGGTGATTCTGATGATGCATTGTGCTTTGTAGGCAATTTAATTTACCTTATACCTTGTGATGTTTAGGTAATTTTGATGGTGTAATAACGCATTGTGATCTTTAGTCAATTTATACAATGCATTGTGGTGTTTTGGTAATTCCAAAGGACTGACGCAATAATAATTTTCATGTAGGACGGCCTAGTTGTAATGCCAAACTTAGACTACATTCTTGACTGGACTGCTCCAGCTCCAGGTGGCTATGAAGATGCTCTCCCCATCATACCAAGAGAGTTGAAGCTACCGGGCAGGAGAGTGGAGGCCTTGGCAAGGGCAAGTGTTGCTAGGTCAGTCGCTAGTTCTGCCAAACCGAGAAGATGCCCTAGGTCGGTTGGACACCATGCCACAGCGCATCGTCCTAGGCGCTTCTACATCCAGTTAGTCCAGCATGACTTGTATATGCTTATCATCCCGACTTACTTCAATCCTTACGTGAAGGGACACCCTACCCACAACTAGTGGTGGTCCAAGCATGCAAGGAATGCGAGTGGGTTGTCCATGCCAACCGCAGCAAAGACCAGATTGTCCTAGACAAAGAGTGGGCTACCTTTGCTGCTTTCCATGAGTTGAAGGAGGGTGACTGCCTTATGTTCAAGGTCACCGCAGACGGGTTCAAGATGAAAATCTACGACCGCATCACCTCCTGCCGGAAGGTGTTTGTCTGTCGTGAGCATGCACATCTTGATTAATGGCCAATTTGGATCGAAGGATTTCCAAAGGAATTTTGGAGGAATTCGACCCATAGGATTTTTTTCATAAGGAAGCTCTTTGGATGAAAGGAATCATACCTCCAAAGTTCATATGGATTGCATTTCTACACCCCCAATCCCATAGGAATTTCAACATCCACTTTTTTACACTCATTCGCGTAGGATTAAGGCAATTTTCCTCCGTGTTTCCTGTGTTTCATCGAAATGACTTCAAGCCTACAGATTTCCTCTATTTTTACCTCTGACCTTGTTATCCTGTGTTTTGAAAGTCTATGATCCAAAGAAAGCTATTTCCTTTGTTTTGCAATCCATTGTTTTGTACCTGTGACCAAGTCAAATTCCTGTGTTTTTAAATCTTGTTATCCAAAGAAGCCCTAAGTTATCTTTAAGTTTGCCGTTTGATCTTTTGGCGACCGTTTGTGATGCTTATGCGTCAAGCCCTAAGTATATTCAATGTGACTACTACTACTGCTACTACTACTGCTACTACCACTACTACTATGAGCAAGCACAACATGAGCCGTTACTAGACGTGGCTAAGAAATATACGTACTAGACTTTTTTTTGAATCTACTAGAAATTTACTAGACTGGCTGGCAAAAACCAATCCTAAAGATGGGACCCACTTAGTACAGCATAAGCCAATTGAATGTACCACTATGTATCTAGCCAAATTTGTCCGTAAACTTTGGGTAGATCGTAAATATTTACATCTAGGAGCTCGATCGCTTAGTATGATGGACCAACGAGATTGCTTGAAGGCCGGTGACGAGACCCAGACGTTGATGTTTTGCTTCCACTATTCACTCTCCTCTCTCCCCCTACTAGTACTACCTCGCTCCGCCTTTGTAGAAACCATTTTCTTCCACTGCTCCTCCCTTTCTTCTCTACTTCTTCATCTAGCGATGTCACAAAATATCCTGTCTCGTCGGAAGAATAGCAAGATGGTGGTGGTTAGAGCCAGGGAGAAATCCCGCCAGTAGGGTGACCTACAGGCTCGGACCGAGAAAGGAGACCAGCCATGGGACGAGGGCTTGTCTTCGCGCATGTATTCGAAGAGCGGCTATCATGGGGACCAAGAGTCCAAGTAGGTTTCTACTCCTGTTGGTTCCTGGGCTGTCTGCTCCTACTATTGAACCATCTTTGTACATCTTCCAGGAAGGCGGCTCGAGCGTCAAATTTTCCACCCCACGGGTCGATAACACGGCGGATATCTCTGACACGTACGATGCCCTCATGGCTGCTCTCAGTTGAAGAAGAGAGGTACTATAGTCACTATACATGTATTGGCATTTTATGTTGTTCTCTACATGCACTCCATGCTCTCTTACTGATGGTGCATTTTCCATGCAGGAAGTCAGGGAGAGAATCTCGGCCAAAGTAGATGAAATCAACAGCCATAACATCAACATTCTACAGAAAAACTTCGAGCTTAACCTATAGTGTGGTCGCCTCCGAGCCGATTTGGCTTTTCAAAAGAACCTCGCATGATCTTACAAGCGTGACTCCTCGACGCTTCGTGCTGTGTGCGCAAATTTGAAGAAGGAAGTCATGGAGCTCCGTAGCCGGCAGCTACCATTGCGGAGATCGTCCAGGTCACGCCTCGCTAAGTAGGAAGAGAGAATCCATCTCATGTTGGCCGTCGAGGTCGTGACCATTGCGGAGGTCGTCGAGGCCCTGCCTCCGCATGGCGGCCACAATGTTGCAATTGCCGAATCTTGGAGTAGGAACTAGGAAGGGAGAGGACTTCCCGGCGTGGCCCTCATTTTTCTTTCTTTTGGGTGCATGGATCATTTTTCTCTTCCGTCTTCGCATAATTATATTCCACTCTTAACAATCGAATGCGCTCTCTGGAGCTTTTGTAACAATATACTTTCCATATAGTAGTCACTGTTTAGTGTGCATATACATTCAAATTTAGTCAAATATGTGACATCCTTTTTAATTAGGTTGGAGGGCATTTTCAGAAAAATTAGGATGAAGGGAGAGTATGTCTGATAAATCAAAATAATTAAATCTTCAATGAGTGATCTTTAAATTTGGTCATACTTTCTACTTTGTTAGATGTGTAGGGATCTAGTGTCTAGTATACTTATCAAATGTTCTGTCTTCCCTTTATGTGGCCCTTACGTCAATGAGTGAGTTATTGGGTGATTTTTTTGCTCTTCCCTATTAAATATTGTGGTTATGATATAGGGGAGATAATATAGGGTTGTTGCTGGAGATAAGCAAAATTTAGGGGAAGAATCTTTTTAGGCTAGTCATTGTGCAAATAATTTCATGAGTAACTAAGGGTCCAACTCAGTAAAATTGCTTATGTGGCAGTGAGTTGTTCACACATACCAAGCTAAAATGAGTCTATTACCTAATAAATGAACTACTCATGTATTAACATAGACTAATAACTTATGCATGTTATAGTCTATGTTTAACTTACAAGTTTTGTTCAACCATGTTCTCTTCTCTGGTTCCTTTTTCATTTCTTTATTGTGTATAGTAGTACTAGACTCACCTTAGGGAATATTTTTCTTACTCAACTGCTCCACCGTTTAGACATATATACTATTAGGAGGCGCGGTGTCTATCTAGAAAAGAAAATGCACTGTTAGCATCTGGGACACCTAGCTATTATCTGGAGTACTTTGGGTCATAAGCACAGCTACCCCTATAGTCTATCCAGGGACACCCAATGATTCTTTGCGAAGGCATTCGCGCTAGAGCCTTCGCAGGGAAGGTATTCGCTTTGACCCGTTGATTTTGGATTGGACGGATAAGATTGCTAGACGTTGAACCATGTCTCTCCCTGGATGATGTTCCTACTACTACTATATAAAATACACTTCTAAAACAACAAATGTAATTGTGCTTATGAGTTACTAGTCAGATTTCCTTAGAAGTCTGGTTATGACTGCAAACTACAGTATGTGTGAGCTGCATTGATTAGCGAGGGTCATCAGCGGACGGGGGCCTCGACCGCACAAAAAAAGGTTTGTCACTCAATAAATTGTGCTCACATCCATGCAACTCAGTAACTAGATTGTGATCAATGTATATACGGAGAGAGGATACGAGTAATACAATGATCAACTCCATAGAATCCACTCATTACTACACAATGCATGCAACTCAGTATCCTAATAATATCGGTTTTGCTAGTTCTTAGGCGCGTGAGAACTTCTTAGGTCTTAGTCGCCTCTTCCATCATTCGATTTACCTCGTGATTCATGCAAAGTGGAAGTTACACATGAGTTGCAACTAGGGTGTCACTAGGAATTTAATGAGTTGCAACTAGGTTGTAACTAAGAATTAGTACAAATCTTCTGAGTTGCAACTGATAATTAGCACAAATATTAGGATGACATCAGCGACTTAGATATAAGAAGTTCTCAGGCGCCTGAGATCTAGGCACTCCCAAATAATATCATGCACGTAATCACGTAAGTACCTTTTTTTAGCTGCATGCATTCACTCTTGAACACCATAAGTAAAAGTTTGAACTCGTGGAGCGCCAAAATGACATCGCCCCAGCTAGCCCAATTAGTGGTCTGCTACTACAATAACCTACACATCTACCCCTATAGTATACTCTTGGACACCTAACGATTGCTTGCATAGGCGTCCACGCTAGAGCCTTCGGAGGGAAGGTATCCCCTTTGGCCCGTTGATTTGGGATGGACAGACAAGATTTCTAGATGGCCAAAATCACGTTGTCCCTACTTCCTCGCGCCCCTCCATTTCAAACACTGCGAAATTTCTCGCGCCCCTCCGTTTCAAACGATACCAAAAGCACCAGGTCCCCACTCCCTCGTGCCCCTCCATTTTAAACACTGCGAAATTTCTCGCGCCCCTCCGTTTCAAACAATACCAAAATCATGTGGTCCCCACTCCCTCGCGCCCCTCCATTTCAAAAACTGCAAAATTTCTCGCAGCCGGAACCTCCCGCGGCACTTCTCCGGTTGGCTTTGCCCGCCGGAACTCGATACCATGCACTACTCACCCAACAGTATACCACAGCTGCATCAGCTATGGTCTCATCCAAAGCACCATTGCCTCTTCACCGACGTCCACCGCACCCGACCGAGGTCACCGATTCTGTCATCATCCACTGCACTTGATTTCCTTTTCCCACTTTCCTGTCCATGGCGCTGAATCTGTCAACGACTGCCTAAGATCTGCATCAACACTGTCGACATCCTCCCCACCTGTACCGTACCTGAACCGGCGTGTAGTTCACGGATTCTCCCTCGTCCACCATGCTCAAGCCGGTATCGAGCACCCAAGATCTGCTTCCATGACGCAAACAGTTGGCGCAACCGCAGCACCCTGGGTGACAAGGATGTCACCCGTGCCGATACAGATGATGCTTAGAAGCCAATCCGACCATGGTAACCAAATCTCCAACTCTTTTTGTTTTGTCAGCAGTACAACAGGTTCAAGCCTGTCACAGTGAACTGCATTTTTATAATCGTGTTGTACACCCAGTCAAAGCGCACGCCCGTTCTTCGTGCTACATACTACGGATTAGGTCACTAGACATGTTGGTTTGCATTCGCTGCTCTACAAATTTTGAAGTTGTGCACATGTTCTTAGCTACTCCGAACAATAGTAATTGCCTGTTATCATGTAGTTCTTGCAAAATATAAAATCAGTGGAAAATATTAGTGTGGATTCCCTACTTCGTAGTTACTAAATCTATCTAGTTTGTCCTGAGATAAGTTATTATTATTATTTCCTCCTAGGCATCGCTCTGCTGTCCTGTAGTATCCGTTTAGACTCTTCATACTAATTCGATTATAATTTTGTTGTTGTCATCTGGTTCTTCAAAAGTTGCAACACTAACTATTTCCTTTTTCTTGCATAAAGACCAAAATGGAACAATGAACATGATGGTTTGCATAGCCTCTTCTACATATTCACAAGTGATACCATTATTTCCTTATCTGGTGTTGATTCGTCCTAAGCAATGGCATAACTATCCTCTAATGTGTAGTTCACTCGTGGTTTACATTCCTTCTCTAGAAGTTCTCTTATGATGCCATTATATTTCTATCTGGTTGATTCTTAGCTATGACAGTAACTGTATGCCATTGTGTAGCTCCTGTCATATCAGTCAAATGAGTAGTTTGTATTGTTTGATGTATTAACTTCTTATTACTTAGTTTTAGACTGCAATTGTTGCTATCACCACCAACGAGGGGCTGTAAGATCATGTCTCAAGGTGGTTTTCCAATGTTACTGTCACACTCAAAGGGAGATGCAGTTGATGGATTGATAAAGCAAATTGAGGATAATGCTATCAACTTGATTGTCAACTAAAATGCTGAATTTTCTTTACCGAGCATTGATATTATGTAATATTTTTTAAAAGTTTGCAGCTGATATAATATCTAGATAACTCACATATGCCATGCAGGCATTTAGTTGACGCCATCCACGCATGGCGGTCGGCGGTACCATAACTACGCCAACCAGGTCAATCAGGTAACAATAGTAGTATTTTCCCTTCTTATATTGGGCCTACCATGAACAATAAAAGATGCTCGCTAATTATACTCCTTTTATGATATTTGTGTGGGCTTTAGAAAGGCCGAAATTGTAGGTGTCCGTGACCGTAACAGGCCTACCCTCAGGTGGCAAGTAGTAACAGTAGCAGGCTAGAACAGTAATAGGCTAGAACAGTAACAGGTCGAAACAGTAACAGGCTAGAACAGTAACGGGTCAAAACAGTAACATGCTAGACACAACGGCATCACAACACAGTAACGGGCCAAAGCAGTAACTGGTCAGAACAGTAATAGACCACAGCAGTAATGGACCTGAACAGTAAATGGCCTGAATAGTAAACGGCCAAAAAAATTACAAGATAGGAACAGTAACAGGCCAAACATATTGCAAAGGCCAGAACAGTACCAGATCAGAATAGTTGCAGGCCACCTGTGGGCCTGAAAGGTTGACGGACAGTACAGTAAAAGACTAGAATAGTAACAAACCTTCTCAAAGATGGGCCATTAGTAGGCGGCCTAGGACGAGCTACGAGAACAGTGACGGGCCGACTGTATGCCTTAACAGTATCAGACCTACTTGACACAGGCTGTTAACGGGCCGCATAGTATTCGGACAATGTGGGCCTCTGTAGGCCAGGCCTGAAATTCGCGGGCGCTGCTGGCTGCATCTTTTGGGCCCATTTCTAACTGTGCAGGACAAAATAGTAATAGACCATCTTCTTAGTAGGCTCTTTTCATGGGCCGGCCCACTTAATATTGAGCAGGCCTTGGCTGGTCCTGGCTTCTGCCACCGTTTCTATGACTGTTAACGACGGTAACCGACCGTTAACGGTAGCTGCCACGTGGCGATTTGCATGATGTCAGCAGTCAACGCAGCTGGCGAACAGATCTACGACGGAGCAAGTTTTCGTGGCTGAAGGGTGCGATCCGTCGCAGTCCAAAAAAATCATGGTAGATTCTTTTATGACGGGGCTTTTACCACGAAGGCTATCCGTCGTAGAAGACTTTTTAACCACAAAAAATGAGCCTTCAACCATGAAATTCGTCCATTGTAAAAGCCAACTTTTCTTGTAGTGAAGTATTAATTTCAGTTTTTATATCAATCCCAATAAGGATCCTAGGAAAGTGTTTTATGCGGTGTTTCTATCACACCCAAGGTGTCACGGGTCTTGAGTGAATTGACTACAAAAGTTGATGGTGAAAGTGGTGAGTAAAAAATAGAGGAAACTTGTTTAGGAAATAAGTAAATTGCATAAAAGTAAAGATGCGAAAGATGTGTAAAGGTCATGTAGATGAGAAGTTCGACGTGGAGAGAAACAATTCATGGTGATAGTGAAAGTGCAAAATGGATAAAGTGGAATAAGTGATAGTGATATTTCTTATTTATTTGTGAGTAGGCAAGCAACCCATATACCTACTAGGAGTCCTCATGGCCAATTCTTCCCAATCCCAATGATGCGTCTGCCTGTTACCATGGCCATGGTCAATGCATTAATTAAGGTCTTACGACCGGGTCAAGACTTTAATCTTGATGGTTCTTTGTTATCCTCGAGTAGTACTAGCTCTTCATTGATATCAATTGTGTCACTCGGGGTTCACCGAATTACTAGCATATAAGTTCATACCTATGAGATCTTTGGATCATGTTACCTGGGCCCTTAAATTAGATAACAAGCATTAGGCAAACATAGATAATCATTCTCACTATTAAATAAACACTACAACGATCACAAATGGATGGATTTGAAGGAGGCACATCACATCTCACCAATCCCCTACATCTCCCATGCCTATGGGGATTTACTCAAACACGAGGGGAAGACAAATCAAAGGCATAATTGTATTGCAAGTAAAAATCATCTCAAAGTTATTGTAGCAAACCACAATAGCAATTAAAGATCAAATCAAATACAAACCAAAGGTAGATCAAAGTATCAAACCCTAATCTTACAAGTGTCAATCTCTCTCTCTAAGTAAAGATGGGAATGATGGTGGAATGTGTGGTTTAGAGGTTGGAGATCGTCGAGGAACGAGGTGAAGTTCTTCTACTCTTCCAGATCTGATCTACCCCCTCTAGACGGCTTGCGGTGGTTGTATCTTATATTCTATGGTTCTTCTCGTCTCTCCCTCTTCACGCAAGTTGCTTGTATTGATATAAGGAAGGTGTCGGTGTGTAGTACGGGCAGGCAGTACGGGCACGTCCCGACCGTATCGATCGTCGTTATGCGTGTTGGACGCCTCCAATGAAAGGGGCTCAAATTGGGGATTGACTTCTTTGGGTGCATTTAGCCCATAAATGCTATTAGATCTCCAATAAATATTCGTTACCTGAAAACTATCATAATAAACCAAGGATTTGCTAATTGTGATGTTAACATTAGTAGAAAGGGGTAATCTTCAGTGAAATCCGACAATAAACAAGAGGAAATCAATAGTTAAAAGTGATGAAATTTGGAGCTATCAGCCGTACATTAAATAAGTCATCGAGTGGTCATGTCATGTTTAATCACGTCTGAAAAGGCTATTACTAGTACTACTACTACTACTACGCCGCAACACATGCACAGGACAACGGGGTCATCGTGTGCACGGTCTTCGACGGGCGCTGCAATTTATTGCCACTTGATTTTAATATGGCATATCCCATTTTTACGCAGCACGCTCTCAATCTCACTTCCAACTGGACCTACAACAAGAAACTTCCACGCGTCAGCCGGAGGCCAAAGAGCTAAGAAATGGGTCTCGAGGAGGGGTCCTCTCGAGGAGACCTAACGTCTCCGCCTTCATCGAGTCCCTCACACTCATCCACACCTCCCTCTGCCTGATCTAGCATAACCCCATAAATCTCGCCGTACAGCCTCCTACCTTCTCCTCTACATTTCCCCTTTTAATTATCGTCAATTTTATGGCCGTGTCAACCTTCGTACTTAGAAATTATGTCTGCGCCCTTTACATGCGGCTAAATACAGAACTACCATGCATGGCCCGGAAAAAACGTGACGTGTCGTGCGCGTGTTGCGATGCACGATGCAGTAGCCTACACGACTAGGTGCACGGTGGTGCAATGAAACGTCCCTTCCCTTCACCTTAATTATAGAGCCCCTCTCCATCTCCCTCTCCGCCTACACACTCTCACTCTCGCTCACTCTTCTCATGCAATCATCTCCACTGTCCCATAGCCTTCTACAAACTCCCGAGGAAACCCCACCCGCGCCGGCGATGGCGAAGGAGGATGTGGTGGCCATCGTCGCCTCCAAGGCCATCGGCGAGGAGGCCCTCGTCTCCATTCCGGCCCCCCTCGAGGCGTTGAAAGCAGCCGTCGTCCCCGTTCAGGCCCCTGTCGTGGCATCGATGGAAGCCGTTGTCCCCGTCCATGCCCTCGTCCCCGCTTCCGACATAACCACCGGCAAGGAGGCCCCTGCCGGCGATGCGCAGATCCAGCTCTTCTGGGAGCCCTATGATTCGGAGAAGTATATCACTCTGGTGAACCCCTAAGACACAGACATCGACAACCCATGGTCGGAGGTAACTAGGGTTTGCTCCCCTTCCCTAGTCCTTCTTCCGTTCCTATCGTTGGATGCTAGATCTTGGTTTATTAGGGTTTGTTTGTTCGCATTTTGATTGCTTGATCTTCTTACATCATCTAGTCCTCCTTTTTTTCCAATAGGTGTACGGTAGCGAGTCTGCAGTGATGACGAGTCCAGGCACACCAAGACTCGTCAGGTGCTAAGGAGGCTGCATGCCGGCCAATACGACACCTTCTTTGCTGGCGGCGCCTATAGTTGCCCCTTCTGCAGGACGAGACTCACTGGCACCGATTTCAACTGCGTCGTGATGCATGCAGAGGGCTCAAGCTCTGACACCCCTAAAGTCGGCCAGACCGTGAACGTCAACGCCTACGTTGTTGAACACCAGGTGCTCGACATTCACCTCCGCAACCTCCACTAGGTGGCCATCGAAGAGGGTCACATGCCTCCGATCAAGCCCAAGGCCCCCAAGATCAAAGGACTAGGCAGCAAGAAGTGGAGGAAGCGCCAGAGGGAGGAGGCAGAGGCGCATGCACAGGCAATGAGGGGTTGAACGTGGTTGCTGCTGCTAAGCAACTTATTTTGATTTTGTATATTGCGTGTGATGGCTCCTGAGGAGCGAATGTATCGAACCTCATTAAGCAACCTACTTTCTATCGCTATATCCTATTTAGCTACGCACATCTATATGTATATTTTTTTGTTTTCTGAATATATGTATTCTGCCTAGTGTGATTTGCTACCAGATCGGGCCAAAAATAGGGCCAAAAGGGAACGAATGATCGAAGAGAGAAGCTACTCTAGATTTGCTACCAATTTAGGCAAAAAGAAACATAACTGTTAGTGAGAGAGGAAAAAGATACTCTTTCAAACTGCTAGTTAACGAGCTGCCATCTTGACAAGCTACCAGGCACATACAGAAACATAACACAAAGAAGTAAAATTTATTTCACTTCTCTCACTTGAGGCGATAGCCATCTTGACAAGCTACCAGACACAAAACAGAAACAAACACAAAGGAGTAAAATTTAATTCACTTCTCATCATACCACTTGAGGTTCTTGCCATCGTTCTTAGGAGACCAACTGCCATCATTCCAGCTGTTGCTTTTCTTATTGGCCTTCCACAACGTACCAAATGCAAGTTCCTCCCACCTGAAAGTTGACTTGACTTCCCTATCTTCAGCATCCTGCGGCACAATGAGCGGTGCATCACAGGCCTGGTCGTTGCCGCTGTAAGATGCTGTCTCTCTGTTTGCTGCTTCAGCAGCAACCTCTTTGTCTGCTGCTTCAGATGTAACCCTTTTCTTTGCATATGCAACGTCATGCTCAGCCATACCGCATTTGGTACAAAGGGCTCCCCTACGCTCGTCTCCCCTCTTGCATCTAGGGCAAAATATGAGGAAACGTAGAAAAAATGGATCTTAACGTACAACTGCTAGGTCATGTAAACATCTATGACTGCATACTTTAGATTTATCTCAGGCAACGGCCTCTCCTCCCAGAAATCGTGCCTTTCCTTAGAGAATCTGCCTTCAATCTGTCGTACGATTCATCGATGATTCTAGTTGCGAGTGTAGCCATTTCATCCCTCCTCGACCCCCCTATGATCTTGACAAGACTCTGAATATCGATTTACTTGTGCGGAGGAATTGCAATTCTCTTTTGACTAAATTTTGAAAAATCAGTTTTTTTGTCGATAGTGCAGAAAACAATTCATTTTTCTACAAGGAATTTGCGCAGTGCTAAACACTCCTTGCAGTCCTAAAAATATGTAGTTTGTCATCATAAAATGCGTGACCAAAATTTATAACTACAAATATTTTATCAATGCAAGATTATCATTTGAATATAATTTTAAGTTACAAAAGTTTAGTAAATGCTAAATCAAGACACTCAACATTGGTTTGTCATAATTTATTTAGTCCTAATAAAATTCAGTAGTTGCAAGATGAGCAAATAGATAAAAAATAAGAGGAAAAAACCTTAAAAACGATTAACTACAGAGAGCAAATCTATAAACCAGTAGAAGTGGTAGACGAGGACGTATTTTCTCATGGTCAGTTGAACGACGACGAGTTCATTTTCTAACTCTGGGTCCTCCGGAGTGTACCCGAGGTCCAATCATATAAACTTGGCCTCATCTTTCTGAAGTCAATCCTCGTACATCGTCAGGACTCGCATCACTGTTTCCTCCTTGTTGGTGTAGACGACGTCTATCTTCTTATTGCAATCGGTAAT
Organism: Avena eriantha; assembly: GCA_910589775.1. Taxonomy (NCBI): domain Eukaryota; kingdom Viridiplantae; phylum Streptophyta; class Magnoliopsida; order Poales; family Poaceae; genus Avena; species Avena eriantha. Next base: position 234,012,918 of record OU342742.1, on the reverse strand, counting down.
GAAGATTGTCTTCAGAGTGTGTCCTTCTATGGCGGCAAAGAGAAGACGACGGGAAAAACAGAAGACATATGACAGGAAGAAAAAGAGCGATTTCTGCGAGACAGGAGAACAGTGGAATCGCCAATCCGCATCTGACGTAGTGATTAACAACAAGGACGGAAGTCCAATAAAGAGACGCATGGCGACGGCCGTTCCAGCTTCCGAGTAAACTAAGATTAAAAATAGTAATAACGAGGATATATGCGCCCTGTGTTGTCACGTTAATACACGCTATCGGTCGTGTTGTCCTATCCACTGCGCCAGCGCTGCAAGCCTACATGACAGCCACGACGCCTCACGACAGAACTGACGGGGGACCCAACTTAACGGATATTAATCTGATATTTTATATTAAAACGTTATATTGAATTCGTGCTAAAAAAGACCTTTTACATAATTGCCACGTCAACTATGGGCAATAGGGCCGATTTATACCGATTTACTTCGCACCTCAACTCTTTGGCCCGCAAAATTATATTCTCGGGAGCCCGTTCGGCAACACTCTCGCTCCCAGCTCTACTACCGGAGCGGGTGGAGCTGTGCCGTGCCGAATGCCTCAGCTCCAACGATCTCAAACACTGTACGTTTTCACCTGATACGCCCCCCATCTCGCCGGTCTCGCCACCGCGCCCGACCCACCCAACCCTAAAACCCCTCCCCCCTCCCTCCTCTCCCCCTCGAACCCTAGGACGGACCAGGTCTCGCCGGTGCCGCCCGCCCGGGGGCGCGGCGGAAGCGGAACCACGGTGGCCCTCTGCGGAGGAGAACATATCTAGTCGGCCGAGCGAGCCCGCAAGGGAGGAGCCAAGATGAGGATCATGATTAAGGGCGGCGTGTGGAAGAACACGGAGGATGAGATCCTCAAGGCGGCCGTCATGAAGTACGGCAAGAACCAGTGGGCGCGTATCTCCTCGCTGCTCGTCCGCAAGTCCGCCAAGCAGTGCAAGGCCCGCTGGTACGAGTGGCTCGACCCCTCCATCAAGAAGGTAATGCGGCAGCCTCCTGCTCCTTGGATTTTGCGATGTTGTGGTGCTTTGTTAGCGTGTGAAGTGCGATTGTGGATGCCGTTATGAACTGATTAGAAATTAGAGGATCCGTAATTGTGATGTGGAGTGATTTGAAAGGATCCGTAGTTGTGATGTGGTGATGTGGAAGTCCAGTTTCATATATAGCCCTGTGGAATAGCTATTCAGCTTGAGTGTATACTGGACCTTTTCCCTGTATATATTGCTCTGTCTTTTTTTGAAATACCTCGGTAATATTATGGCCACTTTGCAAATACAACTCACACACACTTTGAAGTTAGGTCCTTCTCTCTTATATGTCGCACCATGCTATCAGCCTATACACTACCTGTGAAAATCTAGTGATATACATATCATAGACTATTGTGCAGTATATTTCCACCAAATGGAGCCGACTGAAATATTTGTATTATGTCTAATATTCTTGTTAGGAAGGTTAATACTATGGACAAAGTACATCACCTTTGGTTTGTCTCACATACTCATTTTGTGGTGATGAATATTTGTCTTTGCACAATGCTAAGCTGTTAATAACATGTTTTCTGTCATAATGTATCATTGAAATATGAACAGTGAGTTGTTAAAGTTATAGTAACGATGTTAATACACCCCAGTTGACAACTAATGGGACATTCAATTCTGTATTTACATTGTCATCTAATTCTTGAAACTTCAACATTTAGTAAAAACCATGTAAAACTGAACTGAACTGTATTTGAGTTTCTGTGGTTTGCATACAAATTGAATTGAACCTTCCAAAATAGCCGCCAATCTTCACATGTGATATGAGTTTCATGTTTCTTGTAGTTGATTATCTGCTCTGTTATGACATAGAAGATCTGCCATGTTTTTAGTTGGCTTTAGTATAATAAGGGTTTTGCCATTTCTTTCACTTAACTAACCCGTATCTGTTGAATCCAGACTGAGTGGACTAGGGAAGAAGATGAGAAGCTACTCCACCTTGCTAAGCTCATGCCTACTCAATGGAGGACTATTGCACCTATTGTAGGTCGGACACCATCTCAGTGCCTCGAGCGTTATGAAAAACTGCTTGATGCTGCCTGTGCCAAGGATGAGAATTACGAGCCTAATGATGACCCAAGAAAGTTGCGACCTGGGGAGATCGATCCGAATCCTGAGTCAAAACCTGCACGTCCAGATCCTGTTGACATGGACGAAGATGAAAAGGAAATGCTTTCTGAGGCGAGGGCTCGCTTAGCTAACACCAGGGGAAAAAAGGCAAAACGAAAGGCAAGAGAGAAACAACTTGAAGAGGCGAGGCGGCTTGCATCACTGCAAAAAAGGAGGGAACTGAAGGCAGCTGGTATTGACAACCGGCACAAAAAAAGAAAGAGAAAGGGAATTGACTATAATGCTGAGATCCCTTTTGAAAAGAGACCTCCTCCAGGCTTCTATGATACGGTGGGTGAAGACAGGCCACTTGAGAACGTACAGTTTCCAACTACTATTGAGGAGCTTGAAGGGAAGAGAAGAGTGGATGTAGAGGCTCAATTAAGAAAGCAAGACGTTGCCAAGAACAAGATTCTGCAGAGGCAGGATGCCCCTGCCGCAGTAATGCAAGCAAATAAACTCAATGACCCAGAAGCAGTCACAAGAAGGTCCAAACTAATGCTTCCACCACCCCAAATTTCTGATCATGAATTGGAGGAGATTGCAAAGATGGGTAATGCCGGTGATCCTGCTTTAGCTGAGGAGCTTGGTGAAGGAAGTACTGCTACTAGGACACTGCTTGCAAATTACTCCCAGACTCCAAGGCTTGGTATGACACCATTGCGAACACCACAACGAACTCCAGGTGGGAAAGGTGATGCTATTATGATGGAGGCAGAGAATCTTGCACGTCTAAGGGAATCACAAACACCTCTTTTAGGAGGCGATAACCCAGAGCTTCATCCATCAGATTTCTCTGGCGTTACACCACGTAAGAGGGAGATACAGACTCCGAATCCCATGGCAACACCTCTGGCTAGCCCTGGCCCTGGTGTTACCCCAAGGATTGGTATGACACCCTCCAGAGATGGAAATTCCTTTGGTTTAACTCCAAAAGGTACCCCTTTCAGGGATGAGCTCCGCATAAATGAAGAGGTGGAAATGCAGGACAGCGCTCAGCTCGAGCTTCGCAGGCAAGCTGAGTTGAGAAGAGGTCTGCGATCTGGTTTTGCTTCAATTCCACAGCCTAAGAATGAGTACCAGCTAGTTATGCCACCCATCACAGAGGAGAAGGAAGAAGCTGAAGAGAAAATTGAAGAGGATATGTCAGACATGTTAGCACGAGAGAGGGCTGAGGTAGAAGCAAGGCAGGAGGCATTGCTCAGGAAGAGATCAAAAGTGTTGCAGCGGAGTTTGCCTAGGCCACCTGCTGCTTCAATGGAGATTCTCCGGCAATCTCTGATTAAAGGTGGAGAAAGTAGAAGTACTTTTGTGCCTCCTACATCACTTGAACAAGCTGATGAGCTAATAAATGAGGAGCTCCTTAGGCTCCTCGAACATGATAATGCTAAATATCCTCTTGAAGAACAAACTCAAAGAGAGAGAAAGAAAGGGAACAAGCGTCAAGTGAATGGGGCAGCTTTAATTCCTGAAATTGAAAGTTTTGATGAGCATGAATTGAAAGAGGTACACTTCTATTCCGCCCTCCTTCTGTTATTGGTATTCATGTTGAACCGCATAGCCAATTTAGTGATAACAATCTTCTAATTTTATATAGTATTAGGTACATCCATAACTTGAAATCATGTGGGCGTGTCATATATATATACCTCAGTAATATCATAGCAGCAAGTCTAAACCATTCCTTTACCAACCTGTATGATTGATTTTCAGTGTTGGCTATAACTAATCCGTTGGCATTGAATGCTATCCTGTAGTAAATGGCAAGGGAGGACAAATTAATTTGCATAGTGGGAGCTGTATACAGCACAGCGCTAACAAGATGACTGCTTAGATTTTGGATTCATAGAGGAGCTATGCTAGTATTTTACTCAATTCTTACTGTGCATGCACTATGGTTTTTTCCTTGGATAATTTTTTTGAAGTTTCCATGAAGTATCTTAATGCCTTCTTTATAGACTTAACTAAATTTGTATTTATATGAACTTAGATTTTCAAGCTATGGACTCAACTTTAATTAGCATTAATACCCCTTAGATTTTCAAATAGCCCTGCCATCATCTGATAATGTGCAGAATTGCAGATTTGTGTCGTAGGAGGTTAGGAATCATAGCAGTGTTGTAAAAATGTAACATTGTCTTCCGCTGATCTCTGTAGAGTATTTGGTTGCTTGAAAATTGTGCTCTCCGCAGTTAGATAACATATATATCCAAAAGGCAATGAGGGTATACAATTGCTTGAGATATAACCTCTTCGAGGTTGGGAACTGAAAGTTGGAATTGACTTTACAAGTCTGATCGTCTGAACCATTGAAATGATAAATGTGTAAATTGTACAATTTGAAATTTGTGGGTTAGAATTGCCATTATGCACATGGGCACATGGCCTTTGTGACAGTCCTGTTTACCGTTTTTAAAATCTCCTCATTTCTTTTTGTTGACAGGCAAGTTCTATGGTTGAGGAGGAGATTCAGTATCTTCGTGTGGCCATGGGCCATGCAAATGAATCTTTTGAGGATTTTGTGAAGTCACATGATGCATGCCAAGAGGACCTTATGTTTTTCCCGACGAGTAACAGCTATGGTCTTGCCAGTGTTGCTGGAAATGCCGATAAGATTTCTGCTTTGCAACATGAGTTTGAAATTGTGAAGAAGAGAATGGATGATGAAGCAAAGAAAGCTTCTCGGCTTGAGCAGAAGATCAAACTGCTGACACAAGGATACCAGGTTAGCTGCGGATGATGCGTGTCTTCTTTGTAGTATCTCTATTAATTTTGACTTTTCTTCAGGCAACAGTATGACTTCAGACAAATGTACCATCTAATAATCTAGCATAATATAACTTATTTGTCCCGAAACATAGCATCGAAAATGTAGCATACCAGTGATTGGTTGACGTAACCTTGTCACTGCTGTCTTTATTTTTAGCTAACCCATAATCCTTGAACTGGAACTTCCATTACTTTGAAGCTGCTGAAGCTTTTCAAAACCTGTGGTGCCAGATTCCTGAGAAGCTAGCCTTTGGTCCTAGTAATACGTGTTAGTAAATTTATTGAAATTGAGATTTGCTTGTCACCTCTCCAAGAAGATACGAGCAAAATTTCCTCAAATTTCAGGTCTGTGTTCTCAGATGCAACTAAACATTCGCAGATGGTTTTAGCTTTACTGATCTGCATAGAGGTAATGTAAATTGAAGAATGCAAAAGCAGAAAACAGGATGGTTTCGTATAGGCTACGTGTAGGAGAAGAGTAAAAAAAGGTACCAACTCAGTCTGCCGGGTTGCAAATCCAAATGCCAGATGTGCAAGCATTGCCCTGTAGAAGCAGTTGAAGTCAACTACCACCCTTTTTTTTAGCTGAAAACTGTAGGTGAGGCCCCGACAATAAATTTTATTAAGAGAAAAAAATATGTACAAGAAGGGCGAAAGAATATACAAGAGGGCTTAGCCCAGGGCATAGCCCCAATTTTTTGTTTTTACGAGGTGTAGCCAAAGAGTCCCAAGATAGTAGATCCACAATTTCGGTGGCTAATAACTTGTCCATTGCTTGGCTCAAGAAATAAGGCCAGTTATTAACTAGACAAGATGCTTCAACATCGAGGCCCTGTCCAAGCAATTCACAGAGAGCTGCAATAGCACCTGGCCTGCATTCAGAATTTTCAGGTGTACGAGGAAGGCTTAAAAGCTGTAGTGTGCAAGCAGGTGCAAGCTCTTCAAATGATTCTTCTCTCTAGTTCACCCAACAAGAGAAGTTATGATAAGATTTCATACATGGGAAAATCTGTAAGGTGAAAGCAATAACAGGTTTACCTGCTCAAGAAGAGGCATCTTCTCCGAAGATGGTTTTTTCCTCAAAAGATATTGGGCACGTGCTAGAACCTCAAAGCCAAGAGATACTTTACTTTTTTCAAAGCTAGCTTTTGCAATAGAGCACTACAGAAAATGCATGGAATTATTCCAAATTACTAAAGACATAATAAATATTGTGCCAAACAGCTATGTTTCTTTAATCTTGTGTAGTACTTACATCAGCTAGTGCCATTGCCTGAAGTACATCATGAACATATGGCTTAGAATCAGGGCGTCGTAGAGCTGCCTGACCAATGTCCAAAACCAGCTTCTCTTCTCCAACCTGCAAACAATACTTGTCATGTGGTATCTATTACACTGACAATAAAAAACAATACATACCCAACAAAAAAGACAATACATGATGTCATGACAAACACATTCAACTGTGATGAATACAGGCTACTACTCCTCACTCTTCCATGCTTGAGCCCTTGAATCTCGCAAGCATCAAACTGATCATCAATCACATTTCAGTACTTTAAATCTACCTGGTCCGAATGATGGGAATAATTCAGTATATGTATGTTCATTACATTAATACTACAGATATTGACCATGTTGTCTTGATTATGTTTTATTAGTCTTCAAGAAAGCATAAATAAATCTTAAACACTATGTAACTTTTCAAACCACCTGGATAAGAAAAACAAGAAACATAGTCAATGTTAGTCAATGTTCAACTAAATATTAATGACTTTGGTAAATTCCAGAGAACAGAGCATGGCCATGATAGTGACTATGCCATGCGATACACATCTGAAAATCCTAAGCCAAGTTTAAACGGACCAAACTAGGCCACTGTCTATGCTAAATGCTTTGATGCAGTTGGTTTATGGACACTTCTCTTCCATCTGTCCCATTAGGCCGTCATGTTAGCTGTCAGTTTAAAATGCACTATGAAATACTATTGGGCTATTCCATACCCAACTTACACAATGAAATACTATTTGTCTGTCCCTGACCAAACTTACACAATCTTTTGTGATGGCTTCTGGCTTTGCTTTTTTACTTGGTATACTGGGTTGGTTCCACTGAAAGAAAGTTGTATGATACTGACCGCAAATTGTTTCTAGCTTTTCCATCTCGATTTGCAATGCTGATGGTTTGGTTTACTTGCCGTTTGATTTGTTAGGCTCGGGCTGCGAAATTGGGTTCACAGATCCAAGACACCTTCAAGCAGATGAACACTGCAGCAACGGAACTTGAATGCTTCCAAGAGTTACAGAAACAAGAACAGATGGCTGGTGCCTATCGTGTGAGAAATTTGGCTGAAGAAGTGAATAAACAGAAAGCATTAGAGCGTACTCTCCAAAGCCGCTACGGTGATCTGTTGTCTGGTTACCAGAGGATCCAAGAACAGCTCGAGGAGCACAAGAGTCAACTTAAGCTACAGGAGGAGGCAATGGAGGCAGAAAATCGTGCTAAAGACGAGGCAATGGAGGCAGAGAATCGTGCTAAAGAGGAGGCAGAAAGATGTGCGAAAGAGGAGGCAATGGAGGCAGAGAATCGTGCTAAAGAGGAGGAGGCTGCAGCTCAAAATCGTGCTGCCGAGGAAGAAAATGAGCGGAAGAGTCATAGTGTTGACGAGGAATCAGCACAGATTACTAGGGTTACTGATGAAGAACCTGCAGGAAGGAAAGAAGACAATGGGGATCGGATGGATATGGACAATGCAGATGTAAATTGTGAACTCGTGGACCCTACTCCTGCAGTACCCGACACTCTGACTAACGATGAGGCTTCAGTTCAACAGAGTACTTCCAGTGCTCAAAGTGGTGATGATGTTACAACGAAGGACGGGGCTTGTGACAAGGTTGACTCGTCAAAATCAGATGGTCTTGAGAATGCAGATAGTAGCATGGACAAGGTTGACTCGTCAAAACCAGATGGTCTTGAGAATGCAGATAGTAGCATGGATGTTGATACTGGTAGTCAGGATGTTCTTGCGACCGGTGCTACGAGTACAGATGTAGGAAACACTGCCTTATCTTCAGATCAAGCTACCTCGAATGAAGAGAACAATGCTGTTCCTGAATAAAATATCTTTACATACCTCATCTTCGATGGGACAACATGATGAAGGCTACCAAGCATAGAGAGGATGTCAGGTGCAAAGTGTGAAATCTGTATGTGTTGTTAACATTGTTGACGGAAGACCAGGCTACCAGAAGTTACCCAGTAAAGCAAATTGAGTGTTCAAAGTTGTAGAGTAAAAACTTTTCTCTCCGTCTGAAGACTAGCTTGATGTACCATGTTGATTTTGTCATTGTTCGATGGTCCATCTTCTGTTTCTGTTAATTTTCTGACTATAGTCAGCTTAGCTGTTTCGTGCACACATTCATTTTTGAATTGGAGTTTCTACTTCTACATAGTATCCAAGAAAGAACCATGTAGGTTTCCATAACCAATATTGTTAAAACAATCATAATTCAGCTTATTTGAACAGCTGGTTCTATGCTTCCTTCCATGAAGAGCCCTCTCATTAGCAGCAATCCAGCGGCCAGGCAACTCAACACTTGGGTTCTCCCATGGGCTTTGGCTCGGTTGGGAATCAGCGGCCAAGCACAACCAGGGAAGAGACCATTCCTGACATGACCAAGACCTCTGACTACGAGGAGCTGATGAGTACCATTAATACAACTCATGATGAGAAAGATGATCTGATCAAATGCACAAATCCTTGTGGTGGGGAAGGGTCTGAACCGATTCCAATGGAGGACCATGATGTGAAAGAGAGCGATGATGAACTGGAGTTCAGAATTCACCAAACTTTCCATTAATCACAACGGATGCTATCGTGCAGAGCCCCGATCGGATCAGTACCGCTAGACTAGCTCCTCCCTTAGGACACAACGGTTATAGAGAGACGTTACAGGTACAGTCTACAGTTTGTACAGATACAGACACGATACAATACATACAGCTTAACATCCCCTGCAGTCTGAACATCGGTGGGCACAATGTTCAGACTGAATCTGAAATCCAAAAACACAGCCGTGGGCAATCCTTTGGTAAATATATCAGTAAATTGCAAAGACGTAGGAACATGTAGTACTTTCACCTCGCCAAGAGCAACTCGATCCCTGACGAAGTGGAGGTTGATCTCCACATGTTTCGTGCGTTGGTGTTGGACGAGATTCGATGACAGATACATGGCGCCGACGTTGTCGCAGTAGATGATGGTTGCTCGGCGAGGTGGGCGACGAAGTTCCGTCGACAGTTGCCGCATCCAGCACGATTCTGCAATGCAGTTCGCCACCACTTTGTACTCCGCTTCCGCACTCGATCGAGACACCGTCGGCTGTCGCTTGGAAGACCACGACACCAAGTTCTGTCCGAGGAAGACACAGAATCCAGAGGTGGATTATCGGGTATTCGGCGCGTCGCTATAGGCACCAAATCATGTGCAGGAGATCGAAAAATCTGAAGACCGTAATGCGATGTGCCTTTCAGGTATCGCAACACGCTTGACAAGCTGGTAGTGGGAGGTCACTGGAGCATGCATGAACAGACAGATTTGTTGCACGGTGTAGATATATCGGGTCGGGTGAGTGTCAAATATTGGAGAGCTCTCGCGATACTACGGTACACAGAAGGATTAGGGAATAGTGTGCCATCAGCAGCAGATAATTTGGCTCGAGTGTCAATAGGCGTGGGGATGGGGTTGCAATGCAACATGTTTGCACGATCAAGAGGCTCAAGGATGTACTGTTGTTGTGAGAGAAAAAGACCCGAATCATTTTTGTGGACATTGATCCCGAGAAAATAGTGGAGTTCACCAAGATCAGATATGGAAAATTCTTTTTGCAGGGAGGAAATAATGGCACGAAGAAGAGTGTGTGAATTGGCAGTTAAAATGATGTCGTCGACATATAAAAGCAAATAGGCAATTTGATCACCGTGGTGAAGAATAAAAAGGGAGGAATCACTTTTTGACGCTACAAATCCAAGGGAGAGAATAAAGGTGGTAAAGCGGTGAAACCATTGACGTGGAGCTTCTTTGAGGCCATACAAGGATTTATTGAGTCGATAAACGTGGTGAGGAAAATTAGGGTCAGAAAAACGAGATGATTGTTGGCAAAAGACAGTTTCCTCAAGATTACCGTGTAAAAAAACGTTCTTGACGTCGAGTTGATTGATGGCCCATCCCTGAGATGTGGCAAGGGAGAGAACGACCCGAATTGTTGCAGGTTTAATGACGCGGCTAAAGGTTTCCCCGAATTGTTGCATGTTCAATGACGCAGCTAAAGGTTTCCCCATAGTCAACGACGGCCTGTTGCGTGAAGCCACGTACCACCCACCTCGCCTTGTAGCGTGAGAGACGCATCAAGATGGAGCTTGTGTCCAGTACAAGGCACCAAAGACAACGTATTATTCTGCAACAAAGCATTATACTCGTCTAGCATGGCAGCATGCCAATTGGGGTCTTTTAGGGCTTGGCGATAGGAGGAAGAAAGGGAAGAAATAGTGGTGATGGGGCAGAAAGATTAAACACACGTTTTGGCATTAAAAAGCCCTGTCTTGCTCGGGTGTTCATTCTGTGTACGTTGTTAGGTGGATGTACCAGAACGGCATGGACAGGCAGCGGACGACGTGGCAAGTGTGGAGTGGACGGAGGTGGGCTTGGATGGTGGGATTCAGTAGTGGAAGGTGAAAGCGCGTGGGAGGCAGGCTGAGAGATCGAGGGGGATCCGTTTGATTCGGCGGTGGCCAACGAGCATGGGTCAGGTGTGGGTCAGACTGGTTGTTCGACGATCATGAGGTGGATGTCGCGGTAGGTGGGATACGGGGTGGCAGTTGATCCAGGAAGCGGGTCCCAGAGTATATTGGCTCCAGATTAGCTGTGGGGGGCGAAGCTGAGGTGTTTGGTGTGGCGGATTCAGTTGGAATATACAGGAAAATGGATTTGTCAAAAGTGACGTGCCAAGAAATAAAAACTCAGCGTGTATCAAAGGTCGAAGCATCTATATCCCTTGTGCTCTCGCGGGTAACCGATGAAGACGCAACATTTGGACCTAGAACTGAGTTTATGCGGTGATGTGGCATAGAGGTTTGGGAAGCACAAGCAACCAAAGGTTCTGAGGTGATTGTAGGTTGGGTGTTGGCCAAAAAGGAGGAAATACGGCGTCGCGTGATTGATGACACGAGAAGGGCGGAGATTAAGGAGATGGATGGCGGTGTGGAGGGCGTCGACCCAAAAAGGGCCTGGTAGGTTGGTTTGAACAAATAATGTCCAGATGACATCGTTTGTGTTCGAATTAATCTTTTGGCCTTCCCATTTGTGGTGACGTGTGGGGGCAGGAGAGGCGATAGGAGACGCCGTTGGCAGATAAAAAGGAACAGAGATCGGTGTTGATGAACTCGCCTCTGTTGTCGCACTGCACACATCGGATCACGACTTGAAATTGAGTTTTAATATAAGCGAAGAAGCATTGAAGAGTGGAAGAGGTGTCAGATTTGTTGCGGAGTGGAAACGTCCATGAGTAATAAGAAACGTCCATGAGTAATGAGAGTAGTCATCCAAAATCACTAAGTAATATTCATAACCAGAAAAACTTGAAATCGGCGATGTCCAGAGATCACAATGAATAAGCTGAAAGGGGGGCAGAGGTAGAACTAGAAGAAAGTGAAAATGGTAGCCTAGGTTGTCGACCAAGTTAGCAAGCCGCACAAAGTGAGGTGCTGTCCGGTTTATTACAAGAATCTAGACAATTATGAGAAAATTTGGAGAGGCTATCAGCTCCGGGATGACCAAGTCGTCAATGCCACAAATCACGTGTGGTGGTGACAGTCAGGGTAACCGCAGAAGGCGCAAGATCTCCGATGAAAGGGTAGAGGTCACCGCTGCTACTAGATCTTAGAATAAAGTTCCGCGTAGCCAGATCCTTCGCACAAAAGCCAAATGGGTCAAACTCAATTGAACAATGATTATCCTCAGTAAATTTCTGCACAGAGATTATAGTTTTGACAACAGAGGGAGAATAAAGGACATGGTTTAGATGGAAAGGATGAGAGGTGAGAGTAGTGTTGCCGACAGAGCAAATAGGAATCTTAGACCCAAGGCCAACTATGATGCCATTCGAATTAATGTTTACAGAAGAATAAGACGGGGTTAAGATACCTCGAGTGTTGGTGACGTGGGAAGTAGCTCCTAAATCCATGACCCACTCGGGCTGGGGGTGGCATAGCTCGGGGCGTTGTGGAACATGGCGCTGTAGTCAAAGGAGTGTTGGGGCAGCTGAGCGAACACCGTCTGTTGCGCAGGAGCATGCTGGATGAGTGGGTACGACTGGTCCCGGTTGCTAGGGCGCGGTCCTAGAACGCCGGCGGCATTGGGCGGCACCCACTATTGAGGACGAGGGTGCTAAAATTTAGGCTGTGGCTGGTAGCCAACAGGGGCACTGCCATACCCCGGCTGCTGGCCGTACCCAAGTTGGTTGTCGTAGCCCTGGTAGTAGCCGCCACGACCGCCACCATCACCGCGCCCACGGCCACGCCCGTGGTCACCACCGTCGTTGAAGCGCCGCAGTTGCCGCAGCCCTGCTGTCCGTAGCCATAGCCCTGCTGGTGCAGACACGGCCTTGCTGGCCACTGTGAGTGCAGTCCCACGTGAGGTGGATGGGCGCGTCGCAGGTTTAGCAGGTGCGTGTCGTGGTGGGAGCGCTGCCATTGGTGGCATGCAGGATCTGCGGAGTGCCCTTGGATTTCGCATTTGCCTTGATCTCGACGAGCTACAGCTGAGACTGAGTCTGCAAGAAGGAGGGGAAGTGTTTCAGCGACTCCAGGACCTTGATGGCTCAATGCACGGCGCCCAGAAAAATGCTTGATGGCGGTGTTGATGTAGAGCTCGTTGGGAACCACAAGAGGAAGGTATGATGAGAACAGCAGCAAGTTTCCCTGAGTTATGAAACAAAGGTTTAATCGAACCAGTAGGAGCAAGGAAACACCCCAAAGGTGTTACTAGCTGAGCTTTGGCAGGGCACACTACTGGTGCTAGTAGTAACGTGGAGACCTGCACAACACAACCACATAACTTTTTCCCCAACTTGCGATGAGGTTGTCAATCTCACCATGTTTTGTGGAAAACAAAGGGTTAAACGTATCGAATGGAAAGAAGTAATAGTTTATAGAAAGTAAACACAAAGAAGTAAATAGTTGTAGATTGTATGTAAAGAAAAGGACCGGGATCCATAGTTCACTAGAGGTGGCTCTCCTTAAGATAGATAACATGCTGGGTGAACAAATTACAGCGGGGCAATTGACAAACACCGAGAAAGCAATACATGCATATACTAATCATCTTGACTCCTTTGAGACTTGATTAGGCATTACAACATTATACATAGACCGCCATTCAACTGCATCTATGACTAATAATCCACCTTCAGGTTATCATCTGAACCCCCTCCAGTATTAAGTTGCAAGCAACAGATTATTGCTTTACGAACTGCGTGTAAAGTAAACAATACGATTGTTCTATGAACAAAGGATTGTTGTATTCTCCCTAGTAGCAACAGCACATCTAGTACCTTAGAGATTTCTGTCACTTCCCCAGATTACTAGAGGCATGAACCCACTATCGAGCATAAATACTAACTCTTGGAGTTGCTAGCATCTACTCGGCCAAGATAGCTACTAACGACGGAAAGCATGCAAGATCACAAATAACAAAGACATGATAGAATCAATAATCAATCTGAAATAGCATCTCAATATCCATCGGATCCCCGCAAACATAACATGCAGAATTACAAATAGATGATCTTGATCATGAACGGAGCTCACAAGATCTAAACATGAAAGCACAAAGGAGGAGAACCAGCCATCTAGCTACAACATGGATCCGTAGTCCAATGATGAACTACTCACGCATCACACCGGAGGCTTGCATGGTGATGAAGAAGGCCTCCAGGGTGAATTCCCCTCTCCGGCAGGGTCCCGGGAAGAGCTTCAGATCCCTCCCGATCTAGGGATGGAGATGACGGCGGCTACAGACTCTTTCGTGGATTTTTGATCGGGCGCTTAGGGTTTTCGTCCTGAGGGCAATATATAGGCGGAAGGAGAGGCCGAGGGGGTGCTGGGAGCGGCCACACCACCCCCTGGCATGGGCCAGGCCTGGCCGCGCGGCCAGGTGGTGTGGTGCCCCCTGGCCCCTCTCCGTCTCGTCCTCTGGCATCTCATGACTTCCGGAAAAAAGGCACTTTGGCTTTTGTCCCGTCCAATTCCGAGAATATTCATTTTCTGACTTTCCTGGAACTAAAAATAGCAAAAAACAGGCAGCTGGCACTGTGGCTCTTGTTAATAGGTTAGTCCAAGAAATCATATGAAAATTACTCCAAAGTTGGAACAAAACACAAGAAAGTGGATAAAACCAAGCATGGAACATCAAAAATTATAGATACATTTGCAATGTATCAACATCCCCAAGCTTAACTCCTGCTCATCCTCGAGTAGGTAAGTGATAAAAAGAAAGAATAATTTTTGAGGTGACATGCACCATCAAAGACTTGATCAAAGTATTTGTAAAACATTCAAAGCTGGGATCATAATACTTCAATCATAACATGAAAGACAAAGTTCTAGCAATAAGACAAAGAAACTATGATGCAACATGAAAATGCACAAACAAAAGATTCATGAATAACAATGCTTTGCAAGACGTTTATTTATTTCACATAAAGAAAACATAGCATAATAGCATTCAACTTGTCCCTCATAGAGTAGCAAATATAAATGCATAGGACACCTTCAAAGTTCATAAGAGTGACTAGATACAATAGTTTTAAAAAAGCAATATCAAAGTATGCATCAATCAACTAGTCTTGGGACAATGCACATAGAACTAAGAATGGCCACTATGCTCTCAAAGTAAGTGCATAAAGATAGAAGGTGGAGACTCAATGTAATGATGGAAGAAAAGCCTTTGTAAAAGGAAGTAGGGATTCAAGTCTCATAAAGAGCTTCCAAAAATTATGGTACTTGTAGCTTTCATCTCTCATTGCCCCTATCATAAGCATCTTGAAGTGGTTAAGGTTAAAGTGACACAACTAAGAGGATATGCTTGACAAGTTATAAACCGAAATCTCATGCCCCTTACTTACGAAGACCGATCCTCATGCTACTCAACTTCAGTCACGAGTAAGCTCTTGTCATTGTAAGTACATGTGTATCATTAAGAACCGCCAACGGGGTACCCCTTGCACATGATACATGAGCTTTCCCATAATCAAAATGACAAGGCAAGCAGACAATGAGCATCTCAGCGATCTTTTTATTTGCTATTTGCATAGGTTTTTATTGAGGATGCTTCATAGAGTGCTCATTATGGTGATGCTGCAAGTTTCCACCATGATTAGGCATGGCTTAGGCTAGCAGCCCAGGCGTTTCTCTAACACACATACAAACTCCATGATCTTACAAGTTCCACTTCTATTTCACACCGCCGAGATCCGTAAGCAAAAGAACATGATATCAACGGGGTACAAAGTACAAGTGCAATGTTGAAAGTGTTCCCCATGGTACATGGTTCTGCTAATTTCAACTTATAAAGCGCAAGCATATACGCAACAAAGAAGGACCCGGTGGTTCAAGTTTATTAGATGCAAAAAAGTAAAGTGTGCCATAAAGTTCGTGAGAGCTTTAATCACTAGTTTTCTCATAACAAGTTTAATTTGGAAGGTAAACAAAAGCATGAATATACTTGGAATAGCATAAACTAGTAGGTAGGTATGGTGGACTCTTTCGAATAACTTGGTTTAGGAAGTTGGATGCATGAGTGGAACTCATACTTGGTTGTGGAGGCTAGCAAAAGACTGGGAGCGACAAACTAAGAGAGCAATAATGGTCATAATCATGCAGAGCGACAAAACATCATTGATCAAAGCATAAAGTGATACTACAAGTTGAAAACTAAAGGATCATAAAGGCTATGGTTACTTGATATAGTCATAACATGGTGTGAGCATGTGCCAAGTCAACCCAAATAAAACATCAAAGGAGAATACCACTATACTATGCTAAAACAACGCATGATTCATCCAAGGCACATTAAGCAATCTCAATTGTTTATAAAAAGTCATGCTACAACAAAGAATACTAAGCATAAAGCCAAAACAATATCAAGCATGGCATGACGAAGCATAGGTCACAGTCAAAAACAAGCTCTTTTTACCACATAAGCATGAACTTTCCTACTCTTTTCCAAACCAAACCAAACTATTTGCAAACCAATGTATGAAAGAGGGGGTCCAACCAATTTATTCAGAAAACTAAGAAAACCAAAGCAAACGAAAAACCAAAATGAAAACAAAAAAGAAGACGCTTCAAGAAAAACACAACTATGCATGAAACAATAAAAATGAAGCGTTTGGAAGAAACCTTGGATTTTTATTGATGAAGAAGGGGATGCCTTGGGCATCCCCAAGCTTTGACGCTTGTACTTCTTGGATATTTCTTGGGGTGACACGCGTGGCATCCCCAAGTTTGAGCTTTAGTCCATCCTTCATCTCATTACTCATTCCTTCCATACACCTGAAATTTTTCCTTCATACAAAACTTCACACAATCTTTATTAGCAACATTAGTGCACTCAAGATAATAAGTCTTAAGGTTAAGTTCTAACACCAAATAAACTTCCA
This sequence comes from Avena eriantha, assembly GCA_910589775.1. NCBI lineage: Eukaryota > Viridiplantae > Streptophyta > Magnoliopsida > Poales > Poaceae > Avena > Avena eriantha. Next base: position 233,996,237 of record OU342742.1, on the reverse strand, counting down.
TTAGAACACTATATACTGTAGCACTCCTCTCAAAAAGCTCAATTCTCCAAAAGAACTTAAGAAGGAACCAACAAGAAGCAAATGCAGAAAATTGCAGAAATCTGTCAAAACAGACCAGCAGGTAAACACGAATTTTTTCGAAGACCTTCTGTTGCTCAAATCAAAAGGTGTTGAACTAACGAAAGTTAGATAACAATCTGGGGAAGAAGCAGAAAAAGTCATGCCTCGAAAAGACGTTCAGAGATTTTACACGAATTTTTACGGTGAAGCACAGAAATCTGTTTCGGGACAACAACTTTCCCAATCATTACTTCTCTCTCATTAGAGGTTCTCTTGGCACAAAAAGCAAATAAAAAGGATAAGGAGAGGTTATTACAGAGGTAATAACTTCTAAGACTCATCTAAAACTTTTGGGTTATCTCCCAATAAGTACTTTTCTTTAATGCCTTTAAGTTAGGCATAAGAAGCAAGAAAAAGAATCAAGTATTCTCAAATGAAGAAGCATTAAGACCAAATTTTGTTTTCATAGGAGAAGAAAAATAAATCTTTTCTCTCTTTTTAGGGAAGTGTTCTATACCTTTCTTGAGTGGGAGTTGATATTTAATGGTGCCTTCTTTCATATCAATGATGGCACCAACAGTTCTAAGAAAAGGTTTTCCCAAAGTAATAGGACAAGAAGCATTGTATTCAACATCGAAAACATAGAAATCAACGGGGACATAGGAATTGTTAACCATAATAAGAATATCATTAAGACTCCCCGTGAGTTTCTTTTTAACATTATCATCAAGTGGGACATTCAAATAGCAATCTTTAAGAGGAGGCTAATCAAGCATATCATAAATCCTTCTAGGCATAATAGAAACACTACTATCAAGATCACACAAAGCTTTGAAATCAAAGTCATTCACTTTCATATTAATTATGGGTTCCCAACCATCCTCTTGTTTTATAGGAATAGAAGCTTTATGTTTCATCTTTTCTTCTTTAATCTTTATGAGAGCATCAGTAATGTGTTTTGTAAAGGCCATGTTCATAGCACTAGCATTAGGACTTCTAGCAAGCTTTTGTAGGAACTTAATAACTTTATAGATATTGCAACCATCAAGATCAAAATCAAATTTATCATCTAAAGTAGTAGAACTATTACTAGCCTCAACACTAGTGGTGGTAATAGTAGAAACACTAATGTTTCTAGCAATTTCATCTTCTCTTTCCCACTTGGCATGTAATTCAGCTAATAGTCTAACATTTTCATCAATTCTTACTTGTATGGCATTAGTAGCTGCAAAGGGATTCTCATTAGTTTTAGGTTTAGCAGCCATTTTATTCAAAGAAGATTGAGCTTGAGCCAAAGATGCTATATTTCTTTTAGCATTAGAGAGTTTTTCCTCAATAGTTTTATTGAAAGCAGTTTGTTTACTAATAAACTCTTTAAGCATAACTTCAAGTTCAGAGGGAGCACTCCTATTATTGTTGTAAGAATTTCCATAAGCAATACCATTGTTGGGAGGATATGGCTTATAATTGTTGTTACCAAAATTGTTCCTATAAGCATTATTTCCAAAGTTATTATTTCTTATGAAGTTCACATCAACTTGCTATTCTTGAGCAACCAAAGAAGCTAAAGGAACATTATTTGGATTAATATGGGCTTTCCCATTAACAAGCATAGACATAATAATATCAATCTTATCACTCAAGGAGGAGGTTTCCTCAACAGAATTTACCTTCCTACCTTGTGGAGCTCTCTCAGTATGCCATTCAGAACAATTAACCATCATATTGTCCAGAAGTTTTGTTGCAGCACCCAAAGTGATGGTCATAAAGGTACCTCCAGCAGCAGAATCCAATAGGTTCCTTGAAGAATAGTTCAATCCTGCATAAAAAGTTTGGATGATCATCCAAGTAGTCAGTCCATGAGTGGGACAATTCTTTACCAAAGATTTCATTCTTTCCCAAGCTTGAGCAACATGTTCATTATCAAGTTGTTTAAACTTCATTATTTCACTTCTCATGGAAATAATCTTAGTAGGAGGATAGTATTTTTCAATAAAAGCATCTTTGCACTTAGTCCAAGAATCAATACTATTCCTAGTTAAGGAATTCAACCATTCTTTAGCTTTTCCTATCAAAGAGAAAGGAAACAATTTCAGTTTAATAATATCACCATCTATATCCCTATGCTTTTGCATCTCACAAAGTTTAACAAAGTTATTTAGATGGGAAGCAGCATCTTCATTACCAATACCAGAAAATTGTTCTCTCATAACAAGATTGAGCAAAGCAGGTTTTATCTCAAAGAAAGTATTTTTAGCCACAGGTGGAGCAATAGGTGTGCTCATAAAATCATTGTTGTTGGTGCTAGTGAAGTCACACAACTTAGTGTTTTCAAGAGTAGTCATTTTTTGGGGTTTTCAAATAAGAAAGCAATCTAGTAAAACTAATTTTTTTGTGTTTTTGAATAACAAAACAAGCAAACAAAGCAAAAAAGAAAACTAAACAAAACAAAAACAACAAAGTAAAAAGATTGGTTATGAGGGACTTCCCTTGTGAAGATGTCCTTGACTCCCCGGCAACGGCGCCAGAAAAATGCTTGATGGCTCAATGCACGGCGCCCAGAAAAATGCTTGATGGCGGTGTTGATGTAGAGCTCGTTGGGAACCCCAAGAGGAAGGTATGATGAGCATAGGAGCAAGTTTTCCTCAGTTATGAAACCAAGGTTTAATCAAACCAGTAGGAGCAAGGAAACACCCCAAAGGTGTTACTAGCTGAGCTTTGGCAGGGCGCACTACCGGTGCTAGTAGCAACGTGGAGACCTGCATAACACAACCACAGAACTTTGTCCCCAACTTGCGATGAGGTTGTCAATCTCACCGTGTTTTGCGGAAAACAAAGGATTAAACGTATCGAATGGAAAGAAGTAATAGTTTGCAAAAAGTAAACACAAAGAAGTAAATAGTTGTAGATTGTATGTAAAGAAAAGGACCGGGATCCATAGTTCACTAGAGGTGGCTCTCCTTAAGATAGATAACATGCTGGGTGAACAAATTACAGCGGGGCAATTGACAAACACCGAGAAAGCAATACATGCATATACTAATCATCTTGACTCCTTTGAGACTTGATTGGGCATTACAACATTATACATAGACCGCCATCCAACTGCATCTATGACTAATAATCCACCTTCAGGTTATCATCCAAACCCCCTCCAGTATTAAGTTGCAAGCAACAGATTATTGCTTTATGAACTGCGTGTAAAGTAAACAATACGATTGTTCTATGAACAAATGATTGTTGTATTCTCCCTAGTAGCAACAGCACATCTAGTACCTTAGAGATTTGTCACTTCCCTAGATTACTAGAGGCATGAACCCACTATCGAGCATAAATACTAACTCTTGGAGTTGCTAGTATCTACTCGGCCAAGATAGCTACTAACAACGGAAAGCATGCAAGATCACAAATAACAAAGACATGATAGAATCAATAATCAATCTGAAATAGCATCTCAATATCCATCGGATCCCCGCAAACACAACATGCAGAATTACAAATAGATGATCTTGATCATGAACGGAGCTCACAAGATCTAAACATGAAAGCACAAAGGAGGAGAACTAGCCATCTAGCTACTACATGGATCCGTAGTCCAAGGATGAACTACTCACGCATCACACCGGAGGCTTGCATGGTGATGAAGAAGGCCTCCAAGGTGAATTCCCCTCTCTGGCAGGGTGCTGGGAAGAGCTTCAGATCCCTCCCGATCTAGGGATGGAGATGACGGCGGCTACAGACTCTTTTGTGGATTTTTGATTGGGCGCTTAGGGTTTTCGTCCTGAGGGCAATATATAGGAGGAAGGAGAGGCCGAGGGGGTGCCGGGAGCGGTCACACCACCCCTGGCACGGGCCAGGCCTGGCCGCGTGGCCAGGTGGTGTGGTGCCCCCCTGGCCCCTCTCCGTCTCGTATTCTGGCATCTCATGACTTTCGGAAAAATAGGCACTTTGGCTTTTGTCCCGTCCAATTCCGAGAATATTCATTTTCTGACTTTCCTGGAACCAAAAACAGCAGAAAATAGGCAGCTGGCACTGTGGCTCTTGTTAATAGGTTAGTCCAAGAAATCATATGAAAAGTGCTCCAAAGTTGGAACAAAACACAAGAAAGTGGATAAAACCAAGCATGGAACATCAAAAATTATAAATACATTTGCAATGTATCAGACCTCCTACTGCATGTTGAAGCGGTCGTCGAGCCTGTCAATGAGCCGCATCATGAGTTTATTGTCGCTGACAGGGCACCGATGTCCGCCAGCTTGTCGGCGAGCTCCTTGATCTTTCGGCAGTAGGCCGACACGGACGTGGCGTTCTAGAATTCCTTGGAGAGGTGGATCTCGCGCGCCTCCGTGTTCTCGGTGAAGAAGTGTTGCAGGGGCTGCCAGGCAATGTAGGCGGTGTTGTCCGCCATGAGGATGATGTCGAAGATCATCCAGAGATGGTGGTGTAGATCCAGAGCATGATGTCGACATCCGCCGAGCGCCACGCCTGGTTGCCAGGTGCAGTGAGGTCTCCTCCTCGACGTGCTCACGGATGTTGTACTTGGTTAGGACAAAGAGAAACATGTTGCACCACTTGTTGTAGTTCCTGGTGGTAGCGTCGAGCTTGAACTTGAGGTACTTGATGATATCGACACCATTGGTGGTGGGAGGGGATGGTAGCAGCTGGAGGGTGGTGTTGGCAAGGTGGCTGGCAAGAGGGAGCGCGTCAATGACAGCGTCGTCGGATCTATAGGGTGAAGCTCTTGGAGGAAGAAGGGGATCGGCTCTAATACCAAACTGGAGTTTAGAATTCACCACACTTTCCATCAATCACAATGATTACATATAAATACATGAGTAGATGCAATCGTGAAGAGCCCCAACCGGATTAGTACCGCTAGACTAGCTCCTTCCTAAGACTAGGACACGACAGTTACAAAGAGACGCTACAGGCAGAGTATACAGTTTGTACAGATACAAACATGATACCATACATACAGCTCAACATGATGGTGGTGAGGGTGACAATCTCCCCGTGGTTCTATGTAGTCTTGCAATTGGAGAAGGAGGAGATTCTAGCACCACACACTCATTTCTGTGTTGATATGTGGCGACTGGCGAAGGGTTTCAAGAGAGATGCTAACTTGCGAATGCACATGAGGGGCCATGGAGCTGAGTACAAGACTCCTGTAGCTCTTGACAAACCCATGAGAGATTATGGCTCAGATTATACACCAGTTAAAGCATCTCTAGCAACCCCTTATCCGTCCGGCCTATAAAACGCGTATACGGGCCAAGAAAAGCTCGTTTTTCCCGTCCGTGCGGGTTGGGGTGGAACAAACCCCTTATATTCAAACCACAAAAGATAATGTTCTTTTTTTATCATCCACATATACGGTGTCTGATCAAGTGCAAATCGCGCGAACCCTCAAAACTAAAACAGAAATGATAGCAATTAAACAAATCCATCCATAGTAAATATTCAGACATGACATTTAAGCAAGTTTAACACATCTTGTGCCAACCACGTCCCACAAGAGCATCCAAAATATTACACATCACCATAAACAATGATGATCATCAAGCATCACCACCACCACACTAGCCGGAGCATCATCACTAGAAGGAGCATCCATCCTAGGCCGAGCATGGCATCTTCCCTTCGTCACTTCCCTCCGCATGTCCATGATGTCCCTCCTTGCATCATAATGCCACCCTATAGGGGTGTCATTCATGATGCTTCGGTCCATGAACATGATCTTCTTTTCCTCGGCACGGATCTTTTCCATGGCCTTGTTTTTCTCTCCTCCACGGCTACCTTGTGCAAGCTATCTTCCCGGAGTGCTTCCCATCTTGCTTGCTTCTCAAGAATTCTCTTCTCGGCCAAGGACATTTTTGCTTAAAATGTCTCGGCCACCATGATAAGGGGTGGCCCGATCTTCTCAGCAAGCTCTTGTCGATGATGATGGTGGATGATAGATAACTAGTGTGTAGCTATGATCTCTCCCGCTCGAACCCTGATGCCAATGCAACAGCTCTCGAACCTTGTAGGATATTCACAACACCACACCCTTGCTCACACAGTTGTTGACCATGAACGGTAGTTTGCAATCTACTAATTCCCAATGGAACAACAGATCACACTCAATTGCAATTGGTAGAATTCGATCACAGGGTAATTCCAGAGGTTCTATAAAAGAAACAACTCCAAAATAATTTTAACATGGTCTAAAGCTAACTTGGTGTGGCACCCCATCTATTTAAGAGTCTAGGGGGGCGGCGGCCTAAGGTGGGATCCGAGTTGGTCCCACCCAACTACGATACAAACCAACTCATAGTGGGTTCAGCCACATGACTCTGTCATGGCAGAGTTTTAGTCGGGTTCTCTGCCGCGGCAGCGTGCCGTGGTAGAGTTGGACTCTGTTTTCCTACCGCGGCAGCCTGCCGTGGCAGAGAACTGATGCTTTTCTCTGCCGCAGCAGAGAACTTGCTCCTCTTGTTGATCTTTGTCTTGGACAGCTCCTTGCACTTCCTTCCTCTCCTCCATCACGCATTCTTCATTGATCAACACTCCATGTTCCATTAGCTCCTCGCTCCTTGCTATGCCTTCTTCTCCCAAGTACCTGATCATACAATAATTCAAAGACTTAGGTAGTATAAAATTCTCATTAATTAAAACACCAGGTTCATTAAGAAACAAGTTCACCTGTTGTTCTAGTAGCTTAGCACGAGCTCTTGTAATTGGTCTAATCCTTATCTCATTGGATTGATCTTTCTTTGCAGCAATTGGAACATCATCATTAGCAATTGGGGTAGGTGTAACTGTAGGGATGTCCTCATCATCTCCCCCCTTCAAAAGGCGTCGACCTCGACGCTCCAAGGTCTTCTCCGACATATGGTGATAAATCAGCAACATTGAAGTTGTTGCTAACTCCACCAAACTCCTCAATAGGTATATCAACCGAATAGGCATTATCATTAATTTTGGCTAACACCTTTTAAGGACCAGCACCACGTGGCTTCAACTTGGACTTGCGAAGTAGTGGAAATCTGTCCTTGCGCAGATGCACCCAAACCATGTCTCTAGGCTTAAACAACACTCCCTTCCTTGCTTGATTCCTTGCAGTAGCAATGTTCTTGCCTTTCTTCTCAATAGCCTCTCTAGTCTTCTCATGAATTTTCTTCACATAATCAGCACGTTTTGATGCCTCCATATCAACTATCTCATGTAATGGCAAAGGCAACATATCAAGTTGCGTCAATGGCTTGAAGACATACACCACCTCAAAAGGACAAAGATGAGTAGTGGAATGCACATCCCTATTGTATGCAAACTCAATATGTGGCAAACACTCTTCCCACTCCCGCGGATTCTTTTTTATCATAGTCCTTAGCAGTTGTGACAATGTTCGATTCACCACCTCCGTTTGACCATCTGTTTGGGGATGACATGTAGTACTGAATAGCAGCTTCGTTCCTAGCTTCCTCCATAAGGTCTTCCAAAAGTAGCTCATGAACTTCACATCACGGTCAGAAACAATCATCTTAGGTACTCCATGTAATCTCATGATGTCCCTGAAAAACAGGTTAGCAACATGCGGCGCATCGTCGCTTTTGTGACAGGCAATAAAATGAGCCATCTTAGAGAACCTATCCACTACCACAAATATTGAATCATGACCCCTCTGAGTTTTAGGTAGACCTAGCACAAAATCCATACTAATGTCTTCCCATGGAGTAGTAGGTGTAGAGAGAGGTGTATACAAACCGTGATGCTTCAGCTTGGATTTTGACTTGTGGCATGTAATACATCGGCTCACAAATCTGTACACATCACGCCTCATCTTGAGCCAATAAAAATGATCAGCAAGCATGAGCAACGTCTTCTCACGCCCAAAATGACCCATCAAACCACTAGCATGTGATTCCTGCACTAAGAACAAATGCAACAACGATTCTGGAATACATAGTTTGTTAGCTCGAAACAAATATCCATCATGTATATGATACTTATCCCATGAGTTTCTAAGAGCACACAAATGATATGGTTCAGCAAAATCATGGTCAGTTGCATAAAGTGCACAAATAGCTTCTAATCCAGGAATTTTAACATCAAGATTGGTTAATAGCATGTTCTTCCTAGATAAAGCATCAACAACATTCTCTTTTCCCTTCTTATATTTAATGATGTAAGGAAAATACTCAATAAACTCAACCCATTTAGCTAATCTTCTACGCAAGTTTGATTGAGCTTTCAAGTATTTCAATGCTTCATGATTAGAATGTACGATAAATTCCTTTGGCCACAAATAATGTTGCCAAACTTCAAGTACTCTAACAAGTGCATACAATTCTTTATCATAGATAGGATAATTCAAACGACCACTAGTAAGTTTCTTAGAAAAATATGCTATAGGGCGACCCTCTTGCATCAAAACGCCACCAATGCCTATACCACTAGCATCACATTCAACTTAAAATTGCTTCGAAAAATCAGGTAATGCAAGTAATGGTGCAGAAGTAAGGAAACGTTTCAAAGCAATATCTTGGACCGCGCCCCATACAAAAGGAACACCTTTCTTTGTCAAATCATTCAAAGGTGCATCAATGGTGCTAAAATCTTACACAAAGTGCCTATAGAAACCAGCTAAACCATGGAAACTACGCACTTGACTTACATTCATGGGAGTAGGCCAATTCTGAATTGATTCAATTTTAGATTGATCTACCTCTACCCCATTCTTAGATACAACAAATCCCAGAAATATGACCTTATCTTTTGCAAATGTGCACTTCTCAAGATTAGCATACAGTTTATTATCATGCAACACTTGCAAAACTTGTCGGATATGATTACAATGTTAAGTTTCGTTGTGGCTATATATAAGTATATCATCAAAGTAAACAACCACAAAACGACCAATAAAATCTCTCAAAACATGATTCATCAATCGCATGAATGTACTAGGTGCATTAGTAAGACCAAATTTTGTTTTGAAAGCAGTTTTCCACTCATCCCCCTCTTTCATCCTAATTTGATGATAACCACTACGCAAGTCAATCTTAGAGAAAACAACATCACTACTCAATTCATCTAGCATATCCTCTAAGCGTGGAATAGGATGACGATATCGAATAGTAATGTTATTAATCGCTCTACAATCTACACACATGCGCCATGTACCATCTTTCTTAGGCACTAAAATAACAAGAACAACACAAGGGATAAGGAAACACGAATGTACCCTTTATCCAGCAACGCTTGTACTTGCTTTATCTCCTTAGTTTCTTCGGGATTGGTCTTGTAGGGTGCATGGTTGGGAAGTGTGGCACCAGGGATCAAGTCAATTTGGTGTTTAATACCACGCAATGGAGGAAAACCTGCGGATACATCTTCTGGAAACACACCCCCAAAATCCTGCAAAACAGAAGAGACACCAAGAGAAACAAGGGTCATGTTGTTAGAAACCAATACCTTGCCCTTATACATGACCACAGGTGGCATGGCTGTAGGATCATCATGAAATTCTCTCATATCTTCCTTGGTGGCTAATATCAATAGATTAGGCACTCTCTCACTTTTTGTTATATCACTCAATTTAGGCTCGATTACATCAGGAACAATTGTCACACAATCTCGCCGAGCTATAGGACCCTCATGCAAATTCACTTCTATCTTCTGGCGAATCATTCACAATGTCTTGTGGTGTCATTGGCTGCATAGTAATCTTCTTTCCTTTGAATTCCAAGTGATATGTATTGGCTCGGCCATTGTGTTGCACATGGCGATCATAAAGCCAAGGCCGACCCAATACAAGAGGGCAAACAGTCATAGGAACCACATCAAAGTCAATATAATCTTTGTATGGCCCTATTTGAAAATTCACACGTACCATATGATTTACCTTCATCTCACCATTGTTGCTCAACCATTGTATGTAGTATGGCTTGGGATGAGGCAAATATGTCAAATTTAGCTTGGCACATAATTCCTTACCTGCAAGATTTCTGCAGCTACCACCATCAATAATGACCTTGCAAGCTTTGTTAGGTCTAACTAGAGCTTTTGTTTGGAACAAGTTGCAACGCTGAGATTCATCAATTGGTTGCACACTAAGTATCATGAAGATACGACAATAGTTGGTGCACGCTTAGGATAAGCATCGGCACCATCCTCATCATCCTCGTCATCAGCTTCATCTCCACTCTCTACTTCACCTTGTTCATTAACAAACATTACCTTGATGTTTGGAGAATCCTTCTTGTAGTGTCATCTACCTCCACAAGTATGGCACACCACATCGTGAGTACGTGCAGTCGACATATTGGAACCCGTACTAGCAGCAGGAGCAGCGGGCTTCTGAGCATTAGAACCAAACGAAGATGTACTACTGGCTTGGCCGATGGTGTAGGAGTACTAGTAGCAAGTGGCGCCACAGTAGGAGGTGTGGATCTGGCCGAAAAACGGCTGGAAGATGGAAACTAAGCACATGACTTCGCCTCCTCCGCAAGCTGTGACTCGGCCTCTCTAGCATGGTGCAGCAGCTCGTTCATCGTCTCGTACTTGTGATAACGCACAATGCTCTTGATTTGAAGCTTCAAGTTGTTGAGGAAATGCTGCATTGTCATCTCACGGGATTCACGAACATTAGCACGTTGCATAAGCATCTCCATATCCATGTAATACTTATCAACTATCATTGTTCCTTGCCTCAACTGTGTAAGCTTGTCAAACACTGATCGCAAGTAATTGGTGGGGACAAAACGATCCATCATAATGCTCTTCATCTCACACCAATCCATCACATGAAGTTGATTGTCGTTCCTTCTATTCTGCACAATAGCATCCCACCAACGCAAAGCATATCCATCAAATTCTGAGCTACAAGCTTGACCTTCTTGTCTTCTGGATAATCAAACAAACGCCAGAGCTTCTCAATCTTCAACTCCCAAGTAAGATAATCCTCAGGATCAAGAGAGCCACTAAAAGAGGGAATTGAAAACTTGGGCTTGCCCAAACCATCATCAACTTGATTCTGAACACGCTGAGCACGTCCCAATGGAGCATAACCACGAGCATAAGGCGGAGCAGCAGTAGGTGCAGGGGGAATGTCACGTCCCCTGCCACGATGTGGAGCAGCATCAGCCGCACTACCCTCATCAAAATCCTCAAACGCATCATCATGGTGTGGTGCGTGTCCTTGCTGAATTGTCGTCTGAATAGCCTCAATTGAACACTGCAAGGTGGCAAAGTTGACATTCATGGCTGTCAGTTGAGCATGAATATTATTGATTGCTCCAATATTGTGCTCCACTACATCTTGCATATCCTTGATGTTCCCATCAACAGACTCGTGCCAATTAACAAGCTCCTCAAGTGCTTTTTCTGTGACACAACTTCATCATCACTCAAAGACATAATTAGTAGGTTAGTGCAAAAATCAAAATCTGTATGATGGAAACTCTCACAACTCACTCACAACTAACAAGAAAGTTGATCTTACCGTTCCAAAGTGAATAGAGATGCTTTACCAAACGAAATCAAAGACTAATGCACTGATGTGATGAAGTGAATATCGAAGGTATAGAGAACGATCGTAGGGCACATAAGTTATTTATGGTGGAGCTATAGGTATAGTATCCTATCTACACCACAAACAAGTCCTAGTGCTGATCGTACAAAAACCCAAGAAACACACACGTGGAGAAAAACGTGGCAATGCAACTATGAAGGGTGTTGCACTACTCTCGAGAGACACTAGCAAAGCTCAAAGTAAACTGGCACAAGATTGCTCAATCTATCGATGCACAAAGATATCACTAGGCCTCTTGCTCAAATTCTCTTTTTTCACTATTTTTCTTTTCTTTTCTTTTGTATAGCTCTTTTTTCCTTTTCTTTTGCTAGTTTGCTTTTTATCTTTTTTTTATATATCACACATGGCCAAATTACAAAGTACAGCACCAAAATTATAAGAGCAGCCTATAGGAGCGGAAACTAGTCTCAATGGGCAAGTTCCTACACCTATGTAATAGAATGAATATGGCTAAGGTTAAGGAAAAGTGCAATTGTTGTCACACTTTGTAATTCCTTCCGTGGCAAAAGAAATAGGGCAAAATCCTGCCGTGGCAGAGAAAACCGGCAAAATCGTGCCGTGGCAGAAGTGGCGGCAGAGAAAACACGCAGAAGTGTGCCGCGACAGAGCGGCGGCAGGGCAGGCGCGCACGGCAGAGCAAATCGTGCCACGGCAGGAGACCGTGTCGCGGTAGGAAAACAACTCGTTTTTGTGCCGCGACAGAATCGGTAGCAACTATTTTTTTAAATTTATGCAAACCGACTCGGCCAAGAGTAAGACACAAGGACTCCTTTGGTAGGATCGGATCTGCTAGACGCGGCAGAAAAGATGGTGGATTCGACTTAGACTAGAAGAAAAACGATGAAATAGATCTAGATCTAAACTAAAGGATGAACACGACCAACAACTATTACTTAAATACGATGCAATCTAGGCTATGGCAACTCTTTTTGTGGGGATTTTTCTATATAGGATAAAAACACTCTCTAATCTATGGATGGATTGTGGATTGCTTACCGAGGCAACGAGGAAATCTGATACCAAGATGATAAGGGGTGGCCCAATCTTCTCAGCAAGCTCTTGTCGATGATGATGGTGTATGACAGATAACTACCGCGTAACTATGATCCCTCCCGCTCGATCCCTGATGCCAATGCAACAGCTCTCGAACCTTGTAGGATATTCACAACACCACACTCTTGCGCACGCAGCCGTCGACCATGAACGGTAGTTTGCAATCTACTAATTCCCAATAGAACAACATATCACACTCAATTGCAATTGGTAGAATTCGATCATAGGGTAATTCCAGAGGTTCTATAAAAGAAACAACTCCAAAATAATTTTAACATGGTCTAAACCTAACTTGGTGTGGCGCCCCATCTATTTAAGAGTCTGGGGGGGGGGCGGGGGGCGGCGGCCTAAGGTGGGATCCAAGTTGGTCCCACCCAACTACGATACAAACCGACCCATAGTGGGTTCGGCCACATGACTCTGCCGTGGCAGAGTTTCAGTCGGTTTCTCTGCCGCGGCAGAGTTGGACTCTGTTTTCCTGCCGCGGCAGCCTGCCATGGCAGAGAACTGATGCTTTTCTCTGCCGTGGCAGAGAACTTGCTCCTCTTGTTGATCTTTGTCTTGGACAGCTCCTTGCGCTTCCTTCCTCTTCTCCCTCGCGCATTCTTCATTGATCAACACTCCATGTTCCATTAGCTCCTCGCTCCTTGCTATGCCTTCTTCTCCCAAGTACCCGATCATACAATAATTTAAAGACTTAGGTAGTATAAAATTCTCATTAATTAAAACACCAGATTCATTAAGAAACAAGTTCACCTGTTGTTCTAGTAGCTTAGCAATCCTTATCTCATTGGATTGATCTTTCTTTGCAGCAATTGGAACATCATCATTAGCAATTGGGGTAGGTGTAATTGTAGGGATGTCCTGACCACACCATCAAATCATTTGAGTTCACCATGCAATCGATCTTCCATCTCATTTTTCTTGTATAAATAGAAGCTAGTTTCCATCCCATTTTCTCCATGTACAATTCCTTAGTTGTTCACACAATGATGTCATGCACCACGGTGCGCTAGTCTCTCGTGCTGCAGCGGCGTGCTGGTGGCTGAGTAATGGTGTCTGTCCTCGGCCGGTGCCATGTTCATGGATCACATGGTGCTTTGCTGGCAAAGTTCGACCTGGTGTTTCCCTAGGATGGGTCTGGGACACATAGTACCATATCAGAGGTCGTGGATGATGTGTTGGCTCTTATCTTGTAGTCGCTCGCATCCATGTCAAGTTGTGGAAAATGTCTTCGTCACACGTACCAAGAGCAACATTCTCATCTTTAGAGACACGAAGGTGCAACATCCCAATATTTTCCAAATTTTGTAATGTTAAATTAATAAAATAAATTGATTGAATTTCTTGTCTTTGTTCAAAATTCTCAAGGAAAAAACTTTTGCTGACTTATTTGAAATTCTCTCAACCTTGGTTCAAAATATGAGAGTGGATAAATATGACTATCCACCTTGTTTGTATTTTACTTAAACCAACTTTTAAAATATTAATCCAACCACACCAGGTATATTAAAGAGAAGGGATAAAATGACTTTCCGAATTATGGTGGGGAATTTTTAAATGGATTTCATTTGACTCTTAAAGTCTGTACTTAGATTATGGATTTATTAAAATATTTTTCACCATTTGCTTTAAGAGAGAAAATATAATAAGACATCTTCATTTTTATTTGGATATTAAAATGGTTCTTCTATGTTCTATAATTGAACATATTATTTTGGGGTTTTATGAAACTTGTTTGATGTAAATTTGGACAACTATAGAAGTCCTAAACTATTTTTTAAAATTGCATGCCTAGTCACGTAGGCCAAAATGCATAAGATATTTTTTTTACTTGGGACAAAATAATATGTTTCATGATATCCTAAAGGAATATTTTGAATTTTATAAATTTATAGAATTTGGTTTGGAATAAATAGGAGATCTAAATCAAAATATAGAGATTATGAATAAAAGAATAAAGAACTATATGCATTAAATCTTGATAGTCATGTGTGCCATGTTAAATTTTTCTAAATTATTTTGATGTAAAGAAGAATGTCAAAGTGATTTAGATTGGTTAAGCTATCCGTTGTTATTTATCTCAAAAATCGGAAAAGTTTTGTCACTTTTGATTCACTTTTTGAATCAAATAAATAATAGAAAAAACAAAAAATGAATGAAAGAAAAGAAAAGAACCTAACAAGGCCAGCCGAGCCAGCCCATTGCCTAAATATTGCACACGCGCGAGCCAGAGCAAGTAGGTCGATCCAATAGCAGCATGTGCTCTATCTTCTCTCTCTTTCTCTCACTGACGAGCCGATCCCACCACTCAGTGTGGATGGCGTCATCGTCTACCTCGCGTCAATCACGCCCGCGAACGCCACTGCATTGACCCTCCCCAATCCAGCTGTAATCAATGCCCCTGACTCCGACGACCATGCCTATTTAACCCCCTCTACACATTTCACCTATCAAATCCGAGCAGAGAGCCACGAGGTTACTATGAATTAGCTCGCTAGAGCTAAACACTTCTGTCGCCGTACTTGGAGGATTCCGGTGAGACTTGGCCCCAATCCTTCTAATTTTGGACATCCTTTCCTTCTCTTGGACTAGCGCATCCCTCTGTCCCCTTTGCTTGCCATATGAACCACGAGACCATCATCCACGACCAGCACACAACAATGTCGAGGCCTGGAACTTCTCCGTCCACATGTTGGTGCCTCCCGAAGCACCCCCCAGTATACATGGAGGCCCCCTTCAACTTTGTCATGACCATCCACACCTTGTCGACCACTCACCGTCTCCAAGGACCCCCCTCCCCTCCGCCCGCATCACCGTCTTCGTAAATTCCCGAGTAGCAGTGCCGCCATATCGCTATTCTCCGACGACCCACCACTTCTAGGTAAGGCCCTAGATATAGTTGTGTTTAAGATCAAACCGAAGGGAACCACACAAAGATGAACAACATCGGATCCACGAGGCAGAACATGGCCCCCCATGGAGTAGCAACCTAGTTTGGCCACGCCATGGGCCCCCATCTGGCCTCGTGCAGCTCCTCATCTGGCACAACTGCTCTAGGTCATCGTCTTGATGAAAAACTTCCACATGAAAATCACAGATCATTTTGAGTTTGTGAAGGTTCCTGAAAGTCAAAAATATATAAAACATAGTTTTCCTGTCCTACAGAGTTATAACCCAAATAAAGTGAAGGCTTTAGAAAGTACCCAAAATTAATATAAAACAAGAATACAACTATATATATGATGCAAATATATTAAAATATATCATAATAAACTAGAAAAAATTATGTATGCATTTTACATGCATCACCGGGACACACAGTACCATATCTGAGGCCGTCGATGTTGCGTCAGCTCTCTGCTCGTAGCCGTTCGCATTGACGTCAGTTCAGGTTTGAAGACAACCATAACATCTTCGTAGATGGGACTGACCCGACCTTCATCGTCAACAACCATAACATCGCTGGCCTATTCCTACGTTAATTAGTTGCTAGCAACCGTAATTAAAAAGTAGTATTAAAAGAAAATTCTAAGAGATGGAGGGCCATGGCCCCCCTCTACCCCTCACTAAACTACACAATTGCTTAGAAGGATCAGGCGGTAGCTCTACATTCATTTTGTTTATGGTGTGGTAGCAACGTTTATGTAGGAGTGTCGATTTTGGTCCCAGGATCCTAGACCAGGTAAACAAACCATGATCACGACATAGGGGCGCCGCTTCCCTGAGCGTGCTAGGGGAATTGTAATTGATAATTGTACTTTTTTCCTGGTCTAGGGCTTTCTATTTCGATGCCAACCTACCTGGGGCAGAATCGAAAACTCTTTTCTAAAGTTGACTGCATGTGAAGGAGTAGTATCCACCACACAAATGTTTGAGATGCGTGTTGCCATTTTCTTTGCTTTCAAACGTCCGTTGCTTTCCATCTAGCAGACAGCAGCAAAAGTACACAATGGGGTCCATGATAAGACGGGATACCCTTTCTCTCCCTCGATGTTGCGTCTCAGAATGAGCATGCATACGCTCGATTAGTGTCAGCCCAGTATCAGCCCGATCTGTAGCTTAGACAAGACTATAAAATAGTACAACAAAAACATAAAACTTGCCTTTGTCTAGATTTATATATATTATATACTAAAATATATCTAGATATATTAAATCTAGACAAATCCAAGTCACTTATTTTTAAACGAAGAACATACTATTAAAAATATATTAATAATTAAAGCACACACCGATATGTACATGTGCAAAAAAAAACTCAGCCAATTTAGCACGCGCGGTCAATTTTTGGCGCTCTACAAGAAGCAGGAAAACTCGGAGCGTGCTAATTTTTTTGCTGCGCTTGGCGCGTGCGATGCCGCTCGCGCTATAAAATCAGCGCGCAACTGTCGTGAAAGTTCACTCGCGCCACGCCTCTTCGCTCGCCACACGCCCGCCTCTTCGCTCGCCACCGCACCACCGCTTCGCTTGCCCGCCGTGCGCGCCATCAAGATGCCGCCCCCCACCGTTTGGCCTCCGGCTTCCGCGTCGTCCACGACCGCGGCAACGGGACCTGGTACGCGGAGATCCGCGCCGTCAGCGACTGTATCGTTCTCGGCACGTTCAACACCCCGAAGGAGGCCACGCGCAACTTCGACGCCGCCGCGTGGCGGCTCAGGCGTCCGCGCCGCGCGATGAACTGCGTCCAAGCGTCCCGGGCGGCGGTTCCAAGCGGCGCGGGTGGCGGTTCCAAGAGACACGAGCCTGAGCGGTAGGCGGATGGCGCGGGTTTAGGCACGTTCTTCTCCATCCGAGCGTGGTGTGAAAAAATGAAAATGCAAAAAAAGTGAAACACATATGAAAATAAATAAATTTGGTGAAATGATTTTGTATTTTTAGTCGTGTTTCACAAAAATCGAGTCGCGTTTCATAAAGTTCCAGTCTCGTTTCAGAAATTTCTAGTCATGTTTCACAATTTTACATTTTTAATCTTGTTTCACAAAATTTCAGTCATGTTTCACAATTTTGTATTTTTAGTCGAATTTCGTGAAATTCGAGTCGCGTTTCACAAAATTCCAGTCATGTTTCATAATTTCACATTGTTTGTCCCATTTCACTAAATTTTATTCAGGATTCATAAATTTGCATTTTTGTAGCCGCGTTTCACAAAATTCGAGTCGCATTTCACAAAATCCTAATCATGTTTCACAAACATGTTTCATAATTTCACATTTTAGTCTCATTTGATAAAAATTTAGTCATATTTCATAATCTTGCATTTTTAATCGCGCTACACATAATTCGAGCCGCGTTTCACAAAATTCTAATCTCGTTTCACAAAATTTCAGTCATGTTCCATAACTTCACATTATTAGTCTCGTTTCACAAAATTTCATTCATGTTTCATAATTTTGTAATTTTAGTCTCGTTTCACAAATTTCCATCCATGTTCCATAATTTCATATTTAGTCTTCTTCCACATTTTAGTCTTGCTTCAATAGAATATGTTTACATAAACTTCATATTTAATCTTGTTTCATAATTTAAGTCTTGTGTCAATAAGTTAGTCTCGTTTCAACAATCGAAACACAACCCAACCTTAAAACCACATCGACCCTTTATGAAATAATTCAAACCGCATCGACCCTTTATGAAACAAAGATTCGGTCTAAAACCTCATCGGCCCTTTATGAAACAATCGAAACACAAGCCAACATTTCTAAAACAATTAAAACCACATCGACAAAGATTGGAACCACATCGACCATTTATGAAACCACATCGAACCTGTATGAAACAATCGAGCCATAACCCAACCTTTATGAAACAATCGAAACACAATCCAACCTTGAAACCATAGCGACCCTTTATGAAACAATTCAAACCACATCGATCTTTTATAAAACAAAGATACTTTCTAAAACCCCATCGACCCTTCATGAAACAATCGAAACACAACCAACCTTTATGAAAGAATTGAAACCACGTCGATCCTTTATGAAAGTACATCGAACCTTTATGAAACAATCGAACCAAAACCCAACCTTTATGAACAATCAAAACACAACCCAACCTTGCAACCACATCAACCCGTTATGAAACAATTCAAATCGCATCAACCCTTTATGAAACAAAGAATCTCTCTGAAACCCCATCAACCCTTTATGAAACAATCAAAACACAAGCCAACCTTTACATAACAATTGAAACCACATCGACAAAAAATGGAATCACATCAACCCTTTATGAAACCAAATCGAACCTTTATGAAACAATCGAACCACAACCCAACCTTTATGAAACAATCAAAACACAAACCCGCCTTGAAACTACATATACCCTTTATGAAACAATTGAAACCGCATCGACCCTTTATGAAACAAAGATTCGCTCTGAAACCCCATCGACCCTTTATGAAACAATCGAAACACAAGCCAACCTTTATGAAACAATTGAAACCACATCGACAAAGATTGGAACCACATCGACCCTTTATGAAAACATATCTAACCTTTATAAAATAATCGAACCACAACCCAACATTTATGAAACAATCAAAACACAACCAAACCTTGAAACCACATCGACCTTTTATGAAACAATTCAAGCCACATCGACCCTTTATGAAACAAAGATTTGATCTGAAACCCTATTGACCCTTTATGAAACAATTGAAACACAAGCCAACCTTTATGAAACAATTGGAACCACATCGACCCTTTATGAAACCACATCAAACCTTTATGAAACAATAAACACAACCCAACCTTGAAACCATGTCGACCCTTTATGAAACAATTCAAACCGCATCGACCCTTTATAAAACAAAGATTCGGTCTGAAAACCCATCGAACCTTTATGAAACAATCAAAACACAAGCCAACATTTATGAAATGATTGAAACCACATCGACAAAGATTGGAACCACATCGACCATTTATGAAACCACATCAAACCTTTATGAAACAATCGAACCACAACCCAACCTTTATGAAACAATCGAAACACAATTCAACCTTGAAACCACATCGACCCTTTATGAAACAATTCAAACCACATCGACCCTTTATGAAACAAAGATTCGATCTGAAACCCCATCGACCCTTTATGAAAATCGAAACACAAGCCAACCTTTATGAAACAAATTGAAACCACACCAACAAAGATAGAAACCACATCGACCCTTTATGAAACCACATTAAACCTTTATGAAACAACTGAACCACAACAGAACCTTTATGAAACAATCGAAACACAACCCAACCTTGCAACCAAATCGACCCTTTATGAAACAATTCAAATCACATCGACCCTTTATGAAACAAGTATTTGCTCTGAAACCCCATCGACCGACCCTTTATGAAACAATCAAAACACAAGCCAACCTTTATGAAACAATTAAAACCACATCGACAAAGATTGGAACCACATTGATCCTTTATGAAACCACATTGAACCTTTATGAAACCACATAGAACCACAACCCAACCTGTATGAAACAATTGAAACACAACCCAACCTTGAAACCACATCGACCTTTTATGAAACAACTCAAACCACATTGACCCTTTATGAAACAAATATTCGATCTGAAACACCACTGTCCCTTTATGAAACAATCGAAACATAAGCCAACCTTTATAAAATAATTGAAACCAGACCAACCCTTTATGAAACCACATCGAACCTTTATGAAACGATCAAACCACAACCCAACCTTTATGAAACAATTGAAACACAACCCAACCTAGCAACCACGTTGACCCTTTATGGAACAATTCTAACTGCATCGACCCTTTATGAAACAAAGATCCGCTCTGAAACCCCATCGACCCTTTTTAAAACAATCAAAACACAAGCCAACCTTTATGAAACAATTGAAACCACACCGCCCCTTTATGAAACCACATCGAACCTTTATGAAACAATTGAACCACAACCCAACATTTATGAAACAATCGAAACACAACCCAATCTTGAAACCACATCGACCCTTTATAAAAGAATTCAAACCATATCGACCCTTTATAAAACAAAGATTCGATCTGAAACCCCATCGACCCTTTATGAAACAATCGAAACATAAGCCAAACCTTTATGAAACAATTAAAACCATATCGACAAAGATTAAAACCACATCAACCCTTTATGCCTATTCAAAAAAATTGTTTGTTTCCAAAACAAGTCTCATCTTTGTCTACATCCACATGTACCTAACACTAAAATACCTCTGAATATATGCGTATCTAGACACTTATGATGGAACGGTAGTACTATTACGCAGATTTTTGAAATAGATGTCTAGTTCATAATTTTCGGTAAATTTATGCAACTATTTGAAATGGAAGCCTGTTTTTTAATTTTCATTAACTTATCTCAAATTTCTATGAAGATTATGTGAAAAAACCCATTACAAACCTGCTCGAATCGTGAGTACAAAAAAATATAACTATAATCTACCATCCAAATTAGCTATGAATTAAGGCATGCTTACCATTTATTGCTCACTTTTAAATCTTTCCATGGCCCTTTTATCTCCCTATAATTTCTCTAGACCACACACACAATCTGCATGCAGTCAATTAAGCAGAAATTGGTTCATGTTTTTCTGATTTGCGGGCGTCAGCCATTTTTTTGCCGTGTGTCTTTACGACAGCTTGTATGCCTAATTAAACGGGAATTGATTCACGTTGTTAATCCTGAGAGAGATATGTCCGCTGATTTACCTCTAAATTTAGCCCTGCCGAATTATGGAGTAGTTAATACCCTAATTAGGTACTCCCTCCATCTAGGTTTATTGGGCTACTAGTAGAATTAGAAAATATCCAAAAAATTAGGCTAGATTTGCTACTCCCTCTGGTTCGGTTTAGAGGACGCGCTAGGATAATCTCTAGAACCTAGGTAATTGCTGGTTGGCTCCGAGAAAACAAGAGAGAGGATGTGGAATTTAATTAGGAGATGTGAAATTTAATTAGGGTGGACGCATGCACCATCTCTGATTGGCTCGCTTCATTCTTTCACACGGCATGCAAATAAACTTCGTTTACAGCCCGTGTAACGAGGAGAGGTTTCACATAATTAAACATGCCAATTAATGTTAACGTGCCATGACTAGAGGGCGTTTTGGAATTGCATGTTTTCTCAGGCGCGACTAGTAAACCGAACCGGAGGGAGTACTTAACTCGTGGTTTAATTGTCTCGATTCATGAAAACAGGCCACGTGGCAACCTTTTTTGCATGACTCCATGAGACTACCCTATGCATGTCATTGCATGTAACGGAGTATTAATTAACCTTCATAGTTAATGAGAGGAAATCAGCAATTACTACCCGTTTATGCGGTTTTTCTCCACCAATAGAATCCCATCTTGGTCGCAGTGCTGCTTCGATTAAGCCCAATAAACCTGGACGGAGGGAGTAGATTTAAGAAGCACCATGCAATGACAGATGGATAAGAGATTAATTGGAGCATACAAACAACGAGCGGCAATGGGAGAGAATCAAGGAGTCCGTTTACATAAAGAAATAATTATTCCTGTGCACGCTCTCCTTAATTTAAGTGCCAGGTATTAATGGGTACCGCTCCAGCGTGATTAACTAGAGAATTAATTTATAGCTAATTTAGATGCTCTCCTTAAGAACGGCTCTCCTTAATTGCATGCTCTCCTTATGAACCGCTCCAGCATGATTAACTAGAGAATTAATGGGAAATGAGAGACTTTTTTTTTTGAATCAGGGAAATGAGAGACTTGTGGCAGAGAGGGAGGGACCAGCGTGGGGTCTGTGAGAAGAGGGAATCTGCTACTCACGTTTCATAGACGGATACAAATCTCAAAGTAAATGCCAGACGGTGAATATGATTACTTCATGTGAAGTTAACTTTAGAATCACCGCGTTTCCTGGGGCACCTTTGGAAGGCTTATTCTTGGGCCGTTGTTGTGCACTCGTACATCGGAGGCGATACCAACCTAGAGGGCTAGTCTCCATGGAATGACTGTCAACTAGGCCGGAGAATTTGTACTCCGCGGAATACATTAACTCTAGACATGGCACAATGGTCACTAGGTGTCACCTGGCCGGGGTTCCACGTTCGCACCCCAAACATTGTGTGCCAGTTCATAGTCCAACGGTTCATCAACGGCAAGAATTGGCTGCCCATAAAAGGCCTCACTTGTTAGCGTCTACTTGGTCCAGTTCAATACTCGGCCTACGTCCTGGACGTTTATACACACATAACCTAATAATAAGAATATAGCCACTTCATTCCAAAAGTCCGGACTGAAAGAAGGAAGAAATCTCTCCCTTATAAGGTGGGTATGGCCTCTTTCCGTAGGCGAGGTGGGACTATACTTCGTGTAGCCTCACCGGTCAACAGCAGCCTAACATCTCACCCCCTGAGAAGCCTCTCAGGAAGGCATGACGATCGCTAGTTCTGATACCATATGTTAGCGTCCACTTGGCCGAACCTAACACTTGGCCTACGTTCTGAACGTTTATGCGCACACAACCCAACAAGAAGATAGTCCACATGGATCAAAAAAAGATAGCCCACTCCATCCCAAAAGTTCGGACTGAAAGGAGGAAGAAATCTTTCACTTATAAGATGAGTGTGGCCTCCTTCCGTAGACAAGGTGGAACTATACTTCGTGTAGTCTCACCGGTCAACAGCAGCCTGATATCACTACCATGTACATAAGCCGAGAAAGAAGCCGACAAATGCAGAGCCGTCGCACGAGCTCGACGAGGTCTGCCATTGTCGCCGTGCGCGCTGCCGGGCTGGTGGTTTGGTTCAGAGCAAGAGCCAATGCATAGTGGATGAGGGAGGGGAGGAACCCGGCGATCCTAAAGTTGCCTTTTATGTGTCCTAGTCTCATCCACCGCACGCACGCTTTGAGATTTGTGTGAAATTTTTCTCCGTCCCCGCTGCGGCGTTTCTCTTCTGTCAAGAACGATATCGATATCGCATCCCGGCTCGCTGATATACGGTTGCAACATGTGCGGCGCAAGTAAAATTAATCCTGCACGTGGACGCACGCATCCACATATTTAGAACTTGCCACACTCGACGTGATACGCTCTAGGTTCGTTTAACACGATGAAAAAGTACCTACTCCCTTAACGAATCTACGCACTAAAATTAATACTGTATCTAAATACGTTCGTTTAATAAAAACTGAAACATCTTCGTATTATGGAACGGAGGGAGTAGTACGGTTCAATCACAGGTGCCCGCAGAGCGTGACGGACATCATCACCATCCTGCCGACCGACGCAAACGCGGCACGTAGTAGCCACAGCCCCGCTGCTCCGGCGCCGCTGCCGCCCGTCACGGTGATCTCCTCCCGGTCAGGATGATCAGGCAGCTGCTGCAACGCCTCCGCATACGCGCCCTCCTCCCACCGGTCAAGGCCGTGCGCGTCGTCCCTGCACAGCCCCTGCGGCAGGTGCGGCGGCACCGACACCGGCAGCTCCTCGTAGTGGCCATCGTCCGCGCACGGTGACGCCGGGCCCGGCGGGAAGAAGTACCACCGCGTCAGCTGCATTACGCGTCTCTCCCTTTGGCGAGAACGACAGATTCAGAATCGAGCGCTGATTGCAGCGCGTACGTGAACGACGTTGCGAGGTCGGAAATATATCGCGTGTCGCGTACCAAGTCCGATACGGAGTTTGATGTAGTACTAGTAGTAGTTAGTTTCTGAAGGGTCGAGGATTTGAGACGGAATCAGAATTAGCAGCAAACCAATTAGGATCCTAAACGGATTTACCTTGAACAATGCACAAAATAAACAAAGTTGCTAGCGAAAATAGAACACGTGGTTTTTACAGGTTACTCACTCCAAGCGTGGCACCTCAATTCTCGTTTCAGTAGTATCATCTCTACTTGCGAGCAGCAGAGACCAACTTTGATGATGCTACAGGTACACCAGATCATCGGAGACAAAAAATGATGGCGGCCAGGAAAATATATACACGAGTACTACTGGGTTTTCAGGTTCAGAGCAGGCTACATTACGCATGAACTCTTCCACAGACATGAATGAATCTCCTGGACAGAATCAGCAAATTCACATGGGTCATTGCAGACTGGCCCAAACCGCACAACGTCAGAGCCTCATCGCCCACACGACACCAGACCACCGACACACTAAAAACACACACCCATACACGGAGCCGCTGCTCGGGCTTCAACCGCTCGGAGGCAAGCCGTGGCGCCGCACGGCGTGGACTTCTCGTAGCCCAAGCTACACACGATGATCACCTGCGGACCACATACGCCGCGCCAAAAATATCCGGGGCTGCCGCTCTGACGTGCCAGTCAAACTGACCGTTTGGTCGCGTCGACCAAGCCGACAAACTCGTTGCCCTCGCAGTACCAGCACGCCACCCATGTGTTACTAGGCCACAACCACACCACATGGAGTTGTCGCTGCAAGGCCTTCCGTGGTAGCCACCTCGGCACATGTCCACCGTCCGGATCCGCCACCCCGGCATCCAAAAGCCTCGACCACAAGGCCAACTCGCACAGCCACCACGCAC
The DNA here is from genome assembly GCA_910589775.1 of Avena eriantha. NCBI lineage: Eukaryota > Viridiplantae > Streptophyta > Magnoliopsida > Poales > Poaceae > Avena > Avena eriantha. Next base: position 233,971,033 of record OU342742.1, on the reverse strand, counting down.
CTGCCACACCCAAGTGTTCGAGGGCTCCAAAGGTGGCGCCTTCAAGAAGGTAACGGCACAGGGTGTCGCCGCCACCCGCTCCGAAGGAGCTAAGGCTTTTGCCCGGAGAACACAAGAAACTCGCGACGAGAGGAGCTCCTCGATGATGCCTTCAAGAAGGAAAACGGCTCCGAAGGGCACCGCCATCATCGGCACCAACCAGAGTCGATGCGAAGCTTTCGCTTGGAGTTCCATTCCCGTCAATCCAAGAGAGGCCTAGAAGCAGGGCGCAAACAGCCGAGCACGAGCCTCGCTACCGACCACCAACCTCCCCCGCTTGCCGGATCTACGTGCCACGGCCGCATCACTGCAGACCCCAGCAGATCCTACCACCAACTGCAAGGCTGTGGGCCCGCCGACCCGGACATAGGCCCATCGAAGCCTAGATCAGGCCCGACCGCTGCAACTCTGCACATCCACCAAGCCTCGCACCCCCATGCGCTGGCAACTGCCCATCTCGTCGTCGACCAGCGCCCAGACATGCCACCAAGTCCGCCGAGCACCCCCTCCCCCACACACACCAGATCCGCGCGCCGAACCTCGGGAACATAAGAGGGAGAGCCCGCCTCCGCCTCGTCCAGCCGCACCGCGTCGTACACCAACCGCCGCCCCGCGTGCTTTCACGCTGCCCCCGCCCACTAGTGCTCGCCTGCGCGCTTGCGCGTTTGCGCCGCCCCACGCCACCGCCAGGCGGCTGCGCCACTCAGATACCTCGCGGACAGGGAAGCAAGGCCCGCCGCTGCCGCCGCCGTCCGGCGGAGAAGGAGGGCAGGATAGCCTTCAGTTCTGCCATGAGCCGCTATTTTCTGCGGTTCACACTCCGGGCAGAGATTGCTCCACACGAGGCCTACCTAAGACTCCTTGGAACTATAGAACGAGGGCAGGGTGAGCGAAATAGTTCCAAAGTTTGAGTTCCTTCAAAAGGACTATCATTCAAAGCTACATAGTCATACTCATATATTGTCAGAACACGATCAGGTTCAAAAACTTTATGATTAGAGCATCTACAATGCTAGAGAAGGCCGGTCTTCTCTTAGCCCTCCACATAATCTAGAGAAGGCTATACAAATAAGTCATACAGTGGGTATTTTCTTATTGTCATATGAATTGACTAATTATAGTAAAAAGTTATGTTGATAAGAGAAGACACAAGGTACAATAGAGAAAATAGTCTTTCTTATTTTTAAGGGATCATTCCTAGCTAAGGGAAGACAACATTCTCTCTCTTAATTCTCTCTTCTCCAACTAAACAAAAGACGTAGCTACTCCAAGGGAAAGCTGACGTCATCCCATTGTACATGTCAACACCCAAATTTTTAATCCCAGATGCCTGTTCTGCCATACCTCGCAATCCTAGGATTACCATTTTTGCGAGACATAACAGATTGGATATCACAGTACATCATCCATTACAAACCATAATAAGGTCTTATACGAATAAAGGATCTCATGATCCAGTCTTAATACAAATAAGCAGCGGAATAATAAGCATAGCGGTGTGCTCCATCTTCAGTGTCACAGGCAATGCTGACGATGGGAGATGATCCTAGTTGTCGTAGCCGTTCTGTTATACATCTTCCTGATAGTCCTCATAGTCTGGCCACGGGAATAGCCAGGGACAAAGCCATGAGTACTCTTTAAGTACTCGCAAACTATCACTAACAAGTACGGTAGTTCTAGTAGGAAATGCTAAACTCTAAGTTTATTTGCAAAAGATAGATTTATCTTAAGCTGAGTTCAGAAGTAAAGAAAGCTAAATTAAGGTTCTAAATCACCTAAGGGGGAACTTAGTTTTCATATTCACAACCCTATTGTGGTCAAGTCAAGGTCACAAATCATTTCACAAGTCATTTTGAAACATCTGACGACGGAATAGTATGGCCACTCCAACTGTCCATGACCGCGGACGCAGCTATTCGAATAGTTTGACACACTGCAGAGGTGGTACACTTTCACAAGAAAATTCGATACATCCATTAGGGATAACCCTGAATCATCATACTTAGTTTGCAGATAATCAATCATAACCTTTCCTTTACACACTCTAGTATAAGCACCTCTCTTATGACCTTGGCCTCTCAGCCATGGCCATCTGTCATCCTGGGCACTGCATAGGTGGACATCATCAAGAGGTAGCCTCAACTCAAACCTCTTCCGCGAGGGAACCCATACTAATGCATATAAACTTCCGGCTAAGCCTTACCCAATTTAGGTATTGTGGTTATACGGTAAAATTGGAATGGTATCACATCCGAACCCAACCATCAGTTTTTATAAAGGGCTAAGGCTCATGCCTCAACATTTTCATCATCATAAACTATTTGTGTTTCTCAACACATGTCAAAACATCTCAATAGAATGACTCAGCATTTCAGGGTTTTCATAAGCATTTTCACCAAGTATTCCCATCTAAAGTGATCAAGTTTTATGCTTAGCATTAGCCACTAAGGTTAAGAGTGTTCACTAATGAGGGGTACTAATCTTCAATCTCATGCCATAGAATGACATCTGAGTGTAACTAGATAGACCTAGTTTTATACTCTTTATGCTATCTATATTACTTTCCAAAATCCTCATAAAGCATTACTAAAAGTAAAGAAACTTTGGTAAAGTAAAAGATTAAAGCTTGCAAGTAAAACTTGGGATGGGTATAAATCAAATATATAACCAAAGCATGCCTAAGGCATCTTGCTTAGGTTGACTTGCATCTAGTGGTGGCTTGCAAGTATTAGCTTGCCAATAATAGCTTGCCTTGATTGGTGCAGTGATTGAAGTTTTCTTTGTCTTCTTCGGGGTAGAACTCCTCCTCCTCGTAGACTTGGTCGGTATTATCGTCTATAAATGAATACGGGGTACACAATCACCAAATAGTACTTAACTATTGCTATATAGCACACTAAGGCTCACACTTGATGATCTAGCATCATCACAATCATCACATGTATTAAAGAACTAGTTTCATTTATTTTATTTAAGAAATGTAATTTCTACTCATTGAAATTAATTAAGATTTAATATTCTACAAATATAATATGGGATCATGTGGACACATGTCATCACCACATATTCTAATACATGGGAATGTGATTTAAAGGGTTGGTCACCTTTTATAAAGTTGAAGATTATTATTTAATAGATTTAAAGTGACTAGAAATGCCTATATAGCATTGTTTTGGTACTATTCCAAAGTCACTGCATACAAATCTAAATATTATTACATATTCAGATAGGTATTGTAAAATGTGATTTTTGAGAGTTGGAATCAACACAAAAGCTATTATGGTTGATTTTTAAAAAATGTTTGAAGTTGCAAAAGTATCTGTTTTGTTATTTTTGCTATAGATTATCTCTAACTCCAAATGATTTAAATCCAACGGGTTTGGATAGATATTTTAATTATCTTTGTAAAAAAAATTGAATCATGCATTTTGGTTAAGTGAAACTCTCTGAATTGATTTTTGAATAAGTGGACAGAATAGGATTTCAATTTAAAAGGAAAAATACTAATTTGAATCGGTGGGCTAGAGCGGGAAAGGAAATGGGCCGACCCAGCTGCACTGCGCGGGCGCAGTGGGCTGCTGACAGGGGGGTCCCACTTGTCAACGACTCCTAAAACCCAAATCGGTACGTTTCAATCTAGGCCGTGCAATTAGACTACGATCTAACAGTTGTGGTTCATCGTCCCCGGTGAACAGGTCTCTGGCGAGGACGAACCCTAGCGGCACGGTGGGGGTCTACGGGGGCTCACCTGGGCTCCAGCTATGATCAGTGATGGGGGCGTTCGAGCTGGTAGATGACGGCGGTTCGAGGCGTGGTCACGACAGCTCCTAGGGCGGCTCCAATCGACGACGCCTTTCTTCAACTACAGTGGCCAACTCCGGTGAAATTCCAGCGGATTGAGGCTCGCCTTGCTCCGGGGAGAAGTGTGGGAGGATCAGTGAGGAGAGGGGAGTCGACTGGTGTGCAGAAATGAGGTGGAGAGGGCCTCCTTTTATAGCTCGACGAGGGGACTGAGCGGCATGGGCACGGCTCGTCGGTGGCGACGCTACATGCAGCTAGTGGCGCTGCTGGGGGTAGGGGACGGTGTGTGGTCTCCTGGCGGTCCTCTCTGGCTTAAAGGCGAAGCAAGGGGCAGTCGCATTTGGTCGGGAGCGGGTGGTGCTCTGCGCGGCAGAGGCGGTGTTCGATGCGGCGCACGGTGACTACGGGTCGAGCGGCGGCGAACGGGGATGTCTGGGCGGCTGCTGGGGTCATGGCGGAGCAGTGTGCGTGGGGTGAGGTCGAGGCTCGGTGTGTGCGAGCTGGTCGGGCGCGGCGCTCTGGCGCGTCCTCGGCATGGCGCAGACGCTCTGGGCGTGGCTTTGCTGGGGTGGTCCACGGCTTGGCTTCGCTCGAGGAGTGGACTGGGGGCGGCGGTGTGGTCGTAGCTACCTCCTAGACATCGTGGGCGAGCTCGGGGCGGTCTGCTGTGAGCGGTCCATGTCGGGTGGCAGGGGGGTGCTCGGATGGCAATGCACTGGTGCACACAGTGAGGTGGGAGTGGCTCTATTGCCTTGGTTATGGTTGGGAGAGACAAGGGGAGTAGAAAGGGGTCAAATGGGGAACAAGGCATTGATCACAAACAGTAATAGTTTGGCAGCTATTTTTGTGCTCACCAAGTGTTTGATCTAATGGCCGAAAGAAAATTAAATTTGAATTTTTGGCTCAATTTTGGTGAGTGATCTACACTTATGCTTGGTTATCTATGGTTGCTTGGGATTGGCAAGGGGAATTGATTTGATGGGTTTTTCAGAATGAGGATCTTAACACATACACTTGATTCAAATTTGAACTGCCCTTTAAATAGATTTGAAAATAGTTTTGGTGAGTTTGTAAAGTGGGCCTTGGTTCACTTTTACTTGATCTAGCAAGGGGTGAAAAGAAGTAGAAATGTTTCTGTTAGAAATTCTCTTCTAGGAACACTCAAAGTGGCCTAGTGGTTAACTTTGGTCAAAATGACCATTTGATCTTTTTATTCATATTTGATTTTTTCTTCTTTGGATTTTGTTTGTAATTGGCCTAGATGATGTAGCATTCATCTTGAAACCATTTCACAACATTTAGAACAACCAAGCATGGCATTTTCAAAAAATTCTACACTAATGCAACACACATGCATTCATATGCCTTTTTCTTAATAAAAGTTTTTGTTAACCCTAAATTGGGTGATTAGGCACTAGATAACCTTGATTAAAGTTTTGGGATGTTACAAACCTTCCCTCCTTAAACAAAATATCGTCTCGAGATTTAAGAAAAACTAGGAACTAAAGAGATCTGGAAACTTAGTCCTAATGTAATCTTCTCGCTCCCAGGTAGCTTCTTCTTCGGTATGATTGCTCCATTGGATCTTGAGAAATTTGATACTCTAGGTCCTTGTGGTTCTAAAGGCTTCTTCCAAGATATGGATGGGAACTTTGCGATACGTCAAATCCTTGTTGATATCAATGGCTCGGTGATCGATGTTCTTAAAAACTTTGGTCTTCTCCGGCACTTCTAGGCATTTGCGAAGTAACGAGATATGGAACACATTATGGATGGCTAACATCTCCTCTGGCAGTTCCAGTTGATACGATACTTCTCCTCGATGATTCAAAATCTTGAAGGGTCCAATATATCTGGGGGCTAACTTTCCTTTCAGCTGAAAACGCTGCATTCCTTTCAACGGCGCAACTTTGAGATACACAAAATCTCCGACATTGAAATTCAGGTCTCTACGGCTCTTGTCAGCATAACTCTTCTGTCTGGATTGGGCGGTCTTGAGGTGCTCACGGACTTTGTGAACCTTCTCTTCGGCTTCTCGTAGGATGTTGATACGTTGCTAACGTATCTATAATTTTTGATGTTCCATGCTTGTTTAGTATTTACTTTCTTATGTTTTGTCCACACTGTCGAGTACTTTTACACATTTTCTGGGACTAACCTATTAACAAGATGTCATAGTGCCAGTTGCCTGTTTTCTGCTGTTTTTGGTTCCAGAAAGTCAGAAAATGAATATTCTCGGAATTGGACCGGACAAAAGCCAAAGTCGATATTTTATCGGAAGACTCACGGAGCCAGAAGACGAGACGGAGAGGGGCCAGTGGCCAGCCACACCATGTGGTGGTGTGAGCTAGCCCTGGCCATGCCACCAGGTGGTGTGGGCCCCTGGTCCACCCACCGACCTTGCCTCTTCGCCTATAAGAAGCCTCCCGATGCAAAAACCCTAAATCATCAAGCTTCCAGCCCCGAAAAGTCCCGCAGCGCCGCCACCGCGGAAGGGGAGATTCGGAGGACAGAAAGTCTCTGTTCCGGCACCCTGCCGGACGGGGAAGTGCCCCTAGAGCCACCTCCATCGATCTCCACCACCATCTCCATCGCCGTTGCTGATTCCCATGATGAAGAGGGAGTAGTTCTCTCTCGAGGCTAAGGGTTCTACCGATAGCTATGTGTTCATCTCTCTCTATGCATGATCATATTGTGATCATGAGCTTTGTAATCAAGTAGATCTACCTTGCTACTCAAGTGCTTTAATAGATCTCTGCTCTCCCCATGCGTGTGAAGTTGACAGTGTGCACACCATGGTGGCACTTAGGCTAGAGATTACAAATACTTGTTATGAGTTATATTTGGAGTTGGATGTCTTTATAAAATTGTGGTGTTTGTTGGAACCATCTAGTGCTCAAGGTGACAGTGTGGGGTTATCTAGATGCGGAAAGCGAACTTCGAAAAGTGTTGTTATAGCCCTACCAATGATTAGAGTGTCCAACCGGAAAGTAGTTAAGAGTAGTATCATAAAGAGAATATATTTATATGAGAGTGTTCACTAGGGAAAGTATGATCCCTAGGCCTTGTTTCTAAGCATTGAAACACCGTTTGCTTTTAGATCTATTACATGTTTGCTTGCTTCTATCTTTATTTCAGTTTTACTTTAGTCTTTTCCACGCCATCAAGCTATTTTCTATCACCGTTACCACTTATAATTATCTATATCACTTGTATTTCACTATCTCTTTGCCAAACTAGTGCACCTATACAGCTGACAAGTGTATTGGGTGTGTTGGGGACACAAGAGACTTCTTGTATCTTGATTGCAGGGTTGCTTGAGAGGGGATACCTTTGACCACTTCCTCCCTGAGTTCGATAAATCTTGGGTGATCCACTTAAGGGAAAACTTGCTGTTGTTCTACAAACCTCTGCACTTGGAGGGCCAACAACTGTCTACAAGAATAGAAGTGCGTAGACATCATATGCCGGGTCCAAAAATCTGACTCTCTCCTACTTGTGACCAATTCAAGGGGGTATGCCACTTTCTTCCATACAGAAATTCAAATGGGGTCATTTGCAAACTGGCTTGATAACTGTTCTTTTATGAGAATTCTATGAAAGGCAGACAATCTTCCCATTTTGATCCATACTCTAACACACAAGCTCTCAACAAGGGTGATAGTGAATGACAAGGTCATAATCCTTGATTAACTCTATCCATCTCATTTGCCTCATATTCAGCTCCTTCTGAGTGAAAATATACTTCAGGCTCTTGTGGTCCGAATAAATCTCACAGCGGTTACCCATAAGGTAATGACGCCATGTCTTCAATGCTAAAACTACGGCTGCTAGTTCAAGATCATGGGTAGGGTAGTTCTGCTCATGCTGCTTCAGTTGTCTCGACAAATATGCTATGACTTTTCCTTCTTGCATTAACACACATCCGAGACCAATCTTGGATGCATCAGAATACACATCAAAAGGCTTCTTGATATCTGGCATAATCAATATTGGGGCTGAAATCAATCTCTTCTTGATCGCTTGAAAACTTGCTTCACATTTGTCGGTCCATTCAAACTTCTTGTCTTTCTTCAATAGTTGGGTCATTGGTCTGGCGATGCTTGAAAATCCTTCAACAAACTTGCGGTAATATCCCGCTAATCCGAGAAATGCACGGTCTTTGGTTTGAGTTGTTGGGGCTTTCCATTCTTCAACATCTTTGATCTTGGCGGGATCAACAACGACTCCTCCTGCCGACACAATATGTCTTAGGAATCCTACTTCTTTCTGCCAGAACTCACATTTGCTAAACTTGGCATACAACTGATGCTCTCGCGGGCTGGGCCTGGCCGCGCCAGGGGGTGGTCTATCCGCCCCAGACACCCCCTCGGTCTACATCTTAGCCTATAAGATGCCTTATGACCTAAAAACTCAGGGGGGTTCGATGTTTTTCCAGAAGGAGTTCCGCTCCGCCACGACCACCAGATTCCACGAAACAGCACCAGAAACTCCGTTCTGGCACCCTGCCGGGACGGGGAATTGGAGGAGATCATCGCCGTCATCATCACCATCGCTTCTCCATCGACCATCCATGTTTCCCCCATCTATGAGTGAGTAATCCCCCGTTGTAGGCTATGGGGATGGTAGGGATTGGATAAGATCGTTCATGTAATGGCATCATATTGTTAGGGCATGGTGCCTAGTATCTTCTATTAGTACTTTTTGACTTTGTTGCAACTTGTTATACTTAATGCTTGTCACTAGGGCCCGAGTGCCATGATTTCAGATCTGAACATGTTATTGATTTCATTATGATAGTATTTTTTTTGCTGGGTCCGCAGCATAGAAAACAAAAAATTTCCTACGATGAGAACTACACGCCAAGATCTATCTACTAGGTACAGAGCAACGGGTGGACATACATCCATCGAGAACTTACCCTCGAAGACAACGAGTTTTGTTAACGAGTAGGAACTTGTGGTTGATGTAGTCGTACATTTGCTGATCTCAAGATCGAGTGGAAGTTCGAGCGCCGCAACTCAGCAGGGCATCCATACTCGCACACACGTTCAAGCCACCAGACAACCTCCACCCCCTCGCTCCAGCGATCCAGCGGAAGCAGCAACTCCTTCCAGACGAAATGCCACCGGGAACATGTATCTCGCTAATCCGATACAATGGGGGAATAATTCTAGAGGGGGAGAGAGATCCTTCACAAGGAGGTGTGAGGAAGAAGGAGGAAGAGGGTGGCCTTTTATAGGAGGAGGGGGGGTGCCCCTCCCCATGGCCGGCGCCTCAAGGGGGTGCCCCTTCACCTCCTCCATTCATGTGGTGGTAACCCCTCCACATTAAAATGCCTCTTCACATTCCCTTTTAAAGTCCCCACTTTAAATGCATTAAAATTCTCTAAGTTTAATGCTCTCTCATTTAATAAAACTCTTTTATTAAATTTATTCAGAATGTTGTTAATTACTTTAATTAACAAACATTCACATATAACCCCTTGTAATATTTCAATATCACATGCAGAACCACTTTCTGCAATTTCACCCGAAACAATTCCGGTTTCTATCGAAACAATTCCTGCGCTTTGCAATTCTTTCGTCTGAAACATATGTGCTCCAAAATGGTGTCCGGTAACTCTTAAGTGTGTCACCCTACGGTTCGCGAATAATGCAGACATGATTGAGACTCCTCTCAGATCAATAATTAGAAGCGGGACCGGGAGATCCATACTGACTCCTACACATTCAACGATGACTTCTGTGATCGTGAGAACCTTTAACGCTAGTAACTAAATCCCTTTGTCTCGCGATATATTACATGTCCGAGATTCGATCATCGGTATCTCCATACCTAGTTTGATCTCGTTGCCGACATGCACTCTTTTCTCGTTCCCGTGATATAACATTCTAGTGATCACATCACTTGCTTGCAAGCTACTTAATATGATATCACCGAGAGGGCCCAGAGTATATCTAGCAGTCATCGGGATTGACAAATTCCACTCTTGATCCATGAGCCTCAACATAACACCTTCGTAGTACTGAACCCACCTTTATAGTCACCCTGTTATGGTGTGACGTTTGATGTTATCAAGATACTCTTCCGGTGTTAGCAATTAACATGATCTCATGGTCTAAGGACTAAGATTAATTTGTATGATGTTATAGCAATATAAACATAATGACTTGATCGTAGTGCTATACTTCAGATGAATGTTCATCACATCATTTCACAAATGTTGTGACCTTGTTATTAACGACATCCAATGTCCATGATCAGGAAACCTTGATCATCTTGTTAATCAACAAGCTAGTCTATAAGAGAGGCATAACTAGGAACCCTTTTTGTTTATTAAACACACATGTATTGACGTTTCCGATTATTATAATTATAGCATGCAAAATAAACATTTATCATAAACATGGAATAAGATAATAACAACTTTATTATTGCCTCTCGGGCATATTCCCTTTCAGTCTCCCACTTGCACTAGAGTCAATAATATAGTTTGAAAAACTTTGCATATTGAACACCCATGGCTTTCTAGTGTTGCATATACGCGATTGCTAGTGGTTAACATAATCTCCGGATCTGACAGTTTCAGGTCTGTGTGTATTTGCATGTCTTTGCGTCTGTATGCATCACTCATTCTCAAATGAGATGGCATTGTATAAATTTGGTCCTTTGGTGAGACCTTTAGTTCGTTCGGGTTAAAATATGTTGATATTATTGTCACACAATATATCTTCATAGTATTAGCCCACTTTGAACCACACCTAGTTTGATAACAAACTACTTAACAAAATGCCCTCCTTTGCTGCTACTATAGCAATTATATACTTAGCCTTTTGTTGTAGTATTCGTCACAATGTCTCAACTTTGGAACTCATCCAAATCCATCATGGAACATCCTTTCCATTACATTGTACCACCCATAGTCTAAATTGAGATAAATTTAATTTGTATCTTGTGATAAAACTAGTATCAATGTAACACTTTACAATGAACTACCTTTAACTATTTGTCACTTATACATGATATATTCTTAGTTCTTCCAAAGCTCATAAGAATATCTTTACTATCGTCCAATGATCATCTTATGAATCATTCTGGTATGTGCTCATAACATTTAGAGCATAGGACGTATCTGGATATATACATATCACGGTATAATCGATCAAAATCTTCATGTGATTTTACTCACCAAGTGTTGAAACACTTGAATCTTAATACAATCCTTTCCATGCAGCAAGAACCTTTCTTGTTGTTTCCATATTGAACCCTTTCAATATCTCATATATGTACGTCTAGCATAACCATATTAGCGCCTCAATCTATCCATATAGACATTGATGCCAAATATTCCGGTTTTGCCCAAGTCTTTCATTGAAATCCTATTTTAATGAAATTCTTAACTTGTGTCAATACAAGATACATAATTTCCAATCAACAGTATGTCCTCTACATAATGTATTAGAAATATGTCTGAGCGCTCCCACTTAATTTCTCGCAAATGCAAGCATCTTCATTATCTCCGATGAATTTAAACTCTTTTAACAGTTTCATCATGGTGAAGATTCCAACTCCGTTATGCTTACTTCAACTATTGAAGTTTGCATGACCTTTTAGCACCCTTTGAATTAACAAAACCCTTTGGACCGTGTCTTTTACACGTCCTAGGTAACCATTCTATTAGAAGAACCTTGTTTTGTTTATTCAACTACCATATACCAAATTATATGTAGTGGTTATTACATTAATCCGTCAAGACTATATATCGCTATGAAAGATCAAATCTTGTCATAGTCAACTCCTTGAACATTGTCATAAACTTCTTTCCAACATGTCGACTATTTCATAGATGTTAAACATCCATGTCTTATTTCTTTATAGATCCAAACACTACCGATAGGCTTCATGCCTTTCCGGAGGGTCTTCCAAGTTCAGAAACTTGATTTCTCGTGTATGGATACTATCACGGATTCTATGGCTTCTAGTCATTTTATGGAGTCAGGGCCCATCATCGCTTCTTTGCATGTAGTCGGTTCATCGTTGTCAAAACAATAACGACTTGCTTATCAAATCACACTATTTGATTCTTACCGACCCACACTATTCAATAGGAACTCTAATCTCCGAGATCACAACCTTTGTAATCACGGGAGCCATGAGCATTGTGGCCGCCACCGGGACACTTTCCGGCGCTGCGCTACTTACCATAGATAGCTAAGGTTCAACAACCTTATCAAAGTTCTATTGTCCTCCCACTTAACTTTTCACGAAAAATTCCTTCTCAAGAAACTTGACGTTCCAAGCGACAAACTCTTTTGTCCTCGGTGTTATGGAGAAATTCCCAACAAATTATTTAGGATAACGTACAAAGACGTGCTTATCCTACTTTGGTTGTAAACATTTTACTTATGCATAGCATACCAAAATTTAAGAAAAGACAATTCGGGTTTTATCCCAAACCATAACTTATATGATGCCATTTCAACGGATCGCGATGGTGCTCTTTTCAGTGTAAAAGCGGTAGTCTCTAAAGCTTCAATCCTTAAAACATAATGGTAGTTTTATAAATGACACCTTTGATCTTACCATGTCAAACATGGTTTGATTTCATCTCTCGAATATGCCACACTCCTATGGTTTATCGGGAAAACACAAATCATGGAACAATTCCTCAAATCTTAGGTGTTTTGCTAAACCTCTAACTCAAATATCTTCCTTTATGATCAAATCATAAACTCTTTTATTTTCTTGTTACAATGATTTTCCACTTCATCTTGAAAGTCTTTGAACATTTTTCAAATGTTTCATACTTCTTCCTTATTAAGTAAATATACAGATATATTCACTTAAATTTCTGGAGAAAGCATATGAAGCAAAAGGATCCATCGCATATGGCTACACATAATGGACTATATACATCAACATGCATAATATCCAATAAGTTAGTCATCCGTTCCTCTGATGCCTATGGACGGAGTTTCAATTATCTCGAGGAAAGTCTCACAAGCGTCAATTGATCAAAATCAAAGACTCCAAAAATCCATCAATATGGAGTTTCTTCATGTTTTCTTTCCAATATAATTTAAAACAGCGATGTCACTTCATAAGTGATCTTTCAATCATTTGTCTTGCAACATTTTAGCAATAGTGTTTATGGATGTGATTTCTCCCACCAGACTTGTGAAAGTTCATCCATCCTTCATGGAATACGGTAATTATTTGAACAACCATTGTTCTCATAATACCGTGACAAAATAACAATTATTAAAACAAATCTTGAAGGCTAGGTTTGACGATAACGAAAAACACAATAACACTTTATTTGTTTTTGATGAACATCATCACTTATTCTCTTGCTAGTTACTTAGGCCATTGTAGTTCATGAATTGCGTTGTCCTGTATGACACTTCATACCAACCAATTCGGTATCCAATACCTCAGAACCACATTGTTTAACAAGCAAGGAATACAGCCATAACATGTATATCTTCTATATACCTAAGTTGGATATCTCCAATCTTTTCTTTTGTACCAAATATTTTATAGATTCTCTTTCAACAATTCCTTTTCTTTTAAAAGAATCTATCAACATCAATAGTGGTGTCATTCACATGACATATAGTACAAAGTGTGTATAGTCAAATACTAATACCTTTGGACTTGCACTTTGAAGTGGATCACCATCATCAAATGTTTGGCATTCTTTCAAAAATCCATTCTTTAGTTATCTTTTAATGTAGTAAACATTTTACTTACATCTTCTATTCATCCTTATCATGACAACTTTCATGATCAAGCTACTATAGCTTATAAGGAAGAATGACGAGTATAATTTTAGTTCCCGAAACCTTTTAGGAGATTCGGATGCCTAGCATCTCCATCCTTCACAAATTCTCATACAATATGAGAACATGTATTTTGCTAAATTATACTCTATTATAATGCAACCAAAAACATTGTTTCAGATATCACAATATCTTCCACACATGATGGTTTCTGAAACAATTTTTCAGCTCCTAGATAATCTTGATATTAAAACAACTTTTGAATATCAAAAATCATGGAGGCAAACATGATACTTTAGATACTAACATTGGAATTCTTACTCTTGATTTAATACTACTTATTAAACTTCATGGAGTAAATAGAGTTTGCTGAAAGTTTGCAATAGGACTTCTAAACTTTAAATTGACATTCAAAACAATACGATACCAGTTCGTAAAGTAAATATCTAGAATTCTATAGTTCTATTATCTCAATTAAAACTAAGTATAAGGTAGTGAACAGACGCCAATGACTACAACAAATTATGCAAATTCACTTCGATTTAGTTTATGACAAATTGAGTTCGACTAATCCAAATTAGAAATGAACTCCCACTCAAAAACGACATCCCTCGTGCCCTTTTGGTGATTACATGAACCAAATCCACTACACCAAGTCCGATCATCACGTGAGTTGATGTAGCTTCAAAGGCGAGCATCTATATGGGAATCATATCAACTATATGACTCATGCTTAACCTTTTGATCCGTGTTCCGAGGCCATGTCTGTACATGCTAGGCTCGCCAAGTAAGAACCTTAGTACTCGCATGTGTAAAACTGTCTTACACCCGTTTGTATGAAAGCGTAGAGTCGAGTACACCTGATCATCACGTGATGTCTCGAAACACGATCCACAAAACGGTGCATACTTAAGGAAGAACACATTTTTATCTTGATATCTAAATGAGGGATCATCTTACAATGCTACAGAAAGCGCCAAACTAGAAGTATAAGATGCTAACATCTAATGTGTAAAGTGAGATGATATGGTCCATGCATTTGATCTCTATCATTTGCATCGTGGTATGATCTCTATCATTCCTTTGTGTGTAAGGCCAAGGTCTATGGAACTTACACGTTGAGTGTGTTGTAAGAGTATCTATCATACATCTACTTACAACAATACCATATCAAGACACTAGCCGAGCAACGATCTAAACTAGACGCCTCTAATTTATCAACTGAAAGTTTTACGTGGCTTAGGGCTTTTGGAGATAGAACCGTTCTTACCTACGAACATGGAACCACAATGATGATAACTAAGTTATTAGCAATTTGTTGTAAATCAGATATTGACTATAGTAGGAGAGACAGACACCCGCCAGCCACTTATGCAAAACAAGTTGCATGTCAGTCGTGGAACCGGTCTCATGTACGATGACATGTAAGGTTGGTCCGGGCTGCTTCATCCCACTATGCCACCAATATCCAAAATACATAGAAGATGCAATAACATGATCATCATCGCCCACATATAAACATATGTGTACTACCCGTGCAAAGCACCTACACATAGATAAGGCTCTGATACCACTGTTGGGTCCGCATCATAGAAAACAAAAAATTTCCTATGATGAGAACTACACACCAAGATCTATCTACTAGGTACAGAGCAACGGGTGGACATACATCTATCGAGAACTTACCCTTGAAGACAACGAGTTTTGTTAATGAGTAGGAACTCGTGGTTGATGTAGTCTTACACTTGCCGATCTCAAGATCGAGTGGAAGTCCGAGCGCCGCAACTCAGCAGCGCATCCATACTCACACACATGTTCAAGCCACCGGACAACCTCCACCTCCTCGCTCCGGCGATCCAGCGGAAGCAGCAACTCCTTCCAGACGAAATGCCACCGGGAACATGTATCTCGCTAATCCGAGACCATGGGGGAATAATTCTAGAGGGGGAGAGAGATCATTCACAAGGAGGCGTGAGGAAGAAGGAGGAAGAGGGTGGCCTTTTTTAGGAGGAGGGGGGTGCACCTTCCCATGGCCGGCGCCTCAAGGGGGGTGCCCCTTCACCTCCTCCATTCATGTGGTGGTAACCCCTCCACATTAAAATGCCTCTTCACATTCCCTTTTAAAGTCAAGTTTAATGCTCTCTCATTTAATAAAACTCTTTTATTAAATTTATTCAGAATTTTGTTAATTACTTTAATTAACAAACATTCACATATAACCCCTTGCAATATTTCAATATCACATGTAGAACCACTTTCTGCAATTTCACCCGAAACAATTCCGGTTTCTATCGAAACAATTCCTGCGCTTTGCAATTCTTTCGTCTGAAACATATGTGCTCCAAAATGGTGTCCGGTAACTCTTAAGTGTGTCACCCTATGGTTCACGAATAATGCAGACATGATTGAGACTCCTCTCAGATCAATAATCAGAAGCGGGACCTGGAGATCCATACTGACTCCTACACATTCAACGATGACTTTTGTGATCGTGAGAACCTTTAACGCTAGTAACTAAATCCCTTTGTCTCGCGATATATTACATGTCCGAGATTCGATCATCGGTATCTCCATACCTAGTTTGATCTCGTTGCCGACATGCACTCTTTTCTCGTTCCCGTGATATAACATTCTAGTGATCACATCACTTGCTTGCAAGCTATCTTAATATGATATCACCGAGAGGGCCCAGAGTATATCTATCAGTCATCGGGATTGACAAATTCCACTCTTGATCCATGAGCCTCAACATAACACCTTCGTAGTACTGAACCCACCTTTATAGTCACCCTGTTATGGTGTGACGTTTGATGTTATCAAGATACTCTTCCGGTGTTAGCAATTAACATGATCTCATGGTCTAAGGACTAAGATTACTTTGTATGATGTTATAGCAATATAAACATAATGACTTGATCGTAGTGCTATACTTCGGATGAATGTTAATCACATCATTTCACAAATGTTGTGACCTTGTTATTAACGACATCCAATGTCCATGATCAGGAAACCTTGATCATCTTGTTAATCAACAAGCTAGTCTATAAGAGAGGCATAACTAGGAACCCTTTTTGTTTATTAAACACACATGTATTGACGTTTCCGATTAATGCAATTATAGCATGCAAAATAAACATTTATCATAAACATGGAATAAGATAATAACCACTTTATTATTGCCTCTCGGGCATATTCCCTTCATGATTTTGGTCTTACCTACAAGTTGTATACACACGTTGTTGTCCGGAACCAATGGCCCCGAAGTGATAGAAATCGGGATAACCGGAGGGAATGGCTTTGATGTGAGGATCACATGTGTTCACGAGTGTTAATGCTTTGCTCCAGTGCTCTATTAAAAGGAGTACCTTAATTGCCAATAGTTCCCTTGAGGCCCCACTGCAAACGGGCTGGCAGGACAAAAGATGTTGTGCAAGTTCTCATTGCGAGCACGTATGACTATATATGGAACACATGCCTAGGATTATCTAGTACTTGGGTGCTTTATCTTATTTATCTCCAATTGCCGTATGTTCTGATTGCTATGTGAATTGTCTTGTCCGTGCAACGCCCGTCCATCCATCCCTATGCGTACCGCACTCGAATCCTACTGTTTACTGCTATTCTTACTACTGTCTTTACTTTACTACTGATGTTACTTTACTATTCCTAGTACAAGACTGTTGCTACTGATAAACTGTTGTGAGCAAGATTGTTTCCAGGTGTAGCTGAATTGACAATTCAGTTGTTAAGACTTATAAATATTCTCCCTTGAGTCGAATCAATAAATTTGGTTTCACTTCCCTCGAAAATACTGCGATACACCCCCTATACTTGTGGGTCATCAAGACTATTTTCTGGTGCCGTTGCCGGGGAGCATAATTTTATTTACCAAGTCCACTTGGAATCACTATTGTTCAAGCATAATCATAACCAATGTCTTTACTTTGTTATTTTTGTTTGCTTAGTTTATTTCCACTTTACTTGCTTGTTTCTTTATCAAAAATACAAAAAAATTAGTTGCTACTCTAGTTATTATTTTCACTGGTCTGTTATTGTCTTTCTTTATCATGCTTTCTATCAATGGTTGTTTTCTTTGAAACTGAATCTTATTGGCAAGGTGGGTTCACGGAAGATCAAAAATATTATTATAAGGAACACCGCTTGTCACAAAAAGGAAAACACTTATGGGAACAAATTGATAAATTGTATACCATTGCTAGAAACGTGTGCTCTACTTATAATGTTACTTATTGCTTTGATAAATCTTGTTACTGTAAGAGGTATAAACACCCCCTTTTCAATGTGAGTATAATGATAATGTTACCATACCTTCTTATGTTAAAGGAAATTATGACTTTTATGATGTGGAACAAATTGAAGAATTTATTGCTTGGAAGGGTGCATTTGAACTTGCTAGTTTGCTTGAAAATATTGATGATTCACCTTATAAATATGAGGTTTATGATATACTTAAAATTTTGCTTTGATAATTACAAGGAAGAAAATAGCTATATTCTTGAATATATTAATAGATGCTTTCCACAAATGGAAGAGACTAATGCCTTGCAGGATCCTATGGAAGAAGAAATTGATGAACCTGAAAGCTCATTAGATGAAAAAGAGGACGAGAGTGATGAACAAAAGGAGGAAGAATGGATTATCTACCCATGCCTACCTTCTAATGACATTAACTCTTTATCCCTTATATTATTTGATTGTCCCCATGCTTACCAAAGTAGGATGAATGTTATGCTCATGTTATCTATGATAATCCTTTATTTGTGCCTAACTTCGAGATGCATGGTACTAAATAGCTTTGCTTAGAAATTGTTTATGATAAGGCTCTAGATGATGGTCCTATATTGAATGATCAGTCATCTTGTTATAGAATTGTTAAAAGTGGGTTTGAAGGTTTTAATCCCACTATTTTTGAGCTTGATAAAAATTATGTTTTTGTAGAACATGGAAAGCATGCTTTATGTGATAGTTATATTGTTGAGTTTACTCATGAGGCTACTGAAAATTATTATGAGAGAGGAAAATATGGTTGTAGAAGTTTTCATGGTATTGAAACACCTCTCTATGTGCTAAAAGTTTTGAAGTTACTCTTGTTTTATCTTCCTATTCTGTCACTTTGTTCTTTGCGAATTTATTTGCATACAAGATTCCTATGCATAGGAAGTGGGTTAGACTTAAATGTGTTTTGAATTTTCTTCTTCATGCTCTCTCTTTACTTCAATTCATATTTCTTATGTGAGCATCCTCTCAAACTATAATGCCTAATTTAAAGGCGTTAAAGAAAAGTACTTATTGGGAGATAACCCAAAAGTTTTAGATGAGTCTTGGAAGTTATTACTTCAGTAATAACCGCTTCTTATCCTTTTTATTTGGTTTTTGTGCCAAGAGTAACCTCTAATGAGAGAGAAGTAATGGTTGGGAAAGTTGCTGTCCCGAAACAGATTTCTGTGATTCACCGTAAACATTCATGTAAAATCTCTGTACGTCCTTTTGAGGCGTGAATTTTTGTGCTTCTGCCCAGGTTGTTATCTAAGTTTCGTTAGTTCAACACTTTTCGATTTGAGCAACATAAGGTCTTCATTTTTTTATCTTTACCTGCTGGTCTGTTTCGACAGATTTCTGCCATTATTTGCATTTGCTTCTTGTTGGTTCCTTTTTGAGTTCTTTTGGGAAATTGAGCTTTTTGAGGGAAGTGCTACAGTACCTTGTGTTTTAATGGAAGTTTTATTGGTGTTGCAACTGAACCCAAAGACCTGTTATCTTGAGTGCACTAATGTTGCTAATAAAGATTGTGTGAAGTTTTGTATGAAGGAAAAATTTCAGGTGTATGGAAGGAATGAGTAATGAGATGAAGGATGGACTAAAGCTCAAGCTTGGGGATGCCATGCGTGTCACCTCAAGAAATATCCAAGAAGTACAAGCGTCAAAGCTTGGGGATGTCCAAGGCATCCCCTTCTTCATCAATAAAAATTTCAGGTTTCTTCCAAACAACTCATTTTTATTGTTTCATGCACAGTTGTGTTGTTCTTGGAGCGTCTTCTTTTTTGCTTTCGTTTTGTTTTTTCGTTTTCTTTGTTTTCTTAGTTTGCTGAATAAATTGGTTGAACCTCTTCTTTCATGCATTGGTTTTCAAATAGTTTGGTTTGGATTGAAAAAGAGTAGGAAAGTTCATTCTTAAGTGGTAAAGAGAGCTTGTTTTTGACTGTGGCCTATGCTTTGTCATGCCATGCTTGATATTGTTTTGGCTTTATGCTTAGTATTCTTTGTTGTAGCATGACTTGTTATAAACAACTGAGATTGCTTAATGTGCCTTGGATGAATCATGCGTTGTTTTAGCATATTAAAGCATAGTATTGTGGTATTCTCCTTTGATGCTTTATTTGGGTTGACTTGGCGCATGCTCACACCATGTTATGACTATCTCAATTCACCATAGCCTTTATGATACTTTAGTTTTCAACTTGTAGTATCACTTTATGCTTTAATCAATGATTTTTTGTCGCTCTACATGATTATGGCCATTATTGCTCTCTTAGTTTGTCGCTCCCAGTCTTTTGCTAGCCTCCACAACCAAGTATGAGTTCCACTCATGCATCCAAGTCCCTAAACCAAGTTATTCCAAAGAGTCCACCATACCTATCTATTAGCATATGCTATTCCAAGTATATTCATGTTTTTTTACCTTCCAAATTAAACTTGTTATGAGAAAACTAGTGATTAAAGCTCTCACGAACTTGATGGCACACTGTACTTTTCTTGCCCTTAATAAACTTGAACCATTGTGTCGTTTGTGTTGTATATGCTTGCACTTATTTGTTGGGGATTAGCAGAACCATGATGTCATAGGGAACGCTTTCAACATTGCACTGGTACTTTGTACCTAGTTAATATCATGCTCTTTTGTCTATGGATGTCGTCGGTGTGAAATGAAAGGGGAGCTTGTAAGTCCATGGAGTTATGTATATGTGTTAGAGAAACGCCTGGGCCGCTGGTCTAATCCATGCTGACATGGTGGAAACCTGCAGCGTAACCATAATGAGCTGTCTATGAAGCATTCTTCTTATAAAAAAAGAGAATCAGATATTGAGAAAAAAGAGAAAAAGAGAAAAAAAAGAGATTACGAAAAGAGGAAAGAGAGAAAAAAAGCACCATATTCCCATGGTAAATAAGAAGATTGCTGAGATGCTCGTTGTCTGCTTGCCTTGTCATTTTGATATGGGTATTCTTCCGTATCATCGGGCAAGGGGTACCCCGTTGGCGGTTCTCTATGATACACATGTACTTACGATGAAAAGAACTTACCGGTGACTAAACTTGAGTATCATGAGGAGCGACCCTCGTATTCAAGGGACATGAGATTTCCAACTTATACTTCGTCAAGCATATAGTTCATAGTTTGTTCACTTTAACCTTAATCACTTCAAGATGCTTATGATAGTGGCAATGAGAGCTGAAAGCTTTTAAGTACCATAATTTTTGAAAGCTCTTTATGAAACTTGAATCCCTACTTCCTTCTACGAAGGCCTTTCTTCCACTTTTATATTGAGTCTCCACCTTCTATCTTTATGCACCTACTTTGAGAGCATAGTGTCCATTCTTTGTTCTATGTGCATTGTCCCAAGACTTGTTGATTGATGCATAGCTTTGATATTGCTTGTTTTAAACTATTTGTATCTAGTCACTCTTATGAACTTTGAAGGTGTCCTATGTATTTATGTTTTCTACTCTATGAGGGACAAACTGAATACCACTATGCTATGTTTTATTTATGTGAAACAAACAAACGCCTTGCAAATCATTGTTATTCATGAATCTTTTGTTTGTGCCTTTTCATGTTGCAACATAGTTTCTTTGTCTTATTGTTAGAACTTTATATTTCATGTTATGTTGAAGTACTATGATCCCAGCTATCAATGTTTACAAATACTTTGATCAAGTTTATGATGGTGCATGTCACCTCAAAAATTATTCTTTCTTTTTATCACTTACCTACTCGAGTACGGACATGAGTTAAGCTTGGGGATGTTGATACGTTGCAAACGTATCTATAATTTTTGATGTTCCATGCTTGGTTTTATCTACTTTCTTATGTTTTGGCCACACTTTGGAGTACTTTTCATATGATTTCTTGGACTAACCTATTAACAAGAGCCACAGTGCGAGCTGCCTGTCTGTTGTTTTTGGTTCCAAGAAAGTCAGAAAATGAATATTCTCGGAATTGGATGGGACAAAAGCCAAAGTCATTATTTTACCGAGGAACACCTGGAGCCAAAATACGAGACGGAGAGGGGCTGGGGCCCAGCCACACCACCTGGCCGCGCGGGCTAGGCCTGGCCGCGCCAGGGGGTGGTCTGGCCACCCCCAGACACCCCCTTGGTCTCCCTCTTTGCCTATAAGATGCCTTCTGACATAAAAACTCAGGGGGTTCAATGTTTTTCCAGAAGGAGTTCCGCTCCGCCGCCACCACTAGATTCCATGAAACAGCACCAGAAACTCCGTTCTGGCACCCAGCCGAGACGGGGAATTGGAGGAAATCATCGCCATCATCATCACCACCGCTTCTCCATCGACCATCCATGTTTTCCCCATCTATGAGTGAGTAATCCCCCGCTGTAGGCTATGGGGATGGTAGGGATTGGATGAGGTCGTTCATGTAATTGCATCAGATTGTTAGGGCATGGTGCCTAGTATCTTCTATTAGTACTTTTTGACTTTGTTGCGACTTGATATGCTTAATGCTTGTCACTAGGGCCCGAGTGACATGATTTTAGACCTAAACATGTTATTGATTCATTATGATAGTATTGTTTTTGGTCTTACCTGCAAGTTGTATACACACGTTGTTGTCCGGAACCAATGGCCCCGAAGTGATAGAAATCGGGATGACCGGAGGGAATGGCTTTGATGTGAGGATCACATGTGTTCACGAGTGTTAATGCTTTGCTCCGGTGCTCTATTAAAATGAGTACCTTAATTGCCAGTAGTTCCCTTGAGGCCCCGCTACAAACGGGCTGGCAGGACAAAATATGTTGTGCAAGTTCTCATTGCGAGCACATATGACTATATATGGAACACATGCCCAGGATTATCTAGTACTTGGGTGCTTTATCTTATTTATCTCCAATTTCCCTATGTTCTGATTGCTATGTAAATTTTCTTGTCCATGCAACGCTCGCCCATCCATCCCTATGCCTACCGCACTCGAATCCTACTATTTACTGCTATTGTTACTACTGTCTTTACTTTACTACTGCTATTACTTTACTATTCCTACTACAAAACTGTTGCTATTGATAAACTGATGTGAGCAAGATTGTTTTCAGGTGCAGCTGAATTGACAACTCAGTTGTTAAGGCTTATAAATATTCTTTGGCTCCCCTTGTGTCAAATCCATAAATTGGGTTTCACTTCCCTCGATACACCCCCTATACTTGTTGGTCATCAAACACTCTGGCACCAGTCAACTGGTCAAACAGATCCTCAATCTTAGGCAGTGGGTACTTGTTCTTGATGGTGACGTCATTCAACTTCCGGTAATCTGTGCACAAACGGTTACCTCCATCCTTCTTATCAACAAACAAAACAGGTAATCTCCATGGCGATGCGCTCATTTGAATCAAACAAGAGACTTTGAGGTGTGCTGTTTGATGTCTACGCACTTCTATTCTTGTAGACAGTTGTTGGGCCTCCAAGTGCAGAGGTTTGTAGAACAGCATCAAGTTTTCCCTTAAGTGGATAACCCAAGGTTTATCGAACTCAGGGAGGAAGTGGTCAAAGGTATTCCCTCTCAAGCAATCCAGCAATCAAGATACAAGAAGTCTCTTGTGTTCCCAACACACCCAATACACTTGTCAGGTGTATAGGTGCACTAGTTCGGCGAAGAGATAGTGAAATACAAGTGGTATAGATAATTATAAGTGGTAACAGTGATAGAAAATAGCTTGATGGCATGGAAAAGACTAAACTAAAACTAAAATAAAGATAGAAGCAAGTAAACATGTAACAGATCTAATTGCAAACGATGTTTCAATGCTTAGAAACAAGGCCTAGGGATCATACTTTCACTAGTGAACACTCTCATATAAATATATTCTTCTTTATGATACTACCCTGAACTACTCTCCGGTTGGACACTCTAATCGATGGTAGGGCTATAACAGCACACCTCAAAGTTCATCTTTCCCATCAAGAAAACCCCACACTATCACCTTGAGCACTAGATGGTTCCAACAAACACCCCAATTTCATAAAGACATCCAACTCCAAATATAACTCATAACAAGTATTTGTAATCTCTAGCCTAAGTGCCACCATGGTGTGCACACTGTCAACTTCACACACATGGGGAGAGCAGAGATCTAATAAAGCACTTGAGTAGCAAGGTAGATCTATAGATTACAAGCTCATGACCACAATATGATCATGCATAGAGAGAGATGAACACATAGCTACCGGTAGAACCCTTAGCCTCGAGGAAGAACTACTCCCTCATCATCATGGGAATCAATAGTGGCAATAGAGATGGCGGTGGAGATCGATGGAGATGGCTCGCGGGGCACTTCCCCGTCCCGGCAGGGTGCCAGAAAAGAGACTTTCTGTCCCCCGAATCTCCCCTTCGGTGGCGGCGGCGGTGCGGGACTTTTCGTGGATTTCTGATTGACGATTTAGGGTTTTTGCATCGGGGGAGATATATAGGCAAAAGAGGCAAGGTCGCCGGCCGTCCACGAGGCCCACACCATGCCCTGGCGTGGCCAGGGGACCCGTGCCTAGGGGTGGTGTGGCCACCCTGTGGCCCCTCTCTGTCTCGTCTTCTGGCTCTATGAGTCTTCCGGTAAAATATCAACTTCGGCTTTTGTCCCGTCAATTCCGAGAATATTCATTTTCTGACTTCCTGGAACCAAAAATAGCAGAAAACAGGCAACTGGCACTGTGGCATCTTGTTAATAGGTTAGTCCAAGAAATCATATGAAAAGTACTCCAAAGTGTGGACAAAACATAAGAAAGTAGATAAAACCAAGCATGGAACATCACAAATTATAGATATGTTTGCAATGTATCAACATCCCCAAGCTTAACTCCTGCTCGTCCTCGAGTAGGTAAGTGATAAAAAGAAAGAATAATTTTTGTAGGTGACATGCACCATCATAAACTTGATCAAAGTATTTGTAAAACATTGAAGGCTAGGATCAAAGTACTTCAACATAGCATGAAAGATAAAGTTCTAGCAATAAGACATAGAAACTATGTTGCAACATGAAAAGGCACAAACAAAAGATTCATGAATAACAATGCTTTGCAAGACGTTTGTTTGTTTCACATAAAGAGAACATAGCATAGTGGCATTTAGCTTGTCCCTCATAGAGTAGCAAACAAAGATGCATAGGATGCCTTCAAAGTTTATAAGGGTGACTAGATACAAATAGTTTAAGAACAAGCAATATGAAAGTTATGCATCAATCAACAAGTATTGGGACAATGCACATTAAACTAAGAATGGCCACTATGCTCTCAAAGTAGGTGCATAAAGGTAGAAGGTGGAGACTCAACATAAAAGTAAAAGAAAGGCCTTCATAGAAGGAAGTAGAGATTCAAGTTTCATAAAGAGCTTCCAAAAATTATGGTACTTGTTATCTTTCAGCTCTCATTGCCCCTATCATAAGCATATTTAAGTGATTAAGGTTAAAGTGACACAACTATGAGGATATGCTTGACAAGTTATAAGCCGAAATCTCATGCCCCTTACTTACGAAGACCAAACCTCATGCTACTCAACTTTAGTGACAAGTAAGCTCTTGTCATTGTAAGTACATATGTATCATAGAGAACCGCCAATGGGGTACCCCTTGACCGATGATACGGAAGAATCCCCATATCAAAATGACAAGGCAAGCAGACAATGAGCATCTCAGCGATCTTTTTATTTGCTATTTGCATAGGTTTTTATTGAGGATGCTTCATAGAGTGCTCATTATGGTTATGCTGCAAGTTTCCACCATGATTAGGCATGGCTTACGCTAGCGGCCCAGGCGTTTCTCTCACACACATACAAACTCCATGATCTTACAAGTTCCCTTTTATTTCACATCGTCGGGATCCATAAGCAAAAGAACATAATATCAACGGGGTACAATGTACAAGTGCAATGTTGAAAGCGTTCCCCATGATACATGGTTCTGCTAACTTCAACTTATAAAGCGCAAGCATATACGCAACAAAGATGAACACAATGGTTCAAGATTATTAAGTACAAGAAAGTAAATTGTGCCATCAAGTTCGTGAGAGCTCTAATCACTAATTTTCACATAACAAGTTTAATTCGGAAGGTAGATAAAAACATGAATATACTTCGAATAGCAAATGCTAATAGGAAGGTATGGTGGAATCTTTGGAATAACTTGGTTTTATTTGGAGTTGGATGCACAAGTGGAACTCATACTTGGTTATGGAGGCTAGCAAAAGACTAGGAGCGACCAACTAAGAGAGCAATAATGGCCAAAATCATGCAAAGCGACAAAACATCATTAATTAAAGAATAAAGTGATATTACAAGTCAAAAACTAAAGGATCGTAAAGGCTATGGTGACTTGGGATAGTCATAACATGGTGTGAGCATGCGCCAAGTTAACCCAAATAAAGCATCAAAGGAGAATACCACAATACTATGCTTTAATATGCTAAAACAACGCATGATTCTTCAAAGGCACATTAAGCAATCTCAATTGTTTATAACATGTCATGCTACAGCAAAGAATACTAAGCATAAAGCCAAAATAATATCAAGCATGGCATGACAAAGCATAGGCCATAGTCAAAAACAAACTCTCTTTACCACTTTAGCATGAACTTTCCTACTCTTTTCCAATCCAAACCAAACAATTTGAAAACCAATCCATGAAAGAAGGGGTCCAACCAATTTATTCAGCAAACTAAGAAAACAAAGCAAACGAAAAACAAAAACAAAAAAGAAGAAGCTCCAAGAACAACACAACTGTGCATGAAACAATAAAATGAAGTGTTTGGAAGGAACCTGTGATTTTTATTGATGAAGAAGGGGATGCCTTGGGCATCCCCAAGCTTTGAAGCTTGTACTTCTTGTATATTTCTTGAGGTGACACGCATGGCATCCCCAAGCTTGAGCTTTAGTCCATCCTTCATCTCATTACTCATTCCTTCCATACACCTGAAATTTTTCCTTCATACAAAACTTCACACAATCTTTATTAGCAACATTAGTGCACTCAAGATAACAGGTCTTTGGGTTTAGTTCCAACACCAATAAAACTTCCATTAAAACACAAGGTACTGTAGCACTTCCCTCAAAAAGCTCAATTTCCCAAGAGAACTCAAAAAGGAACCAACAAGAAGCAAATGCAGAAAACGGCAGAAATCTGTTAAAATAGACCAGCAGGTAAAGACGAATGTTTTCGAAGAGCTTCTGTTGCTCAAATCTAAAAGTGTTGAACTAACGAAAGTTAGATAACAACCTGGGGCAGAAGCACAAAAATTCACGCCACAAAAGGGCGTACAGAGATTTTACACAAATATTTACGGTGAAGCACAGAAATCTGTTTCGAGACAGAAACTTTCCTAATCATTACTTCTCTCTCATTAGAGGTTACTCTTGGCACAAAACGCATATAAAAAGGCTAAGGAGACGTTATTACTGAATTAATAACTTCCAAGACTCATCTAAAACTTTTGGGTTATCTCCCAATAAGTACTTTTCTTTAATGCCTTTAAGTTAGGCTTGATAGTTTGAGAAGATGCTCACATAAGAAATATGAATTGAAGTAAAAGAGAGCATCAAGAAGCAAATTCAAAGCATATTTAAGTCTAAACCACTTCCTATGCATAGGAATCTTGTAAACAAACAAGTCATGAAAGCACAAAGAAACAAGCATAGGAAAGCAAAACAAGTGCAACTTCAAAATTTTCAACATAAAAAAGGGGAAACTTAATATTGTTGAGATACATAAAACCATGTTTATCTCTCTCATAATAACTTTCAGTAGCATCATGAATAAAATTAACAATATAGCTATCACAAGAAAAATTCTTATCATGAGCCACATGCATAAAAGAATTAATACTCCCCACATAAACATAGTCAGTCTTATTAATTGTAGTGGGAGAAAATTCAACGAAATAGCTATCATTATTATTTTCATCACCATAATCATCAAATATAGGAGGCATATTGTAATCATAATTAATTTCCTCCTCAATAGTAGGTGGACTGAAAATATCATATTCATCATTGTAATCATCATATATTGGAGGCATAGTATCATCATAAGCAATAGAATAGTTATCTTCCAAAGTGTGTTCATTTGTAAACATATCATCATTGAAAGGAACATGGATAGCACTAATAGTACATAAATTATTAATATCATCATTTTCAGAATTAGTACCAAAGAGATTTTCAATATCAAAAGACGTGTGCTTTTCCCAATCATGATCACTACTATAGGTAATAGGCATAGGAACATCATCGAGTTCAGACTCATCAAAAACTATAATAGGAGCAACATGCTTAGGGGAAATACCGTTTCCTCTCTCCTTTTACTCCTCCTCTTCTTCTTTTTCTTCTTCTCTTTAGGAGGGAGAGGCTTCAAAGGAAGCTTCTCCATATACCCTGGTTCATTGTTAGAGACAATAGAAGAAACTTTGCAGGATTCCTCCTTTTCATTAATAAGACCAAAACACATATTAGTCATGTCATATTTTGGTAAGATCTCATCTTTTAGGATATTTCGTATGTAAGTATTCGTGTGGAAATTATCAACACAATAAAGATGACAACCATGCAGGATGCTATTCATATCAAAAGCACTCATATCTACCAAAGAGGTTTTTCTTGATAACTCTTCACACCCCAAAAATAATGTAAGTTGATCATGCTGATTAGGAGTGATCATGTCATCACAATACAAACTTGCAGTACTCATTGGATTAGAAGGGCTATTATTATGGCCTGAGCATTGAAAATTGAAATGACCCACTTCAAAGCAAAGTTCACAAATAAAAGGATAGAGGGCACAAACTTTTTTACCAAGATCATTTAAAGCCCTATACCACATTCTAGTTTTTTCATTCCTATGTGTGATACAATATTCTTCTTCAATTTGATTATTCTCACAAGGTCTATGTATTCCATAAAAGTTAACATGCTTATAAGAAATACTCCCTCTAGGTCGGTTTACATGGCGTAGTTGAGATTTCTCTAGGACCTAGGCAAACGGCGATTGGTTGTGATACCCACGGAACCCACGGCGCCTAATTGTACGTCATTAACTCCTGTGGTAATCCTTCCGTCCAGTAATCGAGCCATTTGTACGACATGCAGCCATGCATATTGATTAGCCACCGATTAAGTCACCCAGTAATCGAGCGTTCCCACTTGCATGCAGATTAAATCACCCACACTACACAACAGAGCGCAGAAGGACAGAGAGAAGATTGGGGGCGAAAATGCTGCAATTAAACCACTAATTAATGCCTCTGCGCCTAAGGCTGCGCTACGGTGAAACTGCATGGAATCGGAAACACGCCCTGTAAACCGACCTGGAGGGAGTAGTACTTTCAGAGGTTTGAGCATATTTATTGCTATCTTTAATAACAGTTTCATTTTCCATGCATGTGTCTTTAAAAGGCTCATGATACATGTCCCATTTTTATTTAGGAGCATTTATATGAGAAGCAAAGGATCTAAAACAATCAATAAGAATTTGAGGATCAAGACCATATTTAGCACTAAGCTCTTGAGAATCAGTAGTTTCAACGAAAGACTTAATGCAATCATACTCATAGTTTATACCTGGTTCTTTACCTTTGTTGTTATCCCAATCTTCGGTATTGCTTTGAATTGTTTCAAGAAGATCCCACTTAGCTTTGACATCCTTACTTGTGAAGGATCCCTCTAAACAAGTATTTAGATAGTCCTTGTAATGTCCTAAAAGCATTGCATGAAAATTGTTAATAACAATATTACTGGGAGCTCATTTGAATGGGACATTTGAGAATTAGTGACTTCAATCTCCCCCATGCTTGGGCAATGCTTTCTCCATCATGTGGATGAAAATTATAAATGTAACTCCTATCTTTATGAATTTCATGAGGAGGATAAAATTTAGAGTAAAAGAGAGATTCAAGTTCCTTCCACTCCAAATGATGAGGATCATCTAGTAGCTCATACCACTCCCTTGCTTTGCCCTTAAGTGATAAAGAGAATATCTTCCTCTTAACTTGGTTCATTGGAATACCTGCACACTTGAACAACCCGCATAATTCATGTATAAAGAGTAAATGATCACCAAGATGGACAGTTCCATCTCCAAAATAAGAGTTATTCATAACATGTTCAACAATTTGTATAGGTATTTTAAAAGGGATGCTTTCAGTATGTGGATTTAAAATATCACAAGTATCATTAGAATTACCACATATGGGAGATAAAGTATCATCAGAGCAAATTTTCTTCCTTAAAACAGGGGAACTAAAAAGATCTTTTTCATAAGAACCAACTTCCCCAAGCTTAGACGTTTCCATAGCATTAGTAAGAAAGGTGTTCAAAAGATTCATACTTAGAACATTGCTATTAGCATGCAAAGAAAGTTCCATGGTTTTTTTAATTTTCTTTTCAGACAGTTCATGTTCTAACTTAGGAAAAATACTAAAAATCTCTCTCATTTTGTTGTTGTTTTCCCATTAAGCCTAACTAGTGAAAACAAGAAACAAAAAGACAAAATTGCAACGACGCTAGAAAATATCTTGATGCATCTTTGCCGGGGGGGTAAGGTAAAAGGTACTCACATCCTCCGGTGTGAGTGCTCGAAGTTATTTCCTTTAGATTCTGCAATTATATCTTTTTGTTTCTTGTTTTCACTAGTTAGGCTTAATGGAAAACAACAACAAAAATTAGAGAGCTTTATAGTATTTATCTTGAGTTAGGACATGAAGTGTTTGAAGAGAAAATTAAAAAACCTATGGAACTTTATTTGCATGCTAATAGCAATGTTGTTAGTATGAATTCTTTGGACACCATTATTGCTAATGCTATGGAAAAGTCTAAGCTTGGGGAAGCTAGTTTTTATGAAAATGATGTTTTTAGTTCCCCAGCTTTGGAAGATAGCTATTCTATTGCTTATGATGATACCAAACCTCCAATATATGATGATTACAATGAGGAATATGATATTTTCAGTCCACCTACTATTGAGGAGAAAATTCATTATGATTACAATATGCCTCCTATATTTGATGATTATGGTGATGAGAATAATAATGATAGCTATTTTGTTGAATTTGCTCCCACTACAATTAATATAAATGACTATGCTTATAGGGAGAGTAATAATCATTTTATGCATGTGGCTCATGATAAGAATGTTTTATGTGATAGTTATATTGTTAATTTTATTCATGTTTCTACTGAAAGTTATTATGAGAGAGGGAAACATGGTTTTATGTATCTCAACAATATTAAGTTTCCCCTCTTTATGTTGAAAGTCTTGAAGTTGGACTTGTTTTGCTTTATTATGCTTGTTGCTTTGTGCTTTCATGACTTGTTTCTTTACAAGATTCCTATGCATAGTAAGTGGGTTAGACTTAAATGTGCTTTGAATTTGCTTCTTGATGCTCTCTTTTACTTCAATTCATATTTCTTATGTGAGCATCTTCTCAAACTATCATGCCTAACTTAAAGGCGTTAAAGAAAAGTACTTATTGGGAGATAACCCAAAAGTTTTAGATGAGTCTTGGAAGTTATTACCTCTGTAATAACTGCTCCTTATCCTTTTTATTTTCTTTTTGTGCCAAGAGTAACCTCTAATGAGAGAGAAGTAATGATTGGAAAGTTGCTGTCCCGAAACAGATTTCTGTGCTTAACCGTAAAAATTCGTGTAAAATCTCTGTACGTCCTTTTGTGGCGTGAAGTTTTGTGATCCTGCCCCAGGTTGTTATCTAACTTTCTTTAGTTCAACACTTTTTTATTTGAGCAACAGAAAGTCTTCGAAAAAATTTGTCTTTACCTGCTGGTCTGTTTTGACAGATTTCTGCCATTTTCTGCATTTGCTTCTTGTTGGTTCCTTTTTTTAGTTCTTTTGGGGAAGTGAGATTTTTGAGGGAAGTGCTAAAGTAGCTAGTTTTTTAATGGAAGTTTTATTAGTGTTAGAACTGAACCTAAAGACTTATTATCTTGAGTGCACTAATGTTGCTAATAAAGTTTGTGTGAAGTTTTGTATGAAGGAAAAATTCAGGTGTATGGAAGGAATGAGTAATGAGATGAAGGATGGACTAAAGCTCAAACTTGGGGATGCCACGCGTGTCACCCCAAGAAATATCCAAGAAGTACAAGCGTCAAAGCTTAGGGATGCCCAAGACATCCCCTTCTTCATCAATAAAAATCCCAGGTTTCTTCCAAACGCTTCATTTTTATTGTTTCATGCATAGTTGCGTTGTTCTTGGAGCGCCTTCTTTCTCGTTTTTGTTTTTGGTTTTCGTTTTCTTTTGTTTGCTTAGTTTTCCGAATAAATTGGTTGGACCCCCCCCCCCTCTTTCATACATTGGTTTTCAAATAGTTTGGTTTGGATTGCAAAAGAGTAGGAAAGCTCATGCTTAAGTGGTAAAGAGAGTTTGTTTTTGACTGTGGCCTATGCTTTGCCATGCCATGCTTGATATTGTTTTGGCTTTATGCTTAGTATTCTTTGTTGTAGCATGACTTGTTATAAACAATTGAGATTGCTTAATGTGCCTTGGATGAATCATGCGTTGTTTTAGCATATTAAAGCATAGTATTGTGGTATTCTCCTTTAATGCTTTATTTGGGTTGACTTGGCACATTCTCACGCCATGTTATGACTATCCCAAATCACCATAGCCTTTATGATACTTTAGTTTTCAACTTGTAGTATCACTTTATGCTTTGATCAATGATGTTTTGTCACTCTGCATGATTATGGCCATTATTGCTCTCTTAGTTTGTCGCTCCCAGTTTTTTGCTAGCCTCCATAACCAAGTATGAGTTCCACTCATGCATCCAACTCCTAAAACCAAGTTATTCCAAAAGAGTCCACCATACCTACCTACTAGCTTATGCTATTCCAAGTATATTCATGTTTTTAATTTCCTTCTGAATTAAACTTGTTATGAGAAAACTAGTGATTAAAGCTCCCACGAACTTGATGGCACACTTTACTTTCTTGCCCTTAATAAACTTGAACCATTGTGTCGTCTATGTTGCATATGCTTGCACTTATTTGTTGGGAATTAGCAGAACCATGCTGTCATGGGGAACGCTTTCAACATTGCACTTGGTACTTGTACCTAGTTGATATCATGCTCTTTTGTTTATGGATGTCGTCGGTGTGAAATGAAAGGGGAGCTTGTAAGTCATGGAGTTATGTATATGTGTTAGAGAAATGCCTGGGCCACTGTTCTAATCCATGCTGACATGGTGGAAACCTGCAGCGTAACCATAATGAGCTGTCTATGAAGCATTCTTCTTATAAAATAAAAAGAGTCCTATATTGAGAAAAAAGAGAAAAAAAAGAGATTATGAAAAGAGGAAAGAGAGAAAAAAGAAGCGTATTCTCATGGTAAATAAGAACATTGCTGAGATGCTCGTTGTCTGCTTGCCTTGTCATTTTGATATGGGGATTCTTCCGTATCATCGGTCAAGGGGTACCCCGTTGGCGGTTCTCTATGATACACATGTACTTACGATGACAAGAATTTACCGGTGACTAAACTTGAGTAGCATGAGGAGTGGCCCTCGTATTCAAGGGACATGAGATTTCCAACTTATACTTCGTCAAGCATATACACCATAGTTTGTTCACTTTAACCTTAATCACTTCAAGATGCTTATGATAGGGGCAATGAGAGCTGAAAGCTATTAAGTACCATAATTTTTGGAAGCTCTTTATGAAACTTGAATCTCTGCTTCCTTCTATGAAGGCCTTTCTTCCACTTTTATATTGAGTCTCCACCTTCTACCTTTATGCACCTACTTTGAGAGCATAGTGTCCATTCTTAGTTCTATGTGCATTGTCCCAAGACTTGTTGATTGATGCATAGCTTTGATATTGCTTGGTTTAAACTATTTGTATCTAGTCACTCTTATGAACTTTGAAGGTGTCATATGCATTTATATTTGCTACTCTATGAGGGACAAGATGAATACTATTATGCTATGTTTTCTTTATGTGAAACAAGCAAACGTCTTGCAAAGCATTGTTATTCATGAATCTTTTGTTTGTGCCTTTTCATGTTGCATCATAGTTTCTTTGTCTTATTGCTAGAACTTTGTCTTTCATGTTATGATTGAAGTAATATGTTCCCAGCTATCCATGTTTTACAAATACTTTGATCAAGTTTATGATGGTGCATGTCACCTCAAAAATTATTCTTTCTTTTTATCACTTACCTACTCGAGGACGAGCAGGAGTTAAGCTTGGGGATGTTGATACATTGCAAATGTATCTATAATTTTTGATGTTCCATGCTTGGTTTTATCTACTTTCTTGTGTTTTATCCACACTTTGGAGTACATTTCATATGATTTCTTGGACTAACCTATTAACAAGAGCCACAGTGCCAGCTGCCTGTTTTCTACTGTTTTTGGTTCCAGGAAGTCAGAAAATGAATATTCTCGGAATTGGACGGGACAAAAGCCAAAGTCGATATTTTACTGGAAGACTCATGGAGCCAGAAGACGAGACGGAGAGGGGCCAGGGGCTGGCCACACCACCTGGTGGCGCGGGCCAGCCCAGGCCGCGCCAGGGGGTGGTGTGGGCCCCTCCGGCACCCCCTCGGTTTCCCCTCTCGCCTATAAGAGCCTCCCGATGCAAAAACCCTAAATCGACAAGCCTCCAGCCACGAAAAGTTCCGCAGTGCCGCCGCCACCAAAGCGGAGATTCGGGGGACAGAAAGTCTCTGTTCCAGCATCCTGCCGGGACGGCGAAGTGCCCCCGAAGCCATCTCCATCGATCTCCACCACCATCTCCATCACCGTTGCTGATTCCCATGATGAGGAGGGAGTAGTTCTCTCTCGAGGCTAAGGGTTCTTCTGGTAGCTATGTGTTCATCTCTCTCTATGCATGATCATATTGTGATCATGAGCTTTGTAATCAAGTAGATCTACCTTGATACTCAAGTGCTTTAATAGATCTCTGCTCTCCCCATGTGTGTGAAGTTGATAGTGTGCACACTATGGTGGCACTTAGGCTAGAGATTACAACTACTTGTTATGAGTTATATTTGGAGTTGGATGTTTTAATGAAATTGTGGTGTTTGTTTGAACCATCTAGTGCTCAAGGTGACAGTGTGGGGTTATCTAGATGTGGGAAGGCTTACTTTGATGTGGGAACCATCTAGTTCATCTTTCCCATCTAGAAAACCCCACACTGTCACCTTGAGCACTAGATGGTTCCAACAAACACCACAATTTCATAAAGACATCCAACTCCAAATATAACTCATAACAAGTATTTGTAATCTCTAGCCTAAGTGCCACCATGGTG
Source organism: Avena eriantha (assembly GCA_910589775.1). Taxonomy (NCBI): domain Eukaryota; kingdom Viridiplantae; phylum Streptophyta; class Magnoliopsida; order Poales; family Poaceae; genus Avena; species Avena eriantha. The sequence goes on along the minus strand of OU342742.1, from coordinate 233,935,866 downwards.
TGCACACTGTCAACTTCACATACATGGGGAGAGCAAAGATCTAATAAAGCACTTGAGTAGCAAGGTAGATCTATAGATTACAAGCTCATGGTCACAATATGATCATACATAGAGAGAGATGAACACATAGCTACCGGTAGAACCCTTAGCCTCGAGGAAGAACTACTCCCTCATCATCATGGGAATCAGTAGTGGCGATGGAGATGGCGGTGGAGATCGATGGAGATGGCTCTGGGGGCACTTCCCTGTCCCGGCAGGGTGCCAGAACAGAGACTTTCTGTTCCCGAATCTCCCCTTCGGTGGCGGCGACGCTGCAGAACTTTTTTTGGATTTCTGATTGATGATTTAGGGTTTTTGCATCGGGGGAGATATATAGGCGAAAGAGGCAAGGTCGGTGGCCAGCCAAGGGGCCCACACCATGCCCTGGCGCGGCCAGGGGACCCACGCCTAGGGGTGGTGTGGCCACCCTGTGGCCCCTCTCCGTCTCGTCTTCTATCCCATGGATTCTGATAGGTAAGCCTTGCAATTTTTTTCTAGCCTTGGTGGTTGAACCAGGTATTTGAACTATCATAACATGCTTCAGTTTTGTTGGTTGAATCTTACTAGTGCATGCAAATTCTTCTGTAACAAACGAGTGCGATGCTCTTGAATCAAACAACACCCTTGCTAATACTGAGTTAACAGAAAACATACCCAACATGACAGATGGCGCTTCCTAGGCTTCTTCAGCATTCACGTGGAACAGACGGCCATTGCGGTTGAGGGAATTCCCTGGGGCAAATCTCCTTCCAGGCTGAACACGGCGCTGCTGCTGAGCTGGGGCATTCACATTGGTGGTGGCTGCAAGCTTCTTGGGACAGTCGTTGGAGTAGTGACCCTTCACTCCACATTCAAAGCAAGTGATCTGGGACTTGTCTTTGGCTGCAACAGGCACAACATTGCTCCCAGTCCTTGGGGCAGTATTGTTGTTGTTGTTGTTGGACTTGGGTGGTGCACAGTTGAAGTTGTTGGAGTTGCCGGGGTTATTGTTGTGGTTTCCTCCGGACTTCATGTTTCCTCCACTACGATTGGGGTAGCTTGGATGAGACATTGGGGGTCTATTGTTTCTTGGGGCATATCCTGCAGATGGGTTGGGGCGATACTTATGGGTATTGTGGGACCCAGTCTGATGCATCATTCTGCGCTTGCGGTTGTCATTGGCTTGGTTGATCTTTCCTTCCATCTGGATGGCAGAATCTATGAGCTCTTCTAGGTCTTCAAAACGGATGTTGACTAGCATAGTCCGCATCTCATCATGTAGTCCGTTTAGGAATCTTTCCTTCTTCTTGGCTTCAGTGTTGATCTCATCAGGGGCATATCTTGCGAGGGATAGAAATTTGTCACGGTACTCCACTACCGTCATCCTGCCTTGCTTCAGTTCTCTGAACTCATCTCTCATTCTGGTGACTAAACCTTGCGGCACATGGGTGCGGCTAAACTTGATCTTGAAAGCTTCCCACATCATCACTTGACCGTGGTTCATAGTACGGGTGCTATTACACCAGGCTCTTGCATCTCCTGCCAAATAGTGGGTGGCAAACAGTTCTTTCTCGTTGGCGTCAACTCCTACGACTTCCAGGTTGTTCTCCATGGTTTGCAGCCAATCATCCGCATCTAACGGGTCTTCAGACTTGCTAAAGATAGGGGGATTGGTATTCTGAAAGTTCTTGAGCTTGGATCCATGATGATCCTGATTTCCATGGCCTTGATTATTGTGGGCCATCTGAGCTATCTGTTGCAGGGTGGCTAGGTTGGCTTGGCGCTCGGCTCTACTAGCTTCACGGTCGGAAACTAGCATCTACAGAATTTGCAGCATCGGGTCCTGCGATGAGCTGCTTCCTCCGGGGTTTCCACAAGTCATCTGAAGATTGAGATAGATAAAAGGGGTAAGAGGGAAAGTTCTAAGGTTCATGATTTTGTTTTCAAAAGCTTTTAGACTTTGAGTTTGAACTCAGGTTTTGCAAACTAACTCCTTCTCATTCATTCAAGCACACAATACAAACACACACAACACAACATAAAAGGAAAACAGATGGTTTTAAGAACCAATTTGTGAACTAAGATACAGTGGGACCGATACAACTCATTCCTACGGTAGTGATCAAGTGCATTTACTCATCATCAATGAAGTCGGAGTCCTCATCATCGGTGTATAAATCCATGGCATCATCCTCTAGGTAGTCATTGTCGTCACTGAGGTATGAGTGAAATTCTCCCTGGATGTCTTCACCTTCTTCCTCTTCTTCTTTTGCTGCAAGTTGATCTTCTTGTTCCTGGATGGTCTTCTCGAGGTCGCCCACCTTCTTGCGAAGACGAGCAATGATGCAATCCTTCTTCTCGCATAGCCGGGGAAGTGATTGGTGATCCTTGATGAGCAGGGCGAAAGTCTGGTCCTTCTTGGCGGCAATGGAAAGGTTGTGGTTGGCGTAAGCTCGGGCATTGTCCAATTCCTTTTGTCTATCATATAGTAGGAATTAAAGATTCTCCACCTGGCGCTTCATCTCCTGGTGACTTGGCATCTCCAATGGCATTCCCATAGAATCACGCCTTGCATAGTGAGCAAAGTGAGTTCCCTGGATCAAGTTGATGTTTTGCCCACACAGACGGGCAAGAGCTTCATGCATAGCCCTAGCTAATCCATCTAGCCAGTTGTTCTCTCTCACGGTGAATTGAATCTTCTCAGAAAGGGGTGCTTCCATCTTGCCTCAAAGATCTGCAACTATCAGCCATTGTAGATCTCCTCCTAGGAAATCCTTGAGTTGAGCTCTGAAGAATTCCGGATGCGGACGCTCAAGATACTCTGGCAGTGCATCAAGATCCCTCTCAAAGACCAGTTGGCCTCCATTGCCCAACTGGTAGAACTTGTATACTGAACTTCCATCTATACGAAGGTAGGGTGAGTAAGTTAGTGAGGTGATCAAGTGTGTCAAATTTTATGTAGTAATGTAAGAATTTTTTAGGAACATGATTTTTTTGAAAGAATCAAGGATAAGAGTGGGAATATGTTTTCATAAATACTCACTTCATTTGTTTTTGAAACTAAGTTTTTGTTTGGATGTCCATTCTAACTAGGGACTCCTAAGGTTAGGATGGCTCTGATACCAACTTGTCAACACCCAAATTTTTAATCCTAGATGCCTGTTATGCCATACCTCGCAATTCTAGGATTACCATTTTTGCGAGACATAACAGATTGGATATCACAGTACATCATCCATTACAGACCATAATAAGGTCTTACATGAATAAAGGATCTCATGATCCAGTCTTAATACAAACAAGCAGCGGAATAATAAGCATAGCGGTGGGCTCCATCTTTAGTGTCACAGGCAATGCTGATGATGGGAGATGATCCTAGTTGTCGTAGCCATCCTGTTGTCCATCTTCCTGATAGTCCTCCTCATAGTATGGCCACGGGAATAGCTAGGGACAAATCCATGAGTACTCTTTAAGTACTCGCAAACTATCACTAACAAGTACGGTAGTTCTAGTAGGAAATGCTAAGCTCTAAGTTTATTTGCAAAAGCTAGATTTATCTTAAGCTGAGTTCATAAGTAAAGAAAGCTAAATTAAGGTTCTAAATCACCTAAGGGGAACTTAGTTTTCATAGTCACAACCCTATTGTGGTCAAGTCAAGGTCACAAATCATTTCACAAGTCATTTTGAAACATCTGACGATGGAACAGTATGGCCACTCCAACTGTACATGACCGTGGACGTGGCTATTCGAATAGTTTGACACTCTGCAGAGGTGGTACACTTTCACCACAAAATTCGATACATCCGTCAGGGATAACCCTGAATCATCATACTTAGTTTGCGGATAATCAATCATAACCTTTCCTTTACACACTCTAGTATAAGCACCTCTCCTATGAGCTTAGCCTCCCAGCCATGGCCATCTGCCATCCTGGGCACTGCATAGGTGGACATCATCAAGAGGTAGCCACAACTCACACCTCTTCTGCGAGGGAACCCATACTAATGCATATAAACTTCCGGCTAAGCCTTACCCAATTCAGGTATTGTGGTTATACGGTAAAATTGGAATGGTATCACATCCGAACCCAACCATCAGTTTTTATAAAGGGCTAAGGCTCATGCCTCAACATTTTCATCATCATAAACCATTTGTGTTTCTCAACACATGTCAAAACATCTCAATAGAATGACTCATCATTCCAAGGTTTTCATAAGCATTTTCACCAAGTATTCTCATCTAAAGTGATCAAGTTTTATGCTTAGCAGTGGCCACTAAGGTTAAGAGTGTTCACTAATAAGGGGTACTAATCTTCAATCTCATGCCATAGAATGACATCTAAGTATAACTATATAGGCCTAGTTTTATACTCTTTATGCTATCTATATTACTTTCTAAAATCCTCATAAAGCATTACTAAAAGTAAAGAAACTTTGGTAAAGTAAAAGATTAAAGCTTGCAAGTAAAACTTGGGATGGGTATAAATCAAATATATAACCAACCATGCCTAAGGCATCTGGCTTAGGTTAACTTGCATCTAGTGGTGACTTGCAAGTATTAGCTTGCCTTGATTGGTGTAGTGATTGAAGTTTTCTTCGTCTTCTTCGGGGTAGAACTCCTCCTCCTCGTAGACTTGGTCGGTATTATCGTCATAAATAAATACAGGGTACACAGTCACCAAACAATACTTAACTATTGCTATATATCACACTAAGGCTCACACTTGATGATCTAGCATCATCACAATCATCACATGTATAAAGAACTAGTTTCATTTATTTTATTTGAGAAAAGTAATTTCTACTCATTGAAATTGATTAAGATTTAATATTCTCCAAATAGAATATGGGATCATGTGGACACATATCATCACCACATATTCTAATACATAGGAATGTGATTTAAAGGGTTGGTCACATTTTATAAAGTTGAAGATTATTATTTAATAGATTTAAAGTAACTAGAAATGCCTATATAGCATTATTTTGGTACTATTCCAAAGTCACTGCATGCAAACCTAAAAATTATTACATATTCAGATAAGTTTTGTCAAATGTGATTTTTGAGAGTCGGAATCAACTCAAAATGGTTGATTTTTAAAAAATATTTGAAGTTGCAAAAGTCTCTGTTTTGTTATTTTTTCTATAGATTATATCTAACTCCAAATGATTTAAATCTAACGGGCTTGGATAGATATTTTAATTATATTTATAACCAAATTTTAATCATGCATTTTGGTTAAATGAAACTCTCTGAATTGATTTTTGAATAAGTGGACAGAATAGGATTTCAATTTAAAGGAAAAATACTAATTTGAATCGGTGGGCTAGCGCGGGAAAGGAAATGGGCCGGCCCAGCTGCACTGCGCGGGCGCAGCGGGCTGCTGAAAGGGGGGTCCCGCTTGTCAGCGACTCCTAAAACACGAATCGGTACGTTTTAATCTAAGCCGTGCGATTAGACTACGATCTAACGGTTGTGGTTCGTCGTCCCCGGTGAACATGTCTTCGGCAAGGACGAACCCTAGCGGCACGGTGGGGGTCTACGGGGGTTCACCTGGGCTCTAGCTATGGTCGGCGATGGGGGCGTTCGAGCTGGTAGACGATGGCGGTTTGAGGCATGGTCGCGGAAGCTCCTGGGGCGGCTCCAATCGACGACGCCTTTCTTCAACTACAGCGGCCAACTCCGGTGAAATTCCGGCGGACTGAGGCTCGCCTTGCTCCGGGGATAAGTGTGGGAGGATCAGTGAGGAGAGGGGAGTCGACTGGTGTGCAAAAATGAGGTGGAGAGGGCCTCCTTTTATAGCTCGACGAGAGGACCGAGCGGCGTGGGCGCGGCTCGTCGGTGGCGACACTACAAGCAGCTAGCGGCGCGGCTAGGGGTAGGGGACGGTGCGTGGTCTCCTGGCGGTCCTCTCTGGCTTAAAGGCGCGACAAGGGGTAGTCGCATTTGGTCGGGAGCGGGCGGTGCTCTGCGCGGTAGAGGCAGTGTTCGATGCGGCGCACGGTGACTACGAGTCGAGCGGCGGCGAACGGGGATGTCTGGGCGGCTACTGAGGTCATGGCGGAGCAGTGTGCGTGGGGTGAGGTCGAGGTGCTGCGTGTGCGAGCTGGTCGGGCGTGGCGCTATGGCGCGTCCTCGGCATGGCGCAGGCGCTCTGGGCGCGGCTTTGCTGGGGTGGTCCACGGCTTGGCTTCGCTCGGGGAGTGGACGGGGGGCGGCGGTGTGGTCGCAGCTACCTCCTAGACATCATGGGCGAGCTCGGGGCGGTCTACTGTGAGCGGTCCATGTCGGGTGGCAAGGGGGGGTGCTCGGGTGGCAATGCACTGGTGTACACAGTGAGGGGGTGGCTCTATTGCCTTGGTTGTGGTTGGGGGAGACAAGGGGAGTAGAAAGGGGTCAAATAGGGAACAAGGCATTGGTCATAAATAGTAATAGTTTGGCAGTTATTTCTGTGCTCACCAAGTGTTTGATCTAATGGCTGAAAAAAAATTAAATTTGAATTTTTGGCTCAATTTTGGTGAGTGATCTACACTTATGCTTGGTTATCTATGGTTGCTTGGGATTGGCAAGGGGAATTGATTTGATGGGTTTTTCAAAAATGAGGATCTTAACACATACACTTGATTCAAATTGAACTGTCCTTTAAATAGATTTGAAAATAGTTTTGGTGAGTTTGTAAAGTGGGCCTTGGTTCACTTTTACTTGGTCTGGCAAGGGGTGAAAAGAAGTAGAAATGTTTCTGTTATAAATTCTCTTCTAGGAACACTCAAAGTGGCCTAGTGGTTAACTTTGGTCAAAATGACATTTGATCTTTTTATTCATATTTGATTTTTTTCTTTGGATTTTGTTTGCAATTGGCCTAGATGATGTAGCATTCATCTTTAAACCATTTCACAATATTTAGAACAATCAAGCATGGCATTTTCAAACAATTCTACACTAATGCAACACACATGCATTCATATGCCTTTTTCTTAATAAAAGTTTTTGTTAACCCTAAATTAGATGATTAGGCACTGGATAACCCTGATTAAAGTTTTGGGATGTTAAAGTACATGCCCTTATACTCACAAATATATGTTTGAAGATAAAAATAACAAATAGTATTGTTATGGAATAAATGCAGATTGTCAGAAATAATTTACCATAGTGAAGACGGCAGACCGCCCAAAAAGCAAGCCCACCAACGGAGAAGATGCCTGCAGTGTGACACATTAGCCGGAAGTAGGGTTTTGAGTCTTTTGACTGGCCGCAACACGTCCCCATCTGACCATCCAAGTAGTTGTCATCGTCCCATCGATACCCTCAACTTCTTTGGTGATCCAAGACCCATAACGATTTGCCCAGAATTTCTTGCGCGAAACCTCAAAACTACTCTCTTTGTTTCAAAATATAAGATGTTTTAGCTTTGTGAATAGAGTGTATCTAGACCCATTTTAGTGTGTAGATTCATCTAGATTTAAAGTGAATCTATATTATATGCACGATTCGACGCAACTAGGTTTTCGGTTTCCCGCTTGGTCCACTCGAGAGAATACCGGATGATGTCAATCTCCAACAAAAAAGTCCCCATCCTCTTTCAACTAAATATCCATAAACCGTTGCGCCATGTTAGAGTATTAGGTATATACGATTGTTATGGTAGTTTAGATAGAGTTATGATCTGTTTATGTACAGTCCTAACTTGACTCGTACTCCAAGATAATCCTATGTACGCCTATATATATTCGCTCATGAGGCTCAATAATATATCCATCATATTCCGCCAAACTCATACTCTTTCATGGTATTAGAGCCTCATATGATGGATATATTATTGAGCCTCATGGGAGAGTATATATAGGCGTACAGAGAATTATCTTGGAGTACGAGTCAAGTTAGGACTGTACGTAAATAGATCCTAACCCTATATAAACTACCATAACAACCGTATATACCTAATACTCTAACATGCTAGATGTAACCAGCTTACCGATGTGAGAAAAATGCACTCTCTGTGTAAATAGAGGTCGGCTTCTTCTCGTTTTTCTCTGTGTACACTTCCTTTTTTTGAGATCTGCGTACACTTCCTTACCTGTTCACATCATGACATCATGCACCAAGCTAATCCTCATTGTTCCGCTAGTCTCGTGCTGCAATGTGCCCGTGCCTGAGTCATTGCCTTCTTCGTTGGCTAATGTATAATTTTTTTTTGAAACGAGGCAAAAAGCTTTGCCTTTTATATTGATAAAGAAGGAGCAAACATTGCAGGCCTAAGCCCAAATACAAACCCCCATGAAAAAAGGGGGAGGGACACACTAGCTTGTAATCTCTTGAAGATGTTTAGCACCAGCTAAAATCCAGCTTCTTCCTTCGTCTTTTATCTTCTGAATGATGTTTGTGGGCATTGCAAACTTGTTGCTGAAAACCCTGGCATTCCGCTCCTTCCATATTTCCCAGGTGATGAGAGTGATCGCAGATTTCAGCCCTTGTGGGCAGGAGGAAGGGGCCCGAGAGGCAGCCTCCCAATATTGAAGTACAGTGGGACGACCCGTTCCGATGCTCTGGATAAGGGCAGGGCATCCAAGCCAGGAAGCCGCGGCCATCCAGACGCGTCTGGAATAGTGGCACTCAAATAGGATGTGCCTCGTCGTCTCAACATGGCACCTCCAAAGCTGGCAGGTTGGCTGATGAGGCCAACCCCGCTTGGCCAGACGATCCGACGTCCACAACCTATTTTGCACGGCCAACCAAGAGAAGAAGCGACACTTGGGCGGGGCCCAAGTCTTCCAGATAAGCTTGTCTAAAGAGCAAGGGATGGAGCCAAGGAACTGGGCTTTGTATGCTGAGGCCGATGTGTAAGATCTAGAGGCCGTGAGGGTCCAAATGATTGTGTCGTCAATACCCGGCAATAGCGTAATGTCTTGCAACATGCCCCATAGGTTGACGTACTGGGAGAGATGCTGAATAGTGAATTCGTCCACGCGGATATCCGCGATCCATTGGGAGTTCTGTAGGGCGTAATAAACAAGACGTTTTTTCCTTTTTGACGCAGTAAAAACTAGGGGGACCACAGACCGTGGGGAGGATCCATTGAGCCAGGATGAGTTCCAGAAGGAAGCCTTCTTGCCATCGCCGATGTAGACCTTTGTGGCTGCATTGAATAGCTCCCTATCCGTGTCGTCATTTGGTGTTTCTAAACCCACCCAATGCTTTTCTGGTGCAGTCCATTCGAGCCAAAGCCACCGCAGCCTAAGGGCCCTAGCGAATTTTTCCAAATCCAGGATCCCAAGCCCATCAAGGTTCATTGGTCGGCACACCTTTGCCCAGCTCACTTTGCACTTACCACCACTAACTGAGGCTTTGCAAGTCCAGAGCATTTCCCTGTGAATCTTGTCCGGGCTAATGTATAATTATGGTTATTATGAACTAGTATTAAAAGAAAACTTTAAGAGTAGGGGGGCAATGGCCCCCTCTGGCCCTCACTAAGTGTACCATGTACTTTGCGGAAGGGTTCCACGTCCTCATCCCAAACGATGTGCGCCAGTTTAGAAGTCCAACGGTTCATAGACGGTGACCAGTGGCTACCTGCGAAGGGCGCCAGTACGATCTTTTGATTGTACATGTTTCATTGTGTATAAGCCGCAAACAGAGCAAGATGCAGAGACATCACACAAGCTCGACGGGGTACACCACTGCCGCTTGGGGGATAGTAGGGATTGAGGGTGCCAATCCGGTGAAAAAATTCAGAGGAAATTTGAAAGAAGCTTCAAATACGGCAGATTTTTCTCTGAAATGCCAAATTATTCGTAGAACTTTCCTCGAGTGTTTTTTCTTGTGGTGGAATTTCTTTTGAGTGGTTGACTAGTTGCATATTTCCTTACCACTGACTTTGTTAATTAAAAAAAATACTTTTAAATCCTAAGATATTTTCCTTGGTCTTGGACCGCAAATTATGGAACTGTCAATATCAAACTCTCAACTTTAAGAAGCCGTTTGAGACCAAGCCTACACTATTGGTCCAAGTGTTCAGGTCTCTAGAAAGATGTGAATCCCTTTTCATGGATGTATGCAATAGTACGAAAAGGTAATATGTAAAAAATTATCAAATATATACTACATAACTCATGGGCAAAAAATGTTTGTGTATCTTTTGTGTTTCTTTTTGTATTGAACACTCAGATGATCATATATATCGGGTTGATGACCTCTTCTAGATCTCACTTGATAGCATTGGTTGTTGATTGTCATACACTTTTACGAATATAAATAGTACGTTGATCTAATTCAAACAAACAAAACAGGGCATCTCGGCAAAAACAGAAGTTACATCAAGGTCTTCTAACATTGTTGTTTTTAAAGGTTTTGAACATCCAAAAACGTCGAACATACTTTGGTTGAACGTTGAACCATCGATTCATACTCCCTCATTCCACAAATAAGTGTACTTCTAACTTTTAGTCTAAGTCAAACTTTTTAAAATTTGACTAACTTTTAAACTAATTTAGCAACATATATAACATCAAATCTACATATTTTGAAAGTACACTTCAAAAGGAATCTACTAGTACTACTTTTATGTCGTAAATATTGCTACGTTTTTCAATAAAATTGGTCAAATTTATTAAGCCTGACTTAGGATAAATGGTAGAAGTACACTTATTTGCGGACAGAGGGAGTAAGCTAAACTTATCGAGGAAGAAGATTAAGAACATGAAGTAGAGAAATAGGAAAACCAATGACCACAACCAAGTCTCTTTTTACAGTCAATACCATGATATGTTTATAGTAACCAAAAGTACATGGTAGAGATGCAAAAGTTGTCTCCTGCGATTACAAAATAAAGCCTAAAGTAAACAAGCAAATCTTCGAGGTCTTGAGACTCTTTCTTCTTCCATAACACAATGTTGTACTTTTCCTGAGCCAGCCGAATGAAAGTGACATTGATACCAAACCACAGACCTACAAATACCAACAATGATTGTACCATAATATTTATTTGAGCCGCAATGTTAAGGCTACGCGCACACGCACAATCATTGAAGTAATCAACTAACATCGGCGAGAGTAACACCGCAAGTATTCGGAGATGGGCCGTCGGAGGTGAGAAAAAAACACGGAGAAAACATTGAATGGCCACTAAGAGTTCTCTCCGTTCCTTTTAACATATATTCTGATTTATCGAACTTGCTTCCTATGGATTTCTTGGTAGTTTAAGGTGTTTTCCGTGCCTTCACGTATGGTTAAGAGGACTTTTAGGCCAAATTTGAGGCGCGTGAATAACAACAATAAATGAGAAGAACACGAATCTCAAAACAAACAAAAAAGAGAACACAAGAATTGATGTATCATGACTTGTGGATCCTACAGGAAAGTGGAACACGTGATTTCACAAAATTGCTGTTTGGATGTCCAATTTTATTTTATTTTTGCAATATTTAAGTTCCGAGTAGTAACATTGATCGCAGCTGGTTTAAAGATACATGTACCATATTCAGGTAGGTTACTGGACCTCCATGGTGGTAAACTCGTTTATCAGGTCACTCTAATTACACAAAAATAACCACACTAACAAAGTACGATAGACTTTGGTTGAAGGATCCAGGGTTTGAGACGGAACCGGAATTAGCAGCAAATCAACTCAGATCCTAAACGGATTTGCCTTTAACAGTGCACAAAAATAAACAAGGCTGCTGGCAAAAATAGAACACACACCATTACTACTGTACTTTATTTCAACTGTGGCACCTCAATTCTCACTTTTCAGTAATATCATCCCGATTTCCAAGCATCGGAGACCAAACTTGATGCTACAGGTACAAGATCATCAGAGACAAAGATGATGGCGGCCAGGAAATATAGTGAAGTAGGTTTCCAGGTTCAAAGAAGAGCTGGCTGCATTAGGCATAATCTCTTCCACAGACATAAATGAACCTCCTGGACAGAATCAGCAAAATTCACAATGGGTCTTCGTAGACTGAAATTTCATGAAACTATGCGGGCTTGTGTTCAGGTCTGTCATAAGCTGCTATGTTCTGCGGTTCACACTCCGGGCTTAAGAGTCGCACAAGCAAGGCCGATGTCGCGCTACAAGAGATTGCTCCACACGATGCCCACCTGAGACTCCTTGGAACTGTTATCCTTGGACCTAAAGAATGCGCACATGATCAGTGAAATAGTTCCAAATTTTGAGTTTCTTCATAGGACTAGCATCCAAAACTACATAGTCGAACTCATATATTGACAAAACACAATCAAATTTCACAACCTTCATGATTATACTAACAAATATACATTTCAAGATAAACCGAACAATTATTGCAATGGAATAAATGTAGATGGTCAGAGAGAATTTACCATAGTGAAGGCGGCAGAGCACCCAGAAAGCAAGGCCGCCTCCAACGGAGAAGATGCCAGCGGTGTGACGCATCAGCCGGGAGCAGGGCTTTGACTCCGGCCGCATCACATCCCCATTTGACCATCCCAGTAGCTGTCGCAACGCCATCACGACCCTTAGCTTGTTTGGTAATATAAGACTCTACTTGTTCACTAGAGCTAACAAAAGGTTCAGCTCTTTAGACTTCACAGCACTTCGATTCCTGAAATTATTTAGTCAAATAGCAGACCTTTACCTTTCCAACAATCTTAAGAGCGAAATGCAAAAGGGAAAAACTAAAAAATAATATTGGAAGATGTGAATTCGTTTTTAAAATGTAACATCAGCAGTCTGATAAGATAAATACAAATAGACATTCTCTGATTTCTTAATGATTAATGATTACTATTTGTTAAACACATAAAAACTGAAAATTTACAGCATTCAACAAATTAAGGTTTACAATAATACACCACAAACTAATATCCAAATTCCAAAGTCCATGCTCCAGAAAACAAATGTGGCTACAAACTTGTGTACCCACTGTCGTTGTGTATTTTGGCCTTCAAAGAAAGTGAAATTCTATATGTCCATGAGGTTCTAGCCTGGAAAGTAAACTGTTTACCAAAATTATAATCATCCATAGGTATGTATGTGATCAAGTGAGCGAGGCAAACAGGCTATATCACAGAAACGAGAATACGGTGATAGGAAAAATTAACAGTCATGGAACAATGTCGAATTGTAAAACTTTAGATTTGAGAAATCAAGGTGTATGATGTAAAAACTCACCCTGGTAAACGCATATTTAATCTACAACCATATGCAAATCAAAAATATTATGTCGTTCTGTCATTAAAGGGGACATTCCGCCTGATTTATTTAAGTTCATCAGGGCCAACTGATGGGTCTGAACGTGTGCCATGTTATCATATTCAGAACTATGCAGTACATACAATCTTTTGACCTTAATGTTCATCCCATAATTCTCAACTATACTGATAGCCATCATTTCAGCTAGGATCAGTGATAACTTCACGATTCCAATTTTCTTTGGCCATTATATGTTTATCTCTTATCTCTAAGTGATGTTGTGAACCAAAGATCGTTTAAACAACAGAGGAAACCGGAACCCTACAAACCCCTACCAGCGACATGCCAACACCGCACACCAGATAATCGCCCAGTTGCCCGAAAGCCACTAAGGTAAAGTGGGGCAGACTTAAAGTGGGGCGTGAGGTTTTGAGACCCCAGGGCTATGGGAGAACAGCTACTAGTAAAATTACAATAATATCGAAGTAAACTGGATGGATGAATCGGCATATCTCAAAAAGTAAGATATATTTGGATTCGGCCACTCATTTCATCAAACGAAGGATGACTTAGAACAATCCTAGCAAGCTACCTAGGACTTCAGTAATAGCAGAAGAAAATGGTCTCGACATATCTCCTCTTGCTTACTCGATGAAGAGGGGAATGAAATACTCCCTCCATTGCACAATATAAGCCTTTTTAGCGAGCTAAAACAACTTGCTAAAAAGGCTTATATTGTGGATCAGAGGGAGTACTTCGGTTGGTATTTCTTTTGGTGTCAGCAAATACTGTATTCATCACACTAATGTGAACTGATGAGCGATAGAAAATTTTTGTGCAAAAACAAATTAAAATTTAGCCAGTACTGCAAATGATACTAATCTATATGGTAGCTGGATCACAAGGAGAAATGAACCACTGGATCACTTAATGCAACTATGAAATAACAATACGTGCAAATAACAAGCAGTAACACCACAGAGTAATGAACTGAACCCTTGCATAGCTTTCAGCAGTATAAAACCTGCCACGCCAACAGAGCCATTGCCAGTTAAAATAAGAAATCATGTGAAAGATAGTAACATAGATGCCGACATACACATCACATACTTCAGGCACAAGTCTAAATCTACAAGGAAAATTTGAGGATCTTCCCCAAAGCTCATAAACCTATGATCATATGCCTATTGGATGAGCCAATTGATAAATAAAATGCCCTAAAGTTGATTATGACACTTGATGATGGGAAAATCAACGATTTTCCCTGAAGTTGGCTGGTCTTTTATCATATTCCCAAGTTGAGCAACCTCGTGAGAAAATGCCCTGGAGTTGAACCAGCCTCTCGATGTTTTTTTTTTTACAAAAGTGACTTAACACTTCAACACAGGCTGTGATGTGCCTACTTCACAAAACGATATCACTTGACCCTTTAGCTGTCCAAAGAAAAGACATCTAAAGGAAGGCTCCATCCATCAAAGGAGGCAGAGGCAGAGGCCAGTGACTCTATGTGCAGAGCTTACAGAGTCCTCCCTAAGCTCCTGAAAGCATTTTGTTCCGTCCCTTCTCATCAAGTTCTCTCCCATTTTTCACATTTTTTTGATTTTTTTTCTAACGGAAACAAAAAATGGATTACTCCATACATGAAGCTAGACTTCCGAGGCATAAAGAAATCGCACATGTCAACATTTGCAGTAGGGTCCATGTTGCCTCTCAAACGTAGGGCTCACATACAAGTTGGGAATCAAAACCTAGGGTTCATACAAATAGGAAATCAAAAGGAATGGAGTTAGGTTGGAGACATTACCTTTATTCCGGACTTCGACTTGGTCTCCGGAATCGCCCGAGGCCGCCGGGTGGACGAGGTGGCGCGCACCGCGAACCTCCTGCCAAGAGAGACAGGATCGATGAGTAGAGCGATGGAGAAATAAAGAGGGAGAGCGGAGAGAGGGAGAGGGAGAGGGAGAGATCTTACCTTGACGGAGTGATGCAGGAAGCAGCCTTGGTCGCCGGAGTCGCCGAAGGACACCGGCTGGATGGACGCGCTGCTGCAGCAAAGGAAGCAGAGGAGACTGGAAGGAGAAGGACTAGGCCATGGCTATCCGCTGGGCCGGGGCGCAAATAGTTAAGCACATGGGCTCTAGACGACGCTGCGCGACAGAATGCAAGCAGTTCCTCTATCCAGGCCTAAGAGCATCTCTGATCCCCATCCGACCCATCCGCATAATAACCGCCGATTTTCGGTTTAGAAGACAAAAAAGGCACCGTTCAGATCCCGTATCGGACCCCTATTTCCAAAAAAATATTTCAGGCCGCCCCGATTCACGCCGCGCGACCCCCCAAGTTCCCGGGTCGGAGGGGCTGTGCGAGGCCGGCCTCCATCCATTTCCGCCCCTTGCGCGAAGGAAGTTTCAGCTCTCCCCTTCTTCTCTTCCTCCCGCCAACCGCCACCGCCGCCGCGCGCTGCCGCAGATCCCGCCCTCCCCTCCCGATTTTGACTGGTAGAAGCACGTGCGTGGGCCCACCGCGTCCGCTCCGCCCGCCGGCTCGCGCGAATCGGGCACTAATCGGCCGGAATCGATGCCGCCGTGCACGCCTCGTCGCCGCCGATAAGCTTCTTCCCAAGCTCGTCCCAGCCGCAGATCTGCCGTCGTAGCTCTGATGGTTTGCCACGAT
Source organism: Avena eriantha (assembly GCA_910589775.1). Taxonomy (NCBI): domain Eukaryota; kingdom Viridiplantae; phylum Streptophyta; class Magnoliopsida; order Poales; family Poaceae; genus Avena; species Avena eriantha. The sequence goes on along the minus strand of OU342742.1, from coordinate 233,920,006 downwards.
TGTTGCGCCTTTGCAGATGGACCTGCGCATGCTGTTTTTGTTGGAGGATTCGTCCTCCTCCGACGACTCAGACTTGGAGGAGCTGATCGACGACGAGCTGGAGCAGACGGCGGTGATACTCGCAGCGGCGGCGATCACGGACGTGTGGCCGAAGAAGCGGAAGGGCTCGACCATGGGGCGGCTGTGCATCCCGCGGAACCGCGCCCTCGGCCACACCTTGCTCATGCGCGACTATTTCGTCGAGGTACCGACATACCCGCCCTATCTTTTTCACCGTCGGTACCGAATGCGGCGATCTTTGTTCAACAAAATCGTCGCAATGTGTGAGGATAACATGTGCTACTTCAAGCGCAAAAGGAATGCCGCTGGGCTCTTGGGATTTAGCGCGCACCAGAAAATATCCGCCGTCATGCGCACCTTTGCATACGGCATTCCGGCGGACTATGCCGACGAGTATCTTCGCATATGCGAGGATACGACATTGGAATCTGTCCGACGTTTTTCCAAGGTTATGATGCGCGTGTATGGGCCGATATATCTTCGAGCTCCCAATGACGAAGAGACCGCAAGATTAATGGCGGAGAACAAACAATGGGGGTGGCTGGGCATGCTCGGAAGCATAGATTGTATGCATTGGACATGGAAAAATTGTCCAAAGGCTTGGAAAGCTTTGTATTGTGGCCGGAGCAACGATCCAACAATCATTCTTGAGGCCATTGCATCGCAGGATCTTTGGATTCGACACCCTTTTTTTAGTTTGCCCGGTTCACTCAACGATATCAATGTCTTGCATCGATCCCATCTTCTTGCATGGCTTGCTAAAGGTGATTCCCCGGCTTGCAACTACACCGTCAACGGGAGGGAGTACACAATGGGGTACTACCTTGCCGACGGTATATACCCGGATTGGTCCACATTTGTGAAAATCATCTAAGAGCCAGGGAACAGAGCTGAAGCCGAGTTTGCAAAAGCACAAGAGGCAGCTCGAAAAGATATAGAACGAGCTTTCGGTGTTTTGCAAGCTAGATTTGCAATAGTCCGAGGACCTGCCCGATTTTGGGATATGGACACACTCAAGGACATCATGACCACCTGTGTCATTCTACACAATATGATCATTGAGGATGAGAGGGGTTTGAACTTATCCTTTTTCTTTGATAATGTTGGCACCTGAGTCAAACCTACAAGAAATCTAGATACTGTGCAAGCTTTTCTTGAAACATACCGTCTGATTGAGAATGACAAGGATGCAAAACAGCTCCAGGAAGATCTTGTTCACCACAATTGGCAAAGGCACGACAACTAGGATTTATTTGTGTTTCCAACCATTTGTTATTTGCTTCATTTGTTGTTGTACCATTTGATTCATATTGTTCAAAAACATTTATTCCAATTTGTATTGTTTGTAATGTATGACGGTAAACATTTGTGTAATAACTCGGATTTGTATTTGTCGTATCAATTTGTATAATAATTTAGATTGTGTTATTTTGCAAAACCCTTTGCATCTGGTTTTGTTTGCGGGCTGAAAACAGCCGCGCAGTCCAGACGCGCCAAACGCGACCCACATAACAGCATATTCCCGCATCTGGACTGCACAGCCGTCTTTCGACCTCCAAAACACGTTTGGGGTGGCCTGGATAGGTGGATATGGGGTTTGCGGTTTGGGGGATCTGCTAGAGATGCTCTAAGGCCATTCTGATATCCGATAACGCCTAACCGGCTCCTCCGATGTTGTTAGAGCATCTCCACTCGATTTTTATCTCATACAAAAGTAATTTAAAAACGTTTAATATAGCAAATAAATAATTAAACATTTAGATCTATTACAAATTCATGAAATTAAAAAACAATTCAAAATGTTCATTATAACAAACAAAGACAAACAAATAAACAAACTAGCTGGCTCCTTTGAGCCTCCACAGATGCTCCACTAGATCATCCTACAGTTGCCTATGAGTATTTGTGTCTCGAACTTCCTGCCACCTAGCACGAAAAGTAACAAACGCAGGTGACACTTGGTGGTCAATATCTGCATGAGGACCTTGGCAAAAATATGGTTCAGTGTCAAACACTGGAGTCTCTCGCTCCCTCTTAATGATCATGTTGTGCAAGATCACACATGTAGTCATGAACTTCCACATCTGATCTTTTGACCAAGTAATGTCGTCGGATTGAGGACAAGTACGCCATGAGGGGGTCCTCGAGGCGTGCGGGAGAGAGGGGTGTGAGCCGTACGGTGTTCCGGGACGATGAGCACACAAGTTTACGCAGGTTCGAATCCGCCGGCTTTGGACGGACCCTACTCCCGCTAGCAATCCAGTAATACGGCAGCGTCGAAATATGAGTTACAAAGGTTTCGCCTGTGCGAGTTGAGGGTCTAAAGTATTGGGTTGTAAGGTGTTGCCCTAAAGGCTCTCCCTAGGACGGCTTATATAGATACCCGGCCTAGGGTTTACAGGAGAGACCAATCCGGCTACGACTAAGAGTTGGTTACAGAGTACACCTTGAACTACAAGTAATATTATGGGCCTAAGTCGGTAAGTCTTTTGGGCCTTCCCGTAGTCGGATTGGACTCCGTCTTCTCTCCCTAACTGGGCCGCCTGTGAAGCAAAGCTCTAACCTGAAGTGGGCCACCCTGGTCAGCGAGGAACTGTGAGGATACCCGGAAAGTATATCCCCAACAACAGCCCCCGGAGGCCTCCAAGATCCAAAGTCGGATTTTATCATCTTCTAGCTTGATCTTTGGCTTGCAGAATCTTGAAGGGTTCCTGAAACTTCACAACAAAAAATACGATCCGGGTCTTAAAAGTAAGTCGGACCTTTCAATTAGTTACTCGGATTTTCCAGCTCGCTTTTAAACTAAGCCGGAACTTGGTCTCTAACGCCACCTGACACAAGCATGGTCAAGTCACGTCATCTGACAGACGTTCCGTCAGCACGACCGTTGGTGGGTCCGCAGTTTGCAGAACCGAGGCGCCGTTTCAATGCGTGCGTGGAGATCGAGGCGACGCAATCATCGCGCGGGCCCTTCCCAGTTCTTTCCACGACGCGTGGCGGTCACACTGTAGCGTTTGCACGAATCTTGGCGCAGGTAGGTGGATATAAGGGGTTTAGATTCCTTCTTCTCCTCTCCACCAGTCCTTCGCCGTTCCTTTCTTCCCAATCCTCCAGCGCGCCCAGAGCCTTTTCGTCCTCCTCCCACAGAGGTCCTAGCGCCGCCACTTTAAGGCCACTTTTTCCACCGGAGAGAAAATGGCTTCATCCTCCTCTTCCTTTCTGGCGGCGGCGGCGGTGGCGGCGGCGGCGGAAGCAGCTGCGGAGAAAGAGAGCTTTCGGGGAATCTGGATCCCCTGCGCCCTCGATGAGGACGGCCTCAAAAACATGGAGAAGGAGGGGCTTCTCGCCGCCGGCAACTGGCGGAGCGGTTCCGGCGAAACCGTCCCCAATCCGCGTGAGGGCGAGCGTGTCCACTTCGGCACCCATCTGGACCGAGGTTTGTCCTTTCCTCCCTCGGAGTTCTTCTCCGAGGTGATTGACCACTATGGAGTTCAACTCCACAATCTTCTTCCCAATTCTCTTTTAGAAATGAGCGCATATGCTGCGCTTTGCGAGGGCTTTCTCGGCATTAGGCCGAGTTTGCTTCTCTTCCGGTACTATTTCCATGTTCGGAGGAATTCCATTACTGCCGGTGTTCCTTACATCACCGGTACCATTAGTTTTTCTGTTAGACGAGACCGGGCATATCCCAAAATTTCTGCCAGTGACTCGGTCAAACAATGGCCAGCCACTTTTTTCTACAACAGGGATATTCCGGCTCCCGGCAAAGCTACTGCTTTGCCGGCTTTTGTCAACAGAGCTGCCACGGCCCAGCCTCCCTGGGACGAGGCTGCTCCGGCTCTCACCGACGATCTGATCCTCGCTAAGAGGCGGATCGAATATCTTATCAAGCACAAGGGTCTGAAGGGATCCGACTTGGTCCAATGCTGGGTCTCACGTCGGATCCAGCCACTTCAGTACCACAGGGATAGACTGATGCACTCCATCACGTCTTCCAAAAAAGACTCTCTCCGCATCAGCCCCAAAGTCTACACCGTCCAAGGTTACATAAGCTAGATCAAGTGGCTGATCAAAGAGCGGATCGAGAGGAAAATTCCGGAGATTTCTCTGGATATGCACACGGCGGAAAACCCCGTGGTAGCGGTAAGCCTCCATCAGTACACCTTTTACATGTTTCAATCTTTAAGTTATACACTGCAATGCTGATATGTTTTCTTGTTTTCAGCTTGCTGATCTCCCCGAGTCGGAGCTTGCTCCACTCGAAGGATATCCTCCTGAGTTTTCTCAGGAGACTGAAGTGGTCCCATTGCCGGATCTTGCGCTCAAGAAGCGTAAGGCTCCGGCAGTGGCAGTTGGCACAAAGGAGGTGCCCGTTGTGAAGAGGTAACTTCCATTCACAATTTCCACCTTTGTATCTTTCTCGAATTTCTTTCTGAGATGTAATGTTTCCGACTTTACTACATTCTCAGAGCAAAGCCTCTCATCAAGGGTAAGGGGAAAGGGATTCATGCGAAGCCCCTACGACAAACGAAGCTTACCATAGCTTCCCCTGCCATGGCTCCTCCGACTCCTGCCCCTCAACCTTCTGCAACACTGGCGATTACTCCTTCTCCAGTTGTTGCAGAAGATCCGGCTCCTCCAACGGCGCCTGTGATCCTTGGATCGCACACTAACGTCACCGTGGGTGCGTCAGCTCAAGATAAGGGTGAACCCTCTTCGGGTAATGATCCCTCGGCTGAAGTCTTCGCCGACAACCTCCTCAGCAACCCTGGACTTGCCAAGTTTGGGCTTATCCCGGAAATCCGCAGAGGAGATCCAGTGGCTGGCCAGGCAAGTCCTAGAAAAAAGCCATCTATCCCCCGAAGAGGAAGCACAAGAAGCAGAGGATGTCAAGTTCTCTGACCTTCTCGCTCAAGTCCGCCTTCGCGATGAGAGGATCAGGACTGGCGAGCTTCCAACAGCCCCAGTAATTCCTCTTACCCTCGCCGAGAAGGTGGCAGCTGAAGTGAATGCGGGGTTAGACAAACTCACCCGCGAGAAATATGTAAGTCGGAATTCCAACTCTTGTTTTTACCTTATGTTATATCATATCCTCTAGCCCCCAAGCATGAAGTAGGGTATCTAACAATGGCAAATCAAGCTTGCAGCACATCGAATGCCCTCTCCGCATCCTTCCTGCAAGCCTCCTGTTGTTGGGCAAACCAATATTTCTTTCCTACATGCATAGGGTTTGAGATTGTCTTCACAGATGTTGACCATCTTGGATAGATGTCATCTACCAAGTAGTAGCTCTTGTCATACTAGTGGCCATTGATCTCAAACTGCACTATCCTGCCATACCAAAGAAAGCATGCCAAATCCATAGATTCTGATCTGCCACAGCCTCAAGCACCACATTGCATGATCCTTTGTGACCTTTGTACATGCCTTGGTGCGCGAATGGACAGTTCTTCCAAGTCTAGTGCATACAGTCAATGCTTCCAAGCATCCCTGGAAAACCCTTGCAGCATTTTATTCCAAGATTCGAGCTGTGTCTTCTGCATTAGGTGTTCTCGGGTATTTCTTTCCATACACTGCCACAATAGCCCTGCAAGATCTGTACATGCAGTCTATGGCTGTGGACTCCGCCATGCAGAGGTAGTCGTCCTATGTGTCTCCAACAACTCCATATGCAAGCATCCGGAGAGCAATTGTGTATTTTTGGATTGTGGAGAAACCAAGCGTGCCGACGACATCTCTCTTTAGTTTGAAGTAGTCGTCAAATTCTCTTAATTCCTCGACAATCTTCATGAAAAGCTTCTGGCACATCCTGAAATAGTGTGGAAACATGACATCATCATGCAATGGGTCGTCAGCGAAGTAGTCGGCGTAGAGCATGCAGTAGCCTTCCATCCTCTATTTCGGTTTGCTCTTGCGCCGCCCAGGCTTCAAACCCCCAGCAGGCGGCTTCTCATCGGCACCGACGATCATGCCTAGGAGGGACGTGACGATCAAGAGATGATCATCGTCACTGACGCTATCTCGGATGCCAGCAGCAACGGCGACTTCACCGTCCATCAGAGCGGCCAGCATCTATTCCTCATCTGAATCCATGCCTTCGGCAAACCGCCAAACACCTCGCGGGAAGGGCGGTTGTGCGGCGGGCTTGGGGCTACTAGCGGGTGTGGGGCCGGGCAAGGAGTGAGTGTGGGCAGCTCGAGAGGGTTGGGGGAGTATTCTCGACGGCTGCGGCGGTGGCTCTAGCGGGCTGAACGGCGGACATCGATGAGGGGTGGTAGTAGCGTCGAGTGGTGGTAGCGGGGGGAAGGGAGACTGGGTGGGTGAGAACGCGGTATGTGGGCGGCTTTCGCTGGTGTGTGTCACTGATAGGGCTGGCCCCGTTGCTCTCAGCTCCATTCGGTGCCCTCGCTTGCCCCTCCCCTCCCCCCGTGGACTGGGTTTGGCCTGGGGGTGCCGGATAACTAAACGGGCCGCACCGACGCCAAAAAACATTTGGGAGGCGCGGTTGGGCGTCAATTTGGGCGCCAGCACACCCCAAAGGCCTTTGGGGGACCTTTAGAGACCCCGAGTGGAGATGCTCTTATTCTCTCAAAATTCAGCACAAAATAAAGCTCCTCCAAAATTTTAACATAATCCTCCTCTTTTTTATTCAAATTTAGTTCCTCTAGATGCTATTACTGTATAGATACATGTGAATCTAGATAAATCTGCGATTTCTTTTTTTGACAAAGGAGTAGTATTTCGCATGTCAAACTAAGATTCCATGTAGTCAACAACACAATAAATGGTGATATCCTTCTATGCCGCTTCTTGCATTGCTTAGGTGGCGTGCGTACAAATAGCAGAGTTGAAGGTGTATGCAATATTGTTAGTGTCTCTTCCTCCACTATTGAGAGTGATGATGCAACGGTACTGGTCACAGACTACCAGTTGGCGATCGCGGTAGACGTTGTACTTCGGTGCTGGTGAGCCCGGGTAGAGGCAGATCCACAACTCTCGAAGGATCTGCGCCATGCTGGAAACTCCTACTGCGGTGGTTTCCATGACTGAAGTGCGGATTGCCATCTGATCATGAAGCGTCAAATGAGTGAGACTCAAGGTTATGCATGCTTAGAGCACAAACAATGGAGAGTAATAGAGAAAGTAACAAGCAAACAAATGCAGCAAAACTAGGACTCTCTAAGGCTTCCATTTGAACTAGGGTATCCTACCGGCAGTAAGGCTCTAATACCAAACTCTATGGCACCCTGATCCAGAGGATCGAAGCGCATCACATTCCTACCGAAAAACATGGCGAATGTGGCAACTCATAAAACAAAAACAATACCAATGTATATTATGGCAACATAACGCAAATATGTTCAAATATTACAATAGATGTAGAGGCTTAGTTCATCGCGCCACATGCGCGCACAATAGTTTGTACATTATTTATTTCACATTAGGGTCTCGATCAGATCTTATGGCAACGATGACGTAGATAATGACATAGACGCAGAAGGCTTTAGACATAGGATTCTGCTTGGGATACTGGTTCCTAATTCTCATAAAGCCGGTACTTGGTAGCGAGGGTGGCTGATACCTTCGATCCGGATTACGGATGTAGTATAGCTCTTTTTCCCTAGTAGACCTAGGTTATTGAATCCTCGGGAAGCAGAAAGCATAGTGAAGTTACTTTAACGGACCTTCGGGAGTTTTAGAATTATTTTTGTGTTTTACCGGACCAAGAATTTTGTTGTCTTTTGTTGTTGTCGATGATGGAGAGAGAGGGCCTAGGGCTTTCGGTTTCACCTGTAGCTATACAAAACATCTGATGGGAATAAAGATAATAATAAAGTATGCATGTAATTGTTAGAGCAACATAATTATATGTGGGCAGTGCATCCATAATTGCTATTGCCTCCGCAACCGCTTATAATAATAACCTACTAGTCTTATCCATAGAAGAAAGAGAACTAATGATATGCAAAGTGACATCACCGTTAATCCCAAGTAAATCCCTCACATACAGCCGTACTACCCCTTCTATCACTAGGGTTCCCAACCTGCGGATTAGTCATTACTCATACTCCCTATACCTGGCTCAATCATCGGGATCTTGGGTACCTGACAAGTCCTTGGATTGAGGCAAGAGAGGATACAATAATCATCTATCATACAAACTAATACATGATCCCATCCATGATAAATAACATGCACAAAAGCTACATGGCTAGGCCGAAGCCCTTAGCCCAAAGAGAATTACTCACGCATACAGATGAAATCAACAATCATAAACATTGCAATGGAAATCATGAGATTGATATAAAATAGTCTTACAATGTTGCCAATCGATGATGAGATCTACTATTACAAGTGGCGGAATATGGCTATGGTGGTGGAGAAGGGTTTGGAGATTAGATCTAAGTCTATTCCTCTGGTGGCTCTTCGGTATGGTGGATGCAGGTTTCTAGGGGCTGCTGGCGAGGCTGTTTCTCGTCGCCCAAAACCTCTTTATATAGGGTTCCCTTCACAAAAGTTGTTCTGTTTGACCTAGCGGTGTCGATGGCAACTATACGACCGAAACTATACGGCCATAATTTTATTCCTGCCGTATAGTCGGTCATTAAAGCGTCTGTCTCCACTTCACGACCCCTGGTTTCTTTCGGTTGTTGGAAATCTCGTATCTTTGACTTTAATGTTGTGATTCCCATCATCAAACGTCATTATCTGCACATGGAAAAATAGAAAGAAAGGATTGCATACCCCTTTGATCATTAGGCATTAGTGGCAGGGTTTAGAGAGATATTTCATCAAAAATATGAATAATATCTAGTCTAAATGTGGACGTAGATGAATATATTTCAAAGTCATCAACCTCCCCAAGCTTAAACTTGATCGTCCTCGAGCAAGAAAACCAAAATCAAAAAGGAACTCGACATTTAAACTGAAATAACGAGATGATGATCTTACTCATGATTGGTAGTCTCATGTTTCCTCCACTTTATAAATCTGAAAAAACTTCAGCATAGATAGAGTAATGGCAAGCATATTGATGCACTCGATGATCGACGTAGAGCTCGTTGGGAACCCCAAGAGGAAGGTATGATGAGCACAACAGAAAGTTTTCCCTCAATTATGAAATCAAGGTTTAATCGAACCAGTAGGAGCAAGGAAACACCCCAAAGGTGTTACTAGCTGAGCTTTGGCAGGGCACACTACCGGTGCTAGTAGCAACGTGGAGACCTGCACAACACAACCATAGAACTTTGTCCCCAACTTGCGATGAGGTTGTCAATCTCACCGTGTTTTGCGGAAAACAAAGGATTAAACGTATCGAATGGAAAGAAGTAAAAGTTTGCAGAAAGTAAACACAAAGAAGTAAAAGATTGTAGATTGTATGTAAAGTAAAAGGACCGGGATCCATAGTTCACTAGAGGTGGCTCTCCTTAGATAGATAACATGCTGGGTGAACAAATTACAGCGGGGCAATTGACAAACACCGAGAAAGCAATATATGCATACACTAATCATCTTGACTCCTTTGAGACTTGATTGGGCATTACAACATAATACATAGACCGCCATCTAACTGCATCTATGACTAATAATCCACCTTCAGGTTATCATCCGAACCCCCTCCAGTATTAAGTTGCAAGCAACAGATTATTGCTTTACAAACTGCGTGTAAAGTAAACAATACAATTGTTCTATGAACAAAGGATCGTTGTTTTCTCCCTAGTAGCAACATCACATCTAGTACCTTAGAGATTTCTGTCACTTCCCAAGATTGCCAGAGGCATGAACCCACTATCGAGCATAAATACTAACTCTTGGAGTTGCTAGCATCTACTTGGCCAAGATAGCTACTAACAACGGAAAGCATGCAAGATCTCAAATAACAAAGACATGATAGAATCAATAATCAATCTGAAATAGCATCTCAATATCCATCGGATCCCCGCAAACACAACATGTATGAATTACAAATAGATGATCTGTATCATGAACGGAGCTCACAAGATCTAAACATGAAAGCACAAAGGAGGAGAAACCAACCATCTAGCTACTACATGGATCCGTAGTCCAAGGATGAACTACTCACGCATCACACCGGAGGCTTGCATGGTGATGAAGAAAGCCTCCAGGGTGAATTCCCCTCTCCGGTAGGGTGCCGGGAAGAGCTTCAGATCCCCTGATCTAGGGACAAAGACGACGGCGGCTACAGACTCTTTCGTGGATTTTTGATCGGGTACTTAGGGTTTTCGTCCCGAGGGCAACTTATAGGCGGAAGGAGAGGCCGAGGGGGTGCCGGGGTTGGCCAGACCACCCCCTGGCGCGGGCCAAGCCCGGCCGCGCGACTAGGTGGTGTGGCCGGCCCCTGGCCCCCCTCCGTCTCGTATTCTGGCACTTGATCCCTTCCGGAAAAATAGGCACTTTGGCTTTTGTCCCGTCCAATTCCGAGAATATTCATTTTCTGACTTCCATGGAACCAAAAACAGTAGAAAACAGGCAGCTGACACTGTGGCTCTTGTTAATAGGTTAGTCCAAGAAATCATATGAAAAGTACTCCAAAGTTGGAACAAAACACAAGAAAGTGGATAAAACTAAGCATAGAACATCAAAAATTATAGATACATTTGCAATGTATCACATATCATACAGGTTTTAATGCATCCTTATAGCGCAACAAAATTATTGTTAACATGGATGCTTATAATGAGTAAACCTTATTCCATGTCATGTAATCAACTCATAGGCTTGCCTTTGAACAATAAAGTACAATCATGTAAAATTGAGAGTGTGAGAGTTGTCATAAAAACATATATACTAGAGTATGTCAATTCTCCCACATCAATAAGTCAAGATTTTTCAAGAACTACCTTTCTATTCATTGTCCTTCAAGAATTTCAGTTGTTAAGTAATTGAGAGCATGCCAAAAAAATTAATTAGTTTATCGGGTTGTAATGGACACACGTGGCATCACCAAGGTTTTTGTTCCTTTTGCACAATGATTACTCATTTCAGCTAGAGGAGTGATTCCATCCTGAACACAGCTACCCGAGATTGCCAAGAATCTTACCCATTATAGCGTTGCTGCTACATATGTTTAATCAACTCATAGCCGAAATCTAGGAGTTTCCTCTATGAAGATCGTTCGTAGGCTAGCGGAGTTGTTGGCATCCCATGAAGTTTGACACGCATAAAGCTATATCATTCTTATGATTCACAAGTCAAACTTTGGCATGCTCACAAAAACCGCTAAACATTAATTCAATTGAACAAATCCTTTTAAAGAGAGCTATCAAGTCAATCATTATTTTCTGTGGTGTTGAGTGTCTCTAGAAATAAGCCTTCAAGACTAAACACTACAACACCCAAGCCTTCAATTGTGAGACTTTTTCTTATTACAATTGTTTAGCAAATTTTTAGGCAAGACTTGGTTAACTACAAGAGCTAGAACAAAACGTACCCCAACTAAATACCCATGCAAACAAAATCTTACTACAGTATAAAGACTCACTCCACCAATATAATATCTTAACATTTACTACTAACTAGCATGGATTTCTCAAACTTCAAAAGTGGGGAGTCTTAAGACATACCTTTCATGATTGGTTCCACTTCTCTCTTCCCTTTTGATTCACTTCTTGGAAACTCGAAGTCGATCACTCTCCTGCAAATATGTGAAACGACAAGGAGAATAGAAAGGAAGGAAGAGGGAAAATAAAGACAAATGGATAAATCTTTTGTTATTTTTAAGAGAGGGGATTAAAGAATAGAAAATTAGCGGCAAAGATCGGCTAGAAAATCTTGAAAACAAATAGAAATAACTAAAGATAAAGTGTTGGGGAAACCAACACGAGTGCTTACAAACTCGAATTAAAACATAACCTCGAAATAAAATAAGATAAAACAAATGAATGCCAAATAAAGATAATGAGGAAACTTCCCCAAGCTTAGGCTTTTGCAAGCTCTTCAAATCATTGTGGTAGTGAGAAAAGTCGTAACTCAAGTTCACAAATTGGGTTGATAAATTACTAGTTATTTCTCGGAGGTTCAAAGAGAGGTTTTGCATTCTCTCCACAGTTCCTCCAAGTTCTTGGAAGTCTTGGTATGTAGCGAACCGAGTTGGTGGCTGCTCCTCTTGATAATGAACTTCTTGCTCCTCCTCTTGGTCCTCATCCTCATCCGGAATCTCCTCCCCGGGTTGGTGTTGCTCAACCTGCAAGTCATATAGCAAACATCCTTCCTCGATAGAGAAAAGACCATTAGGCAAAGGAGCGGGATCGAGACGCCCAACTCGAGCAATATGCAGGTAATAAACACCACCTCTCCTAGTGAGCATTCCACAAGCTTTTAAAGTAGAGAAACCAACACGTTGCTCACCTTGCACCGATTGCAACTCACCTAGGTTGATGCCTAGGGCAATGGCAAGCACGGTGATGACGCCTCCACCTATGATTGATCCTTGGATTTGGAAGGATTGGTGCTCTAGGTAGCGCACAAGAATTATGCCCAAGTTGAGTGACAAGTCGCAGTTGTTGAAAGCAGCTTTTGCGAGGACTAAGATGTCATCCTCATTGAGTCTCGTGAACTCATTTCGTGCCTGCAAGGTATTAGCAATAACATAGAACAAATAGCGAATTGCAGGATGTTGAATATTCTTTCCCTTGCTTACTCTAGAAGTGAAACTCATTCCATTATAATAAAGTTCCGGGGAAGGGTCTAAGCCAGTAAAGGATGCGCGTAAGGCATAATTAAAACATTGTTTGGGAAATTAAAACATGTGCACCATTCATCTAGTGATAAAGCATAATTGTTGTTCATAAGTCAGAAAGAAATCATGTCATCTCCATGTCATAGTCTAATGGTGCTTTGCAAAGAACTTAGAAATTCAAGAGTTAACTGGCGATAAGTAGGCACATCATTGAATACAAAGTTTTGTAGGCCAACCCTATTGCAAAGTAAATTGAAGTCATTATAAATACCGAGTTGATTCAATATAATGGGGCAAGCCCACTTGGTTGCCTTAACTTCTCGGTTCTTGATCTTGTTGAAGCGATCACGTTGGAGCTCATCCCTGAACCGTATCCCCATGTGATCTTGAGTGGCAGCCCGAGAAGCACTAGCGGTAGCACGAGCACGAGTTTGACTCCTTGTGTTCATCATCTAAAATAATAAAAGACAAAAATAAAACCTTTTGATCCAACAATAATAAGCATAACATATTCCTCGTCATAGCACACTAATGAGTCCCCTCAAAATGATAATCTAGGCAAGAGAATCATGGCAATTAGTTCATAGTAGGTCTCACCCTAGATTGATAATGACAACAGATCGAAGACGAATTTGCAAAAAATTAATTGGAGGATCGGAGGAGAAACATACCATAGATCACTTGTGTGTGAGGAAATCGAACGAAATTGAGCAGAGATGAAGATCTCTTAAGGTTTTGAGAGAGTCTAGAGGTGAAAGAAAGAAAAAGGATTGAAGATTTGGGGTTGGAAGTACCTCCCGTGGCGATTTTGTGGCTGGACGCAACTATACGGCTAAACTATATGATCGGAACAATTTGTTCCCGCTCTATAGTTGGTCTGCTATCAAAAAATTAGGGTTTCACCTAGCGGCGCAACTATACGGCCAGAACTTGTAACACCCCAACATTAGAGCTTAGAAATAAGCTAAGATAAGGTATGTGCATTGCATTCATGCATAGAAAATCTGGGGAATTTTTGCGAAAAACTAAAAGCACCGTAGAGGGATTGAGGTCTCTCTTGTACTAGTGGGAACATCAGTACATGTACGACAGATTCCGACATGACCTCTACTGTAATGTTGTGTTGGGGAGACAATTCAATTCATATTTGAAATTGAGATTTGAATTTCAAAATTGAATAACTTGGAATTTAGAATACTCCAATGTTAAGTAAAGAATACTTAAAGAATAAAGTAAGAACAAGAAATGGAATATGAAATTGCAATACAAGAAAAGAATAATTTTATTAATTGAAACAAGTATTACAATATTCTTTTACAATAAAAGAATAAAGGTAAACAGTAAGGAAATATAATTAAGAAATGAAACAAATAAAAGAATTCTTATTTACAAGAATATATCTATTACATTATTTCCTACAAATAAATAAATGAATAAAGAAAATTACAGAAGGATAAAAGAAAGTCGTGGACTATTTCTCTAAGTTAAGCCTTGAGCCATCCTTTAATTTCTTAGAATGATCTGGGTTCCTGCAAAATACAAACAATAGATAAAATAAGAGAAAGGGGGTTAGTGTGTTAGTTGTACTCTCAAATTGGGTATACAAGTGCTATGCCAATTTCATCATTGAGTATTAATAATAGGGGCTAAATGTAGCAGTATATGTTCCTATCAGATTTGGCCTCAGACTTGTGCATCATAGGCATGGGGCAAGTTTCACCAAGGCCAAATAAAAAGGTGAAAAGGTAGAACATTAGGAAATATCAAGCTTTTTCTTGATCTGATCCACTTGACACAGGCAAGCAAGCAGCTCACACACATCTGCATGCTGGTGTGCTGTCGACACAAGAGGCTCCACATGGAGTGAAAAAAGGAGGGCACAGCCGTAGCACCATCCACTGTTCTCACTTCACAACCACATCTATCCAGTTCTATTCACACCACATGTTCTTCTCAAGAACACACATTCATTTCTTCACACCACCATCAAATCCACCACCCAATCAACTAGTTGCTTTCATAAGCCATCCTAGAGCAGATCTAATAGTAGAAGGAGAGGGGAGCATGCATATCACAGCAGAATAAGTAATCACAAGAAGCTAGTTCTTTTGGATCTAGAAGGACAAGGTTCAGGAGCACAATATTCGCATGAGTAGGCTAATCAAATGCAAGGCAGTAGTACCAGAAGGAGCATATACACATTAGTAAATCTTCGAGTTAACAACCAGAAGATCAAGAAGTCAAGATATAGTTCACAAGCTACACATCAATAGGTAGCTACACCAAACCACCAATCTTAGTATCTGTTCTTATCATACCTATTAAAGATATATTTTGTGGTGGTGGGATACTCTCAAATTTGTACACAAATGGTATGCTAGTATCATCACAGAGTTTTTGTTTCTATACACAAAGAATTATAACTATCCCTATTTTACACAGATGTGCCTCAGCCTTTGCATCATTGGCTTAGAACCATCCAAATCTTTGACAATCAATAAAGTACCAGATCATGCAGATGATCTTGGCCATTGTGCATCCTCCAAAGAGGTACCACAACAGCTAGATCATCTATAGAAGCCACAAGGATTGCATATAGGACATAGCCAATAGATCAAAGCATCCACTTTATAAAACCCTAAATAAGCTAAATCATTTTCCTAGTGTTGGTTGATACATTGCAAATGTATCTATAATTTTTGATGCTCCATGCTTGGTTTTATCCACTTTCTTGTGTTTTGTCCACACTTTGGAGTACTTTTCATATGATTTCTTGGACTAACCTATTAACAAGAGCCATAGTGCCAGCTGCCTGTTTTCTACTGTTTTTGGTTCTAGGAAAGTCAGAAAATGAATATTCTCGGAATTGGACGGGACAAAAGCCAAAGTGCCTATTTTTCCAGAAGACTCCAGGAGCCAGAATACGAGACGGAGGAGGGCCAGGGGCTGGCCACACCCCCTAGGCGTGGGCTGGGCCTGGCCGCGCCAGGGCATGGTGTGGTGGCCCCAGGTACCCCCTCGGTCTCCCTCTTCGCCTATAAGAAGCCTTCTGACCTAAAAACTCGGGGGGGTTCGACGTTTTTCTAGAAGAAGTTCCGCAGCGCCACCACCACCGAAGGGGAGATTCGGGGGACGGAAAGTCTCTGTTCTGGCACCCTGCCGGGACAGGGAAGTGCCCCCGGAGCCATCTCCATCGATCTCCATCGACCATCCATGTTTCCTCCATCGATGAGTGAGTAATCCCCCTCTGTAGGCTATGGGGATGGTAGGGATTGGATGAGATCGTTCATGTAATGGCATCAGATTGTTAGGGCATAGTGCCTAGTATCTTTTATTAGTGCTTTATGACTTTGTTGCAACTTGTTGTGCTTAATGCTTGTCACTAGGGCCCGAGTGCCATGATTTCAGATCTGAACTTATTATTGATTCAGTATGATAGTATTGTTTCTGGTCTTATCTACAAGTTGTATACACACGTTGTTGTCCGGAACCTATGGCCCCGAAGTGACAGAAATCGGGATAACCATAAGGGAATGGCTTTGATGTGAGGATAACATGTGTTCACGGAGTGTTAATGCTTTGCTCCGGTGCTCTATTAAAAGGAGCACCTTAATTGCCAGTAGTTCCCTAGAGGCCCCGCTGCAAACAGGCTGGCAGGACAAAAGATGTTGTACAAGTTCTCATTGTGAGCACGTATGACTATATATGGAACACATGCCTAGGATTGTCTAGTACTTGGGTGCTTTATCTTATTTATCTGCAATTGCCCTATGTTCTGATTGCTATGTGAATTGTCTTGTCCATGCAACGCCTGTCCATCCATCCCTATGCCTACCGCACTCGAATCCCACTGTTTACTACTTTTGTTACTACTGTCTTTGCTTTACTACTGCTGTTAGTTTGCTATTCCTACTACAAAACTGTTGCTACTGATAAACTGCTGTGAGCAAGATTGTTTCCAGGTGCAGCTGAATTGACAACTCAGTTGTTAAGGCTTATAAATATTCTTTGGCTCCCCTTGTGTCGAATCAATAAATTGGGTTTCACTTCCCTCGAAAATACTACGACACACCCCCTATACTTGTGGGTCATCAAGACTATTTTCTGGCGCCGTTGCCGGGGAAGGGGAGATTCGGGGGACAAAAAGTCTCTGTTCCAGCACCCTGCCGGGACGGGGAAGTGCCCCCAGAGCGATCTCCATCGATCTCCACCATCATATTCTTCGACCATCCATGTTTCCTCCATCGATGAGTGAGTAATCCCCCGCTGTAGGCTATGGGGATGGTAGGGATTGGATGAGATCGTTCATGTAATGGCATCAGATTGTTAGGGCATAGTGCCTAGTATCTTTTATTAGTGCTTTATGACTTTGTTGCAACTTGTTGTGCTTAATGCTTGTCACTAGGGCCTGAGTGCCATGATTTCAGATCTGAACTTATTATTGATTCATTATGATAGTATTGTTTCTGGTCTTATCTACAAGTTGTATACACACGTTGTTGTCCGGAACCTATGGCCCTGAAGTGACAGAAATCGGGATAACCGGAAGGGAATGGCTTTGATGTGAGGATCACATGTGTTCACGGAGTGTTAATGCTTTGCTCCGGTGCTCTATTAAAAGGATCACCTTAATTGCCAGTAGTTCCCTAGAGGCCCCGCTGCAAACGGGCTGGCAGGACAAAATATGTTGTGCAAGTTCTCATTGTGAGCACGTATGACTATATATGGAACACATGCCTAGGATTGTCTAGTACTTGGGTGCTTTATCTTTATTATCTGCAATTGCCCTATGTTCTGATTGCTATGTGAATTGTCTTGTCCATGCAACGCCCGTCCATCCATCCCTATGCCTACCGCACTCGAATCCCACTATTTACTGCTTTTGTTACTACTGTCTTTGCTTTACTACTGCTGTTACTTTGCTATTCCTACTACAAAACTGTTGCTACTGATAAACTGCTGTGAGCAAGATTGTTTCCAGGTGTAGCTAAATTGACAACTCAGTTGTTAAGGCTTATAAATATTCTTTGGCTCCCCTTGTGTCGAATCAATAAATTGGGTTTCACTTCCCTCGAAAATACTGCGATACACCCCCTATACTTGTGGGTCATCATTGGTCACCAAGAACCATTTCAAATAAAGCCACTGTTCAATTACTAACCAACACAACTCTCAACCATCCAAAGGAATAGCAAATCATGCTGTTGGAACCCACTACTGTGCACACTCTAGCATGGGAGGCACCACAGTAGTGGATCACAACAATTGAAGTCACCAAATTAAATTGCACAAGTCAAAGTTGTTTAGCACAAGTTACTTGGCAAAGAGCCACATGTCAAGTAGTCATCTTCAAGCCAAAGCAAACCAACATCCTTCTAATTCATTTTCCTGTAAGCAGAGGTTTTATGAAAATCATTTTCCTAGACGGTTGTCTAGGAATCATAGTGTTTTGAGCATCACCATTCCACCTATATCCAAAATTTCACTTAAATATAATTTATTCAACCACAACCCGCAGTAAAGGCAGCTGCTGAATCAAAAATGCAAGTGCCATAGTATAACAGTTTAAATAGAGGTACTTCCAACATCATCTCCTAAGCCTGTAAAAGCTAGGAATTACATAAAACCTTGCTGACTTATTGACAGAACATATATAACAACAACTAAGCTTTAGATGTAGGAGATATCAAGTGAGATCATCTCAATTTGGGCCATCTTAATCTTCCAGCACAACTTTAAATCATTACCAGGCTTGTATCACTGGTAAAATAGACAGGAAAAGTCCACCACTATCTCAGCCACTCAAAAATTAGTGTAGCCAAGGTACCAAGTTAAATCTTAGAACCTAAAATCGATTGGCCGCTAGCAACTCCAATGCTTCAACATGGTCATTAATTATTCTTCATCAATGAATCTGACAATAATAAGTTACAGTCTACAGTCTAGTTAAGCTCAAAAGTAGGAACTAGAACAATGTTAATAACCACACCAAGATCATCACACAATCCTTAAAGAGCCACTGCTAGAATAGATTAGGGGAACCCCTAGTTAGGGATTGACACAGGGAGATGAAGAGAGGCAAGAGAGGACTAGCGGGTGTATACCTGGCGCCCGGGGAGCAACCAGCACGGCATGGCGAGGCAGAGCCCGTGCGACCACGGTGGCGTGCACACGAGGATGACTTCACGTCCTTATCGCAGCTAGCACAATGCTAATGGCACGAGGAGCGCCACCTCGCTACACTTCATTGAGCCGCACTACTAGCATGATGCCAGCATCCAAACGCCACGCCAAATCACCGGGGTTGCGGTTGGACCTTGATGGCCCAAAATATATCGAGCTCGTTGGGGAACCCCAAGAGGAAGGTATGATGAGCACAGCAGCAAGTTTTCCCTCAGTACGAAACCAAGGTTATCAATCTAGTAGGAGCAAGGAAACACCCCAAAGGTGTTGCTAGTTGAACGTTGGCAGGGCGCACTACCGGTGCCAGTAGTAACATGGAGACCTTCACAACACAACCAAAGAACTCTGTCCCCAACTTGCGATGAGGTTGTCAATCTCACCGGTTTTGCTGAAAACAAAGGATTAAATGTATCGAATGGAAGGAATTAATAGTTTGCAGAAAGTAAACACAAAGCAGTAAACCGTTTGATTGTAGATTGAATGTAAAAGAAAGGACCGGGGTCCATAGTTCACTAGAGGTGGCTCTCCTTATGATAGATAACATGCTGGGTGAACAAATTACAGCGGGGCAATTGACAAACATCGAGAAAGCATACAAGCATATACTAACATTTTGACTCCTTTGAGATTCGATTGGGCATTACAACATTATACATAGACCGCCATCCAACTGCATCTATGACTAATAATCCACCTTCAGGTTATCATCCGAACCCCCTCAAGTATTAAGTTGCAAGCAACAGATTATTGCATTATGAATTGCGTGTAAAGTAAACAATACGATTGTTCTATGAACAAAGGATTGTTGTTTTATCCCTAGTAGCAACATCACATCTAGTACCTTAGAGATTTCTGTCACTTCCCCAGATTACCAGAGGCATGAACCCACTGTCGAGCATAAATACTAACTCTTGGAGTTGCTAGCATCTACTTGGCCAAGATAGCTACTAACAACGAAAAGCATGCAAGATCACAAATAACAAAGACATGATAGAATTAATAATCAATATGAAATAGCATCTCAATATCCCTCGGATCCCTGCAAACACAACATGCAGAAATTAGAAATAGATGATCTTGATCATGAACGGAGCTCATGAGATCTAAATATGATAGCACAAAGGAGGAGAACCAGCCATCTAGCTGCCACATGGACCCGTAGTCCAGAGATGAACTACTCACGCATCACACCGGAGGCTTGCATGGTGATGAAGAAGGCCTCCAGGGTGAAATCCCCTCTCCGGCAGGGTGCCAGGAAGAGCTTCAGATCCCTCCCGATCTAGGGATGGAGATGACGGTGGCTACAAACTATTTCGTGGATTTTTGATCGGGTACTTAGGGTTTCCTTATCAGAGGCATCTTATAGGCGGAAGGAGAGGCTGAGGGGGTGCCTGGGATGGCCACACCACCCCTGGCACGGGCCAAGCCTGGCCGCATGGCCAGGTGGTGTGGCTGCCCTCTGGCCCTTCTCCGTCTCGTATTATGGCTCCAAGTGTCCCCCGGTAAAATAACGACTTTGGCTTTTGTCCCGTCCAATTCCGAGAATATTCATTTTCTGACTTTCCTGGAACCAAAAACAGCAGTAAACAGGCAGCTAGCACTATGGCTCTTGTTAATAGGTTAGTCCGAGAAATCATATGGAAAGTACTCCAAAGTGTGGACAAAACATAAGAAAGTAGATAAAACCAAGCATGGAACATCAAAAATTATAGATACATTTGCAATATATCAACATCCCCAAGCTTAACTCCTGCTCGTCCTCGAGTAGGTAAGTGATAAATATAAAGAATAATTTTTGAGGTGACATGCACCATCATAAACTTGATCAAAGTATTTGTAAAACATGGATAGCTGGGATCATAGTACTTCAATCATAACATAAAAGATAAAGTTCTAGCAATAAGACAAAGAAACTATGTTGCAACATGAAAATGCACAAACAAAAGATTCATGAATAACAATGCTTTGCAAGACGTTTGTTGGTTTCACATAAAGAAAACATAGCATAGTAGCGTTCACCATGTCCCTCATAGAGTAGCAAAACATAAATGCATAGGACACCTTCAAAGTTCATAAGAGTGACTAGATACAAATAGTTTAAAACAAGCAATATCAAGTTATGCATCAATCAACAAGTCTTGGGACAATGTACATAGAACTAAGAATGGACACTATTCTCTCAAAGTAGGTGAATAAAGATAGAAGGTAGAGACTCAACATAAAAGTAAAAGAAGGGCCTTCATAGAAGGAAGTAGGTATTCAAGTCTCATAAAGAGCTTCCAAAAATTATGGTACTTATTAGTTTTCATCTCTCATTACCCCTATCATAAGCATCTTGAAGGGGATTAAGGTTAAAGTGACACATCTAAGAGGATATGCTTGAAAAATTATAAACCGAAATCTCATGCCCCTTACTTATGAAGACTGAACCTCATGCTACTCAACTTTAGTCACGAGTAAGCTCTTGTCATTGTAAGTCCATATGTATCATAAAGAACCGCCAATGGGGTAGCCCTTGCACATGATACAGGAGCTATCCCATAATCAAAATGACAAGGCAAGCAGACAATGAGCATCTCAGTGATATTTTTATTTGCTATTTGCATATGTTTTTATTGAGGATGCTTCATAGAGTGCTCATTATGGTGATGGTGCAAGTTTCCACCATGATTAGGCATGGCTTAGCCTAGCAGCCCAAGCATTTCTCGAACACACATACAAACTCCATGATCTTACAAGTTCCACTTTTATTTCACACCATCGGGATCCATAAGCAAAAGAACATGATATCAACGGGGTACAAAGTACAAGTGCAATGTTGAAAGTGTTCCCCATGATACATGGTTCTGCTAATTTCAACTTATAAAGCGCAAGCATATACGCAACAAAGATGGACCCAATGGTTCAAGTTTATTAAATGCAAAAAATTAAAGTGTGCCATCAAGTTTGTGAGAGCTTTAATCACTAGTTTTGTCATAACAAGTTTAATTTGGAAGGTAGACAAAAACATGAATATACTTGGAATAGCATATGCTAGTAGGTAGGTATGCTGGACTCTTTGGAATAACTTGGTTTAAGGAGTTGGATGCACGAGTGGAACTCATACTTGGTTATAGAGGCTAGCAAAAGACTGGGAGCGACAAACTAAGAGAGCAATAATGGCCATAATCATGAAGAGCGACAAAACATCATTGATCAAAGCATAAAGTGATACTACAAGTTGAAAACTAAAGAATCATAAAGGCTATGGTGACTTTGGATAGTCATAACTTGGTGTGAGCATGCGCCAAGTCAACCCAAATAAAGCATCAAAGGAGACTACCACAATACTATGTTTTAATATGCTAAAACAACGCATGATTCATCCAAGGCACATTAAGCAATCTCAATTGTTTATAACAAGTCATGCTACAGCAAAGAATACTAAGCATAAAGCCAAAACAATACCAAGCATGGCATGACAAAGCATAGGCCACAGTCAAAAACAAGCTCTCTTTACCACTTAAGCATGAGCTTTCCTACTCTTTTCCAATCCAAACCAAACTATTTGAAAACCAATCCATGAAAGAGGGGGTAAAACTAATTTATTCAGCAAACTAAAAAACCAAGCAAACGAAAACGAAAAAGAAGACGCTCCAAGAACAACACAACTAAGCATGAAACAATAAAAATGAAGCGTTTGGAAGAAACCTAGGATTTTTATTGATGAAGATGGGGATGCCTTGGGCATCCCAAAGCTTTGACGCTTGTACTTCTTGGATATTTGTTGGGGTGACACGTGTGGCATCCCCAAGCTTGAGCTTTAGTCCATCCTTCATCTCATTACTCATTCCTTCCATACACCTGAAATTTTTCCTTCATACAAAACTTCACACAATCTTTATTAGCAACATTAGTGCAC
This sequence comes from Avena eriantha, assembly GCA_910589775.1. Lineage (NCBI taxonomy): Eukaryota > Viridiplantae > Streptophyta > Magnoliopsida > Poales > Poaceae > Avena > Avena eriantha. Next base: position 233,897,162 of record OU342742.1, on the reverse strand, counting down.
TCAAGATAATACGTTTTTAAGGTTCAGTTCCAACACCAATAAAACTTCCATTAAAATACAAGCTATTGTAGAACTTCCCTCAAAAGTCTCAATTCCCAAAAAGAACTCAAAAAGGAACCAGCAAGAAGCAAATGCAGAAAATGGCAGAAATCTGTCAAAACAGACCAGCAGGTAAATACGAATTTTTTCGAAGACCTTCTATTGCTCAAATAAAAACGTACTGAACTAACGGAAGTTAGATAACAAACTGGGGCATAAGCACAAAAATTAACGCCTCAAAAGGACCGACAAAGATTTTACACGAATTTTTACGGTGAAGCACAAAAATCTGTTTTGGGACAACAACTTTCCCAATCATTACTTCTCTCTCATTAGAGGTTACTCATGGCACAAAAAGCAAATAAAAATGATAAGGATCGGTTATTATAGAAGTAATAACTTCGAAGACTCATATAAAACTTTTGGATTATCTCCCAATAAGTACTTTTCTTTACCGCCCTTAAGTTAGGCATAAGAAGCAAGAAAAAGAATCAAGTGTTCTCAAATGAAGAAGCATTAAGAGCAAATTTTGTTTTCATAGCAGAGGCAAAAGAAATCTTATCTCTCTTCTTAGGGAGATGTTCTATACCTTTCTTGAGTGGGAGTTTATATTTAATGGTGCCTTCTTTCATATCAATAATGGCACCAACAGTTCTAAGAAAAGGTCTTCCCAAAGTAATAGGACAAGAAGCATTGCATTCAACATCCAAAATATAGAAATCAACGGGGACATAGGCATAGTTAACCATAATAAGAACATCATTAATACTCCCCATGAGTTTCTTTTTAGCATTATCATTAACTGGGACATTCAAATAACAATCTTCAAGTGGAGGCAAATCAAGCATGTCATAAATCCTTCTAGGCATAATAGAAACACTACTATCAAGATCACATAAAGCTTTGAAATCAAAATCATTCACTTTCATATTAATGATGGGTTCCCAACCATCTTCTTGCTTTATTGGAATAGAAGCTTTATGTTTCATCTTTTCTTCTTTAATCTTTATGAGAGCACCAGTAATGTGTTTTGTAAAGGCCATGTTCATAGCACTAGCATTAGGACTTTTAGCAAGCTTTTGTAGGAACTTAATAACTTCAGAGATATTACAACCATCAAGATCAAAATCAAAATTATCATCTTGAGTAGTAGAACTATTACTAGCCTCAACACTAGTGGTGGTGATGGTAGAAACACTAATGTTTCTAGAAATTTCATCTTCTATTTCCCACTTAGCATGTAATTCAGCTAATAGTCTAACATTTTCATCAATTCTTACTTGTATGGCATTAGTAGCTGCAAAGGATTATCATTAGTTTCAGGTTTAGCAGCCATTTTATTAATCAAAGAGGATTCAGCTTCAGACAAAGATGATATATTTCTTTCAGCATTAGAAAGTTTCAATTGTAAACTAGGAATTTCCCTATTTAGACTCTCAAGTTGATGGCTAATGTTCTTCAAAATGGTAGATTGTTCCTCCACTGTTCTAGTGAAAAGTTTATTTTGCTCATATTGCATTTGCATGAAGTTTTTAGTGGCTCTTTCAACTTCTAAAATTCTTCCCTCACTAGGTGCTCCAGGTTTGCCATTATAACCATAAGTATTATTAGGAGGATAGGACCTATAATTGTTATTACCATAAGCATTGTTGCCAAAATTATTATTTCTTATAAAGTTCACATCAACTTGCTTTTCTTGAGCAACCAAAGAGGCTAAGGGAACATTATTTGGATCAATATGGGCTTTCCCATTAACAAGCATAGACATAATAATATCAATCTTATCACTCAAGGAGGAGGTTTCTTCAACAGAATTTACCTTCTTACCTTGTGGATCTCTCTCAATATGCCATTCAGAGTAGTTAACCATCAAATTACCCAGAAGCTTTGTTGCAGCACCCAAAGTAATGGTCATAAAGGTACCTCCAGCAACATAATCCAATAGGTTCCTTGAAGAATAGTTCAATCCTACATAAAAGGTTTGGATGATCATCCAAGCAGTCAATCCATGAGTGGGATAATTCTTTACCAAAGATTTCATTCTTTCCCAAGCTTGAGCAACATGTTCATTATCAGATTGTTTAAACTTCATGATTTCACTTCTCATAGATATGATCTTAGCAGGAGGATAGTATTTTCCAATAAAAGCATCTTTGCATTTAATTCGAGAATCAATAGTATTCCTAGTTAAGGAATTCAACCACTCTTTAGCTTTTCCTGTCAAAGAGAAAGGAAACAATTTAAGCTTAATAATATCCCCATCTATATCCTTATGCTTTTGCATCTCACAAAGTTCAACAAAGTTATTTAGATGGGTAGCAACATCTTCATTACCAATACTAGAAAACTATTCTCTCATAACAAGATTGAGTAAAGCAGGTTTTATCTCAAAGAAAGTAGCTTCAGGAACAGGTGGAGCAATAGGTGTGCTCATAAAATCATTGTTGTTGGTGCTAGTGAAGTCACACAACTTAGTGTTTTCAAGAGTAGTCATTTTGTATGTGTTTTTAATAAAGAAAGCAAACTTGTAAAACTATTTTTGTGTGTTTTTGATAAAGAAACAAGCAAACAAAACAAAAGTAAACTAAGCAAAACAAAAATAACAAAGTAAAGAGATTGGTTATGAGGACCCCCCTTGTGAAGATGTCCTTGACTCCCCAGCAACGGCACCAGAAAAAGAGCTTGATGGCCCAAAATTGAAGGGAATATGCCCGAGAGGCAATAATAAAGTGTTTATTATCTTATTCCATGTTTATGATAAATGTTTATTTTGCATGCTATAATTGTATTAATTGGAAACGTTAATGTGTGTTTAATAAACAAAATACAAAGTTCCTAGTACTGCCTCTCATATAAACTAGCTTGTTGATTAATAAGATGATCAAGGTTTCTTGATCATGGACATTGGATGTTGTTAATAACGAGGTCACAACATTGGTGGAATGATGTGATGAACATTCATCCAAAGTATATCATTACGATCAAAGTCATTATGTTATATTGCTATAACATCATACAAAGTAATCTTAGTCCTTAGAACATGAGATCATGTTAACTGATGACACCGGAAGAGTATCTTGATAACATCAAACGTCACACCGTAACAGGGTGACTATAAAGGTGGGTTCAGTGCTACAAAGGTGTTATGTTGAGGCTCATGGATCAAGAGTGGGATTTGTCCATCCCGATGACGGATAGATATACTCTAGGCCCTCTCGGTGATATCACATTAAGATAGCTTGCAAGCAAGTGATGCGATCACTAGAATGTTATATCACGGAATGAGAAAAGAGTGCATGTCGGCAACGAGATCAAACTAGGTATGGAGATACCTATGATCGAATCTCGGACATGTAATATATCGCAAGACAAAGGGATTTAGTTACTAGCGTTAAAGGTTCTCACGATCACATAAGTCATCGTTGAATGTGTAGGAGTCAGTATGGATCTCTAGGTCCCGCTTCTGATTATTGATCTGAGAGGGGTCTCGATCATGTCTGCATTATTCGCGAACCATAGGGTGACACACTTAAGGGATACCGACACCATTTGGAGCAAATATGTTTCAGATAAATATTTAAGAAAGCGCTGGAATTATTTCAATAGACATCGAAACTGTTTCAGGTGAAATTGCTGAAATTGGTTCTGCATGTAATATTGAAATGTTGCAGGGGTTTTATGTGAATGTTTGTTAATTAAAGTAATTAACAAAATTCTGAATAAAATTAATAAAAGAGTTTTATTAAATGAGAGAGCATTAAATTTGGAGAAATTTAATGCATTTAAAGTGGAGACTGTAAAAGAGAATGTGAAGGGGCATTTTAATATGGAGGGGTTACCAACACATGAATGGGGGAAGTGAGGAGTCACCCTCCCATGGGGTGCCGGCCATGGGGGAGGGGTACCCCCCTCCTCCTATAAAGGCCCCCTCACACCCCTTCTTCCTCACACCTCCTCGTGAAGGATCTCTCTCCCCCTCTAGTATTTGCCCCATGGTCTCGGATTAGCGAGATGCATTGTCAACACGCGGATTTTTAATCCCAGATGCCTGTTAAGTCATCCATCGCAATCCTAGGATTACCATTTTTGCGAGACATAACAGATTGGATATCATAGTACATCATGCATTACAAACCATACATAAGGTCTTACACAAATAAGGATCTCATGATCCAGTCTTAATACAACAAACAGCGAAATAAAAGGTAAGCATAGCGGTGGGGTCCATCTTCAGGGGAACATGCAATGCTAAGGAAGGCACATAGTCCTAGTTATCATAGCCGTCCTGCTGGCCATCATCTTGGTAGTCTCCTCCATAGTGTGGCCATGAGAATAGCCAGGGACAAAAGCCATGAGTACTCTTTAAGTACTCGCAAACTACCACTAACAAGTAGTATAATTCTAAGTTAAAGAGCTAAATCTAAGTGTAACTATAAAGTTAAGTTTGAAACCTAAGCTGAGTTCAGAAGCAAAGAAAGATAAAATAAAGGTCTAGAGTCACTTAAGTTGGGAAGCTATTGTCATAAACACAACCCTGTTGTGGGCAAGCAAGATTCATCATTTCTTTCATAAGTCATTTTGAAAACATCTGACAACGAAATAGTATGGCCATTCCAACTGTCCATAACCACGCACGCGGCTATTCGAATAGTTTGACACTCTGCAAAGGTGGTACACTTTCACCACAAGATTCGATACATCTGTCAGGGATAACCCTGAATCATCATACTTAGTATGCAGATAATCAAACATAACCTTTCCTTTACACACCCTAGTATAAGCACCTCTCCTATGAGCATGGCCTCCCAACCATGACCATCTGTCATCTTGGGCACTTCATAGGTGGACAACATTGAGAGGTAGCCTCAGCTCAGACCTCTCTCGCGAGGGAACTAATACTAATGCGTATAAACTTCCGGCTAAGCCTTACCCAATTCAGGTAATGTGGTTGTACGATAAATTTGGAATGGTATCACATCCGAATTCAACCATCAGTTTTGTAAAAGGGTTAAGGCTCATGCCTCAACATTTTCATCATCATAAACCATTTGTGTTTCTCAACACATGTCACAACATCTCAATAGAATGACTCACAATTCCAAGGTTTTCATAATTCATTTTCACCAATTGTTCCCATCTAGAGTGACTCAAGTTTTTATCTACTCTAAACTACTAAGCTAAGAGTGTTCACTAAGGTGGAAATGATGGCATCAATCTCATGCCACAGAATGACATCTAAAGTTATCTAAGTAGGCCAAGTTTTATACTCTTTATGCTACCTTCAGAACAAGTAAAGAACTTTGATAAAGTACAGGAAGTAAAGCTTGGAAATTAATACTTGGGGTAAGTAATAGTCAAGTGGTATAACCAAAGCATGCCTAATGCATGTGCTTAGATTATCTAGCTTGCAAGGGTTAGCTTGCATTGTTAATGGTGGCTTGCTAGTATAAGACTTGCAAGTGTTAGCTTGCCAATAGTAGCTTGCCTTGGTTGGTGCAGTGGTTGAAGTTTTCCTCCTCTTCTTTTTAGAACTCCTCCTCCTCAAAAGCTTGGTCGGTACTATCGTCTATAAATACATACGGAGTACACAATCACCAAACAATACTTAACTAGTCTAAGTAGCACTCTAAGGCACACATTTGATGATCTATTATCATCACAAGCATCACAAGTTTTATTCAAAGGTTTCATCCTTTTTATTTTAGAAAAGTAATTTCTACTCATTGAAAAATTAACTAAGATTTAAGATTCACCACTTCAAATATGGGATCATGTGGACACATGTCATCACCACATATTCTAACATGTGGGCATGTGATTTAAGGGTTGGATCACAATTACTTTGGTTTAGGTTCATTATTTAATGATTTAAAGTGACTAGAAATGCCTATATAGCATTATTTTGGTACTAGTCCAAAGTCACTGCATGTAAACCTTAATATTATTACATATTCAGATATATATGGTGAAATTTGATTTTTGAGAGTTGGAATCAACTCAAAAGCTATCATGGTTGATTTTACAAAAATGTTGCAAGGTGCAAATGCTTCTGTCTTGTTATTTTTACTAGGATATATCTCTAACTCTAATTGAATTAAATCCAACGGGCTTGGGTAGATCTTTTCAGTAGCTTTCTAGCAAAATTGGAATCATTCCATTTGGATTTGTAAAACTCTCTGAATTGAATTTCAAACTAGGGGACATAACTAGGTTTAAACTAAAAAGAAAATCCTAATTCAAACTAAATGGGTCGCGCGGGAACGCTAACGGGCCGGCCCAGTGACACTACGTGGCGCGGGTCTCAGCTGCCAGGGGGGTCCACCGGTCAGAGGCTCATAACGCGCGAAGCAGTATGGGGCGATATGGGTCGTTGGATTAGAACTAGGATCGATGGCTGGGGCTCGTCGTCGACGATGAACAGGTCGCCGATGAGGTCAAATCCTAGCGGCTCGGTGGGGGTGCTTAGGGGGCGTACCAGGGCTCCAGCGACGACAGCGAGGCGGGCAAACGGACTGGTGGTCGACGGCGAACTCAGGGACGGTCGAGGGAGCTCCGGGGGTGGTCGGAATCGATGTCACCCTTTCCTCCTCTACTGTGGGCTACTCCAGCCAAATTCCGGCGAGCAAGTGCTCGCGCTGCTCCAGCTAGAGGTGGGGAACGGTCAGTGATATGAGGGGAGGTGAGTGGTGTGCCGAATGGGGCTAGGGGTGGCCTCTATTTATAGGACGACGACGCGACCGAGAGGCATGGGCAAGCGGCTCCAGCGAGGGCTGCACAGCGTGCTAGCGGCGTGGCTCAAGGTAGGTGACAGTGGCTGGTCTCCTGGCGGTGCTCTACATGATCAATGCAGGACTAGGGGCGGTGGTATGCGGTCGGGCGGTGCGTGCGCTCTAAACGGCAGAGGCGGCGGCTTCCACGGCGAGCGGTGGCTGTGGTGCGTTGGGCGGCGAACGGGCATGTCTGCGGTGTTCCTGGGGTCGTGGCGGAGAGGTGGACGCGGGCTGTGGTCGAGGGGCGGCGCGTGCACGCGTGTCGGGCGCGGCGCTCTGGCACGTGATCGGCATGGTGCAAACGCACTGGGCGCGGAGGTTCCTCGGTGGTCCACGGTCTGGCTCGGCTTGGGGAGGGGACAAAGGGTGGCGGTGAGGTCCTGGCTAGCTCGTAGACATGGCAAGAGAGAGGGAGGTTGTCTGCTGGGGTGGTTGCAAGGTTTGGCCGGCGGCATGGGCTCGGGTTGGCATGACAATGCCACTAGGGAGGTAGGGGATTGGTGCTAAGGGCCTGGTTAGATCAAGGGGGACAAAGGGATTAAATGGAGATCATTTGGGGGCAAAACCCTGTTGCAAACAGTGAGCTAGGATTAGGGTGTAAATCATGCCTGCCATGTGTTTGATGAAATGGCTACAAGAACTTTCTTTTTGAATTTTGAAAATAATTTTGGAGGGTGTGCTAGTAGTAAGCTTGAGACTCTGTGGGTGCTTGGGTTTTGAAATTTGAGCTTGTTTGAGTGGTTTTTGAAATAGTGGGATCTTCCCATATGAAATAGATTCAATTTTCAACTGCCATTTAAATTTAGTGTTTGAATGTTTTTGGCAGATCACAAAGTGGGCTTTGATACATCATTATGTGTACTAGCAAGGGGTGCAAAGATCCACAGTTGTTTCTGTTAATAATTGAGTACTAGGAATAGCTAAAGTAGGTATGTTGATTAAAATGGCACAAATGACCATTCACTTCATTTATACATTTTGAGTTGTTTTTCTTTGGGAATTGTTTGGGGATGATCTAGATGATGTTTATTTCACCTAAGAATCATTTTACAAGAAATGGATCACTTAATCATGGCAATTCAAAACAACTCCTATTTAAAATGCACACACATATGAATGCTTTAATAATTTTAAATGGAAAAGTTTTTGTTAACCCTAATTTTGATGATTTGGATCTTAATAACCTTGGATTGAAGTTTTGGGATGTTACAAACCTTCCCCCCTTAAACAAAATCTCGTCCCGAGATTTACAAAGAAAACTAGGAACTAAAGAGATCTGGGAACTCTGTCCTAATGTAATCTTCTCGCTCCCAAGTGGCTTCTGTCGTCGGATTGAGGACAAGTACGCCATGAGGGGGTCCTCGAGGCGTGCGGAAGAGAGGGGTGTGAGACGCACGGTGTTCCGGGACGGTGAGCACACAAGTTTACCCAGGTTCGAATCCGCCAGCTTCGGACGGATCCTACTCCTGCTAGCAATCCAGTAATACGGCAGAGCCGGAATATGGGTTACATTGGTGTCGCCTGTGCGAGTTGAAGGTCTAAAGTATTGGGTGTGCCCTAAAGGCTCTCCCTAGGACGGCTTATATAGATATCCGGCCTAGGGCTTACAGGAGAGATCAATCCGGCTACGACTAAGAGTTGGTTACAGAGTACATCTTGAACCACAAGTAACATTATGGGCCTAAGTCAGTAAGTCTTCTAGGCCTTCCCGTAGCCGGATTGGACTCCGTCTTTCTCCCTGACTGGGCCGCCCGTGAAGCAAAGCTCTAACCCGAAGTGGGCCACCCTGGTCAGTGAGGAACTGTGAGGATACCCAGAAAGTATATCCCCAACAGCAGGCCCCGGAGGCCTCCAAGATCCAAAGTCGGATTTATCATCGTCTAGCTTGATCTTTGGCTTGCAGAATCTTGAAGGGTTCCTGAAACTTCACAACAAAAAATACGATCCGGGTCTTAAAAATAAGTCGGACCTATCAACAGGTTACTCGGATTTTCCAGCTTGATTTCAAACTAAGCCGGAACTTGGTTTCTAACGCCACCTGACACAAGTCATGGTCAAGTCACGTCATCTGACAGGCGTGCCGTTAGCACGACCGTTCGTGGGCCCGCGGTTCGCGGAACCGAGGCGCCGTTTCAATGCATGCGTGGAGATCGAGGAGATGCAATCATCGCGTGGGTCCTTCCCAGTTCTTTCCACGACGCGTGGCGGTTACACTGTAGCGTTTGCACGAATCTTGGCGTAGTTAGGTGGATATAAGGGGTTTGGATTTCTCCTTCTCCCTTCCACCAGTCCTTTGCCGTTTCCTTTCCTCCCAATCCTCCTGCATGCACAGAGCCTCCTCATCCTTCCCCCACAGAACTCCCCAGCACCGCCCCTTTTAGGTCAATCTCTCGCCAGAGAAATGGCTTCATCTTCTTCCTCTGGCTTGGCGGCAGCGGCGGCGGTGGCGTCGGCGGAAGCAGCAGCGGAGAAAGATTGCTTCCGGGGAATCTGGATCCCCTGTGCTCTCAACAAAGAGGGCCTCAAGAACGTGGAGAAGGAGGGGCTTCTCATCGCCGGTGACTGGCGGAGCGGCTTCGAGGAAACCGTCCCCAATCCACGTGACGGCGAGCGGGTCCACTTTGGCACCCACCTCGATAGAGGTCTGTCTTTTCCTCCCTCGGAGTTCTTCTCCGAGGTGATAGATCATTTCGGAGTTCAACTCCATAATCTTCCTCCCAACTCTCTCTTAGAGATGAGTGCGTATGCTTCGCTTTGCGAGGGCTTTCTCGGCATTAGGCCGAGTTTGACTCTCTTCCGGTATTATTTCCATGTCCAGAGAAATTCCATCACCGCTGGTGTTCCTTACATCACCGGCACTATCAGCTTTTCACTTAGACGAGACCGGGCTTATCCCAAAATTTCAGCTAGTGACTCGGTCAAACAATGGCCAGCCACATTTTTCTATCATAGGGATATTCCGGCTCCCGGCAAAGCTACTGCTTTGCCAACTTTTGTCGACGGAGCCACCACGGCCCAACCTTCTTGGGACGAGGCTGCTCTGGCTCTCACCGATGATCTGATCCTCGCGAAGAGGTGGATCGAATATTTGATCAAGCACAAGGGTCTGAAGGGATCCGACTTGGTTCAGTGTTGGGTCTCTCGTTGGATCCAGCCCCTTCAGTACCACGGGGATCGACTGATGCACTCCATCACGTCATCCAAAAAAGACTCCCTCCGCATCAGCCCCAAAGCCTACACCCCTCAAGGCTACATAAGCCAGATCAAGTGGCTGATCAAGGAGCGGATCGAGAGGAGAATTCCGGAGATTTCTTTGGACATGCACACGGCAGAAAACCCCGTAGTGCCGGTAAGTTTCCATCAGTACACCTTTTTATGTGTTTCAATCTTTGAGTTATATCGCAATACTGATATGGTTTCTTGTTTTCAGCTTGCTGACCTCCCTGAGTCAGAACTTTCTCCACTCGAAGGATATCCTCCTGAGTTTTCTCAGGAGACATAAGTGGTTCCATTGCCGGACCTTGCGCTCAAGAAGCGCAAAGCTCCGACAGTGGCTGTTGGCACAAAGGAGGTGCCTGTTGTGAAGAGGTAACTTTCAGTCACAATTTCCGCCTTTGTACTTTTCTTGAATTTCTTTCCGAGATGTAATGTTTCCGACTTTACTTCATTCTCAGAGCAAAGCTGCTCATCAAGGGCAAGGGGAAAGGGATTCCTTCGAAGCCCCTACGACAGACGAAGCTCACCATAGCTTCCCCTGCCGTAGCTCCTCCGACTCCTGCCCCTCAACCTTCTACAACTCCGGCGATCACTCCTTCTCCGGTGGTTGCAGAAGATTCGGCTCCTTCAACGGAGCCAGCGATCCTTGGGTCGCAAACTGACGTGACCATGGGTGCGTCAGATCAAGATAAGGGTGAACCCTCTTCGGGTAATGATCCCTCGGCTGAAACCTTCGCCGAAAACCTCATCAGCAATCTGGAACTTGCCAAGTTTGGCCTGTCCCGAAAATCTGCAGAAGAGATCCAGCGGCTAGCCAGGCAAGTCCTGGAGAAAAGCCATTTATCTCATGAAGAAGAAGCGCAAGAAGCAGAGGACATCAAGTTCTCTGACCTTCTCGCTCGAGTCCTCCTTCGCGACGAGAGGATTAGGACTGGTGAGCTTCCAACAACTCCAGTGATCCCTCTTACTCTTGCCGAGAAGGTGGCCGCTGAAGTGAACGCGGGTTTGGATAAGCTCACCCACGAACAATATGTAAGTCAGAATTCCAACTCTTGTTTTTCCATTATGTTATATCATATCCTCTAGCCCAAAGCATGAAGTAGGATATATAATCTGGGTTTATGATTCATTAGGATGCCAAAGAACGAACTAGTGTAGCCCCCAAGGCTCGTGCTGATATTTAGCAAAAAATATTATCCCGACTCTTAAGTAGCTTTCTGACTTTGGGTACTCTGACTTACAGAAAGTATGTTCCTATAACCAGGAATTACTGACCAATGTCTATGATAAGCGGAGAGAGATCAAAGCTCTCTTGCTTAAAAATGCTGAGCTTAAAGTAGCCAAGGATGAAGCCAAAGGTAAACATTCCGTGATTCAAACCTTGTCTTTTGCTTTTTCAATGTCGATTTTTCCTGAACTGTTGTTCTTTTTGACTTACAGCGCTGGTGAAACAATCCATCACTATGATTGAAGAGGCCGAGAACCTCAAGACCCTGGTGGTGGAGAACAAGGGACTTCGCCAAGAGCTGGATAAGCTCAAGGCGGATCATGAAAGGAGCATAGCTCAAGTCCTGGAATCCTCCTCCATGGCCACTAAAGAGCGTGATCGCAAGATCGCTGCTCAAGATAAAATTATCTCGGACCTCAAGAATGAGCTTGGCAGAGAGAAGGACATCTCCCAGGCGCTCCGGGCTAAACTCCAGAGTCTCCGGGAGGAGAAGACCAAGATTGACGACGTCATTCTCGGTACGTTCCATCTGTCTGACTTATCTTTTTCTTCGACTTCTATCAATGTCGGATTTTTCTTAACTTGTTTTGTGTATAGGTCCTCTGAACTTGACGGACTCTTCCTCCTCTGAGCCCCGCACCCACCGGCTTAACCAAGTCGGTGACCTTCTTCATGACTTTCGCCAGTCCATTGAGGACATTGGCGAAGCTCTAAAGATTCGGGACATGCCAAGCATGTTGGATTTTCAGGTGCGGGACAAGGCCAAGGAGATGCCGCAGCTTGTTCGGGACTGGAATATGTCCTACGCACGGACTGCTGCACAGAACGCTCTCACCATGGTCATGAACCACCATGGAAACATGGAGATATGGCAAGTGACCAGAGGGTACTGCAAGGTAGACGAAGACGGCCAGGAGCAGGACCTTCAAGCCATCATGCACTCCTGCGCCGGATATGGGTGTCACGTGGCTGATCTGACCAGCTACGAGATCCCCTTCTTCACCCGCATAGCTACTCCGCCTCCTCCTCTAGAAGAAACCAAAGAAGTTTCCGACGATGAACGCACCACCTCAGATGCAGACATCTCGGAACGATATCAGGGCGAAGTCACCAGCGAGCCGGCAGCTCCTTCATCTCCTCCTGCATCATAGACCAGAAACTTATGTATTATTCTGGAAAAAACATGATGCGTTTGTAAATATTAAGTACTATTTATTTTGCTAGTGCTAAGCTTGTGATCTATTCAACACTTCCGACTTTGATTTTTTTGTGTGCCTGAAGTATTTTCATAAGCACTTGAATTTTTTCGTCTCTACTTATCATTTATCTGGCTTTCCGCCTCGTCCCTTTCGTGAGCCGGCTAAACCTTCAGCCGAAAACTTTGCCAAGCAACTGAGCTCAATTGCTAAACCAGTTTAAACTTGGAAACAAAGCCGGCTTCCAGTACCAACAATTCACTACTCGGAAAATGCCCGCATCCAGCAGTTAGACAAATAACCAAAGTAAAGACTAGAAACTTTAGAGTTATACCCGAAGGTAGCAATTTTAGAATCGGAAATCTAAACCAGAACGAACATGAGCATAAAGTACTTTTAAGCATTCTGGGATTTTCGAGTATGACATGATCATTTGGAAATAAGATGGTAAAAACTTCTCAGAAAAACTCGAGGCAACGAAAACTTTTATTTCTCAAAGAACATGTACATATATATATGATTACAAAGACGGATAAACTAAGAACAAAAGGGATGTAGCTGAGCAATATTCCAAGGTCTGTCTAACTCATCTGGATTTGTACTACCTCCATCTCTCTTTCTCTTCTTAGTAGCAGGTCTTTCTTTGACTGGCCTCATGTCAGTTAAGTAGTACGATCCATTGTGCAATACTCGACTAACTAAAAAGGGCCCTTCCCATACTAGGGAAAGTTTGTGCTTTCTTTGTTGCAGAAGACGGATAACCAAATCACCTTTATTGAAAGATCTATTTCGGACTCTCTGGCTATGATACTTGTGTAACTTCTGCTGATAGGCTGTAGATCTCATTTCAGCAACGACGCGGACTTCTTCGACTAAGTCGAGATCATTTTGTCGACAAATCTCGGCATCCTCTTCAATATACGCGGCCACTCTAGGAGAAGTATGAATTAAATCACTAGGAAGAATTGCTTCTGCGCCATAGACCAAGAAGAAAGGTGTGTATCCTATTGACCTGTTCGGAGTTGTTCGTAAACTCCAAATTACAGAGGGTAATTCCTCTGCCCAAGCCCCCACAGCACGTCGTAGTGGTGCTTCGAGTCTCGGTTTCAGGCCTTGTAAGATTAAACCATTTCCCCTTTCGACTTGTCCATTAGCCTGTGGATGTGCGACTTACGCAATGTCAAGCCGGATATTTTGCTCATTGCAGAATTCAGCCAATTCTCCCATAGAGAAGTTACTCCTGTTGTCCTAGATAATGCCATGCGGATAACCATACCGAATTATAACATCCTCGACAAATCTTTTGGCTGTTGCTCCATCACAACTAGTGACAGGTTTAGCCTCAATCCATTTGGTGAATTTATCCACCATCACTAAGAGGTGAGTAAATCCACTTGGAGCTCGTTTAAATGGTCCTACCATATCAAGCCCCCAGACCACAAAGGGCCATGTTATAGGTATTGTTCACAGCTGACCAGCCGGAACATGAGCTTGCTTGGCGTACTTTTGGCAGCATTTGCACGTCTTGACTAATCGTTTGGCATCTGCCTGAGCTATAAGCCATAAAAATCCGTGTCTAAAAGTTTTTACCACTAAAGATTTGGCTGCAGCGTGGTGACCACACTCGCCTTCGTGGATTTCCCTTAAGATTTCCACTCCTTCTTCCAGAGATACGCAGCGCTGAAAAACCCCAAAAACACTCCGTTTATGGAGCTCACCTTTAACAATAGTATAGGCTTTTGCTCGTCGAATAATCTGCCGGCTCAACACCTCGTCTTCGGGTAATTTGCCATCTACCAAATAATCGAGGTAGGGTTGAGTCCAGCTGGGAATTACAGCCAGAACTGCTATCAAAGGTGAGTCGGATTTGTTCGGATATTCCTCATCTACTCCCTTTATTGAGGGAACTTTGAGGTGCTCTAAAAAAGCACCATCCGGGACCTCTTTCCGCGTAGAACCTATGCGAGATAGTGCATCTTCTTCCTCATTTTCTGCTCGAGGGATGTGTTGAACTTCAAACCCTTCAAACGATTTAGATAGATCATCCATGACAACTTTATATGCTTCCATGTGTTTATTGGCATTACAAATATCCGAGACTTGCTGAGCAACAAGATCCGAATCTCCGTAACACATCAAATGTCGGATGCCAATATCCTTAGCACTCCGGATTCCATGGAGCAGTGCTTCATACTCGGCAATGTTGTTTGTCGCTGTGAAGTGGATTTGCAACACGTATAAAAGTTTATCTCCTTGGGGTGATTTGAGCACCACGCCAGCCCCCGAGCCCCCTCGAGCCTTAGACCCATCGAAAAAGAGGGTCCAATATTCCGACTCAGGGAGGATCATGTTCTCCTTCATCTCTATCCAATCAGCGACAAAGTCATCAAGGATCTGGGATTTGATTGCTATCCGGGGTTTATACTCAATATCGAAAGCTGAAAGCTCTATTCCCCATTTGGCGACGCGTCCTGTGGCGTCACTATTGTTGATTATGTCTCTCATGGGAGCTTTGCTCACCACGGTAATTGGATGCTCCTGAAAATAATGTCGTAGCTTACGAGATGCTAGAAAAACACCGTAAGCCAACTTTTGATATGCGGATACCGCTGTTTGGACTCTGTCAGGACCTCGCTGACAAAGTACGTCGAACGCTGCACCATGTGTTCCTGATTTTCCTCTGGTCTCTCCACCACCATGACGATACTGGCAACCTTATTTGTCGTAGCAATGTAAAGCAACATCGGTTCCTGAGGTTCCGGTGCTGCAAGGATAGGAGCAGATGAGAGTACTCTTTTCAGATCTTGTAGTGCAGCTTCAGCTTCGTCCGTCCAGACAAAATCCTTGGTCTTTTTCAGGAGTTTATATAGTGGTGCGGCTCTTTCACCAAGCTGGCTTACAAATCGGCTGATTGCAGCAATGCAGCCAGTTAATCTTTGTACGTCCTTCAGGCGAGTTGGCCTGGAAATATTGAGTATAGCCTTTATTTTGTCTCGGTTCACCTCTATGCCTCTTTGAGACACGATGAAACCTAACAATTTTCCGGCTGGTATTCCAAAGAAGCATTTCTTTGGATTAAGCATGATGTTGTATTTTCGTAGATTGGCGAACGTCTCCTCCAAGTCAGAAATCAACGTTTCCTTCTTTTTGGACATCACCACGATATCAACCACGTATGCATGTACATTGCGTCCGATTTGGTCATGGAGGCAACGCTGCATCGTGCGCTGGTACGTAGCTCCTGCGTTCTTTAGCCCAAAGGGCATCTTAACAGAATAGAAGGTTCCGAAAGGGGTTATGAATGAAGTTTTGACTTTGTCAGATTCCTTCATCCGGATTTGGTGATAACCGGAATATGCATCGAGAAAACAGAGGAGTTCCGAGCCTGCCGTAGAATCGATGACTTGATCAATTCTAGGAAGAGCGAACGGATCTTTTGGACAAGCCTTGTTCAAGGCAGTATAATCAACACACATCCTTAAATCAGTGGTGTCCTTTTTAGGGACCATTACAGGATTGGCCGACCACTCAGTGTGGATGACCTCTTCTATGAATCCGGCTAACTCGAGCCGTGCTAGTTCCTTAGCTATTGCCTTACGCTTTTCAACGCCAAACCATCGTAGGGACTGTTTGACGGGTTTAGCGTTCGGGTTTACATTTAGAGAGTGCTCGGCAAGTTCCCTAGGTACTACAGTCATGTCAGATGGCTGCCATGCGAAGATATCTTGATTTGCTTGGAGGAACTTGACGAGCGCGCTTTCCTATGCGCTACTTAGGCCTACGCCTATCTGGGTCACCTTGGAGGGGTCATCATCCTTCAACGACGTCGTCTTAGTCTCTTCTGATGCCTTGAACTCCGGATTTGGCTTTGTCACCTCCTTCTTCATTGCGGGCATCTCGGACGGATCTATGCTCTTCTTGATCTCCTGGTACTCCTGGGCATGCAGCACGGCTTCGGCAAAGGCGACATTTCCATCCTTGCATTCTCGCGCTTTCTTCGGGTCTCCCTGATGGTGATCACGCCGTTGGGACCTAGAATTTTCATCATATTGTAAATGTAACACGGACAAGCCATAAAAGCCCAATAAGCCGGACGTCCGAATATAGCGTGGTATGCGCTCTTGAACGGGACCACTTCGAAGGAAAGTGCCTCCGTCCGATAATTCTTTGGAGTTCCAAAGGTAACATCCAAAGTGATCTCTCCCAGGGAATTAGCTTGTCTTCCTGGGACAACTCCGTGAAAGATCACAAAGCTATGGTTCAGCTGGGTTTCCGAGATATTCATCCGGTGTAGCGTTTCGACATAGAGAATATTGATACTACTACCGCCGTCCATGAGGGTCTTGGAGAAACCATAACTGTCAATAAGTGGGTTGACGATGAAGGCGTATTTTCCTCGCCTGTGTAGCTTAGGCGGATGATTAGCTCGGTCAAATGTGATTGCCACTTCCGACCAGTCCAGATATTGGGGGACAACCGGAACTATTGCATTGAGCTCGTGGAGCACTGCTTTCTTGACCTTTGCTGGTTGAGATCCGAGGAAGGTGACATAAGTGTCTTTCTTGGTGGGAAAAGTTTTCTTCCCTTCTGGCTTGGTATTTGAAGCATCAGCTTCCTCCATGTCAGAGTCTTCCTTGGTCTCTTTGTCTTTTTCAGGATTCTTCTTTCCCTTCTTCCGCTTAGCTTTGTAGCCCGCGGTATCATCCCTCTTGATGTCGTCATTAAAACGACATTCAGCGTTGGTGTGGGATGAGCCCCCATTGGCGTCTAAGTGATGCACACATGGGTTATTGGCAATGTCGGCCCAAGTGTAAGTTTTGCCTGGTTGTTTTTCTCCTCTACCTTGGAACCTTGATGTCCCACTGTGGCATCCCGCCAAAACCACTACTAGAAAATCGCGTTGTTTTTGTGCATTGCATCGTCATGACCACATGCTCATGTCATCATGTCACCTTGCATTTGAGCATCGTCATCATCATGCATGGTTGGTTTAAAAACTATTTTTCGAAAAGTCTGTTTTTGTTTTCTAAACGCCCCGTTGTTATTTCAAATTAAAAACCCCAGGTCTCCGGATTATCTTGTTTCGTCTACCAACGGTTTTCAAAAGCCCCGTTTTAAATAATAAGATATTTCTTTTAATTTTAGGAGGCGGCCCGCCAGGCTCGAAAGCCTGGCCGGCTACCTCCAACCCCTAGTCTAAACTATCTAAACCTTTTCCTACCCAATCCTAGTCTACCCAGCCTTTCCCCTCCCTCCACCTCACCCAGCCACATCACCCCACCCAATAGCCATGCGACACCTCACCCAACATACACCAACCCACACCTGATCCACCGTCTGGCCCACCCGCGCCAGCCCGCTCCACCCACGCGTCACTCCGACCCTGCCGTGCGTACGTCCCACGCAGCCCGTGTGACCCCACCGCCCACCGACGCGATGCGTTCCTGTCCTCTCAATCCCCTTCCCTGCTCGATCCCCTCGCCTCCTTCCTCGCAGACAAGCGCCGTCGCCAGGAGCCCCTGCCGCTCGAGCTCGCCTCGCTGGCCGAGTTTCCGCACCTCCGTCCGCGTGCAGGACCACGGCTTCTTGGTGCTCTAGTTCGACCACGGAGGTCCTCGCCATCCTCTCCCTTGCAACAACGCGGCCGCCAAGCTCCGGTCGCCGCCGTCCTTTGCGCCTCCCCGTCCCTAGCACCTCCGTCGCCATCGTCCGTGAAGCCCACCGCTGCCACCTCTCTGTGCGCCTCCACCCCGTCCTCCGTCTACCGCCGGCGACCTCTCCCCTCCGCTGCCGCTTCCTCGTCGGCCGTTGACCGCGCCTTCTCCCCTCCGGCTCCCACATCGCCAAGACCTCCGCCGCCGCGGGCCCCCTATCTGCCTCGCCGGGCGCCGCCTTCCTCCAGTCCAGGCCGAGCCCCCTTCCCCAGCACCTCGGCCTCACCCCGCTGTAGCCCGAGCCGCCTCCTTCTCGTCGACCGCGCCCGGCGCGCCCGCCGCCCGCGAGCCGCTTCTGATCCGCCTCCTCCCGCGCGACCGCTCTCCCGCCGCGCCGTCCTCCTCGCCGCCCGAAGCTCACGGCTGCGTGACGATCCCGCGTCGCCATCCCCGTCGCCCCACCTCTGCCCGGCCTCCCGCGCCTTCCCCGGCCGCTGGGGTGTCGCCCACCTCTCGCCTGGCCGCGCCGCCGCCGCCGGCTCCCCTTCGCCGCCCCGGGCCCCACTCTTGCCGACAGCGTCACCAACCGCCGTCCAACACCGATGCCCTTTTTTTTCCTGTTGATGCTTGGCTTAGGATGTCATATGCTGGGATCTATCGAGAAGCAGAACAGTGCCTTTCCGTTGTGTGCTCCTTGTTCTACTGATGTAGGACGCGTGGCGATGGCTGATGCGATGAGGATACGCATCGGGATAGTATTGTTGCGGCTCGGGTACGACATGATCGACATCGGCACCCTCGACCATCGACGCCAAACACCAAGTTCTCCTTCATGGATTCGATGATCGAAGAGCTTCCTCACGGAACCGACCGAATCGCCTTCATGGAACCAAAGGCACCCTCTTCATCATGGACCCGAAGACCGATCCCGCCGAGACCCCGTTGCGACAAGACCTCTTTCCCGCACCGATGCCCGAGGAACTATCGACAAGACCTTCAACGCGAACACCGAGCTCTTCTCCCCGAGTCCGAAGACCGAACCCTGGCACGCAAGTTCTTCGACCCCGAGGACCGAACCACAGAGGCGCCAAGTACTTCTTCCCGGAACCGATGCCCAAGAACCCGGGCGCCAAGGTCATCGGCACGGATACGCCAAGCACTTCGCCACGGAACACCAAGTTCTTCATCCCGAACGCCAAGATCGACCTGATACGCGGACCCGACAAGATCGTCCCCAACCCGCCAAGTTCGCCTACCCGGACACCGTGCAACAAGATCTACTTCCCGGATCCGAAGACCCCGGTACCCGATCCACTCTAGTTCGCCATCGACGACAAGATCAACATCGACCAGGGCGAACCCGATGCGCCTCGACGCCGAACCAAGTCCTTCTTCCCGGATGCGAGATCGAGCCCCGTCGAACCCTGTCGAACCCCGAATCCCTCGGAGCCCAAGTTCGCCGAACCCTAATGTGATTCCCTATCCGAGACCGCATTATTTTTATAATATGACATCTTCGACTGTCACATATTAAAATTGTTCATCTCGCATGCATATCATAATCATGCCGGATCTTCTACCGTAGTATTAAATATTGCATCCAGTGTTTCTGTTAGTGTTGGCTTCTTCGCGGATTAGGCTGATGAGTTGATGCGAGTATCGACAAGTTCTCCGGTTATGATCCGTCGGCAGTGTTTTTACCAGGCGAGCATCTCTTCCCCCTTCTACCTATTTTGCATTTATAGTATTTATTTCCTCCTGTTGATCTATTGCTATCCGTGTCGCGATGCTTTAGTTTCCGCACCCCAGTTATATCCCGTGCAGCCTCTATATTGCCTTGGACACCTCCTATTACCTGTGTTTGGTAGATAGCTGGCCTTGCGAGTCGTAGTCGCTTGCTTAGGTGTGATCTCGTGTTGTCAAGTACCACAATTGTTGGAACGCTGGCAGATGTTTATCGGTGGAGTTGTTTATTGGTGGAGATGATCATGACTTTAAATACAACTATTAAAATGCTAGCTAAAACTAATGCAGAGGCATCGGTGGGCAATAGATGTTATTTGGTTCTTCCACGCTCACTTGTGTCCCGTAGGACCCCAAGTACTTGATACCCGTTCCTTGATTTTTCACACTATCCACATCCGGGAGGCCTTATGGACCCCCCCTGAGCCAGAGCTTGATTCATTCCTATTTCTTGGGGCCACAAAGTAGTTTGGGGCTTTATTACTATCCTGTACTATGCCATGTTTACTGCGTTATTTAAGATTGTGCGTGGAGCACCTGTACTGTTTTGGATCGCGCCACGTTTTCGCGGTATCGACAAGCCCAGTCACACTTTCGGGTTCCCAGTCGTTTACAGCCGTCGTCGCAAACCCTGGGTCCGTTCCGGAGCCGGCCAACTTCGTTGCGGGTAGCTTAGTGGGGTGGCCCCCTGAAATATTTCTGAATCCTGTGATCGCTTTGTCGTGAATGCCTCGTTGGGTTTTGAGTTGGTTTTTCCGAGGTTGATCGAGTGTGTGTTGCTATTTGTGCACCCCTGTAGGGTAAAACTTTCTGAAAGCCGTGTCCGCGGTTATGGATGACTTGGAGCACAGTATCTCGATCATAGACAAGCATAACTAAAGTAGTGCTATAAATTTGACCTAATATGTGACTAGTAATCAGCTCAAGTATAACGGAATGGATATTAAAAATGCCAACAACTGGTGGATCTGTGAAGATCTGTGTCATACTATATCTGCCTAGTAAGTTTTGTAACTCCAATGGAATGTGATAAAAGTGCCAACATCTGCTGGGTTTTGGGATTCCTCAGGACAATTATATCTGTCTAGTAAATGTTCCAACTACAACGGAATGGCGATTAAAACTGCCCACTACTTATGCTATCAGAATGACTCAAGCTATCTATACCTGACTAGTAAGTGCTTCAACTATAATGGAATGAATAAAACTGCCAACTGTGTGAGTTCCTTGGTCCGACTTCCTTGTTTGGTCTCGAGAGGGAAATACCAGGATGGGTTTGTTTGGTGTAGTCTCAGGTTGGATCCGGATAGGTCTTTCTTATCCCTCTCTAATAGCCGCCAGGTTCACAAAGTCTCTATAGATTGTTTAGTGCCGCTGCGCTGCCGCTTCAGCCCACCATACCTATGTAGGCGAGAGCCGCCGAATGCTAGCCTCGCCGTGTACTGGCCTCAGTACTGACGCTCCTCTTTTTCCTTTGCCCTTTGTCGGCACCTCTTTTGTTTTAGCAGGTTTGAGATCGCCGTCGTCAGCAGGGTTACCCTTCCGGCTTGGCCTGGGCAGGCTTATGGACGCCATTGGTTATTCTTCAGGGCTCTTAGCCCCATTTGCATCTTGTCCGTAGTCGGACGCTCTATCGTTTTCGAGGTGATTTGGATCTTTGTATATTATCTCTGTATTATTGACTCATGGAGTCGTTGATGTATATATCTGTTATGTGGGTCCCATCGAGGACTGATGTGTAATGTTATTACTTCGTTTTCCACCCGCATGAAAGTGCCTGGTGGGTGTCCTGGAATCGTTTCTATGCGGGTTTGGCGGAAATCGCTAAAACTTGCATAGGGCCGATTTGAGGGTGTTACAGAGTGGTATCAGAGCTCAGCAGTTGCGATATCCTACAAGTCCAGCCCGTAGGATAACCTAGCTAACGGCCGAAGTAGAGTGTCAAAACTATTTTGGAAAATTGGTTGGATAGGTCTGATTAGGTCTGCTTTTACTCCTTACCCTCTGCTATTCTCCTCTTACCTCTGCGTGTTTTGAATCTGTTCTCTTATCTTTTCTTCGAGTCCAGGGTTTCTCGTGGTTGGGTTTCCGTCGTACCTTCAGGGTTTCGCTTCCTTCTTTGGTAAAGGTGTTGCTACATCCGGTCTTCGTGCCATTGGACTGATCCTTTATCTTTGGTACCATTCTTTGTACCCTGATTGTGCCTTCCGGTGTTTTCCGATGCGACGGCATCATCCACGCTAGATTTGATGCAGAGCCTGCATCACTCCTTTGTTTCCGACCCTCGTTTGTCGAGATCTTCAGTCTAATTCTGAGAGTTGGTTGCATAATTCACCTATTCATGTGTAGAGTAATGGTTTGGGTGCGCGATGGACTGATCACCATTCGACTACTCTTATCATTCGCTCTCGTACATTGAATCGGTGGATCCAGCAATTTTACTCCGTCTACGGAAGCTAGAGGTGGCTTTGTTTGTTGATACATCTACCTTCGCCCTTTGATCCCAGAGTGTTCTCTCGACGATCACGGACAAGGACCTCTTGTTAGTGGTGTCGCGAGGATCTACACGAAGCGAGAAGATTCAGATCGCCGACCTTCTTCCCGGTACCATGAGGCGGATCTCGAGGGCGAGATCCTTTGTTAGTGGTGTCGAATTGTGGCATCCCGCCAAAACCACTACTAGAAAATCGCGTTGTTTTTGTGCATTGCATCGTCATGACCACATGCTCATGTCATCATGCCACCTTGCATTTGAGCATCGTCATCATCATGCATGGTTGGTTTAAAAACTATTTTTCGAAAAGTCTATTTTTGTTTTCTAAACGCCCCGTTGTTATTTCAAATTAAAAACCCCGTGTCTCCGGATTATCTTGTTTCGTCTACCAACGGTTTTCAAAAGCCCCGTTTTAAATAATAAGATATTTCTTTTAATTTTAGGAGGCGGCCCGTCAGGCCCGAAAGCCTGGCCGGCTACCTCCAAACCCTAGTCTAAACTATCTAAACCTTTTCCTACCCAATCCTAGTCTACCCAGCCTTTCCCCTCCCTCCACCTCACCCCAGCCACATCACCCCACCCAATAGCCATGCGACACCTCACCCAACATACACCAACCCACACCTGATCAACCGTCTGGCCCCACCCGCGCCAGCCCGCTCCACCCACGCGTCACTCCGACCCTGCCACGCGTACGTCCCACGTAGCCCGCGTGACCCCACCGCCCACCGACGCGATGCGTTCCTGTCCTCTCAATCCCCTTCCCTGCTCGATCCCCTCGCCTCCTTCCTCGCAGACAAGCCCCGTCGCCAGGAGCCCCTGCCGCTCGAGCTCGCCTCGCTGGCCGAGTTTCCGCACCTCCGTCCGCGTGCAGGACCACGGCCTCTTGGTGCTCTAGTTCGACCACGGAGGTCCTCGCCATCCTCTCCCTTGCAACAACGCGGCCGCCAAGCTCCGGTCGCCGCCGTCCTTTGCGCCTCCCCGTCCCTAGCACCTCCGTCGCCATCGTCCGTGAAGCCCACCGCTGCCACCTCTCTGTGCGCCTCCACCCCGTCCTCCGTCTACCGCCGGCGACCTCTCCCCTCCGCTGCCGCTTCCTCGTCGGCCGTTGACCGCGCCTTCTCCCCTCCGGCTCCCACATCGCCAAGACCTCCGCCACCGCGGGCCCCCTATCTGCCTCGCCGGGCGCCGCCTTCCTCCAGTCCAGGCCGAGCCCCCTTCCCCAGCACCTCGGCCTCACCCCGCTGTAGCCCGAGCCGCCTCCTTCTCGTCGACCGCGCCCGGCGCGCCCGCCGCCCGCGAGCCGCTTCTGATCCGCCTCCTCCCGCGCGACCGCTCTCCTGCCACGCCGTCCTCCTCGCCGCCCGAAGCTCACGGCTGCGTGCCGATCCCGCGTCGCCATCCCCGTCGCCCCACCTCTGCCCGGCCTCCCGCGCCTTCCCCGGCCGCTGGGGTGTCGCCCACCTCTCGCCTGGCCGCGCCGCCGCCGCCGGCTCCCCTTCGCCGCCCCGGGCCCCACTCTTGCCGACAGCGTCACCAACCGCCGTCCAACACCGATGCCCTTTTTTTTCCTGTTGATGCTTGGCTTAGGATGTCATATGCTGGGATCTATCGAGAAGCAGAACAGTGCCTTTCCGTTGTGTGCTCCTTGTTCTACTGATGTAGGACGCGTGGCGATGGCTGATGCGATGAGGATACGCATCGGGATAGTATTGTTGCGGCTCGGGTACGACATGATCGACATCGGCACCCTCGACCATCGACGCCAAACACCAAGTTCTCCTTCATGGATTCGATGATCGAAGAGCTTCCTCACGGAACCGACCGAATCGCCTTCATGGAACCAAAGGCACCCTCTTCATCATGGACCCGAAGACCGATCCCGCCGAGACCCCGTTGCGACAAGACCTCTTTCCCGCACCGATGCCCGAGGAACTATCGACAAGACCTTCAACGCGAACACCGAGCTCTTCTCCCCGAGTCCGAAGACCGAACCCTGGCACGCAAGTTCTTCGACCCCGAGGACGGAACCACAGAGGCGCCAAGTACTTCTTCCTAGAACCGATGCCCAAGAACCCGGGCGCCAAGGTCATCGACACGGATACGCCAAGCACTTCGCCACGGAACACCAAGTTCTTCATCCCGAACGCCAAGATCGACCCGATACGCGGACCTGACAAGATCGTCCCCAACCCGCCAAGTTCGCCTACCCGGACACCGTGCAACAAGATCTACTTCCCGGATCCGAAGACCCCGGTACCCGATCCACTCTAGTTCGCCATCGACGACAAGATCGACATCGACCAGGGCAAACCCGATGCGCCTCGAGGCCGAACCAAGTCCTTCTTCCCGGATGCGAGATCGAGCCCCGTCGAACCCTGTCGAACCCCGAACCCCTCGGAGCCCAAGTTCGCCGAACCCTAATGTGGTTCCCTATCCGAGACCCCATTATTTTTATAATATGACATCTTCGACTGTCGCATATTAAAATTGTTCATCTCGCATGCATATCATAATCATGCCGGATCTTCTGCCGTAGTATTAAATATTGCATCCGGTGTTTCTGTTAGTGTTGGCTTCTTCGCGGATTAGGCTGATGAGTTGATGCGAGTATCGACAAGTTCTCCGGTTATGATCCTTCGGCAATGTTTTTCCCAGGCGAGCATCTCTTCCCCCTTCTACCTATTTTGCATTTATAGTCTTTATTTCCTCCTGTTGATCTATTGCTATCCGTGTTGCGATGCTTTAGTTTCCGCACCCCAGTTATATCCCGTGCAGCCTCTATATTGCCTTGGACACCTCCTATTACCTGTGTTTGGTAGATAGCTGGCCTTGCGAGTCGTAGTCGCTTGCTTAGGTGTGATCTCGTGTTGTCAAGTACCACAATTGTTGGAGCGCTGGCAGATGTTTATCGGTGGAGTTGTTTATTGGTGGAGATGATCATGACTTTAAATACAACTATTAAAATGCTAGCTAAAACTAATGCAGAGGCATCGGTGGGCAATAAATGTTATTTGGTTCTTCCACGCTCACTTGTGTCCCGTAGGACCCCGAGTACTTGATACCTGTTCCTTGATTTTTCGCACTATCCACATCCGGGAGGCCTTATGGACCCCCCCTGAGCCAGAGCTTGATTCATTCCTATTTCTTGGGGCCACAAAGTAGTTTGGGGCTTTATTACTATCCTGTACTTATGCCATGTTTACTGTGTTATTTAAGATTGTGCGTGGAGCACCTGTAGTGTTTTGGATCGCGCCACGTTTTCGCGGTATCGAAAAGCCCAGTCACACTTTCGGGTTCCCAGTCGTTTACAGCCGTCGTCGCAAACCCTGGGTCCGTTCCGGAGCCGGCCAACTTCGTTGCGGGTAGCTTAGTGGGGTGGCCCCCTGAAATATTTCTAAATCCTGTGATCGCTTTGTCGTGAATGCCTCGTTGGGTTTTGAGTTGGTTTTTCCGAGGTTGATCGAGTGTGTGTTGCTATTTGTGCACCCCTGTAGGGTAAAACTTTCTGAAAGCCGTGTCCGCGGTTATGGACGACTTGGAGCACAGTATCTCGATCATAGACAAGCATAACTAAAGTAGTGCTATAAATTTGACCTAATATGTGACTAGTAATCAGCTCAAGTATAACGGAATGGATATTAAAAATGCCAACAACTGGTGGATCTATGAAGATCTGTGTCATACTATATCTGCCTAGTAAGTTTTGCAACTCCAATGGAATGTGATAAAAGTGCCAACAACTGCTGGGTTTTGGGATTCCTCAAGACAATTATATCTGTCTAGTAAATGTTCCAACTACAACGGAATGGCGATTAAAACTGCCCACTACTTATGCTATCAGAATGACTCAAGCTATCTATACCTGACTAGTAAGTGCTTCAACTATAATGGAATGAATAAAACTGCCAACTGTGTGAGTTCCTTGGTCCGACTTCCTTGTTTGGTCTCGAGAGGGAAATACCAGGATGGGTTTGTTTGGTGTAGTCTCAGGTTGGATCCGATAGGTCTTTCTTATCCGGATAGGTCTTTCTTATACCTATGTAGGCGAGAGACGCCGAATTCTAGCCTCGCCGTGTACTGGCCTCAGTACTGACGCTCCTCTTTTTCCTTTGCCCTTTGTCGGCACCCCTTTTGTTTTAGCAGGTTTGAGATCGCCGTCCTTAGCAGGGTTACCCTTCCGGCTTGGCTTGGGCAGGGTTATGGACGCCATTGGTTATTCTTCAGGGCTCTTAGCCCCATTTGCATCTTGCCCGTAGTCGGACGCTCTATCATTTTCGAGGTGATTTGGATCTTTGTATATTATCTCTGTATTATTGACTCATGGAGTCGCTGATGTATATATCTGTTATGTGGGTCCCATCGAGGACTGATGTGTAATGTTATTACTTTGTTTTCCACCCGCACGAAAGTGCCTGGTAGGTGTCCTTGAATCGTTTCTATGCGGGTTTGGCGGAAATCGCTAAAACTTGAATAGGGCCGATTTGAGGGTGTTACACCCACGGCCACGCCCGCGGCCTCCGCCGCGTCCTCCTCATCCTCCAGACCCGGAAACAGTAGTAACCACCGCTGTTTCCGTGTTGGGTTTTTCTTCCGAGGTATTTTTGTGCTTCTGAGCTTGTTGTTTTGTCTTTGCTGACTTAGGTACAGCCAGGACATTGAGTAACCCCTCTGCATCATCGTCAGCATCTGCGTACTTGCTCGCTGTTTCTATCATCTCTCCCAAATCAGTAACCTTGTCACACTTGAAGCGGTGACGTAATAGACCAATTGGGAGTCCTGCGATGAAAGCTCCAATCGCGGTTTGATCGTTTAATCCTTCACAGGAGTTCTTGGTGTCGATCCATCATCCGAGGTAATCCCGACAAGTTTCTCCGGCTTTCTGGGTGCAACGCTGTAGGTCTCCGACCGAACAGGGCCTCTGATATGTGCCTTCAAAATTCCGAAAGAACGCACTTTGCATGTCATACCAGTTATGGATGGTGTTCTCCGGAAGTTCATTGAGCCATGATCGCGCCATCTTCCGCAGCATAAGTGGGAGATATCGGGTTGCGACCAGGCTGTTTCCGCCTTTGGCGATGTAGCAAGCTTGGAAAAAATCCTGTAGCCAAGTGTCTGGCCGAGCAATGTCGTCGTAGGCTTGGATATGCCTGGAGATAGAAAATCCTTCCGGGAATTTTGTAGCTCTGATGCATGGTCCAAAGCACTTTGGGCCCACGTACATGTCATCATTTTCATAGCGCCGCGCCTTTATGTTGGAATTGATCCTGTGCCTTGCGTCGCTCGGGAATAGAGATCGTCCCGAATGTCGGCTGTGGCTGCGGTGCCTTGGAGCCAGACTTTGGCTTCTGCCGCCACCTCCTCCGCCACGTCGTCCCCCTTGGGAGCCGTTGTGGTGGCTGCTTGGTGGAGAGGGTGGGGCAGCTGAATTGTTTCTGGCTAATCGCCGGCCTTCGTCCGGAGCGTCATTATTCTGGTTCTGGGGAGGATCTTGACTACGACGATCCCCCTGCCGGCTCGTACCAGCATGGTTTCTGTCGTTCCTTCGTCCGTGTTTCCCACCATGGTGAGGCTCAGCCAGACGGCTTGCATGTCTAGGAGGTGGCATTTTTTGGCGATCCTCCTCCTGATGTTTCTCTTTATCTTCTCCCCTTCAATCGTTAGACTCTAGTCGGGGAGGGTTCCTCCGATTCAGTGCAGCAACGACATCTTTCTCGGCCTCTGGAGCCACATTGCTCCAGTTACGCGTAGTTCTGTGTTGCTGTCCTGACGATCCGGTTCTTGAATAATTGTCTTCCCGTCGTCTGGGGTTATGGTACTGCGCCCAAACGTAATGGGATCTTACGTTAGCCCATGCCGGATCTGTGCGACATTGGTCAGAATCCGAGACCAGTTTTTGCGGACAGGGCAACCTTTTGCTGCTCCAGTCGCTTGTTGAGTAGTTTAATACCCAAATGGATCTCCTCTGGTCCTGGATTAGCCGATAGAATTTCTCGGGCTGCCATGGTATTATGTACTAGGGTTGGGTATACCCAATCTCCGTTGCTGTCTTTCCGTGGCTTCCCCATCTCATCCCCAAAAAGGACGGCACGGACACGTGGGAATTGGTCATCATTGGTGTGACGCTTCCGTGTCTTCTGATGCAACCGAGACATGTAGTCTTTAGTTGACATGCGTTTCTTCTCCACCTCGATGTTTTTGGCCTCATCGAGGAGTTGTTGACGACGCGCTTCTAGGGCTTGCGCCCTTTCGTCCAGCTCATCCGCAGTAAGTTCTGCGGCTATAGGGATAGGTTTGTTTAATGCAACATCGATGAGTTTACGCGCACCTTCGATGATCACGTGTCCATCCACCGATGCTTCTTTTTTCGGCTCTTCTGGGATAAGTGCTCCATCCGAGTCTTCTTCATATTCCTCGGCAATCACCTCCTCCGTCAGAGGGTCTTTTGCCGGGGTCTTGTTCTTCTTGCTCCTCTTCTTTGCCTTCTTGGCAGCGCCGGTAGCAAAGACGGCTTTGGGTCCGTTTCCCGGAGTCAAGATCTGATCAGTACTTTCGGACATCTGGACCTCGGGATTATCTCCGACGTCCATGTCATCCTGCGCTTTGGGAGAGTGTTCCCCGTATCCTTCATCCATGGCTTCTCCTTCTTCTGCAGCTTTGGAGTTATACTCCTCTTCATATTCTACGGAGAACTTTCAAAAATCCGCTGACGTCATCGATTCATCCGAGGATGCGGGCACGCCAGCGTTTGTTCCGATCGCCTCCAGCACAGAGTTGGTGTTTTCTCCAGCATCGGCAGAGCCGGATCCGGATCCCACGTATCCGACGAAGTGCGTCGCGTGCTTTCTAAGGTACCTGCGACCCTCGCGATCAGCCGTGTCGAAACTTTTGATGGTCTCGAGGATTGCATCTGCGCTTTCGCCTTGCAGTATCATATGTTTTAGTGTGTACCTCAGGAAAGGCCTGTCTGTCCCGGCGTCATCAGAGCCGGAAGCAGTGTCGTTGATATGCTCCTCCTGAATTTTGACTTCCACGGGTGGGTCGATCTAGGATCCGACTTCTCCAGAGAGATCCACTCCAGATCCGACTTGGACCGGTAGGTCTTCTTCAGGCTCGGATTTCTCCACTATCTCCGCAATTGGTGCGGGCTAGGTGGGATTAGGGTTTTCTGAGATCCGGAACTCTGCCGCCTCTGTGGACAAAGGGGACCCAGAAAATTCTTCTGCCTCTATCATCACCGATGGGGTGGGTTGGGCAGGTTCAGCAAAACCGATGTAAACATCGATCTTGCCAAAAGACATGATTGTGTAGGAAATCACAGCCTCCTTCGCCGGAATCCAAGTCTCGTCGAGAACGATGAGAGGGATCTCGCTGGCGTAGAGGATGCGACCGACGACGATAGTCTCACCGATTCCGATTCTTGCAGATTCCGCTCGGAACACAGATTCGAAGCTCACTTGCCCCACGGTGGGCGCCAACTGTCGTCGGATTGAGGACACGTACGCCATGACGGGGTCCTCAAGGCATGCAGAAGAGAGGGGTGTGAGACGTACGGTGTTCCGGGACGGTGAGCACACAAGTTTACCCAGGTTCGAATCCACCAGCTTTGGACGGATCCTACTCCTGCTAGCAATCCAGTAATACGGCAGAGCCGGAATATGGGTTACAATGGTGTCGCCTGTGCGAGTTGAAGGTCTAAAGTATTGGGTGTGCCCTAAAGGCTCTTCCTAGGACGGCTTATATAGATATCCGGCCTAGGGTTTACAGGAGAGATCAATCCGGCTACGACTAAGCGTTGGTTACAGAGTACATCTTGAACCACAAGTAACATTATGGGCCTAAGTCGGTAAGTCTTCTGGGCCTTCCCGTAGCTGGATTGTACTCCGTCTTTCTCCCTGACTAGGCCGCCTGTGAAGCAAAGCTCTAACCCGAAGTGGACCACCCTGGTTAGTGAGGAACTGTGAGGATACCCGGAAAGTATATCCCCAACAGCTTCCTCCTTGGTATGGTTGCTCCACTGAATCTTGAGAAACTTGATACTCCTGGTCCTGGTGGTTCTATAGGCTTCCTCTAAGATACGGATGGGCACTTGACGATAGGTCAGGTCATTGTTGATCTCCACAGCTCTGTGATCAATGTTCTTGAAAACTTCAGTCTTCTCTGGCACTTCTAGGCATTTGCGAAGTAACGAGATATGGAGCACATTGTGGATGGCTGACATCTCTTCAGGAAGTTCCTGTTGATACGATACTTCTCCTCGACGGTTCAGAATCTTGAAGGGCCCGATATATCTGGGGGCTAACTTTCCTTTCAGACTAAAGCATTGGGTTCCTTTCAATGGCAAAACCTTGAGATATACAAAATCTCCGACATTGAAAGTCCGGTCTCTCCTTCTCTTGCCAGCATAACTCTTTTGTCTGGATTGGGCGGTCTTAAGGTGCTCACGAACTTTGTGAACCTTCTCTTCGGCTTCTCGGAGAATGTCGGGTCCAAATATTTGACTCTCTCCTACTTGCAACCAATTCAAAGGGGTACGACACTATCTTCCGTATAGGAATTCAAATGGTGCCATCTGCAAACTAGGTTGATAACTGTTGTTATATGAGAATTCTGCGAAAGGCAGGAAGTCTTCCCATTTGGATCCGTATTCCAACACAAAAGCTCTTAACATATCCTCTAGGATCTGGTTGACTCTCTCAGTCCGTCCATCAGTTTGCGGGTGATAAGCGGTGCTGAAGTTCAATTTGGTGCCTAATCCTTCCTGAACTTTCTGCCAAAATCTCGAGGTAAACTGGGTTCCTCGATCAGATACTATGGTCTTGGGGGTTCCATGCAGACTAACAATCCTAGAAATATACAAATCTGCTAGCTTCGAACTCTGGTAGGTAGTCTTGACAGGTATAAAGTGAGCTACCTTGGACAGTCTATCAACTATGACCCAGATTGAGTCATTTCCCCTACTGGAAGTAGGCCAACTGGTGATAAAGTCCATTCCAACGGAATCCCATTTCCATTCCAGAATATGCAATGGTTGCAACAGTCCTGCAGGTCTCTGGTGCTCTGCTTTCACTCTTTGACAGATGTCACACTTGGCAATGTAGCTGCCGATTTCTCTCTTCATCTTATGCCACCAAAATTGCTCTTTCAAATCTTGATACATCTTCGTTCCTCCAGGGTGGATAGAATAAAGAGTATCATGAGCTTCCTGCATGATAACTTGCTTCAGCTCCAGATCTGCTGGCACACAGATACGTCCTTTGTACCACATCACTCCTTCTTCGTCTTCAGTGAATCCAGGTACCTTTCCTGTACCAATACGACGTTTGATTCCGTCGATACTTTCATTACCCTTCTGGGCTTCCTTGATCTAGCTAATCAAAGTGGGTTGAAATTCAATACTAGCTAAGAATCCATTGCTAACTAATTCAGTTCTGAACTGCTCTAACTCCTCATACAAACTTGGCTGCTTCTCCTTGATCATGGTGTTTAGCCTACACGACAATCTACTAAGAGCATCCACTACCACATTGGCTTTGCTAGGGTGATAGTGAATGTCAAGGTCATAATCCTTGATTAACTCTATCCATCTCCGTTGCCTCATATTCAGCTCCTTATGAGTGAAAATATACTTCAAGCTCTTGTGATCCGAGTAAATCTCATAGCGATTACCCATCATATAATGACGCCATGTCTTCAATGCCAAAACTATGGCTGCTAATTCAAGATCATGGGTCGGATAGTTCTGCTCATGCTGCTTCAGTTGTCAAGACATATACGCGATGACTTTGCCTTCTTGCATCAACACACATCCGAGACCAATCTTGGATGCGTCACAATATACATCAAACGGCTTCTTGATGTCTGTCATGACTAATATTGGGGCTGATATCAATCTCTTCTTCAGCTCCTGGAAACTGGCTTCACATTTGTCTGTCCATTCAAACTTTTTGTCCTTCTTCAGCAATTGGGTCATGGGTCTGGCAATGCTCGAGAATCCTTCTACGAACTTGTGGTAGTATCCCGCTAATCCGAGAAATGCACGGACTTGGGTTTGAGTGGTTGAGGCTTCCCATTCTTCGACATCTTTGATCTTGGCGGGATCAACAGAGACTCCTCCAGCAGACACAATATGTCCTAGGAATCCTACTTCTTTCAGCCAGAACTCACAATTGATGAACTTGGCATATAACCGATGCTCTCTCAGGGTTTCTAGGATGATTCCCAGATGTTGCTCATGCTCTTCTTCTGACTTGGAGTAGATAAGGATGTCGTCGATAAACACAACTACAAACTTATCTAGGAAATTCATAAAGATCTTATTCATGAGATTCATGAAATAAGCAGGGGCATTGGTTAATCCAAAAGACATAACCGTATACTCGTATAAACCATAACGAGTAGTAAAGGCGGTCTTCGGAATATCCATTGCACGAATCTTATGTTGGTGATAACCAGTCCAAAGATCAGTCTTTGAGAATACCTGGGCTCCAGTCAATTGATCAAATAGATCCTCTATCTTTGGCAAAGGGTACTTGTTCTTGATGGTGACGTCATTCAACTTTCTGTAATCTGTGCACAAACGATTTCCTCCATCTTTCTTGTCGACGAATAACACTGGTGATCTCCATGGCGATGCGCTTGGTTGAATCAAGCCTTTTTCTAACATGGCATCCAATAGCTTCTTCAATTCCACTAACTCTGAGGGGTTCATGCTATAGGGTCTCTGGGCTATGGGTCCGGTTCCGGGGATTAGTTTGATAATGAACTCAATATCCCTATTCGGGGCATACCTGGCAATTCATCTGGGAATACGTCGGGGTATTCATAGACTACTCTGACCGGGTCAATGGTGGGCAGGGCTACACTCTTGTTGCACTTGAATTGACGGGGTAAGGTTTCAGAGATATGCTCTACTGTTACTCTAGAGCTACTGGTCATGGTGATGGCTTTCTTAGCATAGTCTATCCGTCCTTTATGCCTTGACATCCAGTCCATACCTAGTACTACTTCCAATCCTTTGGTTCCAAGTACAATTAGGTTGGCATAAAAATCTATCCCATGTATTCTGATAAGCACAACTTTGCAAAATTTTCTAGCTTTGGTTGTTGAACCGGGGATTTAAACTATCATGACATGCTTCAGGTTGGTTGGGTGAATCTTACTAGTGCATGCAAATTCTTCGGTGACAAATGAATGTGATGCTCCAGAATCAAACAATACTCTGGCTAAAACCGAGTTGACAGAAAACATACCCAGCACTACATCTGGCGCTTCTTGGGCTTCTTCGACGTTCATGTGGAAGAGACGACCGTTTCGGTTGTGAGGGTTCCCTGGGGCAAATCTTCTTCCTGGTTGAACACGATGCTGCTGTTGAGCTGGGGCATTCACATTGGCAGTGGCTGCAGTCTTCTTGGGACACTCATTGGAATAGTGACCCTTCTCTCCATACTCGAAACAAGTGATCTGGGACTTGTCTTTTGCTGCGACAGGCACAACATTGCTGCCAGTTCTGGGTGCAGTGTTGTTGTTTGTTTTTGTTTCTCTTGGGAGGTGCACGGTTGAAGTTGTTGGCATTGCCGGAGTTGTGGTTGTTTCCTCCGGACTTCACATTGCCTCTGCTACGGTTGGGGTAGCTTGGGCGAGACATTGGGGGTCGATTGTTCCTTGGTGCATATCCCGATGAGGAGTTGGGACGGTACTTCTGGTGATCGCTGGATCCAGATTGCTGCATCATACGACGCTTGCGGTTGTCGTTTGCCTGGTTAATCTTCCCTTCCATCTAAATGGCAGAGTCCACTAGCTCTTCGAGATACTGGAAATGGATGTTGACGAGGACAGTTTGCATCTCATCATGTAGTCCGTTCAAGAATCTCTCCTTCTTCTTGGCCTCCGTGTTGATCTCATCAGGTGCATATCTTGCAAGTGACAGGAATCTGTCACGGTACTCCACCACAGTCATTCTTCCTTGCTTCAATTCTCGAAATTCATCCCTCATTCGGGTGACTAAACCTTGCGGCATGTGGGTGCGACTGAACTTGATTTTGAATGCTTCCCATGTCATAACTTGACCATGGTTCATCATGCGGATACTGTTCCACCAAGCTCTTGCGTCTCCTGCCAAGTAGTGGGTGGCAAAGAGAACTTTCTCGTTGTCATCAACTCTGGCTACCTCCAAGTTTTTCTCCATTGTTTGCAACTAGTCATCGGCATCTAATGGGTAATCTGACGTGCTAAAGATTGGGGGATTTGTATTCTGGAAGTTCTTCAGCTTGGATCGTTGATGATCCTGATTTCCATGTCCTTGGTTGTTTTGGGCCATCTGAGCTATCTGCTGCAATGTTGCTAAGTTGGCTTGGTGCTCTGCCCTGCTTGCTTCACGGTCTGCGATGAGATTCTGCAAGATCTGCAGCATTGGGTCTTGCGACGAGCTGCTCCCTCCTTGGTTTCCACGAGTCATCTGAAGATTGAGGTAGATATGGGGGTAAGAGGGAAAGTTCTAAGGTTCATGGTTTTGGTTTCAAATCTAAAACTTTGAGTTAGACTCGGGTTTTTCAACTAACTCCATTTCATTCATGCAAACAACACCCGATACAACACACACACCACAACAATCAAAGGAAAACAAATGGCTTGAAGAACCATTCTGCAAACTACGATACAGTGGGACCGATCCAATCTCATGCTATGACAGTGCTCTAGTGCATCTACTCATCGTTGATGAAGTCGGAGTCCTCATCGTCAGTGTAGAAGTCCACAACATCCTCCTCCAGAAAGTCATCATCATTGCTAAGGTAAGAATCCATGTGTCTCTGGATGTCTTCACCCTCCTCCTCTTCCTCCTTTGCTGCAAGTTTAGCTTCCTGCTCCTTGACGGTCTTCTCGAGGTCGTCCACCTTCTTGCGAAGACGGGCGATGGTGCGATCCTTCTTCTTGCACTGCAGGCAAAGAGACTGACGATCCTTGACTAGCATTGAGAAAGTCTGGGCCTTCTGGTCGGCAATGGCACGGTTCTGGTTGGTGAGCTCCCTAGCATTGTCCAACTCCTTTTGACGATCGTACCACAGGAAGTCGAGGTTCTCCACTTGGCACTTCAGTGCTGGATGACTTGGCATCTCCATCGGCATTCCCATGAAGTCACGCCTTACATAGTGAGCAAAACGGGTTCCTTGAATCTGGTTGACACTAAGGGCACATAGACGTGCGAGAGCTTCGTGCATTGCCCTGGCTAATCCATCTAGCCAGTTGTTCTCTCTCACTGAGAACTGAATTCTCCCGGAAGTTGGTGCTTCGATGCTTCCTCTAAGATCAGCAGTGACTAGCCATTGCAAATCTCCTCCTGGGGGTCCTAGAAGTCGAGCTCTAAGAAACTCCGGATGTGGGCGTCCCAGTAACTCTGACGGTGAATCTAGATCCCTCTCGAAGATCAGTTGACCTCCGTTTCCCAACTGGTAGAACTTGCTAAACTGAGTCTTCATCTACAAGAATTAAGGATGAGGAAGTTAGTGAAGTGATCAAGTGTGTCAAATTTTAAGTAGTAATGTAAGAAATTTGAGGACATGAATTTTTGAGAAAGAATGAATTCCCAAGGATAGGAGAGGAAGTAGTTTTTCATAAATACTCACTTTGGTTTTGAAACTAAGTTTTTGTTTTGGACGTCCATTCTAACTAGGGTCTCCTATGGTCAGGATGGCTCTAATACCAACTTGTCAACACCTGGATTTTTAATCCCAGATGCTTATTATGTCATCTATCGCAATCCCAGGATTACCATTTTTGCGAGCCATAACAGATTGGATATCACAGTACATCATCCATTACAAACCATACATAAGGTCTTACACAAATAAGGATCTCATGATCCAGTCTTAATACAACAAACAGCGGAATAAAAGGTAAGCGTAGCGGTGGGGTCTATCTTCAGGGGCACAGGCAATGCTGACGAAGGCAGATAGTCCTAGTTATCATAGCCGTCCTGCTGGCCATCATCTTGGTAGTCTCCTTCATAGTCTATCCATGAGAATAGCCAGGGACAAAAGCCATGAGTACTCTTTAAGTACTCGCAAACTACCACTAACAAGTAGTATAATTCTAAGTTAAAGAGCTAAATCTAAGTGTAACTATAAAGTTAAGTTTGAAACCTAAGCTGAGTTCAGAAGCAAAGAAAGATAAAATAAAGTTCTAGAGTCACTTAAGTTGGGAAGCTATTGTCATAAACACAACCCTATTGTGGGCAAGCAAGATTCATCATTTCTTTCATAAGTCATTTTGAAAACATCTGACAACGAAACAGTATGGCCATTCCAACTGTCCATAACCGCGGACGCGGCTATTCGAATAGTTTGACACTCTGCAGAGGTGGTACACTTTCACCACAAGATTCGATACATCTGTTAGGGTTAACCCTGAATCATCATACTTAGTATGCAGATAATCAAACATAACCTTTCCTTTACACACCCTAGTATAAGAACCTCTCCTATGAGCATGGCCTCCCAACCATGACCATCTGTCATCTTGGGCACTGCATAGGTGGACAACATTGAGAGGTAGCCTCAGCTCAGACCTCTCCCGCGAGGGAACTAATCCTAATGCATATAAACTTCTGGCTAAGCCTTACCCAATTCAGGTAATGTGGTTGTACGGTAAATTTGGAATAGTATCGCATCCGAATCCAACCATCAGTTTTGTAAAAGGGTTAAGGCTCATGCCTCAACATTTTCATCATCATAAACCATTTGTGTTTCTCAACACATGTCACAACATCTCAATAGAATGACTCACAATTTCAAGGTTTTCATAATTCATTTTCACCAAGTGTTCCCATCTAGAGTGACTCAAGTTTTTATCTACTCTAAACTACTAAGCTAAGAGTGTTCACTAAGGTGGAAATGATGGGATCAATCTCATGCCACAGAATGACATCTAAAGTTATCTAACTAGGCCAAGTTTTATACTCTTTATGCTACCTTCAGAACAAGTAAAGAACTTTGATAAAGTAAAGGAAGTAAAGCTTGGAAATTAATACTTGGGGTAAGTAATAGTCAAGTGGTATAACCAAAGCATGCCTAATGCATGTGCTTAGATTATCTAGCTTGCAAGGGTTAGCTTGCATTGTTAATGGTGGCTTGCTAGTATAAGACTTGCAAGTGTTAGCTTGCCAATAGTAGCTTGCCTTGGTTGGTGCAGTGGTTGAAGTTTTCCTCCTCTTCTTGGTAGAACTCCTCCTCCTCGAAAGCTTGGTCGGTACTATCGTCTATAAATACATACGGAGTACACAATCACCAAACAATACTTAACTAGTCTAAGTAGCACTCTAAGGGACACATTTGATGATCTATTATCATCACAAGTTTTATTCAAAGGTTTCATCCTTTTTATTTTAGAAAAGTAATTTCTACTCATTGAAAAATTAACTAAGATTTAAGATTCACCACTTCAAATATGGGATCATGTGGACACATGTCATCACCACATATTCTAACATGTGGGCATGTGATTTAAGGGTTGGATCACAATTACTTTGGTTTAGGTTCATTATTTAATGATTTAAAGTGACTAGAAATGCCTATATAGCATTATTTTGGTACTAGTCCAAAGTCACTGCATGTAAACCTTAATATTATTACATATTCAGATATATATGGTGAAATGTGATTTTTGAGAGTTGGAATCAACTCAAAAGCTATCATGGTTGATTTTACAAAAATGTTGCAAGGTGCAAATGCTTCTGTCTTGTTATTTTTACTAGGATATATCTCTAACTCTAATTGAATTAAATCCAACGGGCTTGGGTAGATCTTTTCAGTAGCTTTCTAGCAAAATTGGAATCATTCCATTTGGATTTGTAAAACTCTCTGAATTGAATTTCAAACTAGGGGACATAACTAGGTTTAAACTAAAAAGAAAATCCTAATTCAAACTAAATGGGTCGCGCGGGAACGCTAAAGGGCCGGCCTAGTGACACTACGTGGCGCGGGTCTCAGCTGCCAGGGGGGTCCACCGGTTAGAGGCTCATAACGCGCGAAGCAGTATGGGGCGATATGGGTCGTTGGATTAGAACTAGGATCGACGGCTGGGGCTCGTCGTCGATGATGAACAGGTCGCCGATGAGGTCAAACCCTAGCAGCTCGGTGGGGGTGCTTAGGGGGCGTACCAGGGCTCCAGCGACGACAGCGAGGCGGGCAAACGGACTGGTGGTCGACGGCGAACTCAGGGACGGTCGAGGGAGCTCCGGGGGTGGTCGGAATCGATGTCACCCTTTCCTCCTCTACTGTGGGCTACTCCAGCCAAATTCCGGCGAGCAAGTGCTCGCGCTGCTCCAGCTAGAGGTGGGGAACGGTCAGTGATATGAGGGGAGGTGAGTGGTGTGCCGAATGGGGCTAGGGGTGGCCTCTATTTATAGGACGACGACGCGACCGAGAGGCATGGGCAAGCGGCTCCAGCGAGGGCTGCACAGCGTGCTAGCGGCGTGGCTCAAGGTAGGTGACAGTGGCTGGTCTCCTGGCGGTGCTCTACATGATCAATGCAGGACTAGGGGCGGTGGTATGCGTCGGGCGGTGCGTGCGCTCTAAACGGCAGAGGCGGCGGCTTCCACGGCGAGCGGTGGCTGTGGTGCGTTGGGTGGTGAACGGGCATGTCTGCGGTGTTCCTGGGGTCGTGGCGGAGAGGTGGACGCGGGCTGTGGTCGAGGGGCGGCGCGTGCACGCGTGTCGGGCGTGGCGCTCTGGCACGTGATCGGCATGGTGCAGACGCACTGGGCGCGGAGGTTCCTCGGTGGTCCATGGTCTGGCTCGGCTTGGGGAGGGGACAAAGGGTGGCGGTGAGGTCCTGGCTAGCTCGTAGACATGGCAAGAGAGAGGGAGGTTGTCTGCTGGGGTGGTTGCAAGGTTTGGCCGGCGGCATGGGATCGGGTTGGCATGACAATGCCACTAGGGAGGTAGGAGATTGGTGCTAAGGGCCTAGTTAGATCAAGGGGGACAAAGGGATTAAATGGAGATCATTTGGGGGCAAAACCCTGTTGCAAACAGTGAGCTAGGATTAGGGTGTAAATCATGCCTGCCATGTGTTTGATGAAATGGCTGCAAGAACTTTCTTTTTGAATTTTGAAAATAATTTTGGAGGGTGTGCTAGTAGTAAGCTTGAGACTCTGTGGGTGCTTGGGTTTTGAAATTTGAGCTTGTTTGAGTGGTTTTTGAAATAGTGGGATCTTCCCATATGAAATAGATTCAATTTTCAACTGCCATTTAAATTTAGTGTTTGAATGTTTTTGGCAGATCACAAAGTGGGCTTTGATACATCATTATGTGTACTAGCAAGGGGTGCAAAGATCCACAGTTGTTTGTATTAATAATTGAGTACTAGGAATAGCTAAAGTAGGTATGTTGATTAAACTGGCACAAATGACCATTCACTTCATTTATACATTTTGAGTTGTTTTTCTTTGGGAATTGTTTGGGGATGATCCAGATGATGTTTATTTCACCTAAGAATCATTTTACAAGCAATGGATCACTTAATCATGGCAATTCAAAACAACTCCTATTTAGAATGCACACACATATGAATGCTTTAATAATTTTAAGTGGAAAAGTTTTTGTCAACCCTAATTTTGATGATTTGGATCTTAATAACCTTGGATTGAAGTTTTGGGATGTTACATACATGTTCCCGGTGGCTTTATTTGGAAAGGAGTTGCTGCTTCCGCTGCTTTGCTGGAGCGAGGGACAGAGGTTGTCGGAGTATCGTACGTGTGTGCGATCACGGATGCACCGCTGCTTTGCAGTGCTGGACTTGGTGGTACTGGACTTGCTGGAGCCGGATCTGATGGACGTGCTGGAGCCGGACCTGCTGGACTTCATCACGATCTTGAGATCGGCAAGTGTACGACTACAACATCCACGAGTTCCAACTCATTAACAAAGCCGCGAGCCGACGAGTTCATTTGCTTCCCTAGCCACCTGGAGAGGGGTTTGGGGTTCTCCACCTTACTCTTCTTCCGGCGCTTCTGTGCGTATTACGCAATCAAGCCATTGGATCTTGGTCCGCACAGCATCGAGCAGCTGACGATCTTCGTCGCCTTCTGCGAATGCTATCTCGGCAGCAGGCCATATTTCCCACTATGGCTAGAGCTCTTCCACGGCCGCATCGGGTGCGAGGCGTCCGACGGCTCGATGTTGGCGATTGGCAGCGTCACATTCCAATTGAAGCCGAAGGCCAACTTTGTCAAGCTCCTGCGACCGAAGAAGGCCACGAGCGAGTGGAAAAAGAGCTGGTTCTATGTGAAGGAATCCACTCCCTCCGGCGAAGTAGCGCTTCCCGAGTTCGTCGAAGAAAGGAGCGAGCCTCGCCGGCTGGTGCCGAAGAAACTCCCTGAAGACCAAAGGATGGCCGTCACAGAGATGATGGACCAGATCCAGAGGTTGAAGGATCAGGGGCTGTCTTCGATCAACCTCTACAACTGCTGGTTTCGCTAGTGGCTCGGCCGCATTGGATGTATGAGTACAACGGGAAAAACGATCCCTCCCGGACCAGCAAAGAGTCGTGGGAGATCGAAGACTACAAGGATGCCCTGAAGAAGATCAATGATGCGGAATTTACAACCACATCGGCTGGGCTTGCCCCATACACTCCCGTGAAGAAAGAAGATCACCGATGCGGAGTTTTCCTTCTAGTCGCAATTCCTACAACATAATTCATAGTCGCATCATTTGATACTCATTCGTGGTTGTTCTTAGTTGTTCCCGGTGTTGGAGGGTTGGCTCCCCCCGCTTGATGAAGAGGTCCCCCGGGAGCTCGAAGAGGCCTCCGAAGGAGATTCCTCCGAAAGCAACAAAGAAGAGGAGGAGGTTCCTCCCCAGCGCCTATGACTCGCAAGAATCGCATGCAGAAGCAGCGCGAGTTCGAGGCGAGTCGCAGCCTTGATGAGCTCGAAGGGGGCGGCGAGATCGTGTAGAAGCACACGTCTCGGCGCACGGCCACGCCGGCGAAGCCCGCGCATAAATCGAAGTCGCCAGCGAAGAAGCTAGCGTCGGTGCCCAGATCGTCGGTGGTGTTTGAGTCAGACGACGACTCCGATGATGACGAATCCCCCGAAACTTCACATAAGATCCCGGAGGATGCAATTCCGATGAAGGGATTGGAGGATGAGGACACCGAGGTGGCGGGAGAAGTTCCTCTGGCGGTGATTGCGCCAACGGCTTCAAGGGCACCAAGCCAGGAGGCGGCTAAGGCAGCGGTGTCGAAGTCGCCGCAACCTTCAAGAGAGGTCGCGTCTTTGGAGCCAAAAATTCCGGCGACCACGACTTCATCACCAATGAAGCCCGCGGTGTATTGGGCTTCAGATGTCTTCGAGGGAGGTCTCACGTGCACTGGGGTCGGAATTAGACAAGCCTACCTACATCAGCACCGGGCTGCGTGTTCCCC
This sequence comes from Avena eriantha, assembly GCA_910589775.1. NCBI lineage: Eukaryota > Viridiplantae > Streptophyta > Magnoliopsida > Poales > Poaceae > Avena > Avena eriantha. The sequence continues at coordinate 233,855,400 of OU342742.1, read as the reverse complement.
CAGTCGCCAAGTAAGCTTCGACTTCCCCGCTCCAAATTTTGTTCCTTTTTTGTGTTATCTTTGTGTTGACCTTGGAGGTTTGGCAGGTCTGGAGTTAATAAGATTGGTCTAACGGCTACCCTGAATCTAGCGGGTAGCCCCCTTATAAGGGGAGTGACGAATCAGCCTTGCAGATCCTTCCCTACATTCTTCATTCTCGCGCATTCATTTTTCCTGTCTTCCTTCGATTCGATCCTTTCACACCGAGCGACTCCACATCCTTCCCAATGGCACCTCCAAAAGGTTCATGGGGGAAATCCAAGTGCACCACAGCCCAGCTCAAATCCTTAGAGGATGCCGGAGTCCTCCGCAAGGGGAACTGGTGGGTTCCCGCTCCCTCCGAGACCGAGCCGAAGCCGCGAGCCGGCGAGTTCATTTGCTTCCCCAGCCACCTGGAGAGGGGTTTGGGGTTCTCCACCTTACTCTTCTTCCGGCGCTTCTGTGCGTATTACGCAATCAAGCCATTGGATCTTGGTCCGCACAGCATCGAGCAGCTGACGATCTTCGTCACCTTCTGCGAATGCTATCTCGGCAGCAGGCCGTATTTCCCACTATGGCTGGAGCTCTTCCACGGCCGCATCGGGCGCGAGGCGTCCGACGGCTCGATGTTGGCGATTGGCAGCGTCACATTCCAATTGAAGCCGAAGGCCAACTTTGTCAAGCTCCTGCGACCGAAGAAGGCCACGAGCGAGTGGAAAAAGAGCTGGTTCTATGTGAAGGAATCCACTCCCTCCGGCGAAGTAGCGCTTCCCGAGTTCGTCGAAGAAAGGAGCGAGCCTTGCCGGCTGGTGCCGAAGAAACTCCCTGAAGACCAGAGGATAGCCATCACAGAGATGATGGACCAGATCCAGAGGTTGAAGGATCAGGGGCTGTCTTCGATCAACCTCTACAACTGCTGGTTTCGCTAGTGGCTCGGCCGCATTGGATGTATGAGTACAACGGGAAAAACGATCCCTCCCGGACCAGCAAAGAGTCGTGGGAGATCGAAGACTACAAGGATGCCCTGAAGAAGATCACTGATGCGGAATTTACAACCACATCGGCTGGGCTTGCCCCATACACTCCCGTGAAGAAAGAAGATCACCGATGCGGAGTTTTCCTTCTAGTCGCAATTCCTACAACATAATTCACAGTCGCATCATTTGATACTCATTCGTGGTTGTTCTTAGTTGTTCCCGGTGTTGGAGGGTTGGCTCCCCCCGCTTGATGAAGAGGTCCCCCGGGACCTCGAAGAGGCCTCCGAAGGAGATTCCTCCGAAATCAACAAAGAAGAGGAGGAGGTTCCTCCCCAGCGCCTACGACTCGCAAGAATCGCATGCAGAAGCAGCACGAGTTCGAGGCGAGTCGCAGCCTTGATGAGCTCGAAGGGGGCGGCGAGATCGTGTAGGAGCACACGTCTCGGCGCATGGCCACGCCGGCGAAGCCCGCGCATAAATCGAAGTCACCAGCGAAGAAGCTAGCGTCGGTGCCCAGATCGTCGGTGGTGTTTGAGTCTGACGACGACTCCGATGATGACGAATCCCCCGAAACTTCGCATAAGATCCCGGAGGATGCAATTCCGATGAAGGGATTGGAGGATGAGGACACCGAGGTGGCGGTAGAAGTTCCTCTGGCGGTGATTGCGCCAACGGCTTCAAGGGCACCAAGCCAGGAGGCGGCTAAGGCAGCGGTGTCGAAGTCGCCGCAACCTTCAAGAGAGGTCGCCTCTTTGGAGCCAAAAATTCCGGCGACCACGACTTCATCACCAAGGAAGCCCGCGGTGTCTTGGGCTTCAGATGTCTTCGAGAGAGGTCTCACGTGCACTGGGGTCGGAATTAGACAAGCCTACCTACATCAGCACCGGGCTGCGTGTTCTCCCAGTCGCCAAGTAAGCTTCGACTTCCCCGCTCCAAATTTTGTTCCTTTTTTGTGTTATCACTGTGTTGACCTTGGAGGTTTGGCAGGTCTAGAGTTAATAAGATTGGTCGCCCTTCAGTGGCGAAGATTCCGCTGGTCGCCACCACGGGAGCGGGTGACCTCCCCAAGAAGAGGAAACATACTGAAGACGTGGCGACTGTGGAGGGTGCGAAGAGGAAGAAAGGCGGTGCCGACGATGTCGTGGCGACGGATAGCGCCAAGGAGTGCGATCTCGCTACAGTCGTCGAAGATGTGGCGGCTGCGCGGTCGGAGCCAGTCACGGTCGCTCCTGCGACGGAAGCACCGGCTCCGGCTACCAGTGCCCCGGCTAGAGCGTCAGCAACGTTCCCGTGCTGCATGGCGAGGGGGTTTCCAGGCTTGGCAGACAACCAGTCTCCACTGAGCCCAGAGATCGTTGATGAATACGTTGGGTCTCGCCATGGGCGCACCTCCTTCACGGTCCCGTCGACTGACGCCGAGAGCTTCACAAGATGCTTGGCGCCGCCATTCAAGTACGTCCAGTCCCCAAGTTCCTAGTCGCTGAATTTCAGCGGCTAGGCACTAAACTGCTTCTACTCTCCAGTCCCCCAGTTCCTAGTCGCTGAATTTCAGCGGCTAGGGACTGAATTTCTTCTACTCTCCAGTCCCCGAGTTCCTAGTCGCTGAATTTCAGCGGCTAGGAATTGAATTTTGTTTTTGGTAAGTGCTAACTTTTGTTACTCTTGTAGGGTTTGCAGAGGGAGTCGACAGATCGACAAGCCGCGAAGGAGCATCTGGAGCGGGATCTGCGCGTGGTGCAGGAAGCAAACCAGCGACTCTAGGAGACTGTTGGTAAGTACTTGATTCGTTTTTCGGCTATGAACTGTTGGTGTTCTGGTGTGTTGACGATTTGTTTCTTTTCTTTTCAGATGGTCTTCCCACTGCGATTGCCAAGGCCCGTGAAGGGTACGTCCCAATTGCCGAGCTAGACGCGGTGAATGGGCGAATCGCCTCGCTAATCTAGGAGTTGGAGGAGGCAAAAGCGGCCTCGATTTCTTCTGAGGATCGAGCGAAAGCTACAGTCGCTACGGCTGAAGAGAAGCGCAAGGCCACGGACTCGATCATCCTGGGGCTGCAGAACGATCACGCCACCCTGGAGAAGCACGTCACCGAGAGCTGCCGCAAGCTTCTTGGTGAGTCTCTGTTCTTTGCTTAACATGTTTGGCGAGTCCTCGAGTGGGGAGATCCATACTGTCACTGACGTCTAATGTTGTAGCTGTGATAAGGCAAAGAGACTCGGTGGTGCAGACCTTCAACGCCTCGCAGTGCGTGACTGCCGTGGTAAACACGACCACTGCCTCAGCATTGTGCGTCCAAGCGGTTCTTCAGGGGATGTCCCCCACCGAGGTTATTCATGGGGGACTGATGGAGGTGTGGAGCTATCTAGAGGAGGCGCCTAGCGTCGTGGAGTGGATGTCACGCTTAGCTTTCAGGCACAGGGCCACCACGGCATTGAGCCTAGGTCTTGCCCACTTCCCCGACGATTTCAACCTCGACGATGTCACCAGCGGCTACCCTTCGGTGACCGGTACGAAGGAGATGGCGGAGGTGCTGAAGCTGACTGCCAAGGCCGCCCCCTTTGCTGATTGGGTATTAGCGATGGGGGACCTTCTGCCGTACCAGGAGACGGTGGTGGCGCCTGGCGACCCCGAGCTGGAGCATCGCTACCTAAAGTCGGAGCAACCCTTTCGGTCGGCGCTGTCGAAGTCGCTGATGACCTACCCGTCGAACCCATGGCAACCTTTCGTCCGTGTCAAGGGTGGTAGGGATGCTTCTTCGTCAGGGCCTGCGAAATAGATAACATTTCTGAGCAGTTTGTAATATATGCCAAATGGCGGCTTTTGTAATATGAAGTCAATCGACTCGCAATGCAAGCGTGAACATGTGGTGTGTTTTTATTTTGTATAACTCGATCCTTTACTAGGGTATAACTCGATTGTATAACTCGAGCACGTCCGCCCTTCACTAGGGTATAACTCGATTGTATACGTGTGTGTTTTATTTTTATTGTGTATTGTTTGTCCCTTGCGTCTTCCGTAGGGGCGAGTCCCCGAGCGTAGTACTTAGCCGTTTTGGGCGCGTGCCTATTGCAAGTTGCTAATGCGTTGTTTGTAACGCGTCTCCTCCCCTGGCTCGGAGAGCCAGTCGCTGGGCGAGTCCAAGGCAGCTCTCTTACTTGGTGTGTTCCCGATCCGCGTGAGGGTTCCATTTTTGCGGAGTCCCCGTGCGTGGTACTTAACCGTTCGAGTCACTTTGCGTGAGGATGGGAAGGACAGGTTGGTGTGAGAAGCGTATATCGGTCGTCTTGGCCCGGTGGGCCAGTCGAGCTAGGCGACTCTAAAGGTGGCTCCGGGTTGGCTTTGGGACTCCCAAGGCCCGAGTATTCATAGACGTCCCAAGGCCCGAGTATTTTTGGTGCCCTTGGGACGCACTACTTAGCCGTGCCAGTCGCTCGACCGAAGGTTGACTTCCGTGGGTAGCATATTGCTAATTGTACGAGTGCAAATGGCACAAGGATATGGCGAGTAGACACAATTTTGTGAACCAAATGAATTTCATTATATATGTCAGCTGAGTACATGTTTCAGTTCTATGTATAGAACTTTCAGAGGAGGTTTGCATTCCATGGCCTCCCGACCTCGAGCTGGCCATCGCCTCGTATGTCAATGAGGTAGTAGGCGTCATTGCCAAGGACTCGCGTATGACGAATGGCCCCTCCCATGGGGGGAGAGCTTTTGCATGCCCTTCTTGTCTTGAGCTAGTCATAGGACCAGGTCGCCCTCCTGGAAGGTGCGAGTCCGGACTCGGCGGCTATGGTAGCGGCGGAGTCCCTGCTGGTAGATGGCGGTGCGGGAGCGAGCCAGGTCGCATGACTCGTCAAATTGGTCGATGTTGTCTTGGAGGGCAGTCTTGTTTGTCGCCTCGACGTAATTGGCGACTCGAGGTGAGTCGTCCTCTAGGTCTGTTGGCATTACGACTTCGGCGCCGTACACCATGAAGAAGGGTGTGAACCCGCTGGAGCGATTGACGGACGTGCGGATTCCCCATATTACGGAAGGGAGCTCTTTGACCCAGCATCCTGGGGTGAGTTCGAGGGGCACCTGGAGTCGTGGCTTGAGCCCGTGGAGGACGCTCTGGTTGGCGTGTTCTGCTTGGCTGTTCGACTCCGGGTGGGCGACTGAGGCGAGGTCTAGTCGTATGCCGTGCTCTTCGCAGAATTCCGCCTTGGCCCCTTTGGCGAAGTTGGTGCCATTGTCTGTTATGATGCTATGCGGGTAGACGTACCGGTAGATGAGATCATGTAAGAACTTGGTGGCCGTCTTGCCATCGCACTTTTTGATCGGCTTCGCCTCGACCCATTTGGTGAACTTGTCGACTGCGACCAGGAGGTGGGTGAAACCGGATGGGGCCTTCTTGAATGGGCCTACCATGTCCATGCCCCATACAGCGAATGGCCATGTGATGGGGATGGTCTTGAGTGCCGAACCAGGGAGGTGCGTCTGGTTGGCGTACTTCTGGCACCCGGCGCATCATTGGACGATGTTGGTGGCGTCGGTGTGCACGGTGAGCCAGTAGAAGCCGTGCCGCATGGCCTTGGCGACCAGCGACTTGGCACCGTCGTGATGGCCGCAGTTGCCGGCGTGAATGTCCTGGAGGATCTTGCGGCCTTCTTCTGGCTGTATGCAGCACTGGAACACACCGGTCATGCTGCGTTTGAGGAGCTCGCCATTGATGACGACGAATGATTTGCAGCGGCGCACGATCATTCGCGCCTCCATCTTGTTGCTTGGGAGGATCTTGTGCTCGAGGAAGGTGACGTATGGTGTCGTCCAGTCGCTGGGCTCCAAAACCATGGCGACTAGGGCCGGCTCTAGTTGCAGTGGTATCCCGATGTCGATCTCCTTCGGTGGGCAGACCGAAGGTTTATGGATGGTGTCGAGGAAGATGCCTGCGGGTGGTGTTTGTCGGATGACCTGATGCAGGAAAGGGCATTTGCCTCCTCATTCTTGTGTCTATCGATCCACTCAACTGAATAGCCGTCGAAGTGTCCTCCCAGCTGGTCTACCGCTTGGCGGTACGCGATCATTGTTGGAGAGACGGCGTCGCCGTCGCATGTTCCGGCGACCTGGCCGGCGACTAGGTCGGAGTCGCCATAGCACCGTGGGCGGTTGATGTTCATCTCCTTGGCGGCTCGGATGCCGTGGAGCAGGGCCTCATATTCTGCCATGTTGTTGGTGCAGGGCATGAAGTTGAGGTGGAGCACGTAGCGGAGCTTGTCTCCTTTGGGGGAGGTCAATATGACCCCGGCCCCTGCACCATCGGTGTTCTTGGAGCCGTCAAAGTGGAGCGACCAGTAGTGAAGGTACAATAGCTTCTCCAGCTACTGCGCTTCTTCCCAATCTGCGAGGAAGTCAGCTAGCGCTTGTGACTTGATCGCTTTAAGGGGCTCGTATTTGATGTTGTGGATGCCGATTTCGACGGCCCACTTGGTGTCTCGCCCAGTCGCCTCGCGATTGCGTATTATGTCCTGAAGAGGTGCGGAGGAGACCACCGTGATTGGGTGCTCCTGGAAATAATGGGGGAGTCGCCGCTGAGCTCGGAATACCGAGTACACCAGTTTCTGGTACTGTTGGTAGCGATGTCGTGAGTCCGTCAGGACTTCGCTGATGTAGTAGACAGGGCGCTGTATGGGGCGCTCCTTGCCCTCCTCTAGCCGTTCGACGACCATCATGGCGCCTACGACTTGAGTGGAGGCCGCCATGTAGACGAGCATTGGCTCTTTGTCGATTGGGGGGGGGCAAGTAGTGGAGCCGCGAGTAGAACTTCTTGGAGTGCTTTGAGTGCATCGTCCGCCTCCGTGTCCCATTGGAACGTGGGGTTCTTACGCATCAGGCGATAGAGAGGCATTGCCTTCTCGCCTAGTCGCGGGATGAAGCGATTGAGAGCCGCGACTTGCCCGACCAACTTCTGGACGTCACGCAGGCACTCGGGTTTTCCGAGTCTCACGATGGTGTCGATCTTGGTGGGGTTGGCTTTGATGCCTCGCTTGGAGACTACGTATCCCAGTAGCTGTCTGGTGGGGATGCCAAATGTGCACTTTCCTGGGTTCGCTTGATGTTGTACCTCCACAGATTTGTGAAGGTTTCGGCCAGGTCGGCGAGCAGGTCATCCTGGTGGGTGGATTTTACCACCACGTCGTCAATGTAGACGTGCATGTTGCAGCCAATTTGGTTTGCGAGGCACTCCTGCATGCAACTTTGGTATGTGGCGCCGGTGTTCTTGAGGCCGAACGTCATGGCCGTGTAGCAGAAGGCGCCGAATGGCGTGATGATCTTCTCTTCATCCTGAACCGCCATTATGATCTGGTTGTAACCAGGGTATGCGTCGAGGAAGCACAGCGACTCCGATCCCGCGGTCGAGTCGATGATCTGACCGATGCGCGGTAGGACAAACTCCTCCTTCGGGCAGGCGTTGTTGAGGTTGGTGTAGTCGATACACATTCTCCATGTGTTGTTCTTTTTCAGGAGCAGGACTGGGTTTGCCAGCCACTTAGAGTGTTTTATTGGCCGAATGAAGCCTGCGGCCAGCAGGCATTGCACTTCTTCGGCGATTGCTCGGCGGCGCTCTTCATTGAAGGGCCGTAGCGACTGCTTTACCGGTCGCACTTTGGGGTCGGCGTGTAGTTTGTGCTCAGCGAGTTCCCTCGGGACACCTGGCATGTCAGAGGGTTTCCAAGCGAAGATGTCGCGGTTCTCATGGAGGAACTCGACGAGTGCACTTTCCTATGCGGGGCTCATGTGCGCCCCAATGGTGACCGTCTGGCTGGAGTCGCCTGGGACGAGCTTGACGGTGTGAGTATGCGTGGTTGCCTCGAACGTAGAGTTCACGGTGGTTGGCTTCTTCATGATGGTGGGGTCGTCCTTGTTGATGTTGCCCGCGTATTTCACGAGCTCCTCCGCATGATCAGTCTCCGCGGTGATGATGGCGTCGGAAAGCTCAGTGCCTTTGTCCTCACATTCCACGGCCATATTGGGGTCGCCGTGAGCGGTGATGATGCTGCTCGGCCCTGGGAGCTTCACCATGTTGTATGCATAGTTGGGGGTCGCCATAAATTTGGCGAATGTTTGGCATCCCAGGACGGAGTGATAGGGGCTACGGAAGTTCACCAGCTCGAACTCGATTCTCTCGGTGCGGTAGTTTGCTAAAGTGCCAAAGGTGACAGGTAATGTCACTTTTCCGATTGGGTACGCCCTCCGACCGGGGACGATGCCATGGAAGGTTGTCAGGGTCGGCTGGATTGTCGATTTCGGAAGCTGGAGCCTTTTGAACGTGTCCAGATACATAATGTTGATGGAGCTCCCGCCGTCCATCAGTGTCTTGGGCAGCCAATAGTCGGCCACTTTCGGCCTGACTACCAGGGCGACTCGCCATGGGTACTCGATCTTGTGAGCGTTGTCCTGACGACTCCAGGTGATGCTCTGCTCGGACCAGTTGAGGAAGCGTGGGATGTCGACCTGTGTCACCGCATGGACGGCGATTGCGCAGGCGAGCACCTTCCTCTCGCGCTTGGTGCCGAGCCCGGTGAAGGTGTGTAGTGAGCCCACGGCGTTGCCGAAGCCACCGGCGTTTCCTTTGTCCCGAGGTGGGTTGTTGTTGGGGTCCTCCCTTGCTCGCCTTGCCTTCTCGATCTCTTTGAGAGAGTGGCAGTCCACGATGGTGTGGGTGGCGGCTTTCCCCTCCCTGCTGTGGTAGACGCAGGGCTGATTGAGCAGGGCAGCGGGGTCGAATTTTGGCCTCGCCGTGTTGTTGGCACGGTAGTTTCCGCTATCGTGGTAATTTCCTCCGTCGTGGTGGTAGCTCTTGGGGTCGCGTTGGCCGTAGCCGGTGTTGGCGACGAAGTTGACTTGCCCGTCCGTGCGGCGCTTGCTGGTGATAGGCGGGTGTTGCTGTAGCGCATGTCGCGCTGTCGCCTGCTGTTGTGGCCGCTAGTGCGGTGTCTTCCTCTCGACTCGTCGTCGGAGTCTTGGTTGGGGTCCTCCTTCGCGTAGCGCTTGGCGATCTCGAGGAGGTCGGGGATGTTGTCGAGCGTCCGATAGACCCGCTTGATCTTAGCAACCAGTGGTTCGTACCGGCACGCGTTCTTGAAGCAATGTATCGCCGTGTCCGGGTGGATGCCGTAGGCATTGATCCACAATTCTTGCCACCTTTGAATCTAGAGACGGGTCGACTCGCGTTGTCCCTGGATGCACCGCTCTAGGTCTTTGATGGTGGTGGCGCGGGTGTAGGAGCCCTCGAAGTGCCTGACAAAGGCATCCCGCATTTCCTCCCAGGAGTCGATGTTGTCAGCGAGGAGGGTGTTGATCCATTGCCGGGTCGCGCCCTCCATCATCAGGGGGAGGTAGCAAGCGGCGAGCAGGTCGGTGTGGCCAGCGATTCCCACCGCCATGAGGTATGTGTCCAGCCACACTGCTGGGTCATACGTTGGATCGTACTTTTCGATCTCCTTGGGCACCTTGAAGTTGGCGGGGTACTTTTCCCCTCTGATCATGGGCCCGAAGCATTGGGGGCCGACTTGGCTGAGCGAGCCCCTGGGTTCGGGGTCGCCGCAATTACTAAGGGTGTGCCTCAAGTCGTTGGGCTGGCGCGCCCGCTAGGCCTGGTTGTTGATGATGTGTGTGTGGGCATCGATGGGCTGCCCGTTGGCGGCGATCGTGTTATTCACTGGTCGTGGTTCGTTGGTGGAGAGTGCGGGGTTGGTGGTTCGCAGTTGGTTCGCTAGTGGTTGCGGTGGTGGACAGGTCACGGTGTTGGCGATGGTGGGGTGGCCACTTGAGGCCGCCCTGCTTGCTAAGGAGCGGGAATACATCTGACCCTGTGGGTCGACTCCCACGGCTTGTTGCTCGACGGCCCTGGCAAGTAGGGCCTTGGCGCACTGGATCTGCATCGTGCCGTCTCCCTAGACGTCGAGGTTGGTGACTGCAGCATCGGCCACGACAACGTTGTCCATCGAGGTGGAGTAGAGTGGGAGTCCGTTGGCGTCACGGGCTTGTGGCGAGATGATGATCCGCGGCTAGTCCGGCGGGATCACACGGCCAATGGGTTGTGGAGGAGCTCCGGTCGCCAGTGCGCCGGGTGGTGGTCGGTTGCTTCCACCTGGTGGCGCGTTCTCGCAATACTCACGCTCGGCCGTGCGTGCGGGGTCGCTTTCGTCATTGAAGTTTAGGACGCGGCCCTGGACGTTGGTGTTTAGGCGGGTCCTGATGCAGCATTGGTGATAGAGTGATAGCTCTCGCACCGTTTCCCGCTCGAGGCAGTATTTCTCGCGCTTGGTGAACTCATTGTGATGCGCCTCCACAAGTCGCAGACGGGCCTCCTCCACCTCTGTGGCCGTGGCAGTCAACAGGATCGGTGTGGAGAATGGATCTGGCGGGGCAGCCGTGCTGCCCGCCATGTAGATCGCGTTAAAGCGATTAGATCTAGCGTGGAAGACTTCGAGCGACTCCGAGCCAGAATCAGAGTCGAAGATCCCGAGGATGGAGGAGTCCTCGAAATCCTCTGGGTTGGAAACTCGCATGATGGAGTCCTCTTGTGATGCCGCGGTGATAGATCCGTCGACCGAGGCAGCGGTCGCGAAGTCGGCATCGTCGTTTAGGGCCTCGTCGTTCATGGCGGCGTTGGTCTTGGCCGCATTGCTGGGGGCCGAGTCATACTCCGTGACGAGGCTCCTGATGGAGCGGACCTGCTCCTCCGGGAGCAGATCGCGGTGCGGCGGCGATCCACCAATGATCATCGTCGCTGCTGGGTCGACCGCGCCGGTGAAGCCGACGAAGAGGTTGATGGAGCCGATCGGCATCACCGCACCGTGGGTGACCGGGCGCGACGCCGGGAAGTAGCTGCTGGGCAGGATCTGTAAGATCCCGCTAATGGCGATCATACGGCCGGTGGTAAGCGGCCGATCGATCGGCAAATAGGGTCTCGCCACAGAAATCAGGCCAGTCCTGCTATGCCCCACGGTGGGCGCCACTGTCGTGGAAATGGCCACGGCAGTCGCTGTAGTGGGCAGCGATTGATTGAATTCGGGGCGAGAGCTGGCGGCCATCTGCGGTGCGAGATGGGGGCGGATGCACATGGGTTTACCCAGGATCGCCCCTCGGAGGGTAAAGACCTACTCCTTCTAGATTGGATTAATGGAGAGCGAGTTACAGGGGTGGCGAGCTCAATGTCTAAGCAGCGAGTGGCTTGAAGGGGTGTATGATGGAACGTAAGTCCTCAGGATACCCTAGGGAGGTTTATATATGAGGCACCTCGCTAGGGTTTTACAAGTTACAACCGAACAAGATATGGATTCGGAGGCTTTAACCTAATCCGACTAGGCTTCTGGTACGCTTCTGGGCCTCCGGTCTCCAGTCACCGGGCCTTCTCCTTACGTGCATTCCAGTCGCCGTCCTGCAGGCCCACTCATGAGACCTTTTGGCCCAATCGAAACGTCCTGCTAGGCATACCCCATTCGGCATATCCCCATCAGACTACCACGATTACTCTTTGGGTAGCCTCTCGGAGACTCTGTAAGTAGCTCTGTCTGGCAACCACCATCATCTATGGTGAGCTTACACCAAGATAGCTATGCACAGATAATCTAGACACCTAGCTCGCAGGGAACTAAGGGGTCCCACCCATGTGTTGGATTATAACCCACGAGAATCAATAGCCTCACAATAAGGTCATCCGTCCATGTGAAAGGAAGAAGATACAGCTGACTTCTCTGTCCCATTCCAAATCTCATGGTTGACGCGTAATATACGGCGCTAGAATCACTAGCGACATTGGTTGTTAAGTCCTAGATGATACATTACTATACAATGGCGTTTCCATTGTCAGTTATGATAGATTAGCTGATCACCCTGGATCAGTAACCGATATTTCTAGTTAATTGTGAAAATAGTGTTTTCGGCCTTTTGAAATGCAGGTGATGACATAGTTGAGTTACAAGCATAGCAAATAATCAAAGGACATGAGCAAGTTGTGAACTTGGCTTTTGTGATTGCAAGATTATGCACTCACGGTCTTCAACATTAGAAGATCCAAATTCTATAAACAACATCATTGGTACAGTAAGGACTAATGTTTAAAGAAGCAAGATGCAATTATGCATAATTAATGTAATGCAATTTGATAAACGCGAATACCCAAAATAGTCGTATCTGATCTAGGGTTTGGAGTTTGTGATGAGTTCTTTGGAATGTGTTGCACTTTTATACCAGTTTCACACTTTTGCTTCTTATTACGGCTTGTGAGAGTGTGTAAAACAATATGTAAACACAACAAGTAGCATACAGTACTAAAGCACTCAACTGGGTCATGGTATCTGAAATATTTCTTAAGCAAGATTAAGAATCAATTAGAGATTTTAAAGAAGTGTTTAAGGATCACTTTTAATGTTTCTTAAAAGAATAACCTTTGAGGAAAATATTACTTTACAAACTAAAAAGTATGTAAACTTAAGGCTAACACTTTAAGGTTTTCTTATTAGCTAAGATTATTAAAGAGGAAACATTACTACATTAAACAATCATAGCATAAGTGGTGGAGATTTACATGTTTTGAACAAGGCTCCACATTATAGATGGTTGACTTCTTAACATTCCACAAAGTTAGAATTTAAGTATTATTACTTGAATGAGGTGGTGTTTTATTAAAATTATAAGTGAATAGAATTACTTTATTATTAATGCTTACCTTGGTTTAAACCATTGAGTAGCTTTCCCAACTTGTAAAAGAATTGGTAGTTAATCTCTTGATGATTTTATAGATGTATAATATATTTCTTGATAAGCAATATACTACTTTGATGATTTTATAATGGACAAAATTAGAATACACTTAATTTTAATTCATCATACATTAATTGAACTTGTTGTTACATTTTTAAACTTTAAACAAATAGTGGTAAAGGCAATAGTAAATATTTATATATTTTTAATGAATTAAAATAAAAGAAAGGTGGTTTAATAAGATTTATTAGACCTTTACCTTTTATTTGACTTCAATTATGATAGAGGATATTTTTAATGTGTAGAATTTATTTTTTGTGATCATTCTGGTATATTATAAATATTTTTGTGATTTTTAAATACTAAAATATGATTTTATAAGTTTTATCACTTTATAAACACTTAATAAATAATAAACATTAGTTAAGTGATAGGAAAATGTATAAAACAAATTTATAAGTCTTTATTTTGTTTTTCTAAGATTTTTTATATATTATACTTATTTTTATGAATTTCAAATAATAGAATATATTTATTAAGATTTATTCCTAATATATTATTTACTAATAAATACTAATGATTTTATTTAAGTTGGAAAGTAAAGTATTATAATAGGTTTATATTATAGAATTTATTTTTCTAAACATTTTGATATATTATATGTATTTTTCTGAATTATAAAACAAAAGTTATTCAATTTATAAGATTTAATCATTTCTTAAATTCCTGGAAATAATTTATATTTGAATTTATATTGATTTGCTATTTATTAAACAGGCAATACATTTTTATACCGAACAGCTACCTAGCCACACACACTGACCCGTGGGCCATTGGCCACGTGGGCTTGGACTAGTCAAACCCACGACGTGGCAAGGTGGTGACGCGGATCTGAGGTCGTGGTGACATCACCTCACCGGAGACGGTCGGACGGAGAACGACAGTGATAATTGGAAGGGTTTTGGCAGGTTCGGTTGGGGTGGTTCAGAAGAGGAGAGCGAGACAAACCATCTGGTGGTGGCGCCGCTACGATATGGTCACTGGAACAACTACACCGATGTCGACTAGCGGCGGTGAACGACGGCGCTCGATGCAACGTCGGTACATCAAGCGAGGAAGGGATCTAAGAGGTGCAGGGGATTTATCGGCTTACCCTTGACGCGCTGGTGGCCTCAGATGAAGCAGTGGAGGATGGAGACGACAACACGGTCTCGGCAGCGCTCGACCGGAGCTCGGGAAGAAGCTGCTGCGGGGCTTGATTTTGAGAACCCCCAGTTCGATTCCTCCGGCTATTCGATGTAGAATAATACGGCGGTGCTCCGAGCTTACTCACCGGGGCACAGGAAAGACGGGAGAGTTGGTGATTTGAGGTGGATGTGAAGCTAGGGTTTCCACCCCTTTCTCTAGAGAGGAGAAGAGCAAATGCGAGGGAGAGAGTGAAGGGATGAGGATGGGCAGAGGGACTCCATGGCGTTCTTATCCTCCTCCTAGGCGATGGCAGCCATGACGGCGGTCGATTTTTGCTGACGGCGGCGGACGGTCATCGGCAAGCACACGCAGCTGCCTGTGAGCGTGGGGATGACGACGACGATGCTTTTGCAGAAAACCCCCTAATGTTTCTATGAATTAACCCGTGGTTCATCTGTGGTCCCACATGTCAGTGAGAGAGAGAGGTAACTTGGGCTGCTGTTGCTGGGCCTTGACAAACTGTGCGGTTGATTGTTGTTGTTGCTCGCGTGCGATGGGTTAAAGAATGGGCCATGGGCTGGAACGACTGCGGCCTGGTTTTGCTGACAGTTTTTTCCTTTTTCTTTATTCTATTTCTTTTTTCTATTTTACCATTTCCTTTCCAATTTGATTTCTACAAGAGTTTTAAATGTCCAAATTTTTTGTAAGTCATGGATATATGATAGAGGTTATTATAACCAATTCCTTTATAGTTCTTGTTGTGTATACACAAGGTGTTATTATATGAAGGGTTCTTTTATTTAATAAAGTAAATATAATTTAAGGTTTTAGGGTTTACTTCCTATAAGAAAATCTTATAGAAATGATTTGTATTACCACTAAAATAATGTATTAGTAGTGGTTTAAGAGGCTAATGATTTATGATGGTGAGTGATAGACATGGAATATATGTATATTTAAGCTCTTTTAATAACCATATTAGATGTTGGTTTAAATCCTGGGTTTATAATATGGTGATTTGAATCCTAGGGTTCTTCCTATTTTGTGATTTCACCAAATCCAATTCTACTTGTTTTGTAGGGTTTAAAATTACCATAAAACACTTTTGGTTAGGTAATAATAAATCAATAATAATCATTGGTGGAGAAATGCCAAGGTTTATTCAACTATAGGTATATGGGTTTTGAGAGGATTTAATACTCATATTGAATTAGAGATATGGATGAGTATTAAGGCTATTACATATTGCCATCATGTTTGGTGACCACGGTGATATCTCAACTTAGAGTGAGCTATTGAGATTGCTTATTAATGCGATTCTGATAGTTCTATCATTCTAGGTTTCTATTAGGGTTTAAGACAATAGGGTGGACAAGGCTTCCATCCTTAAACACTCATCCGGTTCTCTAATTATCTCTTGGAAGCTTCATTTGTCCAAGAGACATTATTCAATGGTTACCTAAGAATAGGTAATGGTTCCACTGTCAATTTGATCCTGGGGTTTTAGACAAAGAGGGAGACATGGGTCTTGTCCAGATTTGATATGATCTTGGTTAAGGCTACTAAAGAATCCTTACCTTAATACCTCACTAGGCTTATCTTGAGATAAGGAATTCCTTTCCTAAATATACTCTATAAATCTTTCTGCTTTCAATCACAAAGATCACATCTTCATGAATAAGTCAATCATCTGACTTCACCATATCAATCATCATATGATGACATGGTCATGCCACTTCAACAATACTCGTTCTCCAGTCTTCTCCTAGTATCTACATAACTTCCATTACTAAACTACCCTTGATGAATTCATCAATGTAGCTACTTCTAACTCCATCCATAAATTCCTTTAATTCCATCTTGCAACTATATCCAAGGCTTACAAGATTACAATCCTTACTATAGATAACAAAGGATATCAATCTTCTAGAAGAGGTATGGTATTACTCTCCATAATACAAGTTCGTTCTTGTATTATCTTGATTAATCTACTATGCCTCCAACTACTCCATGTATTCATGTTATATACTTCATCATACTCTAGCTTGACTTCTCATGTTCAAGCTAGATGATTCAGCTTACTAGGATTTACCTAATTTGGTATACTTACAAGTCTTCTTCAACACCTAGTCATATATTCTCAAGTGAGAATAATGACCACCATCATTTGATCAAACTAAGCTTAGGCTTCTAATTGTCTGATCAAGATCTATACTCAACTAAGTAGTAGGCTTGTACTAGTCTCTCTATAGGATTATCTTGTTAAGAAAACTTACGTTAGGTTTATACCTTCTTAGCTTAACAAGATTATTATTTGACACACAAATACTAATGCTTTCTCATGGCTCCTCAATTACTAGCTTAACTCTTGGGTTTAGGTACTGCTTCTAGTTAACTCATGAGTGAGCTAACTCCTCCAACATCAAATGGTTTGATCACCACTAAGGATCTCATTATATTGATGATGGCACACTCTACCATAATTAGTTCCTTCTTCTTATTAATTTACTTAAGGTCTTTGGAAGGTCAATATAATAGGTCAAAGCTAAAGGTTAACAAGTGCTAGGTCAAGAATTGATCACTCAACACTGATGATCACTTGGCACTAGGACTTGGTTAAATAGGAATGTCACCTCTTAATATCATATTAAGAGTATGTGCTGGATGGTCTTGGCTTGACTTTGTTTTCTACTCTATTTGTAATAAGAGTTAGTGTTTAGAAACTACCATGATTCTCATGGTAGGAATAACTATGGCAAGCAAGTATATCAAGGTTTAGTTATGAGTTTCTTTTACTTAAGTTATTTACTTGACTTGGTATTCAGGGTTTGTGGTAGATAATACCTTGATATGAGCTTTAGAATATTAAGTATTCATCCTTGAGTCGTGGTATGAAATACCCTGTAATGATCTCTAGAATATCAAGTACTCCTTATTAAGTAGTGTGTTGTGACTTAGTTTTATTAAATTTGATCTACCCTTAGATCAAATTATATTACCCAAAGGTAAAGTTTTAGCAAAGGTCATATTGAAACTTATCGCAGTCAACTTGATGATCTACTTCAGTTCCACCAAGTTAAGAGAAGCTTCAATCACTTTGACAAGTTTTATTTAAAAGTGCGAAAATTATCCGGATTTTCTATGCATGAATTCAATGCACACACCTGATCTCAGCTAATTTCTAAGCTCTGATGTTGGGATGTTATACTCACTTAGGCCAGATGAGTGGAACGCCCACTCCAAAATAGTTGGCCTTCAAATTGATGGCCTCCTTTTCATCATGCTTGGCTTTCTTCTTCCTGGGAAAATGAATAACAAAAGGATCTCGCAAAGGCAATTGAAGCTTCACGTTCCCTTCATGTAAATTAATCAAAGCCTTGATAGTTCTTAAAAAATGGACGGCCTAATTTAATAGGAGTAGTAGCATCTTCAGTCATGTCAACAATAACAAAATCAATAAGAGCAGGACAACCTTTAATGTATACTAAAGTATTTTCTTTAATCCCTATAACTTGTTTGTAGATAGAATCTGCTCGATGTAATTTTAACTCACTAATTTCAAAGGGGCCAAGATTTAACTTATTAAAAATACTTTTTGGAATTGTTGAAACGCTTGCACCTAGATCACAAAGTGCGGCTATCTCATTGGTCCCAATCTTACTCTTAATAGTAGGCTCAAATATATCATCAAGCTTCATAGGTAATTTTTCGGCAATTTTCTTATATTCTTCCTCAAGCTCACGTACCTTTATTGCCACCTATTTAATGAAGCGTTGATACATAGCTTCCTCATTTCCTTCACTTATCAGAATCTTGATATTGATCCTTTTTACAAGATCTTCAACGGTGTAATTTGGTGAAGAAGCATTACTATAGTCAAGTTCTTGAGGCTCCTCCCTTTGGATTCTTATCATCTTGAGATCTTCAACAGGATTGGGCTCAGTTTTACCTGCAAATTTAGGTAGAATGAGAGTTTGACTCTCGATTATCTTACCTAGTTGTGCCTCAACAATCCTCGTTCTTTCTTGGAGGGCCTGCAAATCATTCCTCAAACTTACAGCTTGGTTAGATAATTTACGAAGCATAGCATCATGGTTCCTCGTTATCTTAACAAGAATATTTTTTTGCTCATTTTGTGAGTCTATAAAAGACTTAAGTGTTTCTTGGAGACTACCATTACTTGTTCCCATATTATTATTAGAGTTACCTGTAGGACTAGAATAATGTTTCTGAAAATTGGGATTATAATTCTTCTTCCAAGAAGGGTTATAATCATTACGAGCTATGAAGTCTATTTCTTCAATATTTGATTATGGGATAGCTCTTACCTGGCTTTCCTGACCTTTTACGTCTAATATGAGCTCATCCATCTTAGCATTGAGTTCTTCATTTTCTTGTGGTGAGACAGAGTACACCTTCTTCGTATTTGATCTATCCACATGCCATTAGGTATGGTTGTCTTGCATATTGTCTAGTAGCTCCTTTGCTTCGGTAATATGTTTGCCCATAAATGTTCCTCCAGTTGTAGTATCAAGCATAAACTTAGACACATGGTTAAGAGCATTTTAAAATAATGGAGAATTAACCAATCTTCCATCCCATGACCGGGACAGTTTCTCATGCATTATTTCATCCTCTTCCATGCAAGCGCTAGTGAATCACGCTCTTGCTATCTAAAACCAGTAATATTAGATCTTAGTTGCATAGTCTTTGCAGGTGGGAAAAATTTAGTCATAAATAAAGAAGTGCACTCCCCCCATGATGTAATAGTATTTCTAGGCAAAGATAGCAACCATTCTTGTGCTATTCCTCTAAGAGAGAAAGGAAATAAGGGCAATTTGACCGCATCAGGGTCAACATATTTTATGCGCATCATATCACATATTTCAGTGAAAATGTTCAAGTGCATACCTGCATCTCAATAGTAGAGCCTCCAAATTGATTATGTTGAACCAAACTTAAATAGTGGGGCTTAATTTCATAATCATCCATTGTATTTTCTGGCTAAGTAATAGGAGTACGCAAATAATCATTGTTGGGAGTTGCAAACTCCCTAAGCTTCTTTTCAGCCATATTTCCTATGTTTTTGGGTTTTCTTAAACAAAAACTTTTGGTAGTAAAAACAAGAATTTTAAAGACTAACTAATTTTTTTGGTTTTTCAAATGAAGACTGAAAGCAAACTAACAAAAATAAAAACAAGAATTAAAACTAGCAAGGTTCCTACTAACCTCACCAGGGTAGCTATTGCTTCCCCGGTAACGGCGCCATAAAACAGGTCGATACCTTCGATCCGGATTATGGATGTAGTATAGCTCTTTTTCCCTAGTAGACCTAGGTTATTGAATCCTCGGGAAGCACAAAGCGTAGTGAAGTTACTTTAATGGACCTTCAGGAGTTTTAGAATTCTTTTTGTGTTTCACCGGACCAAGAGTTTGCTCTCTTTTGTTGTTGTTGATGATGGAGAGAGAGGGCCTAGGGCTTTCGGTTTCACCTGTAGCCGTGTAAAATATCTGATGGGAATAAAAGATATTAATAAAGTATGCATATGATTGTTAGAGTAAGATAATTATATGTGGGCAGTGCATCCATAATTTCTATTGCCTCTGCAACCGCTTATAGCAATAACCTACTAGTCTCATCCATAGAAGAAAGAGAACTAATGATATGCATAGTGACGTTACCGTTAATCCCAAGTAAATCACTCACATATAGCCATACTACCCCTTCTGTCACTGGGGCTCCCAACCTACAGATTAGTCATTACTCATACTCCCGATACCTGGCTCAATCCTCGGGGTCTTGGGTACCTTATAAGTCCTTGGATTGAGGCAAGAGAGGATACAATAATAATCATGTCATACAAACTAATACATGATCCCATCCATGATAAATAACATGCACAAAAGCTACATGGCAAGGCCGAAGCCCTTAGCCCAAAGAGAATTACTCACGCATAGAGATGAAATCAACAATCATAAACATTGCAATGGAAATCATGAGATTGATATCAAATATTCTTACAATGTTGCCAATCGATGATGAGATCTACTATTACAAGTGGTGGAATATGGCTATGGTGGTGGAGAAGGGTTTGGAGATTATATCTAAGTTTATTCCTCCGGTGGCTCTTCGGTATGGTGGATGCAGATTTCTAGTCGCCCAAAGCCTCTTTATATAGGGGTCCCTTCACGAAAGTTGTTCTGTTTGACCTAGCAGTGTCGATGGTAACTATACGACAAGAACTATACAGCCGAAATTTTATTCCCGCCATATAGTTGGTAGTTAAACCGTCTATCTCCACTTCATGACCCCTGGTTTCTTTGGGTTGTTGGAAATCTCGTATCTTTGACTTTAATGTTGTGATTCCCATCATCAAACATCATTATCTGTGCTGGGAAAATAGAAAGAAAGGATTGCATACCCCTTTGATCATTAGGTATTTGTGGCAGGGTTTCGAGAGATATTTCATCAAAAATATGAATCATATCCAGTTTAAATGTGGATGTAGATGGCTATATTTCATAGCCATCAGTGGCAGAATTTGATGTTAAAAGCCAGCTTGAGTATGTTAAATATATTCAGAAGACATCAAGAAAAGACAAAAAATTCAAGAGCTAAATGACATGGCATAGGTTCTGAAAGGTAGCAAGGTATAGTTTCAAATATAAATTGCCAGTCCAAGCTAAACTATTAGACTTAACTTCCCAACTTGTCTTTGGACGGAAGATCATATGGCCGAAACGAGTATTCAGGTTCCCATGTTTAGGTCATGCGGTGGAATGAATACTCTGATTTCACCATACAAATCATCGTAGCCACACTAGGCTCATTAGCCTCTAGCCACAAAGACAGGTAATAACATTATCATGCTCAACTTTAGTGATGTTTTTTCAAACTCGATACGATTAAACTCATAGTGTGACTCGACGTAAGGTCCTCGCGCATGGATTAATAGGATTGATTGGATAAGAGGTGGTGTTTTGGTTCCCATATGCAAATGAACCTATTATGAAAAATACATAAAAATTTAAATTGTCAAAAAAATCTGAACGAAAATTTCGCATGTACACAAGTTTTCAACAAAAATGAACATTTTATTAGGCTTGTGTAAAAAGACAAAAAACATGTTTCTGAATAGACACATTGGAGCACTAAAATTTGTATTTTTATATGGGGCACCTAAAATATTCTTTACCCATGAAACTTGTGTAGGAACATATAATATCTGGATTTACATGTGAATCTTTATTTTTGGAATTGTTTGAGATTTCAAAATGTGTTTTCTTGTAGTGGGTTCATTTGCACCCATGAGCCGAATTGAATTTCATTGATAGGATACTCATACCAACAAGTTGCAACTTCTTTTCCGGGGCTCATCTTCACAGGAACTCCAAGTTAAGCATGCTTACCCTAGAGCAATCTGAGGATAGGTGACTTCCCATGGTTATGAACTTAGGGTTTTGTGAAAAAGAGAACCTTGGGAATTTCATCAGTTGATCAGACAAACTAGGAAGTCAAGATCATCTGATTATTGGAGAAGGTGTGGTTACAGATTACTCAAAGCTTCGGTATCTCTTCGTTGGCTCCTCCCAGCCTTTATATAATAGGGTGGGTCCCGAAGCCATATGCGGATAGGTTACAAGTTACAATTACAACACTAATATTATGTTGGTTCCTATTTCTTTCTTGATTGCCAAGACATGCTTTTTTTGTCGAATAGAATTCTTTTATTCTTCATGGGCTTCATGGGCCGTATGACTTTGTATGCCTAGGGTAGTCAATTCTGGGGACCCGACAGGTCATGCCCATGTTAGTGACCGGCCGGGAAGTTGTTTCTGGGTGCGCACGAGTGAGGACAAAGTGCGCAGAAAAGACAAGTGTTGGCATGTGGGCCAGTCTAGAGATCCTAGTAAGCTTCCAGGTGTAACAACCGTTGGTCCGGAGAGACTAGGGTGTTACACTTGATCCAAACATGTTCCATGACCTAGGAACAAGGCTAGACTAGATTTGACCTACTGCAGCAGCTGCTAAAACCATCCATTAAAATACTCTCCACTTGGATGTCTCTTCAGGACCAACTCTGAAGTTGTACCAAAGCAAGTATATCATCATGACCGTTCACACTATCGAGGCACTCTCTTTAGCCACCAACTCTTCCTACAGATATAGTCCTATGACAAAGTGAATCTGGCACATGTTTTTCTAGGTAAAGCATGCCTAATTCTAGAACCTTCACAAGATATAACCCCGACCGCACAAAGCAGTGACTGACTAATCTTGCCAAGCGGGCTGGCATCAAGAGAGGCTCAAATAGGTTACATAGGCTAGCATCCTCCCAAAATAACAACGATGGCAAAGCGGGGTGTCTGGGAAGTGGCACTAAGTAACTCAACTAAGCTTATAGAGATGATTAACTTATTAGTCAAGGTTAATGCAGCTCCATTGGTATGAATGCAACCTGGCAAGGCGTAGATAGATTACATAGCAAGGTAAAACTATTGATTCTTCTGTTGCGGCACAGTAACTATCATGGCATTTACGAGGGTAAGTACAAGGCTATAGTTGAGAGTAACCAGTTAGCACAGCTGTTAGCGGAGTCATTGACGCGAGTCCCATTCCCTCACACACATGTATGTGGTGGCACCTATGTCTAGCCTTTGACAAGGAAGTGGGAAGTAAGGGCATCTTAGTCTCCAATATGTCGACAAATACCACCATAGAGAGAGCAAGCCTCTGTTGGGTTCGTAGCATAGACAATAAAAAATATCCTACGATGAGAACAACTAAGCACTAAGATCTATCTACCTAGATACAATCAACGGGTGGATTTACATCCATAGAGAACATACCCTTGAAGAGCTACAAAGCGTTACGAGGTTGTGCTCATGGATGATGTAGTCGTACACTTGCCAATCTCAAGATCGTGATGAAGTCCTTCAGGTCTTGCAGGTCCAGCACCATCAAGTCTAGCACCGCAAAGCAGCGGTGCATCCGTAATCACACACACGTCCGGTACCCCGACAACCTCCGCGATCTCGCTCCAGCAATGCAGCGAAAGCAGCAGCTCCTTTCTAGATAAAGCCACCGGGAACATGTATCTTGCTAATCTGAGACCATGGGAATAATTTCTAGAGGGGAATAGAGATCCTTCACGAGGAGGCGTGAGTGTTATGGAGTGAGAGGCGGCCTTTAGGAGGAGGGGGAAGCCAAAGGCCATGGCGTGGCAGCCATGGTGGGTGCCCCACCTCTTCCTCATTCATGTGGGTGGAGCACCCACTCACATAAAAGACCTCCACTCAAAATTCCACTCACACATGCATTAATTTTCCAGCAAAATTAATGTATCTCTCATTTAATAAAACTATTTTATTCATTTTATTAATTACATTAATTAACAAACATTCACATAAAATACCTTTCAACATTTCAATTTCACATGTAGAACCAATTTCAACAATTTCACCCGAAACAATTCTGGTGTCCATTGAAATAATTCTAGCGCTTTCTTAAACCTTTATCTGAAACATATTTGCTACAAACGGTGTCGGTATCCCTTAAGTGTGTCACCATACGGTTCAAGAATAATGCAAACATGATCGAGACCCCTCTCCGATCAATAATCAACAGCGGGACCTAGAGATCCGTACTGACTCCCACACATTCAACGATGACTCAAGTGATCATGTGAACCTTTAACGTTATAACCAAATCCCTTTGTCTCGCGATATATTACATGTCTGAGATTCGATCATTGGTATCCTCATACCTGGTTTGATCTCGTTACTGACATGCACTCTTTTCTCGTTCCCGTGATATAACATTCTAGTGATCACATCACTTGCTTGCAAGCTATTTCAATGTGATATCACCGAGAGAGTCTAGAGTATATCTATCCTTCATCGGGATGGAAAAATCCGACTCTTGATCCATGAGCCTCAACCTAACACCTTCAGAGTATATGAACCCACCTTTATAGTCACCTTGTTACGGTGTGATGTTTGATGTTATCAAGTTACTCTTCTAGTGTTAGCGATTGAAATGATCTCATGGTCTAAGGACTAAGATTACTTCGTATGATGTTATAGCAATTTAAACACAATGACTTTGATCGTAATGCTATACATCGGATGAATGTTCATCACATCATTCCCAATGTTGTGACATCGTTATTAACAACGCCCAATATCCATGATCAGGAAACCTTGATCATCTTGTTAATCAACGAGCTAGTTTATATGAGAGGCATAACTAGGAACTCTTTATTTGTTTATCAAACACACATGTATTAACGTTTCCAATTAATACAATTATAGCATGCAAAATAAACATTTATCATAAACAAGGAATAATATAATAACCACTTTATTATTGCCTCTCGGGCATATTCCCATCAGTCTCCCACTTGCACCAGAGTCAATAATCTAGTCTATAAATTTGCGTATAAACACCTATGGCTTTCTGGTGTTGTATATAAGTGTTTGCTAGTGGTTAACATAATCTCCGGATCTGACAATTTTAGGTCTATGTGTATTTGCATGTCTTTGCGTCTCTACGCATCACTCATTCTCAAATGAGATGGCATTGTATAAATTTAGTCCTTTGGTGAGACCTTTAGTTCCTTTAGGTTAACTTATGTTTATATTATTGTCATACAATATATCTTCATGGTACTAGCCCATTTGAACCACACCTAGTTTGATAACAAATTACTTAACACAAATTCCCTCCTTTGCTTCTACTATAGCTGTCATATACTCAGCCTTTTGTTGTTGTATCCGTCACAATGTCTTAACTTTGAACTCATCCAAATCCACCATGGAACCTCCTTTCCATTACATTGTGTCACCCATAGTTTTTAATTGAGATAAATTTAATTTGTATCTTGTGACAAACTAGTATCAATGTAACACTTTACAATGAACTATTTTTAACTATTTTTCACCTATGCATAATATATTCTTAGTTCTTCAAAAGATCATAAGAATATCCTTACTATTGTCCAATGATCATCTTATGAGTCATCCTGGTATATGCACATAACATTTAGAGCATATGACATATCTGGATATGTACATATCATGGTATACATTATTGATCAAAATATTCATGTGATTTCACTCATCAAGTGTCAAAACACATGAATCTCGTTTCATTCACCAAGTGTCAATACACTTGAAACTTGATTCAACATTTTCCATGCGGCAAGATACCATGTCAAACAAGGTTTGATTTCATCTCTCAAACACTCCATACTCCTATGGTTTAGCGGGAAATGGAAATCCATGGAACGATTCCTCAAATCTTAGGTGTTTTGCTAAACATGTAACTCAAATATCTTCTTTTATGATCAAATCATAAACTCTTTATTTTCTTGTTACAATGATTTTCCACTTCATCTTAAAACCCTTTGAACAATTTTCAAATGTTTCATACTTATTCCTTATTAAGTAAATATACACATATATTCACTCAAATTCCCGGAGAAAGCATATGAAGTCGAAAGATCCACCGCACATGGCTACATATAATGGACTATATACATCAATATGCACAATGTCCAATAAGTTAGTCATCCATTCCTTTTTGGCCTATGAATGGAGTTTCAATTATCTCAAGGAAAGTCTCACAAGCGTCAATTGATCAAAATCAAAGACTCCAAAAATTCATCAACGTGGAGTTTCTTCTTGTTTTCTTTCCAATATAATTTAAACGATGATGTCACTTCGTAAGTGATCTTTCAATCATTTGTCCAAACGACATTTTAGCATTAGTATTTATGGACGTGATTTCTCCAACTAGACTTGTCAAAGTTCATCCATGTTTTATGGAATACGATAATTATTTGAACAACCTTTGTGCTCATGATACCGGAACAAAATAACAATTATTAAAACAAATCTTGAAGGCAATATTTAATTTCAACGATAAACACAATAATACTTTATTTGTTTTCGATGAACACCATCACATATTCTTTTGCTAGTTACTTAGGCCATTGTAGTTCATGAATTGTGTTGTCCTATATGACACTTCATACCAACCAATTCAGTATCCAATACCCAAGAACCACATTGTTCAACAAGCAAAGAATATAGCCATAACATGTATATCATCTATATACCTAAGCTAGACATTTCCAGCCTTTTCTTTTCTGCCAAATATTTTATAGACTCTCTTTCAACATTTCCTTTGCCTTTTAAAAGAATCTATCAACATCAATAGTGGCACCATACATATGACACATATTCCAAAGCGTGTATAGTCAAATACTAATACCTTTGGACTTACACTTTGAAGTTGATCACCATCATCAAATGTTTGGTGTTCTTTCAAAATCTATTTTTAGTAATCTATTAGTGTAGTAAACATTTTACCTACATCTTCTATTCATCTTTATCATGACAACTTTCATGATCAAGCTACTATAGCCTATAAGGACAAATCATGAGTATAATGTTAGTTCCCAAAACCTTTTTGGGAGATTAGGACACCTAGCGTCTCCAACCTTCACAAATTCTGATACAATATGAGAACATGTATTTTGCCAAATTATACTCTATCATGTTGCAACCTAAACATTATTTCAGATATCACAATATCTTTCACACATTATGGTTTCTAAAACAATTCTTTCAGCTCTAGATAACCTCGATATTAAAACAACTTTTGAATATCAAGAATCATGGATGCAAACATGATACTTTAAATACTAACACTAGAATTATTACTCTTGGTTTAATACTACTTATTAAACTTCATGGAGTGGATGGAGTTTAATGAATGTTTCCAATAGGACTTTTAAACTTTAAATTGACATTCAAAACAATACGATACCAGTTCGTAAAGTAAATATCCATAATTCTATAATTCTACAATGTCAATTAAAATTAATCATAAGGTAGTAAACGGATGCCAATGACTACAACACATTATGCAAATTCGCTTTGATTTAGTTTATGATAAATTGAGTTCAACTAATCCAAATTAGAAAGGAAATCCCACTCAAAACCAACATCCCTCGAGTTGTTTTGGTGATTACATGAACTGAATCCACTACACCAAGTCTGATCATCACGTGAGTCGGTGTAGCTTCAAAAGCGAGCATATATATGGGCATCATATCTACCATATGACACATGTTTAACATTTTGGTCCGTGTTTCGAGGCCATGTCTATACATGCTAGGATCGCCAAGTAAGAACCTTAGTACTCGCGTGTGTAAAACTATCTTACACCCATTATACGAACGTGGATTCAAGTACACCTGATCATTACGTGATATCTTGAAGTGACGAAACATAAAAGAATGCGTACTTAAGGAAGAACACATTTTTATCTTGATATCTAAATGAGGTGTCATCTTATAATGCTACTAAAATGCCAAACAAGCAATATAAGATGCAAACAAACATCATATGCAAAAAGTGATATGATATGGTTCCTGCACTTGATCACTATCTTGTACATCATGGTATGATCTTCATCATTCCTATATGTGTAAGGCCAAGGTATATGGAACTTACACTTTGTTATGTTATAATTTCCAAGAGTAGCAATACATACTACAAATTATAACATTACCATATCATGACACTTGCCTAGCAACATTCTAAACTAGACGCCTCTAATTTATCAATTGCAAGTTTTACGTGGTTTTGGCCTTTCGAAGATAGAACCATTCATACCTACGAACATGGAACCACAACAATGATAATCAAATTATTAGCAACTCGTTGTAAATCAGATATTGACTATAGTAGGACAGATAGACACCCGCTAGCCACTTATGCAAAACTAGTTGCATGTCAAGCGTGGAACATGTCTCATGTGCGAGGACATGTAAAGTTAGTCTGGGCCACTTCATCCCACTATGCCACCAATATCCAAAATACTTAGAAGATGCAATAAAATGATCATCAGCGCCCACATACTCATATGTGTTCTACCCGTGCAAAGCATCTACGCATAGATCCGGCTCTGATACCACCGTTGGGTTCGCAGCATAGAAAACAAAAAAATTCCTATGATGAGAACAACTAAGCACCAAGATCTATCTACCTAGATACAATCAACAGGTGGATTTACATCCATAGAGAACATACCATTGAAGAGAGACAAAGCATTATGAGGTTGTACTCATTTATGATGTAGTCATACACTTGTCGATCTCAAGATCGTGATGAAGTCCTTCAGGTCCAGCAGGTCCAGCACCATCAGGTCTAGCACCATTAAGTCCGACACTGCAAAGAAGCGGTGCATTCGTGACCGCACACACGTCCAGTACCTCGACAACCCCCGTGTCCTCGCTCCAGTGATGCAGTGGAAGTAGCAACTTATTTCTATATAAAGCCACCATGAACATGTATCTCGCTAATTTGAGACCATGGGAATAATTTCTAGAGGGGGTGAGCGATTGATGTCTACGCACTTCTATTCTTGTAGACAGTTGCTGGGCTCCAAGTGCAGAGGTTTGTAGAACAGCAGCAAGTTTTCCCTTAAGTGGATTACCCAAGGTTTATCGAACTCAGGGAGGAAGTGGTCAAAGGTATCCCTCTCAAGCAACCCTGCAATCAAGATATAAGAAGTCTCTTGTGTCCCCAACACACCCAATACACTTGTCAGGTGTATAGGTGCACTAGTTCGGCGAAGAGATAGTGAAATATAAGTGGTATGGATATAAGACAACGGTGCCAGAAAATAGCTTGATGGCGTGGAAGAGACTAAAGGCAAACTTAAATAAAGGTGGAAGCAAGAAAATATACAGATCTAATTGCAAACGGTGTTTCAATGCTTAGAAACAAGGCCTAGGGATCATACTTTCACTAGTGAACACTCTCATATAAATATCTTCTCTTTATGATACTACTCTTAACTACTCTCCGGTTGGACACTCTAATCCATGGTAGGGCTATAACAGCACTCTTGAAATTTCTCTTTCCCCATCTAGATAACCCCACACTATCACCTTGAGCACTAGATGGTTCCAACAAACACCACAATTTCATAGAGACATCCAACTCCAAATATAACTCATAACAAGTATTTGTAATCTCTAGCCTAAGTGCCACCATGGTGTGCACGCTGTCACTTTCACACACATGGGGAGAGCAGAGATCTATTAAAGCACTTGAGTAGCAAGGTAGATCTACTTGATTACAAAGCTCATGATCACAATATGATCATGCATAGAGAGAGAGATGAACACATAGCTACTGGTTGAACCCTTAGCCTCGAGGAAGAACTACTCCCTCATCATCATGGGAATCAGCAACGACGATGGAGATAGTGGTGGAGATCGATGGAGATGGCTCCGGGGGCACTTCCCTGTCCCGGCAAGGTGCCGGAACAGAGACTTTCTGTCCCCTGAATGTCCTCTTCGGTGGCGGCGGTGCTGCGGAACTTTTCGTTGCTGGAGGCTATTCGATTTAGGGTTTATGCATCGGGAGGCTTCTTATAGGCGTAGAGGCAAGGTCGGTGGAGGCTGGAGGGGCCCACACCACCTAGTGGCGCGGCCAGGGCTAGCCCGCTGATGGCTCGTGTATTAACAAGCTCGTTGGGGAACCCCAAGAGGAAGGTATGATGAGCACAACAACAAGTTTCCCTCAGTTATGAAACCAAGGTTTAATCGAACCAGTAGGAGCAAGGAAACACCCCAAAGGTGTTGCTAGCTGAGCCTTGGCAGGGTGCACTACTGGTACTAGTAGCAACGTGGACACCTGCACAACACAACCACAGAACTCTGTCCCCAACTTGCAATGAGATTGTCAATCTCACCATGTTTTGCTGAAAACAAAGGCTTAAACGTATCGAATGGAAGGAAGTAATAGTTTGCAGAAAGTAAACACAATGCAGTAAACAGTTTATAGATTGTATGTAAAATAAAGGACCGGGATCCATAGTTCACTAGAGGTGGCTCTCCTTAAGATAGATAACATGCTGGGTGAACAAATTACAACGGGGCAATTGACAAACATCGAGAAAGAAATACATGCATATACTAATCATCTTGACTCCTTTGAGATTCGATTGGGCATTACAACATTATACATAGACCGCCATCCAACTGCATCTATGACTAATAATCCACCTTTAGGTTATCATCCGAACCCCCTCCAGTATTAAGTTGCAAGCAACAGATTATTGCTTTACGAATTGCGTGTAAAGTAAACAATACGATTGTTCTATGAACAAAGGATTGTTGTTTTCTCCCTAGTAGCAACATCACATCTAGTACCTTAGATATTTCTGTCACTTCCCCAGATTACCAGAGGCATGAACCCACTATCGAGCATAAATACTAACTCTTGGAGTTGCTAGCATCTACTTGGCCAAGATAGCTACTAACAATGGAAAGCATGCAAGATCACAAATAACAAAGACATGATAGAATCAATAATCAATCTAAAATAGCATCTCAATATCCATCGGATCCCCGCAAACACAACATGCAAAATTACAAATAGATGATCTTGATCATGAACGTAGCTCACAAGATCTAGACATGAAATCATAAAGGAGGAGAACCAGCCATCTAGCTACTACATGGATCTATAGTCCAAGGATGAACTACTCACACATCACACCAGAGGCTTGCATGGTGATGAAGAAGGCCTCCATGGTGAATTCCCCTCTCCGGCAGGGTGCCAGGAAGAGCTTCAGATCCCTCCCGATCTAGGGATGGAGATGATGGCGGCTACCGACTCTTTTGTAGATTTTTGATCGGGTACTTAGGGTTTTCGTCCTGAGGGCAATATATAGGCGGAAGGAGAGGCCGAGGGGGTGCCTAGGCTGGCCACACCACCCCCTGGCGCGGGCCAAGCCTGGCCGCGTGGCTAGGTGGTGTGGCCGCCCTCTGGCTCTTCTTCGTCTCGTATTCTGGCATCTGATGACTTCTAGAAAAATAGGCACTTTGGCTTTTGACCCGTCCAATTCCGAGAATATTCATTTTCTGACTTTCCTGGAACCAAAAATAGTAGAAAATAGGCAGCTGGCACTTTTGCTCTTGTTAATAGGTTAGTCCAAGAAATCATATGAAAAGTACTCCAAAGTGTGGGCAAAACATAAGAAAGTGGATAAAACCAAGCATGGAACATCAAAAATTATAGATACATTTGCAATGTATCACCCGCGCCACCACATGGTGTTGCCAGCCCCTGGCCCCTCTCCCTCACGTCTTCTGGCTTCGTGTCCCCCTCGGTGAAAATCTAACTTTGGCTTTTGTCCCGTCCAATTCCAAGAATATTCATTTTCTGACTTTCCTGGAACCAAAAATAGCAGAAAACAGGCTGCTGGCACTATGGCATCTTGTGAATAGGTTAGTCCAAGAAAGTGTATAAAAATACTCCAAAGTGTGGGAAAAACATAAGAAAGTAGATAAAACCAAGCATTGAACATCAAAAATTATAGATACGTTTGCAACGTATCAACATCCCTAAGCTTAAGTCCTGCTCGTCCTCGAATAGGTAAGTGATAAAAAGAAAGGACAATTTTTGAGGTGACATGCAGCATCATAAACTTGATCAAAGTATTTGTAAAACATGGATAGCTGGGATCATAGTACTTCAACATAGCATGAAAGATAAAGTTCTAGAAATAAGACATAGAAACTATGTTGCAACATGAAAAGGTACAAACAAAAGATTCATGAATAACAATGCTTTGCAAGACGTTTGTTTGGTTCACATAAAGAAAACATAGCATAGTGGCATTCATCTTGTCCCTCATAGAGTAGCAAACATAAATGCATAGGACACCTTCAAAGTTTATAAGGGTGACTAGATACAAATAGTTTAAGAACAAGCAATATCAAAGTTATGCATCAATTAACAAGTCTTGGTACAATGCACATAGAACTAAGAATGGCCACTATGCTCTCTCAATAGGTGCATAAAGATATAAGATGGAGACTCAACATAAAAGTAAAAGAAAGGCCTTCATAGAAAGAAGCAGAGATTCAAGTTTCATAAAGAGCTTCCAAAAATTATGGTACTTATTAGATTTCAGCTCGCATTGCCCCTATCATACGCATCTTGAAGTGATTAAGGTCAAAGTGAACAAACTATGGAGTATATGCTTGAAAATGTATAAGTTGGAAATCTCATGTCCATTAAATACGAGGGCTGCTCCTCATGCTACCCAAGTTTAGTCACCGGTAAGTTCTTGTCATAGTAAGTACATGTGTATCATAGAGAACCGCCAACGGGGTACCCCTTGCCCAATGATACAGAAGAATCCCCATATCAAAATGACAAGGAACGAAGACAACGGCCATCTCATCAATCTTCTTATTTACCATGGAAAAATGGTGCTTTTTTCTCTCTTTCCTCTTTTCTCATATCTCTTTTTTCTCTTTTTTCTCAACATCTGACTCTTTTTTTATAAGAAGAATGCTTCATAGACAGCTCATTATGGTTACGCTGCAGGTTTCCACCATGACAACATGGATTAGACTGGTGGCCCAGGCGTTTATCTAACACACATACATAACTCCCTGGACTTACAAGCTCTCCTTTCATTTCACACCGACAACATCCATAGACAAAAGAGCATGATATCAACTAGGTACAAAGTACAAGTGCAATGTTGAAAGCGTTCCCCATGACAACATGGTTCTGCTAATCCCCAACATATAAGTGCAAGCATATACAACATAGACGACACAATGGTTCAAGTTTATTAAGGGAAAGAAAAGTAAAGTGTGCCATCAAGTTCGTGAGAGCTTTAATCACTAGTTTTCTCATAACAAGTTTAATTCGGAAGGTAGATAAAAACATGAATATACTTGGAATAGCAAATGCTAATAGGTAGGTATGGTGGACTCTTTGGAATAACTTGGTTTTAGGAGTTGGATGCATGGGTGGAACTCATACTTGGTTACGGAGGCTAGCAAAAGACTGGAAGTGACCAACTAAGAGAGCAATAATGGCCATAATCATGCAGAGCGACAAAACATCATTAATAAAAGCATAAAGTGATATTACAAGTCGAAAACTAAAGGATCATCAAGGCTATGGTGACTTGGTATAGTCTTAACATGGTGTGAGCATGCACCAAGTCAACCCAAATAAAGCATTAAAGGAGAATACCACAATAATATGCTTTAATATGCTAAAACAACGCATGATTCTTTCAAGGCACATTAAGCAATCTCAATTATTTGTAACAAGTCATGCTACAACAAAATTCACTAGGCATAAGGTCAAAGCAACATCTAGCATGACATGATAAAGTCTAAGCCACAGTCAAAACAAGCTACCTTTTGTACCACTGAAGCATGAAGCTTTCTACTCTCTTCCAACACCAATCGATTTATTTGAAAGAACTCACAAAGATAATAATCAATAAAGATCAGTGCAAAAATAAGAACTAAAAAGTTCTAAGCTAAAAGCACAAGAAAACTAAGGCTAAACCCAGTGCTAGCAAAAGAGAACACTCACAAAACAATAAGAATAAAAACTAGAGTGTTTTAAACAATGAAAGCAGAGTATGTCTCTCTCCAAAAGAAGTGCTGGGATCCAACCAACTTATTGCAGCAAACCAAGAAAAATAAAAATAAAAACAAAAACAAAGACGCTCCAAGAATAACACAACTGTGCATGAAACAATAAAAATGAATTGTTTTGGAAGAAACCTGAGCTTTTTATTGATGAACAAGGGGATGCCTTGGGCATCCCCAAGCTTTGACGCTTGTACCTCTTGAATATTTCTTGGGGTGACACGGGGTGGCATCCCCAAGCTTGAGCTTTTGTCCATTCGTCATCTCATTACATCATTCTTTCCCTACATCTAAAAGTTTTCTTCATACAAAACTTCACACAATCTTCATTAGCAAGATCAGTGCATTCAAAAGATAATAAACCTTTGGGGTTTAGTTTTAAAACATAAAAACTTTCATTAAACACACAAGATACTATATCAATTCCCTAAAAAATCTAAATTCACCAAAAAGAACCCAAAAGAAATCGATAAAGAGGCAAATGCAAATAATGGCAGAAATCTGTCAAAACAGACAAGCAGGTGAAAACCGATTTTTTAGAAGACTTTTTGTTACCCAAATCGAAAAGTGTTGAACTAACGAAAGTTAGATAACAACCTGGGGGATTTATTCAGAAAATTACAGATCAATCCGTCATACAGAGATGTTTCAAGAATTTTTACAGTGAAGAAAATAAATCTGTTTCGGGACAGCAACTTTCTCAAGCATTACTTCTCTCTCATTAGAGGTTACTCTTGGCAGAAAAATCAAATAAAAAGGATAAGGATAGGTTATTACAGAAGTAATAACTTCCAAAACTCAAGAAAACTATTGGGTTATGTCCCAAGAAGTACTTTTCTTTAACGCATTTAAGTTAGGCATGATAGTTTGAAAAGATGCTCACATAAGAAATATGAATTGAAGTAAAAGAGAGCATCAAGAAGCAAATATGGAATAAATTTAAGTCTAACCCACTTCCTATAAAAATAATCTTGTAAAGAAACTAGTCATAAAATTACAAAGCAACAAGCATAGGAAAGCAAAACAAGTGCAACTTCAAAATTTTCAACATAAGGAGGGGAAACTTAATACTATTGAGATGCATAAAACCATGTTTCCCTCTCTCATAATAACTTTCAGTAGCATCATGAATAAAATTAACAATATAACTATCACATAAAACATTGTTATCATGAGCCACATGCATATAATAATTATTACTCTCCACATAAGCATAGTCATTCTTATTAATTATAGTGGGAGCAAATTCAACAAAATAGCTATCATTATTATTCTAATCACCATAATCATCAAATATAGGAGGCAGATTGTAATCATTAATTTTCTCCTCAATAGTAGGTGGACTGGAAATATCATATTCATCATTGTAATCATAATATATTGGAGGTTTTGTATCATCATAGGAAATAGAATAGCTATCTTCCAAAGATGGGGAACTAAAAAGATCATTTTCGTAAAAACTAGCTTCCCCAAGCTTAGACTTTTCCATAGCATTAGCAATAATGGTGTCCAAAGAATTCATACTAACAACATTGCTATTAGCATGCAAATAAAGTTCCATAGGTTTTTTAATTTTCTCTTCAAACACTTCATGTCCTAACTCAAGATAAATACTATAAAGCTCTCTAATTTTGTTGTTGTGTTCCATTAAGCCTAACTAGTGAAAACAAGAAACAAAAAGACAAAATTGCATAATCTAAAGGAAAAAACTTCGAGCACTCACACTGGAGGATGTGAGTACCTTTTACCTTACCTCCCCGATAACGGCGCCAGAAAATAGCTTGATGTCTACGCACTTCTATTCTTATTGACAGTTGTTGGGCCTCCAAGTGCAGAGGTTTGTAGAACAGCATCAAGTTTTCCCTTAAGTGGATTACCCAAGGTTTATCGAACTCAGGGAGGAAGTGGTCAAAGGTATCCCTCTCAAGCAACCCTACAATCAAGATACAAGAAGTCTCTTGTGTGCCCAACACACCCAATACACTTGTCAGGTGTATAGGTGCACTAGTTCGGTGAAGAGATAGTGAAATACAAGTGGTATGGATATAAGACAACGGTGCCAGAAAATAGCTTGATGGCGTGGAAGAGACTAAAGGAAAACTGAAATAAAGATGGAAGCAAGCAAACATGTAATAGATCTAATTGCAAACGGTGTTCCAATGCTTAGAAACAAGGCCTAGGGATCATACTTTCACTAGTGAACACTCTCATATAAATATCTTCTCTTTATGATACTACTCTAAACTACTCTTCGGTTGGACACTCTAATCCATGGTAGGGCTGTAACAACACTCCTAAAAGTAAGCCTTTCCCATCTAGAAAACCCCACACTGTCACCTTGAGTACTAGATGAGTCCAACAAACACCACAATTTCATAGAAACATCCAACTCCAAATATAACTCATAACAAGTATTTGTAATCTCTAGCCTAAGTGCCACCATGGTGAGCACGCTGTCACTTTCACACACATGGGGAGAGCAGAGATTCAATAAAGCACTTGAGTAGCAAGGTAGATCTACTTGATTACAAAGCTCATGATCACAATATGATCATGCATAGAGAGAGAGATGAACACATAGCTACCGGTAGAACCCTTAGCCTCAAGGAAGAACTACTCCCTACTCATCATGGGAATCAGCAATGGTGATGGAGATGGTGGTGGAGATCGATGGAGATGGCTCCGGGGGTACTTCCCCGTCCCGGCAAGGTGCCGGAACATATACTTTCTGTCCCCTGAATCTCCTCTTTGGTGGCGGCAGCGCTGTGGAACTTTTCGTGGCTGGAGGCAATTCGATTTAGGGTTTATGCATCGGGAGGATCTTATAGGCGAAGAGGCAAGGTCGGTGGAGGCCAGAGGGGCCCACACCACCTGGTGGCGTGGCAAGGGCTAGCCCGCGCCACCACATGGTGTGGCCAGCCCCTGGCCCCTCTCTGTCCCGTCTTCTGGCTCCGCGTCCCCCTCGGTGAAAAACTGACTTTGGCTTTTGTCCCGTCCAATTCCGAGAATATTCATTTTCTGACTTTCCCGGAACCAAAAATAGCAGAAAACAGGAAGCTGGCACTGTGGCATCTTGTTAATAGGTTAGTCCAAGAAAGTGCATAAAAATACTCCAAAGTGTGGGCAAAACATAAGAAAGTAGATAAAACCAAGCATGAAACATCAAAAATTATAGATACATTTGCAATGTATCAGCGATCCTTCACGAGGAGGTGTGAGTGTGATGGAGTGAGAGGGGGCCTTTTATAGGAGGAGGGGGCATCCAAATTCCATTGTGTGGCATCCATGGTGGGTGTCCGCACCTCTTCCTCATTCATGTGGGTGGAGGACCCACTTACATAAAAGACCTCCACTCAAAATTCCACTCACACATGCATTAATTTTCCACTAAAATTAATGTATCTCTCATTTAATAAAAGTATTTTATTTATTTTATTCAGAATTTTGTTATTTACATTAATTAACAAACATTCACATAAAACCCCTTGCAACATTTCAATTTCACATGTAGAACCAATTTCAGCAATTTCACCGAAACAATTCTGATGTCCACTGAAATAATTCTAGCGCTTTCTTCAATCTTTATCTAAAACATATTTTCTCCAAATGGTGTCGGTATCCCTTAAGTGTGTCACCCTACGGTTCAAAAATAATGCAGACATGATCGAGACCTCTCTCCAATCAATAATCAGCAGTGGGACCTAGAGATCCGTATTGACTCCCACACATTCAACGATGACTCTAGTGATCGTGTGAACCTTTAACGTTGTAACCAAATCCCTTTGTTTTGTGATATATTACATGTCCGAGATTCGATCATCGGTATCCCCATACCTGGTTTGATCTCATTACCAGCATGCACTCTTTTCTCGTTCCCATGATATAATATTCTAGTGATCACATCACTTGCTTCCGAGCTATTTCAATGTGATATCACCGAGAGGGCCTAGAGTATATCTATCCATCATCAGGATGGACAAACCCTACTCTTGATCAATGAGCCTCAACATAACACCTTCAGAGTATCTGAACCCACCTTTTTAGTCACCCTATTACGGTGTGACGTTAGATGTTATCAAGTTACTCTTCTAGTGTTAGCGATTGGCATGATCTCATGGTCTAACGACTAAGATTACTTCGTATGATGTTATAGCAATTTAAACACAATGACTTTGATCATAATGATATACTTCATATGAATGATCATCACATCATTCCCAATGTTGTGACCTCGTTATTAACAACATCCAATGTCCATGATTAGGAAACCTTGATCATCTTGTTAATTAACGAGCTAGTTTATATGAGAGGCATAACTAGGAACTCTTTATTTGTTTATCAGACACACATGTATTTGTTGGAGATATGCCCAAGAGGCAATAATAAATGGTTATTATAATATCTTTGTGTTTATGATGAATGTTTACACCCCATTCTATAATTGTATTATTAGGAAACACTAATACTTGTGTGTTTTGTAAACATAAGAGAGTCCCAAGTAAGCCTATTGTTAAGACTAGCTTGTTGATTAATAGATGATCATGGTTTCCTGATCATGGATATTGGATGTTATTAATAACAAGATCATATCATTAGGAGAATGATGTGATGGACACACACCCAAAGTAAGCATAGCATAAGATCAAGTCATTAAGTTCGTTTTGCCACAAGCTTTCAAATGCATAGTAACCTAATCCTTCAACGATGAGATCGTGTTAATCACCATCACCAGATGAGTACTTTGATGACATAAAACGCCACTTCATAACTGGGTGGTCATAAAGGTGGCATTAGGTATTTTGGAAGTATGTGTTGAAGCGCATGGATCAAGACTAGGATTTGTCCATCCATATGACGGATAGATATGCTCTGGGCCCTCTTGATGGAATGTCATCCAATTAGCTTGCAAGCATGTGACTAGGTCACAAGGGATGTCATATCACGGAACGAGTAAAGAGTACTTCTCAGTAACAAGGTAGAACTAGGTATGGAGATACCGATGATCGAACCTCGGATAAGTAGAGTATCGTGTGACAAAGGGAATCAATGTCGTATGTAAATGGTTCTATCGATCACGAAGTCATCGTTGAATATGTGGGAGCCATTATGGATCTCCAGGTCCTGCTATTGGTTATTGATCGGAGAGGAGTCTCGATCATGTCTACGTAGTTCACGAACCATAGGGTGACACACTTAAGGTTCGATGTTGTTTAGGTAGATATGGAATATGAGTTGGAGACCGAATGTTGTTCGGAGTCTCGGATTGGATCCAGGACATCATGAGGAGATCCGGAATGGTCCGGAGAATAAGATTCATATAACACAAGTCATTTTCTGTGGTTCGGAAAAGTTTCGGAGTTTTTTTTGGAGCTTCTAGAAGGTTTTATAATGTTCCATCAGGTTCTATGAAGAGATAAACATAAATCCCTAGATTATAGGGGATAAGACTTGGGGGGAAGGAAACCTACCCCTCCCTTGTGTGTCGGCCCTAGGAGGTGAGCCAAGGGGTGGGAACCCTAGGCCGCACCCCCTTTATATAAAGAGGGGTGGGGGCGCCTCCCCCTTGCCCCTCGACCACAAACCCTAGCCACCACTCCCTCCTCCTTCCTCCTGCTGCGGCTTAGGCGAAGCCCTGCAGCATTTCTTCTCCACCACCACCACCACGCCATTGTGCTGCTTGGATTCCGTGGAGATCTACCACCTCTGTTGCCTGCTGGAATGGGGAGAGGACTATCTACATCGAGTCGTACGTGTGACCGAGTGCGGAAGCGCTGCTGGAACGCGGCACCAGAAGGATCGTCTACTCGATCTTAAGATCACCAAGTGATCGTCTAGATCAACCACGAGATCCGATCTCGAACAAGGCTTTGGATCTACAGGGTTAGTACAGATCTATCTCGTTGGACTTATATCATAGATTAGATCTTGGCTTTTCCATAGATTAGATCTTGGTTTTGTTTGTTCTTGCGGTAGAATTTTTTTGTTTTCCCTACTACGAACCCATAAGTGGTATCAGATTCGTGTCTATGTGTAGATCTGTTGCACGAGTAGAACACAATGGTTTTGTGGGTGTTGATGCTTTTGTTGTCGTTGTCTTCATGTGTACTTTGCATCTTGCGGGATGGTGGGATGAAGCGGCTTGGGCTAAACTTACATGTGTCTCGCACATGAGACTTGCTCCATGCTTGACGTGCAACTTGCGTTGCACAAGTGGCTTTGCGGGTGTCTGTCTCTCCCACCATAGTTAAGATTCAATTTACAATTAGCATCTGACAACACTTGTATCGGCGTTGTGGTTCTTGTTCGTAGGTAAGATCAATTCTTATACGAAAGCCCTAAACCACATAAAACATGCAAAGAAAATTAGAGGCGTCTAACTTGTTTTTGCAGGGGCATGTGATATGATATGGCCACGATGTGATTGTGAATATATTTGATGTATGCAATGATCCTTATAGTAATATGGCAACTGGCAGGAGCCTAATTGTTGTCTTTAATTTTCTTAAGACCTGCTTGTCTATTCATCATGTAATAGCTTTATTCCAAGTTGTTATAATAGTTGCTGTTAAGTGATGGACAACCATGAAGCGGCGCCACTGACCTTGACGTCACACTGGTGATGATGGTGATCATGTCCGTGCTTTTGGAGATGGAGATCAACGGCACAAGAAGAAAGGCCATATCATGTCACATATTATGAATTGGATGTGATGTTAATCCTTTTTGCATCTTGTATTGCTTAGATCGCGACGGTAGCATTATAAGATGACCCTCTCACTAAAATATCAAGTAATAAAGTGTTTATCCTTAGTAGGCACTGTTTCTAAGACTCGTCATTTCGAAGCATCTCGTGATGATCAGGTGTTATAAACTCTACATGTGCATACAACGGGTGCAAGCCAGATTTGCACATGCGGATACTAAGGTTAATCTTGACGAGCCTAGCATGTACATACATGGTCTCGGAACACGGAATACCGAAAGGTAAAGCATGAGTCATATGAATGATATGATGAACATGTTGATTGTTCGCCTTTGAAGCTACATCTTCTCTCATGAAGATCGGACTTGGTGTAGTGGATTTGGTTCGTGTAATCACTAAGGCAACATGAGGGATGTCGTTTTGAGTGGGATTTCACTTAGTTAATTTAAGAATTAAATTTGAACTCAATTTGTCATAAACTTAGTCTAAACTCTTTGCAAATATGTTGTAGATCATGGCGACCCCCTCCATCAACTTTAATGCGTTCCTAGAGAAAGAAAAGCTGAAAAACAATGGAAGCAACTTCACGAACCGATTCCGTGGATTGAGGATTGTCCTCAGCGCTGGTTAGTTGACCTATGTGCTCTATGCACCGCTAGGTGACCCACCTGCATAGGATGCTTCCTATGATGTTAAGAATGTTTTCGTCACTCGGAAAAATCACTACTCCACAATTCATTGTGCCATCCTGTATGGTTTAGAATCAGAGCTTCAGAAGCGCTTTGAGCACCGCGACCCTTTTGAGATTGTCAATGAGCTCAAGTTGATATTTGAGACTCATGCGCCATGGAGATCTACGAGGCCTCCGATAAGTTCTTTAACTGTAAAATGGAAGAGGGCGGCTCCGTTAGCGAGCATGTGCTCAAAATTTCTAGGCACGCGAATAGGCTCCAAGAATTGGGAATAATGATTCCTAATGCGTAGGGGATTCATCCTATCCTCCAATTACTGCCACCTAGTTACATGAACTTTGTGATGAACTACAATATGCATTGCATGAACAAGACGTTGCCTGAACTCTTCTCCATGCTAAAAATTGCTGAAGTGGAGATTAAGAAGGAGCACCAAGTGTTGATGGTCAATAAGACCACAATTTCAAGAAACAAGGCAAGCCTATGAAGAAGGGCAACTTGAAGAAGGACGGCAAGAAAGCTGCCGCACCTGGTAAGAAGCCCAAGGCTGGTCCTAAGCCTGATACTGAGTGTTTCAACTGCAAGGGTGAAGGTCACTGGAAGCACAACTGCCCCAAGTACCTGGCAGATCTGAAGAACGGCAACATCAAGAAGAAAGGTATATTTGATATACATGTTATTGATGTGTATATTACTAGTAATCGTAGGAGTGCCTGGGTATTTGATACCGGTCCAGTTGCTCATATTTGTAACTCGAAACAAGAGCTGTAGAATAAGTGAAGACTGGCGAGAGACAAGGTGACGATGCACGTTGTAAATGGCTCCAAGGTTGATGTGATCGCCGTCGGCACGCTCCCTCTTCATCTACCTTCGAGATTAGTTTTGAACTTGAATAATTGTTATTTGGTGCCGCGTTAAGCATGAACATTATTTCTGGATCTTGTTTATTGCAAGACGGTTACTTGTTTAAGTCTGAGAATAATGGTTGTTCGATTTATATGAGTAATATATAGTATGGTAATGCACCTGAGATGAATGGTTTATTCTTATTGAATCTCGATAGTAGTGATACACATGTTCACAACATAGATGCTAAACGAATAAAAATGAATGATAATTCTAAATACATGTGGCACTGTCGTCTTGGTCACATTGGAGTGAAGCGCATGAAGAAACTCCATTCCAATGGACTTCTTGAATCACTTGATTTTGAATCACTTGAAAGATGCGAAGCATGTCTACTGGGAAAAATGACTAAGACTCCATTCTCTGGGATAATGGAACGAGCTATGGACTTATTGGAAATAATACATACCGATGTGTGCGGCCCAATGAGGGTAGCATCGCGCGGTGGATATAGTTATATTCTTACTTTCACGGATGACTTGAGTAGATATGTGTATGTCTACTTTATGAAACTTATAAGTCCAAAACTTTCGAGAAGTTTAAGGAATTTCAAAGTGAGGTAGAAAATCATCGTAACAAGAAGATTAAGTTTCTGTGTTCTGACCGTGGAGGTGAATATCTAAGTTACGAGTTTGGCATGCATTTAAAGAAATGCGGAATACTTTCGTAGTTGACACCGCCAGGAACACCAGGAACACTACAATGTAATGGTGTGTCCGAACATCGTAATCGAACTCTCTTAGATATGGTTTGGTCTATGATGTCTCTTACAGATTTACCATTATTGTTTTGGGGTTATGAATTAGAGACAGCCGCATTCACTTTAAATAGGGCACCATCTAAATCCGTTGAAACGACACTGTATGAATTGTGGTTTGGTAAGAAACCTAAGTTGTTATTCCTTAAAGTTTGGGGCTTCGAAGCGTATGTAAAGAAGTTACAATCTGACAAGCTTGAACCCAAAGCGGAAAAATGTGTCTTCATAGGATATCCTAAAGAAACAATTGGGTATACCTTCTATCATAGATCCGAAGGCAAAGTTTTCGTTGCTAAAAATGGATCCTTTCTTGAGAAGGAGTTTCTCTCGAAAGAAGTGACTGGAAGGAAAGTAGAACTCAACGAGGTTGTTGAACCTTCTCTCGGATTTGAGAGTAGCGTAACACCGGAAGAAATTTATGTGCCGCCTGCATCAATAAGAGAGGAAGCTAATGATGATGATCATGAAACTTTGAACGAAGTTGTTGTTGAACCTCGCAGGTCGACGAGGGTTTGTGCCACTCCTGATTGGTATGACCCTGCGTTGAATGTCATGTTGGTAGACAACATCGACGACCCTGCGAGGTACGATAAAGCTATGGTGAGCCCAGATTTTGACAAATGGCAAGAAGCCATAAAATCCGAAATGGGATCCATCTATGAAAACCAAGTGTGGACTTTGGTGGAATTACTGGATGGCCGCAAGGCTATCGAGAACAAATGGATCTTTAAAAGAAAAACAGATGATGATGGTAATGCTACTGTCTATAAAGCTCGACTTGTCGCAAAAGGGTTCCGACAAATTCAAGGAGTTGGCTACGATGAGACTTTCTCACCAGTAGCGAAGCTAAAGTCTGTGAGGATTTTTTAGTAATCGCTGCATATTTCGATTATGAGATTTGGCAGATGGATGTCGAAACGGTGTTCCTTAATGGTGACATTGAGGAAGAGTTGTATATGGTACAACCCAAAGGTTTTGTCGATCCTAAAGATGCTGACAAGGTATGCAAGCCTCGACGCTCCATTTATGGACTGAAGCAAGCATCCCGGAGTTGGAATAATGTTTTGATAAGGTGATCAAAAACTTTGGATTTATACAAACTTATGGAGAAGCTTGTATCTACAAGAAAGTGGGTGGGAGCTCTGTAGCATTCCTAATACTGTATGTAGATGACATATTGTTGATTGGGAATGATATAGAACTTCTTGATAGTGTCAAAGCCTATTTGAACAATAGTTTTTCAATGAAGGATCTTGCCAAAGCGGCATACATTTTAGGCATCAAGATTTATAGAGATAGATCAAGACGCTTAATAGCGCTTTCACAAAGTACATACATGGAAAAGGTTCTAAAGAGATTTATAATGGAAGAAAGCAAGAAAGGGTTCTTGCCCATGTTGCCTGGTAAGACCTTGAGTAAGACTCAAAGTCCAGCAACGGCAGAAGATAGAGAGAAGATGAGTAAAATCCCCTATTCCTCGGCCATAGGTTCTGTTATGTATGCCATGCTGTGTACAAGACCGGATATAGCACACGTTGTTAATTTGACTAGCAGATATCAAAGTGATCCCGGAATGGAACACTAGACAGCGACCAAAAATATCATAAAGTACCTGAATATGACTAAGGATATGGTTCTTTCTTATGGAGGTGATGAACAGCTTGTTGTAAACAGTTACACCGATGCTAGTTGGAACACCGATCCGGATGACTCAAAGTCATAGTCTGGATACGTATTTATTTTGAATGGTGCTGCAGTGAGCTGGAGGAGTGCCAAGTAAAGCGTTGTGGCGAAATCTTCTACTAAATCGGAATACATAGCTGCTTCAGAGGCTACACAAGAACTGATATGGATGAAGGAGTTCATTACTGAGCTTGGTGTGGTTCCTAGTGCGTTGCACCCGATGGCCATCTATTGTGACAACACAGGTGCCATAGCTAATGCACAGGAACCAAGGTCACACAGCAAGCTGAAGCACATCAAGCTAGGTTTTCATGCTATTCGACTATGTCCAAGATGGTGACATAAAGATTTGCAAAGTACACACTGATCTGAATGTGGAAGATCTGTTGAATAAAACTCTCCCTAGAGCAAAACATGACCAACACCAGAACGCCATGGGCGTTAGGTACATTACAATATAATCTAGATTATTGACTCTAGTGCAAGTGGAAGACTGTTGGAGATATGCCCAAGAGGCAATAATAAAATGGTTATTATTATATCTTTGTGTTTATGATGAATGTTTACACCCCATG
Source organism: Avena eriantha (assembly GCA_910589775.1). Lineage (NCBI taxonomy): Eukaryota > Viridiplantae > Streptophyta > Magnoliopsida > Poales > Poaceae > Avena > Avena eriantha. The sequence continues at coordinate 233,810,654 of OU342742.1, read as the reverse complement.
CTATAACTTTATTATTAGGAAACACTAATACTTGTGTGTTTTTTAAACATAAGAGAGTCCCTAATAAGCCTCTTGTTAAGACTAGCTTGTTGATTAATAGATGATCATGGTTTCCTGATCATGGACATTGGATGTTATTAATAACAAGATCATATCATTGGGAGAATGATGTGATGGACACACGCCCAAAGTAAGCATAGCAGAAGATCAAGTCATTAAGTTCATTTTGCTACAAGCTTTCAAATGCATAGTAACCTAATCCTTCGACCATGAGATCGTGTTAATCACCATCACCGGATGAGTACTTTGATGACATAAAACGCCACTTCGTAACTAGGTTGTTATAAAGGTGGAATTAGGTATTTTGAAAGTATGTGTTGAAGCGCATGGATCAAGACTGGGATTTGTCCATCCATATGACAGATAGATATGCTCTGGGCCCTCTCGGTGGAATGTCATCCAATTATCTTGCAAGCATGCGACTAGATCACAAGGCATGTCATATCACAGAATGAGTAAAGAGTACTCATTAGTAACGAGGTAGAACTAGGTATGGAGATACCGATGATCGAACCTCGGATAAGTAGAGTATCGTGTGACAAAGGCAATCGGGTGTCGTATGTAAATGGTTCTATCGATCACGAAATCATCGTTGAATATGTGGGAGCCATTATGGATCTCCAGGTCCCGCTATTGGTTATTGATCGGAGAGGAGTCTCGATCATATTTGCGTAGTTCACGAACCGTAAGGTGACACACTTAACGTTCAATGTTGTTTAGGTAGATATGGAACATGAGTTGGAGACCGAATGTTGTTCAGAGTCTTGGATTAGATCCAGGACATCACGAGGAGATCCAGAATGGTCCGGAGAATAAGATTCATATACTGTTGGGGGGATACCCCTGGGTAGGGTCACGCCGTGGTATGAAAGGCCGAGTTAGCCGAGGTCCGGCAAGATCAAAGCAAGTACTGGCTGGGTCACCTCAAGGCAGGCCGAGTCACGGGGTAATCTGGACCTGGGGCGTTCGCCTAACTGGCCCTAATCCGACTTAAGCGGTGAGTCGGAAGCGTATGTCTAACCTGTATGCAGGAAAAGGGTGTGGCCGGATGAACCATCGTCCGGGTCGCAGTAACCTTCTAGGAGAAGGAAGGAATCTCGTTGGTCAAAAGGAGCCCCGGTACGCACTGCCTGAGCGAAGCGAGCAAGGACTGGACCACCGGGGCGTGACCGACAAGCGTGACGACGCCCGTGTCAGCTGACGAGGGCGCCGTCGTGGCTCACGTAGCTAAAGCGTAGCTGACGAGGGGGAAAAATCACCCCGTTCGGTTTTCTACTTTGGGAGGGGGCATATTCTTAGGAATATGCATCCACGTATGCCCTAGGTTGAAACCGAGCCTCCCCTATAAAAGGGGGGCTAGGGCTTCAGTAGAGGGGGTTGGATTTTATTCTCTGGACAATTCTGTTAAGGTCTAGGGTTTGAGGTGAGGTCTGTGGGTGAGAGTAAGAGAGCCTCTTCTTCCTCCTCTCGCCAATACAGCTCTAGGAGCACTTGTAACCTTGGAAGAAAATCAATACGAGTTTTGGTGTGGAGAATCACTTTGCTATCCCTCCCTAGATTCCCCTAGCGCATATTAGTCCCCACCTTCTGCCTATACATGGCATCTGCCGTGACACCACCACGACAGTTGGCGCCCACCGTGGGGCTAGCGGCGCTAGCAGGGGTCAAGATCCGGACGGGAAACTTCATCGCCACTGGAGAGCGCATCGTCTCCGAGCTCGTCCAGCGCTTTGAAGCGCGGGACTTCGTCAGCGACAACGCAGGCTGCTTCGGCACGCGCCCTCTCCCACGCAACGGCGTCTTCCTCAAGCTCGGCGCACACAAGGTCTACGTCGCGGTGGACGTGTCAGGCGTTCATCCGCGCCACGTTGTCGAAGCAGGCGAACTGCCCCTCACTGTGGCTCGCGGGGGACGTATTGCTCGTTCCCCGGACCATGTAGAGGTAATGATGACAGCGCCGGGAGCGGTTACGAGCAAGGATCCGGCGCCAGATCCGGAGGTGACACCCAAGGCACCAAGGAAAGGTAGGGGTCCTCCGCTAGAGAGGCCGGAGAACATGCTGAGAGAGGCAATAAATAGCTTGGCAAACCCTATAGTAGCAGCGGTAGATCCAGCTCGCGCACAGGCCGAGCTGGAAGAAACTCGGTAGAAAATACTTGAGGGCGCAAAGAAAATAGCCGTGGCCCAGCGGTCGTTGAACATGACGCTGCGTGAGTACGCAAAGGCGAACAAAGTTGATGCTGTAAAAGTTAAAGGGAGGAATCTCATGAGCGAGATGAACAGAGAAGGTGATGTCGAAATCGAGGAATCAGAGAACTGTCTTTCTTTGGGGCTGCGGAGGTATAGTACCCGGCCAAGAACCTCAGAGCGGCGGATGCAGCTGCATCCGAGTTAGAAGGACTGACGGGTGAAGCCCGGCAAAGGCAGCAAAACCGAGTTAACGAGCTGGTTCGGATTGCGAACAGGCAAAACAAGGAACTGCTCAGGGCGAACCTGGAGAGAGCTGGGGCCTCCAAGATAGTCCATTCGGCGATGGGTAACCCGGAGAAATCCGCTGGAGCTGCGTCGTCCCCTCATGGTGATCCAAGGAGAGAGGAGGTGGTAACCTCGGCCAGACGGAACAAACAGATTGTCCCGTATGACCCGACACAGGCGGGGAAAGAAAAAGAAGCGCAGAAAAATGATGATCGACGGAGTGTGAGCCGAGGCGAAGCTGGCCGAGGTAACCGTGACCAAGGAAATGCCAGTCGGAGGAACGTTGTCAACAGCAATGACGGGCAGCAGCGGAACATGCCAAGGCAAGAGCATAGTGCCGGCCGAGGTATCCAACAGAAAGGCGCACCGCACGAGCAAAACCGGTATAATGACGGTGATTCGGAGATGGCGAATGCGGGATATCCGAGACCGGACTATCATGTGATAGGTTCGAGACTGGGAAGCAGGGACTTGATGCCGGACGACGCGAGGTTGAAACTGGATCGACTATATAGGTCGGAACAGATAGAATGTCAGGGTCCACCGGGTCCAGCATGTTTTGGACCCCGGATCATGAAAGAGCCACCGGTCCCGAACTTTCAATTGCCCAGGGGGACCAAGACCTATGATGGTAGTACCAAGCCAGAGGATTGGCTGATAAACTATGCTACTGCTGTAAAAATTGCCACAGGCAACCTGAGATGGGCCGTACGATATGTACCCCAGATGTTGGAAGGCCCGACAAGGGTGTGGTTGAACAATCTGCCGCCAGGAAGCATCAACTGCTGGATTGATTTCGAGGAGATGTTCATCAGCAATTTTTCGAGTACGTATCAAAGGCCAAATAGGCCACAGACCCTAGCTATGTGCAAACAGCGACCCAATGAGACGGACCGGGAGTTCTTGACCCGGTGGTGTACCGTGAGAAATTCGTGTGAGGGCGTGATAGAATCATAGGCCATAGCATGGTTTGCATAGGGGTGCAGGTATGGAAGCGAGTTATGGATGAAGTTGCAACGGAAAATGCCGGCAACGTTGGCAGAGATGATCCGGATCGCAGATTCGTATGCATTGGGTGACCCGACCCAACCAAGGCTCGCATCGAACGAGTCAAGCGATGAGTACTATCAGAGGGATGGATCCGGATCATCCCGGAGAAATGATTACAGAGGAAAAAGGAGAGATGATCGACCGGACCATCGGTACGGTTCGCACCAAGTAGCGGCCGTGAGTCAAGATAAACCCGGAGCAGGGGGTAGTCAGCGCCAGAAAACTGGAGGTCAATGGACCCCAAGGAACGATGGGAAGAAAACTTGGACACCGGAGCAAAAGAAGCAATGGCAATAAATGAAAGACCGTCCGAGGTATACTTACGAGTCAACGTTGGACCAGCCGTGTAAGTTTCACACGCCAAATCCGAACAACCCAGCGGGTCATACGACGAGGCAATGCGAGTGGATGCGCAAGATCGAGCAAGGTGGTTCGGGGAATGCTCAGGCACCCCGGAATGATCAGCCTCGGCAGGAGTTACCCCGGCAGCAATTGCTCTCCGGAGCGAACACGCAACAGCTGATGTTGCCTCCCCCTCCGCCGAGGTATGATAATAATGAAAGAAGGGATGCAGTGCACCAAGTAGAAAATCAGCAGCAGCCGGATCAGAGGCACCCCGGAAATGAGGGGAGAAACGAGTACAGGGAGCATCACCAGAGCTACTATGTATTCACCACAGAGGAAACTGATAGAAAAAGCTTGCAGCGTAGGCATATGGAGGTGAATGCGGTAATGCCGGCAGTGACGAGGTACATGCCTTGGTCCGATAAGGAAATCACTTGGAGCATTAGGGATCACCCCAAGCTCATGCCGAGCCCTGGTTCGTATGCGTTGGTGCTAGATCCTACATTCATTGGGCCTAACATTAACGTAAGATTCTCAAAGGTACTGATCGACAACGGCAGTAGCATAAATATCATGTACGCGGACACAATGCACAAGTTGGGTATCTCGGAGAACATGCTCTAGGCCACGAGGACAACTTTCCATGGCATTGTGCCCGGCATTTCTTGCGAGCCCATAGGCAAGGTCCGGGTCGACGTCTTGTTCGGCACGAGGGACAATTGCCGAACTGAAAATCTGGAGTTCGAAGTAGTGAACTTGGAAAGCGCGTATCACGCATTGCTCGGAAGGCCAGCGCTGAACAAGTTCATCGCAAGTTGTCATATAAGCTATTTGAAAATGAAATTGCCCGGACCAAACGGAGTAATTACGATTGCTGGGGACTTCCGGCGTTCGATGGAGTGTGCGTCGGCCGGATCAAACTTAGCCGAGTCACTTGTGATCGCACAGGAAAAAAGGAAAATTCAAGAGGTGGCTGCGTTGGCTCAGTCCGCGCAACGGTGTATGCCAGCGCTGAGTAACCCCCATGGAACTGTCTCCTTCCAGGCCACGAAAGATACCAAGAAGGTTCCGATTGATGACATGTTCTCAGAGCGCACCGTAACAGTTGGTGCCGAGCTAAGTGATAAATAGGAAAGCGAGCTCATCAGCTTCCTCCATGAGAATCGGGACATTTTTGCTTGGTCCACACAGGACTTGCAAGGTGTTCCGAGGGAGTTGGCCGAGCACTCTTTAAATATGAGACCCGGAGCTAAGCTGGTGAAGCAACCTCTTTGCCGCTTCGCCGAAGATAGGAGAAAAGTCATTGGGGATGAGATAGCTCGGTTGCTAGCTGCAGGATTTATCATGGAAGTTCTTTACCCGGATTGGTTGTCTAATCCGGTGCTGGTGGAAAAGAAGAAAGATGATCCGAACGTGGCAGTGGTTTGGCGCATGTGTATCGACTACACGAACCTGAACAAGGCGTGTCCGAAAGATCCATTCCCGCTGCCAAGAATAGATCAGGTCATAGACTCAACTGCGGGATGTGAACTATTGTCATTCATCGATGCTTACTCCGGTTTCCACTAGATACCTTTGAATCCGGATGATCAAATAAAGACTGCGTTTATTACCCCGTATGGGGCTTATTGCTATCGCACCATGCCGTTTGGTTTACGTAATGCAGGGGCAACGTACCAGAGATGTATGCAAAAATGTTTGCATGACCAAATAGGTCAAAATGTCCAGGTATATGTGGATGATGTGGTTATCAAGACCAAGGAAAGCAAAACGCTCCTTGACGATATCAGGCAAACGTTCGCAAACCTAAGGAGGTTCCGGATGAAACATAACCTGGAAAAATGCACCTTCGGTATCCCGACTGGAAAATTGCTCGGCTTTCTGGTTTCCAGCCGAGGTATCGAAGTTAATCCAACCAAGATCCGAGCCATCGAACGAATGGAACTGCCGAAGTGTCTTAACGATGTCCAGAAGTTTACAGGTTGCCTGGCCTCGTTAAGTCGGTTTGTATGTAGGTTAGGAGAAAAGGCATTGCCTCTCTATCAACTCATGAAAAAGTCGGATAAGTTCATTTGGACGCCGCAGGCGGATGAGGCCTTTACCCACCTAAAGAAAATGTTAGCCACGGCGCCAGTGCTAGCCTCCCCACTATCAAAAGAGCCAATGTTGCTCTATATAGCCGCAACCAACCGAGTTGTAAGTGCAGTGATAGTGGTGGAGCGTGATGAGGAAGGTAAGTCAGTGCAAAGGCCGGTGTATTATTTGAGTGAAGTGTTGTCAACCTCAAAGCAGAACTACCCACACTATCAAAAAGAGGCGTATGGCGTGTACATCGCCGCCAAGAAATTGAAGCATTACTTTGAAGAGCATCCCATCCGGGTCATATGTGAGGCCCCTATATCCGAGATAATGAGTAACAAGGATGCAAGCGGCAGGATTGCAAAATGGGCAATTGAGCTAGCTCCTTACGCCCCGCAGTATGACCGGAGAGAAGCCATAAAGTCTCAGGCTATGGCGGACTTTTTTGTGGACTGGTCCGAGGTACAGTACGAACCACCACTTCCAGATCCGAACTATTGGCGGATGCACTTTAACGGATCAAAAACCAAAACCGGGCTAGGTGCCGGAGTCGTACTCACATCACCAAAGAAGGACTAGTTGAAATACGTGCTGCAGATCCACTTCACCGCATCAAATAATGTCGCTGAGTATGAAGCACGTGTGCATGGGCTCAAGGTAGCAAAGGAAATTGGTATACGTCGGATTATATGCTTTGGCGACTCGGATTTAGTGGTGCAGCAAGTGTCCGGAGTATGGGACGCTCTTGATCCAAACATGGCACTATATAGATTTCACATGCAGAAGATTTCTAGTTACTTTGAGGGATGCGAATTTCATCACGTACCCCGGGTGGAAAATGAGGCTGCCGACATGCTGTCGAAGCTCGGGTCAACCAGACAAGCAATTCCACCGGGTGTAGCATTAGAGAACCTCAATAAACCATCCATCAGGCCATCCCCAGAATCCGAGTCCATCTACGTCCCGGAGGACACAGAGTCCGGAGTAGTGCCCATGGACGTTGACACGGGGAGTGATGCGCAAAACCCGGGGACTGTTTCGGCAAACCCGGGGACTGCTTCGCAAAACCCGGGGACTGCTCAGCGTAGTCCGGTTGAAGTTATGCCGGTGGATCATATGGAGATAGATGAGGACGTGTTCCCCGTGCGGCCAATACCGGCTTGGGCACTGCCTATATTTCAATTCCTGAAAGATGGAACGTTACCCACTGAGGAGGTGTTGTCCAGGCAAACACAGAGGAGGGCAAAGGCTTACACGATCATCAATTCCGAGTTATACAAAAGAAGTGTGACCAATGTCCTCCAGCGGTGTGTTGACCCGGACGAAGGGCTTGAAATCATCCGAGATATACATCAGGGGGAGTGCGGGCATCACGCCTCATCCAGAGCCTTGGTAGCGAAAGCTTTCCGACACGGATTCTACTGGCCAAACGCCTTAGAGCAAGCAGAAGATCTGGTGAGAAAATGCAATGGTTGTCAGAGGTACGCCACAAAGACGCATATGCCAATGTCGGAACTCAAGACCATCCCAATCACTTGGCCATTTGCCGTATGGTGCCTGGATATGGTGGGCCCGTTCAAACCAGCAAGAGGAAACATGACTCACATTTTGGTAATGGTGGACAAGTTTACGAAGTGGATCGAGGTAAAGCCTATAAGAAAATGTGATGGAGCTACGGCCGTAACTTTTCTCAAAGATATCATCTTGAGATACGGTTATCCACACAGTATCATAACTGATAATGGCACAAATTTTGCGGAAGGAGCATTTGCTCGTTTCTGCCGGGATAAAAGGATCCGACTTGACGTATCTTCGGTAGCCCACCCCGCATCGAACGGGCAAGTGGAAAGATCCAATGGATTAGTGTTATCCGGGATAAAACCCTGGCTCATTGAGCCGATGCAAAGATCAGCGGGGTGCTGGATAGAAGAATTACCAGCGGTACTGTGGAGTTTAAGAACAACTCTGAATCGATCAACAGGCTATACGCCGTTTTTTCTGGTATATGGGGCAGAAGCTGTATTACCAGCCGACATAGAGCATGATTCGCCCAGTCACCCAATACACAGAAGCCGAAGTGCAAGAAGCCCGGCAAAATGATGTTGATCTGCTGGAAGAAGCGAGAGAACTAGCACTGTCCAGATCCGCCATATATCAGCAAAATCTCCGACGCTATCATAGCCGGAAAGTGTGCCCCCGAGTCTTTCGGGAAGGCGATCTGGTGCTTCGGTTGGTACAACGTACTACTGGAATGCATAAATTATCCTCCCCATGGGAAGGGCCATTCATCGTGAGCAAAGCATTGCACAATGATTCTTATTATCTTATAGATGCAAAGCCACAGGAAAAGAACAAGGCGGACAGATCTGGTGAGGAATCCAAGTGTCCATGGAATGTAGCTCTCCTTCGTCCTTTCTACACTTAGCAAAGAAGTGTATGTATCCGGGTTATCTCATATGTCGGTATGTATCAATGAAATGTTGGCACCTCGAGCAGTAACTCGGGGAATGCCTTAATAATATTTTTTGTCTTTTGGTATTTGTGTGTCGGCTGGAATAGGTTATTCTACTTAGCGCGGATTAATAGTGTGTGAGCACCAAAAACCCAACTCTTCGACTTGCTGCTATCCAACAAGAATTGGCTTCATGGCAAGCAAGAGAACAAGTTTGCAATTGCGTAGCACATGAAAAACGACTAAGGAAAAGAATTTATTCGAGCCGACGTTTATTTTCCGGACTAATCCCGTATTTATTTTCGAGCTAAGTCTAAAAGTTTCTCAGTATTGTTAAGACAATTTTTTAGGCTCGGATTCGTAAGTTGTAAAACCGAATCAAGGTAGACACGACCCGAGCCAAAAGATTGAACGAACAAGAAAAAGAAAATTGGGGACTACGCCCACGTTAATCCGGCATAAGTACTCAGTAGCAAAATATCACATGTATTTGGAATACAATTCCACCCGGCATACCGGGGATCTCATGAATTTTCAAGTGTTTTTACTTAGGAGCAGCAGGATGGAGTTCGGCATCATCATCGCCCTCTTCGATATCCGAGGTAGTGTCCTCCTCGGATTCACCCGAGTCATCTTCAATGTTCTCAACTTCCTCTTCGCCTGCGGCTTACAGGAAGCTCGGACCCTCAGTCCATTCATGAATGGGGGCATATTCAATGAGGCTGTGGGCGCAAGCCTGGCGCCGAGCTACCCACTCCGGGTCATCTATCCATTTGGACCCGGTGCGCAGCCGTGTGAGGAGGCTGAGATCTATCTTTTCGTACCACGTCAAAACGTGGTGAAGGACGGTATTGGCAGCAGCGTGGCCAGCGGATTCTCGCCAGAGGTCGAGCTGGGTCTCAACTTCTGAAAGCTTTTCAGCGAGCTGCGTGACTCTCTCCGGAGCGTCATCGGCGGGCCAGAAGGCATTGAAGATCCGGACTGAAACATCGAGGAGGTCCCGGCCGTAGTTCTTGATAATTTCCACGCGAGATGACAGGCTGACCAACAGGTCCTCCATGTCAAAGGGAATGCGGTCACCCCTAGCAGTGACCGGAGTACCTCTCTCTCGGCGGAAATTGGCAACAGCAGCACTTGCAATGGCAGTACCCTTTGGAAAGTGGCCTGGGAAACAAGGCAAAGGACAAAGTTGAGAAAATAAGACATGAGACATAACCCGGAGAAGTAAGGCGGATAAAGGAAAAGAAGTTACGAGAGATGTGACTGTGAATCCGGGTCAGCTCCTTGATGCAAGCATCACGCCTTTTCCGAAGCTGCTCGAGCTCAGCATTTGCCGACCCAAGTTTGACCTCGGCTTCCTGTAGGAGCTCGCGATCCTTAGCACTTTGGAGTTTGAGGCGCTCGCGTTCCTCGGTGAAGTCCTGGCCAACCCTTTTCAGCTCGGTTTGGTGCTGCGCCTTCATCTTAGCCATTTCAGCTTTGAGCTTGGCTATGTCGTCATCTTTGGTCCGAAGGAGGGCGAGCTCATCATCTTTCTTCTTCAACTCGTCTTGATGCTGTCCTGCTTGTTCGAGAAAATGCAGCATCATGTCAGGCACATGCACACTTTCTTCAAGCAATGCTGAAACCGTGTGTAGGCCCGGCAGAGCCGAGGTATGAATATTTGCCGAGCCAAGGAGGTAAAAGGATGAGAAGCTCAGTAGGAATAGATAAGAAGGACGTACCCTTGATCTGCTCCAAGTTCTTTCGCATTATTTTGTTTTCAGCTTCCACCCCAGCTACGGGAACCGAACAATCAGATTCATTCGGCAAGTAAAGTGGAAGAAAAATGAGGAAAGGAGTGAGAAAGAAATTTACCCCTTTTCTCATACTCAGCGATGAGTGCAGCCTGTTTCGTGCGAAGATTTTTATGTGTATCTAGCAAGCGCTGGAATTCGGCACTTCGGCGGTTGGTGGTCACCTGAAAAAGATACAGAAACTTAAGTTAGGTGAGTGCATGTTCGAAGTGTACTAAGATCCGGGCCAAGTGGAACTTAACCCGGCTCTAGGTGAGTGCATGTTCGAAGTGTACTAAGATCCGGGCCAAGTGGAACTTAACCCGGCTCTAGGTGTGTGCATGTTCGAAGTGTACTAAGATCCGGGCCAAGTGGAACTTAACCCGGCTCTAGGTGTGTGCATGTTTGAAGTGTACTAAAATCCGGGCCAAGTGGAACTTAACCCGGCTCTAGGTGAGTGCATGTTCGAAGTGTACTAAGATTCGGGCCAAGTGGAACTTAACCCGGCTCTAGGTGTGTGCATGTTCGAAGTGTACTAAGATCCGGGCCAAGTGGAACTTAACCCGGCTCTAGGTGTGTGCATGTTCGAAATTATTATGGAGCTATGTTAATTCTATAAAAAAGCATCCGGCCGAGTAACAAGTTACTCCCCTGGAGGCTCGGGGACTAATGGTTATTATCTACAATTTACGAAGGAGAAACGGCATACCTCCATCATCCGTCCAGCGAGGTTAATGGCCTTGGTGGCGGTATTCACTTGATCAGATTCGTGGATTACCTCAGCCTTGTTCCAGTTCATGACGAACTCCATCAGGCTTGGGGGGTACCGTTCGCCTGAGGGCATATGTGGCGTCACCAAACCCTTAGCGTGTGCTTCCTTCCTCTCCACCAAGGCAAGGGCGGGGCTGGTATGCAGAACCAACTGCTGAGACTCAGTTGGCTCGGCAAACGCGTCCTTTGCCGCTGGTGTCTTCTTGGGGAGCATGGACTCAAGGGTACGTTGCCCAGGCTCGGCAGTGCTGGGCTTGGTAACGTCTTGAGTCTTCTTACCCTTGGCTTGCTAGGAAGAAGAAGCCGTAGCAGCGGTTTTCCCCTGGCGAGGTTGGGAGGACTCGGAAGATGCAGAGGAACTGGGCGCTGCTACTTTCGTTGTTGGACTTGATGCCGGCGCTAACGTTTTCGCTGCCGGGGTTGGTGCTGCTGACGAGGCTGGAGTTGGTGCTGTTTTGGCTGCTGGTACTGGAACAGATGCTAGAGTCGAAGTAGCTTTAGTGGCTGCTGGTTGTGGCGTCGCCGAGGTAGTAGCTGCCGTTGTTCTGGTTGGGCCAGTTTCCCCCGCCCCAGGATGATCCGGCGCGGCCGCAGAGCTTTCCGGAATGGGGCTCAGCGGACGTGACTCGTCGTCACGACGGGGCGAGGGGCTGGCCCAGAGTGGCGATGAGATACTGGACCCACTCTGAGGGACCTCCACCGAAGCCCTGTGAGATCAGGTAACGTCAGAAGGAAAGTTACGACGAAGTAAGGAAGAACGAGTTACAGAAGAAAGAAGTACTTACGCATCCGAGGTTTCGGCTGCTCTGGGTTTTCGAGCTCTTCGTGCCGGGGCCTTCTTTCGCCTTTTAACGGGCTCGGAAGGTCCGGAGGAAGAGCTTGCGGAGGCCGCACGCTTTTTCTTCGGTGCCACCGGAACTGGCTCGCCTGTGGCGAGGGGAGGATCCTCATGGATATGGCCACCGGCGTGAGCTGATGGCGGAAAAGCAAAAGAAAGGGGGACAGCCTCAAACAGTTCAATTATCTCGATATCCGAGTAATCTTCATCATCGGGCCAATCTCTGGCAGAAGAGAAGTTACCCGTGGGTCGTTTCGTGGCGTCAGTCATCGGGAGAAACATCTCTTGGTCCGGCTCCTCCACGTCCGAAGTCTCCCGGTCTAGTGCCCACTTAAGGGTCGGATCAGTGCCGTCCTCGAGCGTTTGCTGAAGGAATAGCTGAGGAAAAGAGTAAACAGACGAATCAAAAATGCAACAATAATAGACAAGTAACTGGTCCGGGGTAAGTTTGCTACATGAAACTTACCATGGGAGGAAGCCGGTCACGGCAGAAATGCTCAATCCCCCAAGTCCAGTCAGAGGAGAAATCCTTCTGAGTGGTGAAAAGAGCCTTAACCCGGCGGAAGATCTCCGTATTGTTCAGCTCGAAAGATGAAGTCCGGTTGGGATCGCGGCCGTAGCTCATATGGCACACCTTGTGGGTGCGCTTCTGGAGAGGGGAGATTCGGTTGCGCACAAAAGTGATCATCGCATCCTCGTTGCGCAACCCGAGCTCCTTCAGTTCCGTGAACCTCTTACTCACTTGGTTGGCCAGGGCCATAGGTTTCTTCGGAACGGTGTCCCACAGATCCGGGTTCGGCGGACCCGGGGTATAGGGAAGCAACCGGATCAAATCTTCGGTGCCTGTGTTCCGGACATAAAAGAACGTCCGGGCCCAACCTTTGCAGGATTCTATCCCTGTAACCCGAGGGAAAACAGAAAACCTCCGGGGTGAGATGGAGGCTGCTCCGAACTGTGTGAGCCGCTTGTCCTTCGTGTCAGTGTGAATGTCGGGGATAACGTTGCGGCGAAGGGCGAAAAACCGGATCCACAGCTCCTTTGTGGGCCATAATCCGGCGTAGCCTTCAATCGTAGAGGCGAAAGTAGAGAGGGAAGTAATGGCATTGGCTGGAAGATGGTGCGGCTGGAGATGGTAGGTGCTGAGCCAATCATGGAAGAAATCACTCACCAGGAGTCCGAAGCCCCGCTGAAAATGAGACAGGAACACAACGAACTCCCCGGGGTTGGGCGAAGGAGCTAGCTCGGCGGAGGCGAGGCGAGCGGCGACACCGGCAGGGAGGCGTCTGGTCCGGTAGAGCCAATCCAGATCGTCCTGCCAGACCTAGGAGCCGGCCCATGCGCCGCGGTCCGCAGCGGCGGCGTCCTCCTCCATCTCTTGCTCAGCAATGGCAAGCTCTTCTTCAGTCATCTGCTCCTCGAAGCCTCGCTGGCGCTGGACGCGGCGGGGGACAGCGGCTTGGATTGGCGAGGACCCATAGCGGGAGATTGATGTCGCAGTGATGGAGACGTAGAGGTCAAACGGAGAAGTGCGGCGGCGACGCTGTTTTTGGCAGTGCTGGCGGCGGCGCAGTCGCGAGGAAGACGAAGGAGAGTAGCAGCGGGCAGAGGCGTGCGGAGGGGAAAAATCCTAAGGAACGCACCCCTCTGCTATTTAACCACCCACGTAAGCGGTGAGTGGGATCGCGCCCTGTGGACCAGCCACGCGCTGTGGCCATGTATTACCCGTCCGGACCAATCAGTAAGGAGCCACACGGAAGGCCTCAGGGCAGAAAGAATCCTGGGACGTGACGCACTGATGCGGTAAACGAGGGGGCAGGCGTGACATGGCCCGCGCACAGTGATGACTGACAGATACTGCGGCAATTACTGTACCGTCCCTTAAAATAAGACAACACAATGATTACCCTTCACATAGGCTAGCGTACGAAAGAAGGAAGTAAGACCCGGATAGAGTTGTGGTAACCCGGCCGGCAAGCAAAAACTTGCAACATGCGAAGGGAACGTAAATCCAGGCCGTCCGAGGTACAGAGGTAATTCGGCAAACAGCGACAGGAGCACGGGATGGAACCTGTTGTGGCCTTAGCAGCCAAGGCGGCTAAGACCGCACCAGCTTCGGGGACTAATGTTGGGGGGATACCCCCGGGTAGGGTCACACCGTGGTATGAAAGGCCGAGTTAGCCGAGGTCCGGCAAGATCAAAGCAAGTACTGGCCGGGTCACCTCAAGGCAGGCCGAGTCACGGGGTAATCCGGACCTGGGGCGTTCGCCTAACTAGCCCTAATCCGACTTAAGCGGTGAGTCGGAAGCGTATGTCTAACCTGTATGCAGGAAAAGGGTGTGGCCGGATGAACCATCGTCCGGGTCGCAGTAACCTTCTAGGAGAAGAAAGGAATCTCGCTGGTCAAAAGGAGCCCTGGTACGCACTGCCTGAGCGAAGCGAGCAAGGACTGGACCACCGAGGCGTGACCGACAAGCGTGACGACGCCCATGTCAGCTAACGAGGGCGCCGCCGTGGCTCACGTAGCTAAAGCGTAGCTGACGAGGGGGAAAAAGCACCCCGGTCGGTTTGCCACTTTGGGAGGGGGCATATTCTTAGGAATATGCCTCCACGTATGCCCTAGGTTGAAACCGAGCCTCCCCTATAAAAGGGGGGCTAGGGCTTCAGTAGAGGGGGTTGGATTTTATTCTCTGGACAATTCTGTTAAGGTCTAGGGTTTGAGGTGAGGTCTGTGGGTGAGAGTAAGAGAGCCTCTTCTTCCTCCTCTCGCCAATACAGCTCTAGGAGCACTTGTAACCTTGGAAGAAAATCAATACGAGTTTTGGTGTGGAGAATCACTTCGCTATCCCTCCCTGGATTCCCCTAGCGCATATTAGTCCCCACCTTCTGCCTATACATGGCATCTGCCGTGACACCACCACGACATATACCGCAAGTCATTTTCAGGGGTTCGGGAAAATTCCAGAGTTTTGTTTGGAGCTTCTAGAAGGTTTTGAAATGTTCCAGAAGGTTCTACGAAGAGATAAGCATAAATCCCTAGATTATAAGGGATAAGACTTGGGGGGAAGGAAACCTCCCCCCTCCCTTGTGCGCTGGCCCTAGGAGGTGGGCCAAGGGGTGGGAATCCTAGGATGCCCCCCTCTATATAAAGAGGGGTGGGGGCGCCTCCCCCTTGCCCCTCCACCCCAAACCCTAGCCGCCACTCCCTCCTCCTCCTCCTGATGTGGCTTAGGCGAAGCCTCCAGGATTTATTCTCCACCACCACCACCATGTCGTCGTGCTGTTGGGATTCCATGGAGATCTACCACCTTTGTTGCCCGCTGGAACGGGGAGAGGACCGTCTACATCGAGCCGTACGTGTGACCGAGTGCGGAAGCGCTACTAGAACGTGGCGCTGGAAGTATCGTCTACTCGATCTTGAGATCGGCAAGTGATCATCTACATCAACCACGAGATCCGATATCGAACAAGGCTTTGGATCTACAAGGGTTAGTATAGATCTATCTCGTTGCACTTATCTCATAGATTAGATCTTGGCTTTTTCATAGATTAGATCTTGGTTTTGTTCGTTCTTCCGGTAGATTTTTTTTGTTTTCCCTGCTATGAACCCGTCAGTATTAACGTTTCCAATTAATACAATTATAGCATGCAAAATAAACATTTATCATAAACAAGGAATAAGATAATAACCACTTTATTATTTCCTCTCGGGCATATTCCATTCCGCCTCATCGGGTAAAAGTACTTGCCGAGAAATCACACAATAAAGCCAAATGGTTCCTAGGCTTCATGAGGATGGCGAAAAAAAATAAGCAAATAACTCTTTTGGAAAATGCCCCCAACCTCGAGGGTCTTCGTCCAACATTCGTCCACATGTATCCTTGACAAAGAAGAAGAAGCAAACAAAGAAAATGCCTTGGAGTGACATAGCGGGACCATTTGAACAGATCTTCCATTATAAGGCAGTTCCCCGGGCCAAAGAGTTGTGGGAATGGGTAGTAGAAAAATGTGACTCTTATGTCACCCGTCGGGGAGAGCCAAACAATCATAGGGACCTTGGTTAGTTCATGGCATAGTTAGCTCACTCAAGGTGCTAGCCACCATGCTCATGACATGTGAAGATGCAACAAATAACTTACTTAGCAACATTTTCCTTACTTGATATCTAGGCAGGATTATATTTGACAAAGTAGTACTCAGAGTTCATATGGCATAAATAATCATCTAAGAGGTTGCAAAATTTAGAGAAGGATTTAATGGCTTGCCTTCAACAGTGGGGTATGTCTCAAGTTGAACTTCAGGGGCTGGTTGGAGGTTTAAATCTATTTGAATAATTTTAGAGGTGTTAAAACCATTTTTTAGCCACTATATAATCAACATACCCATAGGTGTAGAGAAATAAAAAAATAAGTGTCAATGGATAGGGAATTTTATTTAAAAGCCACTACAAAAAGAACCATCTCAAAATATGCATTTTTCACCAAGTTATAGCCTTTCAAAGTTAGTTTTTTTACAAATAAGTAAAACAGAAAATAACTTGGAAAGTTGTGAATACTGTTTAAAAGACAGACAAGTGGGGCTTACCACTTCAAATAGCTAAAGCGGTACCCTCTTCCGTCTCAAGCCCGTGGCGACGCTAAGCTCTAGTGAGCTGCTCGGCGGCGCTACGACGAGAGAGAGAGAGGTGGTGATGGGCTCAGTGAGATCAGGAAGGTGACGACGAGCATGACGATGGGTTGGATGAGTCTAGGATGTGTAGGGGCGGCGGACATCGACATGGATGGTGGTGGCTGCTCACAGATGTGGATGGTGGTGGCCATGATTCGACTCTTTGGAGCTCCTCCGACCAAGGTGAGAGTGGCTATGTGATCCTGGTTTTCTGGGGAATCTAGGGCTAGGTTTAATTGGGGAACAAAGAAATAGTGGCGGTTCTAAGCTCGTAGCCGGTGGTGCGATCTCGAATCGGACCAGGGCTTGAGCTAGAGGTTTTCTAGGAGGAGAGTGACGTAGGTATGCCCAATGGGCACCAACTACAGTCTATCTGGTTTGGCCCAAAGGGAGGCCCACCCAATGACCTACTAAAGATCCATGAAGCCCACTACAACTTGGCGGATGTGAATCCCATAAGCGCATCGACTCCTTGGCATACAAGACATGGACAAGATTAGATAGGAAATTACTAGGGTTACACCCTCAATCTAGAACCAACTCGGACGGTACCCTAGACCTAGACTTCCCATATAAGGGATAGGCGGGGCCATCAGGGAGGACACCTTAGCTTTCATCGCAAACACGCAAAATCTAATCTGCGCAACCACAACCATCTCGGTGACTTGTAATCTTCATCAATTCAATCAAGAATAGAAAAGCAGGTGTAGGGTTTTCCATCAAGGGACCTCAACCTGGGTAAACTCGGGTCCCCTATTGTTTGTTAGCCGACAAAGTCACTAGCATGTCCCTCCTTCCCGAAAACCCAAGTCCACATGTCCCTGCTTCCCGAAAACCCAAGTCCAAAAACCATGGGCATTGTCGTGGGGACCCACGTCAATTGGCATTGTCTGTGGGAAGTTCGTGTGTTGATGTTGCGACTTTGTTGGTTCTATCATTGACGATCTACGATTCATTGGTTCCTAGGGACCAGATCTGCTTCGACTCCTTCAACTTCATCCTGCACTCGCTAGCCACGCGCATAGCCTTCAAATCCATCGATGCTAGAGCAAACCTGATGATCGGCGATCTGCACTTCCATGTCGGTAATATGGGCACTCTCCGTCTCCTAGACCAGATTCGTTCGGTCCGACGTAGTAGACATCACCATCGGTTGCACCTGCATCGTGGATCCCACCACCCCTTGGCACCCTCACCGAGCTGAATGCCACCTCATCATCAACCTACTGCACCGATAGCGACACCTGCTGCAACTCCGAGCTGAGGAACTCGCTCGTGGTAGGTGATCACATCGACTTCAATATTGAGAGCCGCACAAGCAACGTCCACCCCATATGCTACCTATGTGCCATTGTCAACACCGGTGATAGACCTGAAGATGGAAATGATGTTAACTAAACCAACAACGGCACCAACAGCAGCGGCCAAGAAATTATTAACCACACGACCGATTAGTGGGAGAGGATAAGGAAAGCCCTAAGGGGCATGCCCCTTGGACCCGAGGTGACATGGAGGAGCTGATGGGCTACCACTATCTCCTGCAGCAACAAAGGAATCAACAACAGGAGCAGCATATTTGACTCGACAAACACAAGTGACTAGCCAACAAGTCGAGCGTAGGGTGGGCACAACTATCCTCCATTAGCGGCTCCTCTTCAAGGAGAAACCATGATGTCGGGGCGCATAAGCGATGCTCTCGGACAAACCACATGGACAAGGAAGAAAGGCACAAGTTCACCCGAAGTCTCAACTTCTCTTTCATGTCGGTGGATTCTCATAGTAACATGATACCCAAGACACTGCAAGGTGCCGTCATCGTGGTCACCACATACCTACAATCCAACCAACCTCCAGCAGGAGATCCACGAGCCACCATTCATAGATCTGCCATCACCAGGCTTAGCCTGGTAGGAGCAACGCTCATGGAGGAACCGGAGCAGGAACCCAAAAATCTAGTCACGATGCGAAGGAGCAATCTCTCACCACCATGGGATGATGACTCTCCATGGCAATGCCACAACCTACAACAAAGATCACGTGACTACAATGCTCGTGACAAGACCACACAACGCAAGATCGACAAATCTTGCGCATAACGCGCCAACCGCGACTCCACCGAGTCTGATGAGGAAGATGCTGAACTATGTGGCGCTAGATGCTTTAGCTGCTCCATCCGACGAACAAGGATCCCAAAGAGTTTCAAACTACCCTATGACACCCCAAAATACGACATGCTCTAGGAGCCACAAACTTGGCTAGATGATCACAGGCAATCAACAAGGTGCCATGTTAGGTCGAAGAACACTACCATACAGTGCCTGCGGCTGCAACTGAAGTGATCTGCATGGGCTTGTCGTAAAGTCCTCCCTGAAGGTTCATTTAGCATTTGGGAGGATCTAGTCTACAGCTTCATCCGAAACTTCAAGGCCACATACAAACGATACACATCCAAAGAGGATCTTCGGGCATGTACCCAACGGGTTAGCGAGTCAATTCACTCTTACATCCAACAATGGTCTGCCATCAAGAAATCCGCGGATGACATCTCCGAGGAGCGAGCAGTCGACACCTTCAACACTGGCCTACATAGGCGGGACCTCAAGGAGGAGCTGAGACGTGTCAAGCTGAAGACCATCGATCACTTGATGGATATCACAAACCAATAGGAGGATGGTGAGGATGTCGTGCAGAATAGCTGCACACGCTCCATGGTGATGATGACACGGATGGACGATACCTAGGTGACTAAGCATGCAGACGCGGTCTCTAGGTGACATATGTATGATTACTCGGGTTCTTATGATTGGTTACCCTAGCTGCGCAAAGGCTCACAACCCATGAAGCCCATAAAGAAGGCCCAAGAAGCATCCGACAGAAGATATAGTTTGCTAGATAAGGAAATAGAAACTGGCATTGTACCACTATTGTAATCATAGTCTGTAAACTATCCGCAGACGGCTTCGGGACCCAACCGATTATATATAGGCTGGGAGGAGCCAACGAAGAGGCACCGAAAAAGCCTTGAGCAATCTGTAATCCATTTGACCATAAGCAATCCGACGACTTGGACTCCCTTGTTTGTCTGATCAGCCGACGAAATCCCCAGCGTTCTCTTTTCCATGAAACCCTAAGTCCATAACCATGGGCATTTCTGAGATTACCCCTCATCAATTGGCGCCGTCTGTGGGAAACCTGAACACTGGAGTCATGGATTCAGCAGCCTCCTTTCATCAAGCAGCAATCCGACAGGAGTGGCACCATGCCCACCCACTCCTATCTTGGTTCCCATCGATTTCAATGGTGGCTTCGATCTTATCATCGGAAGTTTCCAGTTCCATGTAGAGCAATCCGAAGAACCGTGTTCATCGGCTCTGATTTCGTCAGGACCATCGGTCAAAAAAGTTGCGCCTACGGCGATACCTACATCCACTATCGGATCATCCATAGAAGCTGCACCCCAGGCAGCAAACGACGAAGAAAACTCTAGAGAATCAGTAGATTTGGGGTATCTTGATGGTCTCACCCTCGGATCAGACTCCCAGCTAACGCCACCACGTGGATCGAACCCAATAAATGCTGAAACCGAATAAAGCGGCAAATGTATCGACTTCAGAATCAGGATGGCAAAAATCTACCCAGAACAGAAACCGTTGGATTTCACTGATCCTCCAAACAGTGTCTCCATCGGATCTGACGACGATGCCACTAATTCATACATAACTCACAACCAAGTGTGCGTGATCATTAGGGACGCCTCAACTCAGCGCTACTCCAATGGTAACCCTATCATTGATCATAATGATATTTTGTCGGATGACATTGCAGGAAATCACAGAAACGAAGGAGACCCGACAAACAACCGCATAATTCAAAGAGGAGGAGAACCGCGAGAAGGCGAATGGTAAACTCTCCGGCTATCAGCCAAAGCATGGCAAAAAAGCAAGGGACACAGTATCAGGGGTTGTCCCAATGACATCCGAGGCCACACGCGAAGAATTAATGGCCTGCCAATACTTGCTCCATCACAATAAGAGGGATCTACTAAGGATGCAGAGGCAACTCGACGAAACAAAAAGGCTAGCCGATGAATCCAGTCTTCGGCGGGCACAACTAAGCTCTACCCGAGGATCAAGAAGCGTCACTGGAGGAGCACATCCAAGTAGAGGAGCCTCACGAATGTAGAATGTCCCCGAAGCCGAAAGAAACGAACTGACCCGAGACCTTGATTTATCGTTTATGTCAGTGGGTCCAACAGGACACATCAAAGAAAAAATAGCACAAGTCGCAATTGTAGCTGCACAAACATATCTGATCACAACTCAACCCGCACCTGGTAATCCTTGTGCGGCCCTCCATTGTTCCGCTCTCATGAACCTCGACATGGTAGGTGCATCTCTTGCACAAGCAGAACAAGGAATCACACGACAACCCAACAGATCCCCACGCTGTCTTAGCAGCCCTCGGCAGGTAGGGCACACCCGACAATTGCGGTCACCACATCGGGTGCACTTTTCGAGCTCCGAGTCATGAAACGACGCAAGAGACGTCATTACATAGCACGGGACTGACAGATCCAGGGAAGAGCGCTATGATGGCTCTGAAATATAGCCATCTAACATCCACATTTAAACAAGATATTAATCATATTCTTGATGAAGTATCTCTCTAAACCCTGCCACTAATGCCAATATTCAGAGGGGTATGCAATTATTTCTTTTGTGTTTTTCCTGTGCAGATAATGTCGTTTAAAGGAGGGAATCACTACATTAAAGTCAAAGACACAAGATTTCCAACAACTAGAAGAAACCAGGAGCCTTACAACGGAGGCAGATGCTTTAACGACCAACTATACGGTGAGAGCAAACATTCCAACCGTATAGTTGGCGCCGCCACCGTTAGGTCAAACAGAACAACTTTCATGAAGGGACCCTATATAAAGAAGCCTCAGTCGACGGGAAAATGAGAGACGCTTCACCCCGAAGAAGCCAGACTCCGCCAAAAGCCGCCTCCAGATCTCCAAACCCTTCTCCATATCCATAGCCATACTCCACCACTTGTAATAGTAGATCTCTTCTTCGATTGGCGACATTATAATACTATTGCTATCAATATTATGATTTTTATTACAATGTTTGTGATTGTTGATCTCATCTCTATGTGTGAGTAATTCTCCTTGGGCAAAGGGCTTCGGCCTAGCCATGTAGCAATTATGCATGTGAATTATCATAGATGGATCGTGTATTAGTGTGTATGACATGATGATTATAGTATCCTCTCTTGCCTCAATTCAAGGACTTTTCAGGTACCCAAGACCTCGAGGGTTGAGCCAGGTATAGGGAGTATGAGTGATGACTGATCTGCGGGTTGGGAACCCTAGTGACAAAAGGGGTAGTATGGCTGTATGTGAGGGATTTGCTTGGAATTAACGGTGACATTACTATGCATATCATTAGTTCTCTTTCTTCTATGGATGAGACTAGTAGGTTATTGCTATAAGCGGTTGCAGAGGCAATAGTAATTATGGATGAACTGCCCACATATAATTTATCTTGCTCTAACAAGTACACGCATACTTTATTTCTATCTTTTATTTCCATCAGATGTTTTGCACAGTTACAGGTGAAACCGAATGCCCTAGGCCCTCTCTCTCAATCATCGACAACAACAAAAATATGCAAACTATTGGTCCGGTAAAAACACAAAAGGAATTATAAAACTCTTGAAGGTATGTTAAAGTAACTTAACTATGCATTCGCTTCCCAAGGATTCAATAACCTAGGTCAACTAGGTAAAAAGAAGCTATACTACATCCGTAATCCGGATCGAAGGTATCAACCCTTTTTCTAGTGCCATTGCCGGGGAAGCAATAACTACCCTGGTGAGATTCGTAGGAACCTTGCTAGTTTTAATTCTCGTTTTTAATTTTGTTAGTTTGGCTTTCAGTCTTTATTTGATAAACCAAAAAATTTAGTTAGTCTTTAAATTCTTGCTTTTACTGTTATAATTCTATATCTAAGAAAACCCAAAAACATAGGAAGTATGGCTAGAAAGAAGCTTGGGGAATTTGCTACTCCCAATAATGATTATTTGCGTACTCTTATTACTCAACCAGCAATCGCTGCTGATGACTATGAAATTAAGCCCCATTACTTAAGTTTGGTTCAACCGAATCAATTTGGAGGCTCTGATGTTGAAGACACGGGTATGCACTTGAATACTTTCACTGAAATATGTGATACGATGCATATAAAAGACGTTGACCACGATGCGGTCAAATTGCTTTTATTTCCTTTCTCTCTTAGAGGAAGAGCAAAAGAATGGTTGCTATCTTTTCCTAAAAATACTATTACATCATGGGTGGAATGCACTTCTTTATTTATGACTAAATTTTTTCCACCTGCAAAGACTATGCCACTCCGATCTAATATTACTGGCTTTAGACAGGAAGAGCATGAGCCACTAGAGCTTGCATGGGAGAGGATGAAAGAATGCATGAGAAACTGTCCTAGTCATGGGATAGAAGATTAGTTAATCCTCCATTTTTTTACAATGCTCTTAATCCTGTGTCTAAGTCTATGCTTGATACTGCAGCTAGAGGAACATTTATGGGTAAACATATTACCGAAGCAAAGCAGCTTCTTGACAATATGCAAAACAACCATGCCCAATGGCATGTGGAAAGATCAAACACAAAGAAGGTGAACTCTGTCTCACCACACGAGAACGAAGATCGCAATGCTAAGTTGGATGAGCTCATACTAGCCGTAAAAGGTAAGGAAACTAAGGTAAGAGCCACTCCCGAAACAAATATTGAAGAAATGGACTTCGTAGCTCATAATGATTATAATCCTGCTTGGAAGAAGAGTTACAATCCTAACTTTCAGAAACATTATGCTAGTCCTGCATGTAACTCTAATAATAATATGGGAACTAGTAATGGTAGTCTCCAAGAAACGCTTAAGTCTTTCATAGACTCGCAAAATGAACAAAACAATATTTTACTGCCTTGGATCCTTTGAAATTACTGAGTTAAAATTGCATCTAGCGGATTCTACCTACAAACAAGCTGCAGGGATTAAGGAGAACACTTTAGTATACATTAAAGGTTGTCCTCCTCTCATTGATTTCGTCATAGTTGACATGCCTGAAGATGCTACTGCTCCTATTATATTAGGTTGTCCTTTCTTAAGAACTATTAAGGCTTTGATTAATCTGCATGAAGGGAATGTGAAGCTACAATTGCCTTAGCGGGATCCTTTTGTTATTCATTTCCCCAGGAAGAAGAAAGCCAAGCATGATGAAAAGGAGGCCATCACTTTGAAGGCCAATTACTTTGGAGTGGGTGTTCCACTCATCTGGCCCAAGTGAGTATCACCAAGGTTAAGCTATTGGCCAAAAAAGAGCGCTCCATGAGAGGCAACCCATGTGAAATAAAGGTTTGAGTTAAGTTTTTAGTTTTATTTTAAGTTTATGTTTAATAAAGAGTGCTAGAAAACTCCATTCGAGGAGAAGAAGTCCGGTAGTACTTGAAATTCTGCTTTATTCATGCTATTGTTGGTCGAAAATATTTACCATCAATTTTTTGTCAAAAACAAGGTATATCACTAAGTTATAGGAAAATAAATAGTTTACAAAGAAATAGAATTTTTTTGACGCACACAGAGAGTTTAACGACCAACTATACGGCGGGAATAAAAATTCCAGCCGTATAGCTCCGGACGTATAGATATCTTTGCCATCGAAAATTATTCTGCAATATGTACTGAGAGTTTAACGACCAACTATACAGCGGGAATAAAAATTCCGGCTGTATAGATATCAATGCCTCTGTGCAATTTCTTTCCATATGTACTGAGAGTTTAATGACCAACTATACAGCGGGAATAAAAATTCCGGCCGGATAGTTCCGGTCATATAGATATCGATGCCTTTGCAAATTTTCTTTCGCAGGGACAGATAGTTTAATGACCAATTATACGGCCTGAACATTTTGTTTCTCCCGTATAGCTGCGCCGCCAGGAGGAAAACCTAAATTTTTGACAAAAGGCCAACTATACGGCCGGAACACGTTGTTCCGACCGTATAGTTCCGCCCGTATAGTTGCGTCCGACCACAAAATCGCAAGAAGGTACTCCCAACTCCAAAACTTCAATCCTTTTTCTTTCTTCTACCTCCAAACTCTCTCAAAACCTCAAGAGATCTCCATCTCTACTCAATTTCGTTCGATTTCCTCGCACACAAGTGATCTATGGTATGTTTCTCCTCCAATCCTCCAATTACTATTTGCAAATTCATCTTCAATCTATTATCCTTGTCAATCTAGGGTGAGACCTACTATGAACCAATTTCAATGATTTTCTTGCCTAGATTATTATTTTGAGGAGAATTCTTTAGTGTGCTATGATAAGGAATATGATGCACTTACTGTTGTTGGATCAAAAAGTTTTATTTTTGCCTTTCTTCAATGTTTTAGATGATGAACGCAAGGAGCCAAACTCGTGCTCGTGCCACCGCTAGTGCTTCTCAGGCTACCGCTCAGGAATGCATGGGGATACGGTTTAAGAATAAGGCCCATCGTGATCACTTCAACAGGTTCAAGAACCACGAAGTGAAGGCCACCAAGTGGGCTTGCCCCATCATATTGAACCAACTCAGTATTGTTGATGACTTCAATTTACTTTTCAATAGAGCTGGCCTACAAAACTTTGTGTACAATGATGTACCTACTTATCGCTGCTTAACCATTGAATTTCTGAGTTCATTGCAAAGAACCGTTAAACAATGGCAAGGAGAGGATACTATTTCTTTCCTTCTGATGAAAACCAATTACACTTTAACATTGGATGAATGGTGCGCATGTTTTAATTTTCCAAACAATGATATTCATGCTTTACGTGCATACTTTACTGGCCTAGAACCTACCCCTGAACAATACTATAATGGAATGAGTTTCACTACTAGAATAAACAAGGGGAAGAATATTCAACATCCTGCAATTCGCTATTTGTTCTATGTTATTGCTAACACCTTGCAGACACGTAATGAGTTCACGAGACTCAATGAGGAGGACATCCTAGTCCTCGCAAAGGCTGCTTACATCAACTGCAGCTTGTCACTCAACTCGGGCGCCATCCTTGTGCGCTACTTGGAGCACCAAGCCTCCCAAAGCCAAGGACCAATTACAGGGGGAGGCATCATCACCGTACTTGCCACTGCCCTAGGCCTCGACCTAGGTGAGTTGCAACCCGTACTAGGTGAGACACGTGTTGATTTCTCTACCTTGAGATCCTGTGGAATGCTCACTACAAGAGGTGGTGCTTATTACCTGCATATTGCTGGAGCTAGGTGTATCCACCCCACTCCTATGCCTAATGATATTTTGTCTCTCGAGGAAGGACGTTTGCTATATGATTCACAGGTTGAGAAACACTAACCCGAGGAAGATATTTCGGAGGAGGATGAGGACCAAGAGGAGGAGCAAGAAGTTCCTTATCAAGAGGAGCAACCATAAACCCGGTTCGCCACATACCAAGATTTCCAAGGACTTGGAGGGACTGTGCAGATGATGCATAGCCTCTCTTTGAACCTCCGAGAATCAACAAGTAACCTAACAACTCAATTCGTGAACTGGAGTAATGACTTGTTCCCGCCACCACAATGATTTGAAGGGCTTGCAAAAGCCTAAGCTTGGGGAAGTTTCCTCATGTATCTTTATTTGGCGTTTATTTGCTTTAATTTAGAGGTTGTGTTTTATTTGAGTTTATAAGCACTCGTGTTGGTTTCCCCAACACTTTATCTTTAGTTCTTTTCTATTTTTCTTTCGGAATTTTCTAGCCGAGCTTTGCCGCCAATTTTCTATTCTTTAAAGTTCCTCTCTTAAAAACCACAAAAATATTTCTCCATTTTTCCTTATTTTCCCTCTTTCTTTTCTTTCCGCCTCGAGGTATTCATTTATTTACAGGAGAGTGATCGACTTCGAGTTTCCAAGAAACAAATAAAAAAGGAAGAGAGAAGTGGAACGAAACATGAGAGGTATGCCTTATGACTCTCCACTTTTGAAGTTTGAGAAACCCATGCTAGTTAGTAGTAAATGTTGAGATATTATATTGGTGGAGTAAGTCTTTGTATCGTCATAAGATTTTCATTTGCATGGGTATTTAATTGGGTATGTTTTGTTCTAGCTCTCGTAATTATACAAGTCTTGCCTAAAAATTGCTAAATAATTGTAATAAGAAAAAGTCTCACAATAGAAGGCATGGGTGTTGTAGTGTTTAGTATTGAAGGCTTATTTCTAGAGATACTTGATATGTTGCTAACGTAACCATAATTTTTGATGTTCCATGTTTGGTTTTATCTACTTTCTTATGTTTTGTCCACACTTTGGAGTACTTTTCATACACTTTCTTGGACTAACCTATTAATAAGATGCCACAGTGCTAGTTGCCTGTTTTCTGTTGTTTTTGGTTCCAAAAAGTCAGAAAATGAATATTCTCGGAATTGGACAGGACAAAAGCCAAAGTCAATATTTCACCGAGGGGAACACGGAACCAGAAGACGAGTGATGTCTACGCACTTCTATTCTTGTAGACAGTTGTTGGGCCTCCAAGTGCAGAGGTTTGTAGAACAGCAACAAATTTTCCCTTAAGTGGATCACCCAAGGTTTATCGAACTCAGGGAGGAAGTGGTCAAAGTTATTCCCTCTCCATAAACCCTGCAATCAAGATACAAGAAGTCTCTTGTATCCCCAACACACCCAATACACTTGTCAGGTGTATAGGTGCACTAGTTCGGCAAGAGATAGTGAAATACAAGTGGTATGGATAATTATAAGTGGTAACGGTGATAGAAAATAGCTTGATGGCGTGGAAGAGACTAAAGACAAACTGAAATAAAGATGGAAGCAAGCAAACATGTAACAGATCTAATTGCAAATGGTGTTTCAATGCTTAGAAACAAGGCCTAGGGATCATACTTTCACTAGTGAACACTCTCATATAAATATCTTCTCTTTATGATACTACTCTTAACTACTCTCCGGTTGGACACTCTAATCGATGGTAGGTCTATAACAACACTCCTCAAAGTAAGCCTTTACCATCTAGAAAACCCCACACTGTCACCTTGAGTACTAGATGAGTCCAACAAACACCACAATTTCATAGAAACATCCAACTCCAAATATAACTCATAACAAGAATTTTAATCTCTAGCCTAAGTGCCACCATGGTGAGCACGCTGTCACTTTCACACACATGGGGAGAGCAAAGATTCAATAAAGCACTTGAGTAGCAAGGTAAATCTACTTGATTACAAAGCTCATGATCACAATATGATCATGCATAGAGAGAGAGATGAACACATAGCTACCGTTAGAACCCTTAGCCTCGAGGAAGAACTACTCCCTACTCATCATGGGAATCAGCAATGGTGATGGAGATGGTGGGGGAGATCGATGGACATGGCTCCGGGGGCACTTCCCCGTCCCGGCAGGGTGCCGGAACAGAGACTTTCTGTCCCCCGAATCTCCCCTTCGGTGGCGGTGGCGCTGTGGAACTTTTCGTGGCTGGAGGCTTGACTATTTGGGGTTTATGCCTCGGGACGCTTCTTATAGGCCAGAGGGCAAGGTCGGTAGGCGGCCAGGGGGCCCACACAACCTGGGGGCGCGGCCAGGGCTAGCCCGCGCCACCACATGGTGTGGACACCCTGTGGCCCCTCTCGGTCTCGTCTTCTGGCTCCGTGAGTCTTCCGGTAAAATATCAACTTTGGCTTTTGTCCCGTCCAATTCCGAGAATATTCATTTTCTAACTTTCTGGAACCAAAAACAACAGAAAATAGGCAACTGGCACTGTGGCATCTTGTTAATAGGTTAGTCCAATAAATCATATGAAAAGTACTCCAAAGTGTGGACAAAACACAAGAAAGTAGATAAAACCAAGCATGGAACATAAAAAATTATAGATACATTTGCAATGTATCAACATCCCCAAGCTTAACTCCTGCTCGTCCTCGAGTAGGTAAGTGATAAAAAGAAAGAATAATTTTTGAGGTGACATGCACCATCAAAGACTTGATCAAAGTATTTGTAAAAACATTCAAAGCTGGGATCATAGTACTTCAATCATAACATGAAAGACAAAGTTCTAGCAATAAGACAAAGAAACTATGTTGCAACATGAAAAGGCACAAACAAAAGATTCATGAATAACAATGCTTTGCAAGATGTTTGTTTGTTTCACATAAAGAAAACATAGCATAGTAGCATTCAGCTTGTCCCTCATAGAGTAGCAAGTATAAATGCATAGGACACCTTCAAAGTTCATAAGAGTGACTAGATACAAATAGTTTAAAACAAGCAATATCAAGGTATGCATCAATCAACTAGTCTTGGGACAATGCACATAGAACTAAGAATGGCCACTATGCTCTCAAAGTAGGGGCATAAAGGTAGAAGGTGGAGACTCAATGTAATGGTGGAAAAAAGGCCTTCATAGAAGGAAGCAGAGATTCAAGTTTCATAAAGAGCTTCCAAAAATTATGGTACTTATAGCTTTAAGCTCTCATTGCTCCTATCATAAGCATCTTGAAGTGATTAAGGTTAAAGTGAACAAACTATGAAGTATATGCTTGACTAAGTATACGTTGGAAATCTCATGTCCCTTGAATACGAGGGCTGCTCCTCATGCTACTCAAGTTTAGTCACCGGTAAGTTCTTGTCATTGGAAGTACATGTGTATCATAGAGAACCGCCAACGGGGTACCCCTTGCCCGATGATATGGAAGAATCCCCATATCAAAATGACAAGGCAAGCAGACAACGAGCATCTCAGCAATCTTCTTATTTACCATGGGAATATGGTGCTTTTTCTCTCTTTCCTCTTTTCATAATCTCTTTTTTTTTTATTTTCTTTTTCTCTTTTTTCTCAATATAGGACTCTTTTTTTATAAGAAGAATGCTTCATAGACAGCTCATTATGGCTACACTGCAGGTTTCCACCATGTTAGTATGGATTAGACCAGCGGCCCAGGCATTTCTCTAACACATATACAAACTCCATGATCTTACAAGTTCCACTTTTATTTCACACCGCCGGGATCCATAAGCAAAAGAACATGGTATCAACGGGGTTCAAAGTACAAGTGCAATGTTGAAAGCGTTCCCCATGATACATGGTTCTGCTAATTTCAACTTATAAAGCGCAAGCATATACGCAACAAAGATGGACACAATGGTTCAAGTTTATTAAGGGCAAAAAAAGTAAAGTGTGCCATCAAGTTCGTGAGAGCTTTAATCACTAGTTTTCTCATAATAAGTTTAATTTGGAAGGTAAACAAAAGCATGAATATACTTGTAATAGCATAAGCTAGTAGGTAGGCATGGTGGAATCTTTGGAATAACTTGGTTTATGGAGTTGGATGCATGAGTGGAACTCATACTTGGTTGTGGAGGCTAGCAAAAGACTGGGAGCGACAAACTAAGAGAGCAATAATGCCCATAATCATGCAGAGCGACAAAACATCATTGATCATAGCATAAAGTGACACTACAAGTTGAAAACTAAAGGATAATAAAGTCTATGATGACTTTGGATAGTCATAACATGGTGTGAGCATGCGCCAAGTCAACCCAAATAAAGCATCAAAGGAGAATACCACTATACTATGCTTTAATATGCTAAAACAACGCATGATTCATCCCAGGCACATTAATCTATCTCAATTGTTTATAACAAGTCATACTACAGCAAAGAATACTAATCATAAAGCCAAAACAATATCAAGCATGGCATGACAAAGCATAGGCCACAGTCAAAAACAAGCTCTCTTTACCACTTAAGCATGAACTTTCCTACTCTTTTCCAATCCAAACCAAACTATTTGAAAACCAATGCATGAAAGAGGGGGTAAAACCAATTTATTCAAGCAAACTAAGAAAACCAAGAAAATGAAAAACCAAAAACGAAAACAAAGACGCTCCAAGAACAACACAACTGTGCATGAAACAATAAAAATAAAGCGTTTGGAAGAAACCTGAGATTTTTATTGATGAAGAAGGGGATGCCTTGGGCATCCCTAAGCTTTGACGCTTGTACTTCTTGGATATTTCTTGGGGTGACACGCGTGGCATCTCCAAGCTTGAGCATTAGTCCATCCTTCATCTCATTACTCATTCCTTCCATACACCTGAAATTTTTCCTTCATACAAAACTTCACACAATCTTTATTAGCAACATTAGTGCACTCAAGATAGATAAGTCTTAAGGTTCAGTTCTAACACCAAATAATATTCCATTAGAACACTAGATACTGTAGCACTTCCCTCAAAAAGCTCAATTCCCACTCAAAAATAAACCAACAAGAAGCAAATGCAAATAATGGCAGAAATCTGTCAAAACAGACCAGCAGGTAAATAGGAATTTTTTCGAAGACCTTCTATTGCTCAAATCGAAAAGTGTTGAACTAACGAAAGTTAGATAACAACCTGGGGCAGAAGCACAAAAATTCACGCCTCAAAAGGACGTACAGAGATTTTACACGAATTTTTACGGTGAAGCACATAAATCTGTTTCGGGACAGCAACTTTCCCAATCATTACTTCTCTCTCATTAGAGGTTACTCTTGGCACAAAAAGCAAAATAAAAAGGATAAGGAGCGGTTATTACAGAGGTAATAACTTCCAAGACTCATCTAAAACTTTTGGGTTATCTCCCAATAAGTACTTTTCTTTAACGCCTTTAAGTTAGGCATGATAGTTTGAGAAGATGCTCACATAAGAAATATGAATTGAAGTGAAAGAGAGCATCAAAAACCAAATTCAAAGCACATTTAAGTCTAACCCACTTCCTATGCATAGGAATATTTTAAAGAAACAAGTAATGAAAGCACAAAGTAACAAGCATAGGAAAGCAAAACAAGTGCAACTTCAAGACTTTCAACATAAAGAGGGGAAACCTAATATTATTGAGATGCATAAAACCATGTTTCCCTCTCTCATAATAACTTTCAGTAGCAACATGAATAAAATTAACAATATAACTATCACATAAAACATTCTTATCATGAGCCACATGCATAAAATGATTATTACTCTCCACATAAGCATAGTCATTCTTATTAATTGTGGTGGGAGCAAATTCAACAAAATAGTTGTCACTATTATTCTCATCACCATAATCATCAAATATAGGAGGCATATTGTAATCATAATTAATTTCCTCCTCAATAGTAGGTGGTGTGAAAATATCATATTCATCATTGCAATCATCATATATTGGAGGTATTGTATCATCATAAGCAATAGAATAGCTATCTTCCAAAGCTGGGGAACTAAAAAGATCATTTTCATAAAAACTAGCTTCCCCAAGCTTAGACTTTTCCATAGCATTAGCAATAATGGTGTCCAAAGAATTCATACTAACAACATTGCTATTAGCATGCAAATAAAGTTCCATAGGTTTTTTAATTTTCTCTTCAAACACTTCATGTCCTAACTCAAGATAAATACTATAAAGCTCTCTAATTTTGTTGTTGTTTTCCATTAAGCCTAACTAGTGAAAACAAGAAACAAAAAGACAAAATTGCAGAATCTAAAGGAAATAACTTCGAGCACTCACACTGGAGGATGTGAGTACCTTTTACCTTACCTCCTCGGCAACGGCGCCAGAAAATAGGCGTTTGCCATGGGAGGTTCTTCTTTAATCCTCCGGTGTGAATACCTTTTACCTTACCTCCTCGGCAACGGCGCCAGAAAATAGCTTGTTGTCTATGCACTTCTATTCTTGTAGACAGTTGTTGGGCCTCCAAGTGCAGAGGTTTGTAGAACAGCAGCAAGTTTTCCCTTAAATGGATCACCCAAGGTTTATTGAACTCAGGGAGGAAGTGGTCAAAGGTATTCCCTCTCAAGCAACCCTGCAATCAAGATACAAGAAGTCTCTTGTGTCCCCAACACACCCAATACACTTGTCAGGTGTATAGGTGCACTAGTTCGGCGAAGAGATAGTGAAATACAAGTGGTATGGATAATTATAAGTGGTAACGGTGATAGAAAATAGCTTGATGGCGTGGAAGAGACTAAATGCAAACTGAAATAAAGATGGAAGCAAGCAAACATGTAACAGATCTAATTGCAAACGGTGTTTCAATGCTTAGAAACAAGGCCTAGGGATCATACTTTCACTAGTGAACACTCTCATATAAATATCTTCTCTTTATGATACTACTCTTAACTACTTTCCGGTTGGACACTCTAATGGATGGTAGGGGTATAACAACACTCCTCAAAGTAAGCCTTTCCCATCTAGAAAACCCCACACTGTCACCTTGAGTACTAGATGAGTCCAAAAAACACCACAATTTCATAGAAACATCCAACTCCAAATATAACTCATAACAAGTATTTGTAATCTCTAGCCTAAGTGCCACCATGGTGAGCACGCTGTCACTTTCACACACATGGGGAGAGCAGAGATTCAATAAAGCACTTGAGTAGCAAGGTAGATCTACTTGATTACAAAGCTCATGATCACAATATGATCATGCATAGAGAGAGAGATGAACACATAGCTACCGGTAGAACCCTTAGCCTCAAGGAAGAACTACTCCCTCCTCATCATGGGAATCAGCAATGGTGATGGAGATGTTGGTGGAGATCAATGGAGATGGCTCCGAGGGCACTTCCCCGTCCCGGCAGGGTGCCGGAACAGACTTTCTGTCCCTCGAATCTCCCCTTCGGTGGCGGCGGCGCTGCGGAACTTTTCGTGGCTGGAGGCTTGACTATTTAGGGTTTATGCCTCGGGAGGCTTCTTATAGGCCAGAGGGCAAGGTCGGTGGGCGGCCAGGGGGCCCACACCACCTGGTGGCGCGGCCAGGGCTAGCCCGCGCCACCACATGGTGTGGCCATCCTGTGGCCCCTCTCCGTCTCATCTTCTGGCTCCGTGAGTCTTCCGGTAAAATATCAACTTTGGCTTTTGTCCCGTCCAATTCCGAGAATATTCATTTTTTGACTTTCTAGAACAAAAAACAACAGAAAACAGGCAACTGGCACTATGGCATCTTGTTAATAGGTTAGTCCAAGAAATCATATGAAAAGTACTCCAAAGTGTGGACAAAACACAAGAAAGTAGATAAAACCAAGCATGTAACATCAAAAATTATAGATACATTTGCAATGTATCAACGAGACGGAGAGGGGCCAGGGGCCAGCCACACCATAGGGTGGCACGGGTCCACCCGGGGCGCGCCACCAGGTGGTGTGGGCCCCTCCTGCCTCCACCAACCTTGCCCTTTCGCCTATAAGAAGGCCCCAATGCGAAAACCCTAAATCATCAAGCCTCCAGCCACGAAAAGTTCCACAGCACTGCCGCCACCGAAGGGGAGATTCGGGGGACAAAAAGTCTTTGTTCCGGCACCCTGCCGGGACGGGGAAGTACCCCTAGATCCATCTGCATCGATCTCCACCACCATCTCCATCGCCGTTGCTGATTCCCATGATAAGGAGGGAGTAGTTCTCTCTCGAGGCTAAGGGTTCTACCGGTAGCTATGTGTTCATCTCTCCCTATGCATGATCATATTGTGATCATGAGCTTTGTAATCAAGTAGATCTACCTTGCTACTCAAGTGCTTTATTACATCTCTACTCTCCCCATGTGTGTGAAGTTGACAGTGTGCACACCATGGTGGCACTTAGGCTAGATATTACAAATACTTGTTATGAGTTATATTTGGAGTTGGATGTCTTTATGAAATTGTGGTGTTTGTTGGAACAATCTAGTGCTCAAGGTGACAGTGTGGGGTTATCTAGATGCGTAAAGCGAACTTTGAGGAGTGATGTTATAGCCCTACCAATGATTAGAGTGTCCAACCGGAGAGTAGTTAAGAGTAGTATCATAAAGAGAAGATATTTATATGAGAGTGTTCACTAGTGAAAGTATGATCCCTAGGCCTTGTTCTTAGCATTGAAACACCGTTTGCAACTAGATCTGTTACATGTTTGCTCGCTTCCATCTTTATTTCAGTTTGCCTTTAGTCTCTTCCATGCCATCAAGCTATTTTCTGGCACCATTGTCCTATATCCATACCACTTGTATTTTACTATCTCTTCGCCGAACTAGTGCACCTATACACCTGACAAGTGTATTGGGTGTGTTGGGGACACAATAGACTTCTTGTATCTTGATTGCAGGATTGATTGAGAGGGAATACATTTGACCACTTCCTCCCTGAGTTCGATAAACCTTGGGTGATCCACTTAAGGGAAAACTTGCTGCTGTTCTACAAACCTCTGCACTTGGAGGCCCAACAACTGTCTACAAGAATAGAAGCGCGTAGACATCAATACTCAACACCATTGAAAATGTTGATTGACTTGATAGCTCTCTTGAAAGGATTTGTTCGATTGAATTAATATTTAGCGTTTTTTGTGAGCATGCCAAAGTTTGACTTGTTAATCATAAGAATGATATAGCTTTATGCGTGTCAAACTTCATGGGATGCCAACAACTTCGCTGGCCTACGAACGATCTTCATGGAGGAAACTCCTAGATTTCGGCTATGAGTTGATTAAACACTTGTAGCGGCAATGCTATAGTGGGTAAGATTCTTGGCACTCCTGGGTAGCTGTAATCATGATGGAATCACTCCTCTGGCTGATATGAGAAATCATTATGCAAAAAGAACAAAAACCTTAGTGATGCCACTAGTGTCCATCACAGCTCGATAAACTAATTTTTTTGGCATGCTCTCAATTACTTAAAAACTGAAATTCTTGAAGGACAATGAATAGAAAAGTAGTGCAAAGTCTTGATTTATTGATGTGGGAGAATTGAGATACTCTAGTGTATATGCTTTTCATGACAACTCTCACACTCTTAATTTACATGATTATACTTTACTATTCAAAGGCAAGCCTATGAGTTGATTACTTGACATGGAATAAAGTTTACTCATTTGAATCATCCATGTTTACAATAATTTTGCTGCAATATAAGGATGCATGAAACCCGCATGATATGCTTGCCATTACTCTATCTATGCTGAAGTTATTCAGATTTATAAAGTGGAGGAAACATGAGACTACTAATCATGAGTAAGATCACCATCTCGTTATTTCAGTTTAAATGTTGAGTTCCTTTTTCATTTTGGTTTTCTTGCTCGAGACGATCAAGTTTAAGCGTGGGGAGGTTGATGGCTCTGAAATATAGCCATCTAACATCCACATTTAAACTGGATATTAATCATATTCTTGATGAAATATCTCTCTAAACGTTGGCACTAATGCTAATATTCAGAGGGGTATGCAATCCTTTCTTTTGTATTTTTCCTACGAAGATAGTGTCATTTAAAGGAGGGAATCACTACATTAAAGTCAAAGATATGAGATTTCCAACAACCAAAAGAAACCAGGAGCCTTACAATGGGGGCAGATGCTTTAACGACCAACTATACGACCGGAGCAAAAATTCCGATCGTATAGCTTTGGTCGTATAGTTGGCGCCACCACTATTAGGTCAAACATAACAACTTTCGTGAAAGGACCCCTATATAAAGAAGCCTCAGGCGATGACAAAACGAGAGACGCTCTGCCCCGAATAAGCCAAACTCCGCCAAAAGCCGCCTCTAGATCTCCAAACCCTTCTCCATCTCCATAGCCATACTCCACCACTTGTAATAGTAGATCTCTTCTCCGATTGGCGACATTGTAAGACTATTGCTGTCAATCTTATGATTTTTATTACAATGTTTGTGATTATTGATCTCATCTCTATGTGTGAGTAATTCTCCTTGGGCTAAGGGCTTCGGCCTAGCCATGTAGAAATTGTGCATGTGAATTATCATAGATGGGATCATGTATTAGTTTGTATGACATGATGATTATAGTATCCTCTCTTGCCTCAATCCAAGAACTTGTCAGGTACTCAAGACCCTGAGGGTTGAGCCAGGTATAGGGAGTATGAGTGATGACTGATCCACAGGTTGGGAACCCCAGTGACAGAAGGGGTGGTACGGCTATATGTGAGGGATTTTCTTGGGATTAACAGTGACATCACTATACATATCATTAATTCTCTTTCTTCTATGGATGAGACTAGTAGGTTATTGCTATAAGCGGTTGCGGAGGCAATATCAATTATGGATGCACTGCCCACATATAATTTATCTTGCTCTAACAAGTACACGCATACTTTATCTTTATCTTTTATTTCCATCAGATGTTTTGCACAACTACAGGTGAAACCGAACGCCCTAGGCCCTCTCTCTCCATCATCGACAACAACAAAAAGACGCAAACTATTGGTACGGTAAAAACACAAAAGGAATTCTAAAACTCCCGAAGGTCTGTTAAAGTAACTTCACTATGCATTCGCTTCCCGAGGATTCGATAACCTAGGTCTACTAGGGAAAAAGAAGATATACTACATCCGTAATCCGGATCAAAGGTATCACGCTATAGCTGAAGATACTACGACAGTGAAAGGGAGGATGATTATGAATTATGTGGAGCCAGTTGCTTTACCCAACGGGTTCACAAAACTCCAGTACCCAAGGACTTCAAACTCCCTCACGGCCGCCAGAAGTATGACAGCCTCCAGGTACCCGAAGCTTGGTTGGAAGATTATCTGGCAACCATCAAACTACAGGGTGGATCCAAGGCCACCGCAATGCAAAACCTACAACTACACATAAGCAGCGTCGCTCGATCCTGGCTAAGGTAGTTACCCGAAGAATCCATCAGCAGCTGGAACGATCTTGAAGACAAGTTCATCCAAAACTTCAACTCTACGTTCCAATGACCTACGTCCCTAGAGCAGTTGCGGGAGTGCAAGCATAAATCCATAGAATCAATACGAGTTTTCATCCAGTGGTGGAACATCATCAAAAAATTCGGTTGAAGCTATATACAAAGAAAGGGCAATCGATGCCTTCAATAACGGACTCTGCCAAAGAGAGTTCATTGAAGAAATGGGGCGAATCAAACCCAAAACAATTTCACAGCTGATGGATATGGCAAATCATTGGGCCGATGGCGAAGACGTAGTATACAACAAGCAAGCGCGCTCAACCAAAGAAGATAGGGATAGGCGCATCAATGATAGAAGGTGACAAAATAACGACGGATATGGTGGACCAAGCTATGTCGCTGCCAGCTTTTCAGGAGGGGACGACCGAAGAAATGACGACCTCAGCAGCGGATACCAAATATATGATGTCAGAGGAAGCCAATCAACACAGAGATACCATCCAAGTGCTCGGGATTCGCCAATGTCCCCAATGCAAATGCTAGAAGGACCCTGCAACATGCACTTCTATGTCGATTCAACAGGCAAAAGGTGATCAAATCACCTCACGAATGATTGACAAATGTTTCTAAAAATGCAGGAAGTATGCAATGCAAAGTTAACCAAAGCAGCAAGCCGAGGATAAGCCACTACACTTGGAGCCCTAGCAATTGGCGCACCACCACCTCCATCAATGCAGTCATCAGCAGGACAAGGATAGCCTGCTACAAATAGAAACAAAGAGGAAGAATACCCTAGCTCCAAAGGAGCAATGTTGATGATCCAAAAAGGGCGCCCATCCAATAGGACTTAGAAACTGATTACACTGCAAGTTAACATGGCAAAAACGACACCACCAGCTGCACCCAAGTATCTCCATTGGTTAGAACAGGAAATTACATTCAGTAGAACTGATCATCCACTTCGAGTCCCATGATCGGGTCACTCGACTCTAATAGTAGAGGCACAACTTGGTGGATTTGATATGAGTAAGGTTTCCATGGATGCAAGAAGCAACATCAACCTAATTTATTCCAATACACTTAAGGCAATGAATTGCTCTTTAGCAAATTTAGCACCAACAGAAATATCTTTCCATGAAATAGTCCCAGGTAAAGCTGAAATTCCTTTAGGCAAATATCTCTTGACGTTGTTTTTGGATCCAAAGAAAATTCCAGGCGCAAAAAGCTCCAGTTCAAAGTCATGGACTGGTCGACGCAGTATCACGCGAGACTAGGTCGCCTAGCATTCGCACGGTTCATGGCAGTACCATAATGTGATTACCTGATTATGAAAATGCTAGCCCCCAAAGGGGTCATAACATTGAAGGGCAGTTTTAGACAATTCAACAAGATCTCCGAATCCTTCAGGATGGAGACCAAGTTTAAACAAATAAAAATGTTAGCAAATGCAGAACCTCTAGCAGTGGCACGTGTCAATCCTGATCAGGCTTTTGACACCGCAAAAGATATAAGGGAAGTCTAGATCCACCCTACCGACCTAAAGAAGACAACCTTTGTGGCCTCCAATCTTGGTCCCACATAGGAAAGCATGCTCATCGAGTTCCTCCATGAGCACTAGGAGATTTTCGCATGGTTACCTACCGACATGCCAGGAATTCCCAGGGAACTTGCTGAGCACGCACTTAACTTGGATCCTAAGGCAAAACCAATAAAATAGTCACTTCGCCGCTTCACATAACCAAAACAAAAGGCCATTGGAAAGGAACGCCATCTACTAACTGACACCAAATTTATCAAATAACTGAAGAAAACAGAGTGGGTCACAAACCCAGTATGTGTCCAAAAGAAAAACACAAAAGAATTGTGCACGTGCATCGACTTCACTGCGTTAAACAAGCATAATCATAGATGTAACCGCGTATTGATCAAATCATAGATGTAACCGCGGGATGCAAACGTCTCTCCTTCTTGGACGCATAATCCGGGTACCACCAGATTCGAATGAAGGAAGAAGACCAGGATAAGACCACAATTATCATGCCTTATGGCGAATTCTGCTACATGACAATGTCGTTCGGGCTCAAGAATGCGGGTGCGACATATCAACGGATGATGAAAAATTTCCTTGGAAATCATATTGGATCAAACATACATGTTTATATTGATGACGTCATAGTCACAACAAAGCAAGAGTCAACACTCATCAATGACTTGCGAGAAACATTTGACTACCTCGATAAGTATTGCATCAAACTTAACCGGACAAAGTGCTCCTTGGAGTCTTCGCAGGGCAACTCCTTGGGTACCTCATTTTAGTAAGAGGAATAGAGGCGAACCTCGAAAATATATAGGAAATACTCACAATAAAGAAACCAACAAATCTCGGGGCGTTCAACAATTGGCTGGGCGAGTTGCGGCACTCAGTCGCTTTATCTCCCATTTAGGCAAAAAAAGCATTACCATTCTATGCCCTCATGAAGAAATCAGATAAATTCGAATGGACAAACGAAGCTCAGTGTGCTTTCGAGAACCTCAAGAAAACACTTTCGACATCCCCCATCATCATGTCCCACGAGAAAAAACCCTACTTCTCTATATTGCCGCTACTAATTAGGTGGTCAGCACTATTTTGGTTGTTCAGGGACCCGAAGAAGGGAAAACCAACGGTGTTCAAAGACCAGTTTATTTCATAAGTGAGGTCCTCTCTCCATCCAAGCAAAGGTATCCGCACTATCAGAAGCTAGCTTACAGAGTTTTCCTGACAGCACGCAAGTTGCGTCATTATTTTTTGGAACACTCGATCATAGTGATCAATGAAGCACCTCTCTCCATTATTCTTAATAATAAAGAAGCTACAGGGCTCATCTCTCTATGGGGCATTGAGCTATCCCCTCGAGATATCATGCACGAGAAATGCAAAACAATTAAATCACAAGTTTTTCCCGACTTTATTCCTGAATGGATAGAACTACAGTGCACGGGCCCACCGGACCTCTCTAGTGCATGGACAATGTATTTCGATGGATCCAAAAGGACAGAAGGAGCAGGAGCTGGGGTCATATTGGTTTCACTGCAAGGCGATAAAATGTGCTACATACTTTGGATGAGTTTTGCAAATGCGTCAAATAATGAAGCTAAATAGGAAGCCTCGTTGCATGGCATGCGTATGGCTAAAGCTTGCGGTGCAACTCACTTCAAAATATTTGGTGACTCCAACCTTGTATCACAACAAGCAATGAACAAGTGTGACGCTGTTAGCGACAACATGATCGCCTATCGCGATCTGTACAGCATCATGGAAGCTCAATTTGATGGGTGTGAAGTTTCACACATAGGAAGGGCAAGCAATGAAGAGGCCGATAATTTGGCAAACATCGGATCCTTATGCTTACTAGTGCCACCCGGAGTTTTCTGGGAAGAAATAATGGAGCGCTCCATCAAAGCCAAAAGGGTCTATGAAGTTATAGTACCAAAAACACGAAAGAAGCTCAAGCCGCAGAAAGGCTCGAGGGCTACACCAACACATGAAAACATGGAAGAATTCCTTGAAGAGGAGCTAGAAATCGACGAAGTCATGATACTAGGACCTACATGTACGCAGTTGTACATAGCATACATGCTGAGGGGTGAACTCCCCAAGGATGTGATAGAAGCACGACGAATCACTCGTCGATCCAAAGCCTTCAGGATCATCAAGGGAGAGTTGTATAAAAGAAGTATTTCGGGTGTGTTACAGCGGTGCGTTACACCCGATGAAGGAAAGATTATACTCAAAGACATACATGAAGGAGTATGTGGTCATCATGCCAGCAGCCGAGCAATTACTACCAAAGCCTTTAGGGCAGGATTCTATTGGCTAACAGCAATACATGATGGAAAGGATATCGTACAAACATGGGAAGCATGTCAGTGGTTCGCAACAAAACCCAGTGCACCTACCGCCGAATTAAACCCCATGCCTCTTTCTTAGCCATTCGCTCAATGGGGACTTGATATGGTGGGTAAGCTTCATAGCCAGGGGACACGTAAGCAATGCCTGTTACCAGCCATGATGGAACTTCAGCTGTTAATTTTAACAAATCAATAGTGTTTCAATTTGGCGTACCAAACATCATCATCACCGATAATGGAACTAACTTCACCTCCATTGAGTTCAAGGAGTACTGCAAAGAGATGGGAATAAAAGTAAGCTACGCCTCAGTTTCCCACCTAAAAACCAATGGGCAAGTGGAAAAGGCCAATGGTCTAGTAGCCGCTGGTATTAATAAAATATTGCCAGCACCGCTCGATAGAGAAAAAGGAGCATGGGTCAATGAGTTCCCTCAGTTTTGTGGAGCCTATGTACTACTCCAAATAATTTGACTTAAGAAACACCTCTCTTTTTGGTCCATGGCGCTGAAGCTGTCCTTCCAGTCAAAGTAACTCACGAGTCTCCATGGGTCACTAAATATGACGAAGAAGCATCTAGGGAAGCACTGGAAGATGATGTCGACACACTCTATGAAGCTTGCGATGTTGCTTTACAAAGGGCCGCCATATATCAGCAGAACCTACGCAACTACCACAACCGATAATTGTGTCCTAGGTACTTCATCATAGGGGACCTGGACCTTCGCCTCAAGCAAGATGGTCACCGTAAACTAGAATCACCATGGGAAGGGCCTTACATCATCACAGAAGTAATCCCTGGTGGGGCATATCGGCTTCAAGATAAGAACACATGAGTTAAATACTCCAACCCATAGAACTCGCACAACTACGGTGTTTTTATGCTTAGAATTTATTTTTCTTGCAATTTACATTAAATACGACCAACAGCCTGGCTTCTTAGCCACGATGTTCTCCAATGAGTCTAAACAGGCCAGGTGAGTATGCCAAAGCATGTATCTTCTTCTTCATGCTTTAAATAAAAGATAAGTTCCCCAAACTCAGACTTAGTTTTTCTACATTATTTCTTTACCCCACACTCGGGGGATATATCATTAAAAGTATATTGCGACAAGCAAAATACTCGAAAAAATTGTATAAATTGCTCTAGTGAAACTAACCAAAAAATTGTGAGCCTATGTCTCGATGCAGGCATCCGAACATAGCCTCGGGGGCTACTCCCATCAGAAGCACTATCATGCACTGATGGATGTGATAATACAACACTTTTTAGCAATATAAATTGGGTCATTTGCCCATCATATCATGATCTAGCTAACTATTGGTATGCCTGATATGCATGATTACTTGTTTTTGTTAAATTCAATATAAGCCTTGCACATTTAGTAGTTTAGGTATAATTTTATCCCTCTTCCTTGTCTTTGACATGTGTGTAGGTGTTGACAATGATTATGGAGAAAACAAAGGCAAAAGGAACAAAGAGAGCATAGTATGGAGGAGTTGCACGGACCAGACTTAGCCATTTGAGAGGTTGGAAAAGTGAATTTTTACAACTTCTAAAAATAATTATCCAAGACCACAAGGTTGTAGCCCTTGATGATACGAACTCAACGAGCCCAAGAACACCCAAAACGGAGTTCATATGAAAAAATAGTGACCAAAATACTAAAGGGGACAGACAATTTAACGAGCAACCATAGGACCGGAGCAATATTTCCGGCCATATAGTTGCACCCGTATAGTTGTAAAAAGGGTCGGAAACGACAGTATTTCACCCTAGAAAAGCTCCAGAATCTTCCCTAAGTCATATGACAGTATTGGGGGAACCCTAGGGCACCCCCAAGGCATATATAAAGGAGGAAGGACCCAAGGAAGCCACCATATATACATAGTACACCATATACAAGATCTAGATCCCATCTACCGCCTCCACGGTGGCGCCGTGCCACAGTGCCACCTCCATGGCCTCTACCGCTCCACCAAGATCTAGATCTCCACTAACACCATCAAGCCATCCAAGCAAGAAGAGGAGGAGAAGGAGGACGCTGCCATCACCACGGCGACGCCACCATCACCGTGCCGTCATCACCATCTCCATTGCCACTACTCCTTCATCCTTCTCCATCGTGATCTCCGTGATGGGTTGTAATATGGCTTGAACCCCCTTTTATTAATGTTATGATGATTTGATTAATTGAAGTGTGGTTTGTTTTTGTTAATTAATATGTTTGTGCTTTCTCTTTACATTGTTCTATTCATGGTATTATTCTTATGATTAGAGACGTCCAATCCATTGTTGAGGAGTTTACTAGGGATTCACGGAGTGTCACAAAACTTATCATTAGTCTCTACTCATTCCATGGGCCTGACAAGTCAGTGGGTAGAACTAGTAGGCTATTTGCTATAAGTGATTTGCGGAGGCAATAGCACCTTAGGATGCATCGCCCATTAAGATTTAATTTCCTCAAGATCACTCATGATATAGATAGGTATAGTATTGCGAATTTCTTGACCCCAAAGTGACATATGGGATATCTTGTGACTAGCACACTTTCTTAGGAGTACGGTTGTCCATAGAACTTAATGCCTTTGCTCTGGGTTACCTTGATTGGTCTTGTTACCTTAATACACTATTCTCTTACGGATGACCCATGTCCGGAGAGGGTGTGGACAATTGAGTTACCTAGTTGCCACTTACCAACGGTGGGAAACAATGATATATGAGAGACCGCCACAATTATAGTAAATATCTATTCCATAAGCTCTTATCATGCACACCGGTATACACAACATTACTTGAGAAATCATA
Organism: Avena eriantha; assembly: GCA_910589775.1. NCBI lineage: Eukaryota > Viridiplantae > Streptophyta > Magnoliopsida > Poales > Poaceae > Avena > Avena eriantha. The sequence goes on along the minus strand of OU342742.1, from coordinate 233,766,713 downwards.
GCATTAATATTTCATCTAATTGCATTCACCTATTTTTAGTTTTACTTTTGTTCTAGTATTCTTCCAGTTCTAGTAGTAGTTATTACAAAACATCTTAAATTCATTTATCCTAGCAACTTATAAAATAGGCTATTTCTAAACCACGGTTTGGGTGCGTACGTGGTCGCAATGACAATGTGGCTGCGAGGGTCGTGTTCGCCGAGCTCCCATCAGGACAAAATCTTAAATATTTGCTGCTGCAAGTACTGCAATAACCCTGTTTTGGTGCAGGAACTCAGCTCCATCAAATTGGCGCTATTGTCGGGGAGCAAAGCATTCAGTTATCTACTCGCACATAGTTTATTTCCGTTTGTTGCTATTATCTTATTTTATTTTCTTTTATATTGAAAACAATAAAAAATTACAAAACAAAAAATTTATAAAAACTGTGGCTACTAATCATGTCTTCCGAGATAAATATTGTTCAACAGATAATACAAGCATTGGAGGAGATAAAGGATTCTACTTCATCAAGTATGGTTGCTAGACATGAGCTGATAAAGAAATTGCTGGATCAATTGGAAAGACATTCATTATGGTTGCGTGCTAATGATGGATCTTATTGCACAATTTGTATAACAGATGGTCACCTTAATTTTCAATGTAAGTATTCCAACAATCCTACTCTAGCAAATTATAATAGAGACACATCCTATGCTAGTTTGGAAGTATTAGAATACGTTCTTTTCAAAGGTGCATTTGAAATGGTATTTAGACTAGGAAGTATTGATGTTGAAAGTGAAGCACTTGATGGAGTTTTAAATTTAGTATACCTCATATTCCTCTTTTGTGAAAATAATTTAAGTGGAGAGGAAAAGGAGCACAAGGAGGAAGAACATATTGATCACCCGCTCACACCTTTGACTCCTACTTTTGATTCTATCATTGCTATTAAAACACTAGTCGATGAAAAGGAGGAACAAAAAGGTGAGGTTGACAAAGAGAGTCACACTACAACTTTTGTTTGTGATGCCTCTCCTCTAGTAGTGATTTTTATGATACTAAAACTGTTGATAATTGTTCTGTGGAGGCCTTGTGCCTTGACACTCATACGGAGAGCATTAATAATAATGAACTAGAGATAGAACCTTGCTATACTAACATGCAGGGTCCTAAACTCCCTGCTATCAAGGAAGAATACTATGAAGTGTTCCCCTACACAAGTAACCAAGGTAAAGATTTAAGAATTTTATATGAATCTCAAATCTTCTCATTGCATCTATACACGGAGGCATGTTCACCAAGCTTGGTGCATCAACACTCGCTTGAAAGTGAGAACTTGTTCATCTACATGATAACGATGCACTATAAGCGGGTACGACTCCGACCGAACTCTACATCAAGATGATCCAAGCTGGTATATAAAACCTCACCTCGAGTCGATATCCTTTGGGATATAGATGGGTAATGTATGGAGCATCCTAGCCTGGCTTTATGGCTTTAAAGAGAGCACTTCTTGGGAGGCAACCCGGAAGTCATTAGGCGTCTTTCTTAGTTTTGTGTCTTGAATCTAGTTGCATTCATGTTGCATTGACACTTTTATTCTTCGCATGTCTTGCTATTAGAGTAATCTTGTTGAAGTTTTCAAAAGGTAAAATTTATTGTCACTATATTATATGTTGCAAAAAGGAAGAGAAAATCAGTTTCAGGTGAATCCTTCAATTATATGTATTTGTTGGTCGAAAATTAAAGTTGTTATTTTACAGTCAAAACAAGATATTTCACTAAGTTAAAGGATAAGAAAGAATTCATGAAGAAATAGAAATTTTCTGATGTATACAGAAGGTTTAATGACCAACTATACGGTGGGAATAAAACTTGCGGCCGTATAGTTCCGTTCGTATAGATATCTTTGCCATCGAATTTTTTCTTTCACATGTACTCAGAGTTTAACGATCAACTATATGGTTGGAAAACAAATTTCGGCCATATAGCTCCGGTCGTATAGATATCGGTGCCTCCGTATAAATTCTTTTTTAATGTACTGAGAGTTTAATGACCAACTATACGGCGGGAATAAAAATTCCGGCCATATAGTTCCGGTCGTATAGATATCTATGTCTTTGTATATTTTCTTTTCCAGGGATAGACAGTTTGACGACCAACTATACGGCGGGAATATTTTGTTCCGGCCGTATAGCTGCGCCCGTATAGTTGGGAAAACCCCTCAAACGCCAACTGGAAGGTAAATTGCTCAAAATTTCATTATTTTTTCTTCCTTCTTCTTCTAAAAACCTCGAAGCACCACCTGGGAGCTTATCCCATGTTTTAGAGAAGCCGAGCATATATAAACAATAATGTTCTATCTCAGAAATTCCTTAAGTTGTAATTCTCTTTAGTAGTTCATGTTTTATTTTCATTTTCTTTCATTAGTTGGGTGAACGAACTTCATTCATACAGCAAATTGTTGTCTTTTATTTTGTGTGTTATTTTCCTAGGGACTTGAACCTTGTGTGACGATGTGTACGGTAGTGCCAACCTTGCAAACACTTGCATGAGCCACTTTGTTGCTTCAATTCAATGTTTCAACAATTAGTGTCTGGTAAAACCTTCCAACTCGAACCTCTTTTAAATAAGCACATAGGGGCTGCACAATGAATCAATGATACGTCCATTTTGCATCACTATTCTATATCATAATTTACTATTATTCATTGATATATTTCATATTAAGAGATGATACTTATGTTATTCATCTGTTTTTGCACGGTTGATGACTTTTGGAGCATGGACCGCTGTAGTCAGGATTCTGATGGAAAAGGGGTTGTTTGGAGGCGAAATTCGCGAAGATCAGAAAATCCGGGAAAATACTTGGAAAATTCTATTTTTCCACAAGACAAAGATTGCCGGAAGGGGAACTGGAGATGGGCCACAGGGGGGCCACACCACCCCCTGGCATGAGCCACCCCAGGTCGCGCCACCAGGTGGTGTGGCCACCCTGGCCCACTCCTGGCTCTCCCCTCTGGTGTATATTATCCTCCCGAAACCCTAAGACTCGGGGAGCAACCACAGAAAGATTACACTGCCTCTGTGGGGCGGAAAACACCGAGAGAGAAAGATCTCTTCGGCAGACAGAATTCTGCTAGGGGAATTCCTTCCCGGAGAGGGGAGATCATCGCCATCAACACCAACATCAAGCTAGACTTCATCGGGATCATCATCATCACCACCACCATCATCTCCATCAGCACCATCATCACCACTTCATACCACTGTAACAATTGGGTTGAATCTTACATAGTTCTTAGGGGAAACTTTCTCGGTGTTGATTACTCCTTGTAGTTGATGCTATTGAGTGAACCATTGAATTATTGTTTATGTTCAAATTGCTACATATCATTATTTCATCTCTGATCATGATCCATATGATGTCCTGTGAGTAGTTCATTTTGTTCTTGAGGACATGGGAGAAGTCATGTTGTTAGTAGTGGGATTGTGTTGAGAAAGATTCAATGCTTTGATATTTAAGTTGTGGTGTACTTCTTCTAGTGGTGTCATGTGAACGTCGACTACATGACACTTCACCTATATGGTCCTAGGGAAATGCATTGTGTACTTGGCTACTAATCGTAGGGGTTACCGGAGTGAGAGAAACCTGAACCCCCGTTAGGAAACCTTTGCACAAGGGATGTCAGGGTCTTAGAGATTAAAGTTATGGTTAGATGTCTATCTTAATTACTTTCTTGTACTTGTAGATGCTTGCAAGGGGTATAATCACAAGTATGTATTAGTCCTAGGAAGGTCGGTACATTAGCATAGGTTCACCCACACAACACTTAGCAAACTAACGAAGATTAATCAACTATATGAAGAGAAAGCACTTGACGATATTCCCATGTGTCCTTGAGAATGTTTGGTCATCTTAAGTTATACAACCGGCTTGTCCTTTGCTAAAGAAAGGATTGGGCCACTTGCTGCATTTATTCTTATTGTCTTTTATTTAGTCGTACTTTATTTATTTGCATATCAAAAACCCCTAAAAATCTGTTTGCTAAGTATTACAGAGAATTCATGCTCCAAGCCATTCGCCAACACCTTCTTCTCCTCGTTGGGTTCAACACTCTTACTTATCGAAAATACTGCGATACACCCCTATACTATACTTGTGGGTCATCACACACTCGTGTCTCGTATCCTGTTTCACTTGCACCTCATCACAATCTAGGAGAGGCCACTGCTAGAACTAGTTTGTTGACTTAAGCGTGGTGCTTAGGTTGATGAACCGACTCAGTGGGACTTATATTTTTATCACTTGTGAGCTAAACCTGTGTCTTCAAAACCACAAAAATATTTTGTCTTCTTTCTAGTCTTGTTCCTACCAGGTTCTTAAGGAAGGTATACATCGGATCGTGAAGTATTCATTGAAGCAAAGGTTCTTTGACCATCAAAGTAGAGGTTAAAAGCACCTCAACGGTAAAGTGTGTCACCGTTGCTTTAACTTAATCTTGGGGAGGTAACCACTTCTTATACTCTCTTTTGATAACTGCATTTCTCTTTTGTTTTCATGATCTTCTCAAGTTTTTCTTGGGGAGGTTATTTTGCATGCGTAGAGTCTTGTGCAAATTTCTTTATCTTAAAAAGTTTCATGCTATTGTGTATCCCTCTATTTTTGAATGCTTGCTTAGGTGAGTTTTTGTTTATATAATGGATATACTTGCTCATGTTAGGCCCCATAGGAGACAAGCCATAGCTTTGATGCACCTTGTTCAACTATTATCTAGCTTGTGAAAAATATTGTGATCCTCTAAATATACATTGCCATGTTCTCTACATTTTGAAAAGAAAAAATATAATAAAGAAGTTCTTCAAAACTTTCTCGTTGTCACTGTTCAGAATTGTCTTAAGTGAATGGTTATGGAGTAGCACGACCCCATAGTTCTGGAAATGATGGTCTTAATAGATGCTTACTGAGTGAGTTGTCAAATAAGAAATGATGGTTTAAAGTTTCGAGATTACATATGCAAAAAATTTGTCTTGGAAATCAAAGTGAGATATTGCTTTATGCGTGTCTTGCACCACTGTCACACAACATTGGATGCTAACAACTCCGCTAGCCTTTAAACAATCCAAAAAGAGGAAACTCTTGGAGTTTGGTTATGATTTGCCCAACATATGTAGCAAAAATGCTATATTTGGGTATGCATTGGTATTCTCATGGGCATGTGTTAAAAGCAAAATTCAGAATACTCCTCTGACCGCTATGAGAAATCGTTATCCCGAAAAGGGAAACCTTGGTAATTGTCACGAGTGTCCTTCCTAGCCTGCATAGTCTTGATTGAACATATACCACTCTTTTGGCATGGTCTCGTTACTAAGAAATATATTTTTTATGAGCTCAACAATCGAAGTTTACACTTGAGAGACTTTAATAGATGGCATGAGTTGGCAGCATTGGAAAACTCTATTTCTATTTATGATTGACAACTAACCGTGTTCATCTTTGCCTTATACAAATAAAAATATGAAAATACAATAAAGTACGTATAGAAGGATCACAAGTTTACTTGCAAGCTAGATTTAACTTTGACATGGGGCATAGAAGTTTTTGACTAATCTCTTGTGGTTTGGAATAATATAACTGAGCTTATATTGCCTTGTATGATTATGTGCTCTCTTCCTTTGAGCTTGCAGGAAAAACAAGGATACGGTGCATTGATTTCCAATGATAATCAAGATCACATCCATTAAGTTATCGATCCCTTTTGCTCGAGGACGAGCAAGATCTAGCTTGGGGAAGTTGATGGATGTTATAATACAACACTTTTTAGCAATATAAATTGTGTCATTTGCCTGTCATATCATGCTCCATCTAACTATTGTTATGCCTGATATGCATGATTACTTGTTTTTGTTAAATTTAATATGAGCCTTGCACATTTAGTAGTTTAGGTATAATTTTATCCCTCTTCCTTGTCTTTGACATGTGTGTAGGAGTTGATGATGATTATGGAGAAAACAAAGGCAAAAGGAACAAAGAGAGCATAGTATGGAGGAGCTGCATAGACCAGACTTAGCCATTTGAGAGGTTGGAAAAGTGAATTTTTCCAACTTTAAAAATAAACATCCAAGACTACAGGGTTATATCCCTCGGCGATGCAAACTCAACAAGCCTAAGAACACCCAAACTGGAGTTCGTTTAAAGAAATGGTGACCAAAATACTAAAGGGGACAGATAATTTAACGAGCAACTATACGACCCGAGCAATATTTTCGGCCGTATAGTTGCGCCCGTATAGTTGTAAAAAGGGTCGGAAATGATGGGATTTCGTCCCAGAAAAGCTCCAGAACCTTCCCTAAGTCATATGGCGGTATTGGGTGAACCCTGAGGCACCCCAAGGCCTATATAAAGGAGGGAGAACCCAAGGAAGCCACCATATATACACAATACATCATATACAAGATTTAGATCCCATCTACCGCCTCCATGGTGGTGCCTGCCTTCGTGTCGCCTCTATAGCCTCTACAGCTCCACCAAGATCTAGATCTCCATCAACACCAGCAAGCCATCCAAGCAAGAAGAGGAGGATAAGGAGGACGCCGTCATCACCATGCCGACGCCACCATCACCGCGCCATCATCACCATCTCCATTGTCGTTGCTCCTTCATCCTTCCCCATCATGATCTCCGTGATGGGTTGTAATATGGCTTGAACCCCCTTTTATTAATGTTATGATGATTTGAGTAATTGAAGTGTGGTGTGTTCTTGTTAATTAATATGTTTGTGCTTTCTCTTTACATTGTTGTATTCATGATATTATCCTAGTGATTGGAGATGTCCAATCCATTGTTGAGGAGTTTACTAGGGATTCACGGAGTGTCACAAAACTTATCATTAGTCTGAACTTGTTCCATGGGCCTGACAAGTCAGTGGGTAGAACTAATAGGCTATTTGCTATAAGTGATTTACGGAGGCAATAATAGCTTAGGATGCACCACGCATTGAGATTTAATTTCCTCAAGATCACTCATGATATAGATAGGTATAGTGTTGCGAATTTCTTGACCCCAAAGTGACATATGGGATATCTTGTGACTAGCACACTTGCTTAGGAGTACGGTTGTCCATAGAACTTAATGTCTTTGTTCTGGTTTACCTTGATTGGTCTTGTTACCTTAATATACTATTCTCTTACGGATGACCCATGTCCAGAGAGGGTGTGGACAATTGAGTTGTCTAGGTGCCACTTACCAACGGTGGGAAACAATGATATATGAGGGACCGCCACAATTATAGTTAACAGCTATTCCATAAGCACTTATCATGCACACCGGTATACACAACATTACTTGAGGAATCATAGCATTAATATTTTATCTTATTGTATTCACCTATTTTCAGTTTTACTTTTGTTCTAGTATTCTTCTAGTTCTAGTAGTAGTTATTACAAAACATCTTAAATTCATTTATCCTAGCAACTTATAGAATAGGCTATTTCCGAACCACGATTTGGGTGCGTACGTGGTCGCATTGATAACGCGGCTGCGAGGGTCGTGTTCGCCGAGCTCCCATCAGGACAAACTCTTAAATATTTGATGCGGCAAGTACTGCAATAACCCTGTTTTGGTGCAAGAACTCATCTCCATCACGCACCCGATAGAAAACTATGTTCAAAAACATGACCCGGAGAAATATTATCCTCGTGTGTTAGAAACACACCTGATAAATTTTTTAAAAGCCCTAATAGAGTGAAAAAGAAAGAAAAAACCTATGAGTATTACATCAGTGTATCCTCAAATAGTTACTCCCATCAGGAGTGTTTACAAAACATCACCCGAGGAAATAAAAAGCTGATAACTTCAGCAATTCTAGCAGCCAGACAAGGCAGTTGATAAAATCATAAAAAATCTCGGACTGCGCCTGACGCGATAAAAACTATGAATGTCGTGTTCATGACACGAAGGTAAGACCTCGGGACTTATCGTGTGTGCCCTGGTAACCGCACATGAATGCGCTCTGCCAGTAAATTATCCGTATCGGTGATATGATGAAAAATCTCGACGAACGCGTTGGGTACCCGATATAATATAACTGGTATTAAGTAATTGATAAGACCTCAATGGCTCGAACTGAATTACGCTAGTAAAATTTCAAGTTCATGCTTGGGGACTTAAATTTGATGTAGGTCTACAGTGTTTTTACCCAGGAGCAATTAACTGATTCCCGATCCGTCGGATGCATTAGGCCTGTTGTACCCAAATCCCTACAAATTTTTAATATAAAACAAATATAAATATTTTGTAAAGAAAACTTCGACCATAAATACTAAAATTATCTTTGAGACTCAATCCGAATCTACGATTCAGATGGAGTCTCGGGGGCTACTAACATAGGTATGATTACTTGGGTTCTTATGATTGGTCACCCTAGCTGCACAAAGGCTCACAGCCTATGAAGCCCATAAAGAAGGCCTAGGAAGCATCTGACGAAAGATATAGTTTGCTAGATAAGGAAAGAGAAACCGGTATTGTACCGCTGTTATAATCATAGTCTGTAACCTATCCGCATACGGCTTTGGGACCCAGCCTATTATATATAGGATGGGAGGAGCCAACGGAGATGCACCGAAAAATCCTTGAGCAATTTGTAATCGATTTGACCATAAGTAATCAGACGACTTCGACTCCCTTGTTTTCTGATCAACCGACGAAATCCCCAGCGTTCTCTTTCCCATGAAACCCTAAGTACATAACCATGGGAATTTCCAAGGTTACCCCTCATCAGCAGGGGAAGTGCAAGATGCGCGACTACAAGGAAAATGATGGATCTGGCATGGTCATGGATGGTTACACTGACAAGCGTGATGACGAAAACTACGGCGGTGGCTACCGCGATGGAAGAAACACCAACAGGTCAAGTCGCAACTGACCACTTTGCCCTCGCGAAGATGGACCCTCTCCTATACAGCTTCTATCGAGTCCCTGCAATGTCCAATTATGAATCGATGGCAAATATGGCAAAAGGAAATCTAGACACCTTCTGAAGGACTACCATCAATTTTAGAAGCTCCAAGATGCTTACGTTTAGATGTAGAAAAGTACAACTAACCAGGGCTATGCAACAGTCCCAGGTCATATAGCACATTAAGCATCGCCACCTCCCCCACTACCAGCAAACAGAGTGCCACCACTTTTCATTGTGGCTGCCCATAACAATGGATCTGAAGCATACCTACGTCCTTTTGGAAGCATGAGCATGATCCATAAGAGGAACTGATGCACGTGAAATGCATACATGAACTTTGTAGTTTATTGATACTTGTTCCAACATACTTACAACTTATATGATGCTATATTCATGTTTTTAGTTGATTTATGGGGATTTACCAATGATCCCCTTTATTTGATTTATAACTCTGGAGGACAGGAAAAGCCTGTTTTGTGTAGTTTTAAGTTCCATGGACCTAAACGAAATCAAATGGAGCTATGATTTTTTTAGGAGTAATTTATCGCGAGGAGAAGCACCTGGAGCACAAGAACCATGAGAGGGAAGGCCCGAGGCCCAAACGAGCATAGGTGGCGTGGGCCCCACCCTGGGTCATGCCGCATGGGCTCGTTCCTGTCTTGACCCTCCACAACCATCCATCTTCATCTTAGAGAATGAAGGCTTGACCTAAAAATGCCTATAAAAAGACCCCCTAGGACGCTCTTGAAGGAGGCGACATAGAAACACAGAAACACCAAAACAGAGATAGAAGTAGCAAAGATTGAAGGGGAAACGCCACCAGAAGCACCTCCGATGGGATCTCTACCTTCTCCAACATCTTTGGCTTCATAAACACGATGAAGAGGGAGTAGTCTACCTCTGGACTATGGGTTTGTTCTAGTACCATATGAGCTGCCCAACATGATTATGGTTATCTATGTAATTCCTATGTGATGGATCTTTATTCTATGAGTTTATATTTGAGATCTGATTTATATTATGTGTGAGATCTATTGGTAGATGCATATTATGTACCCTATTCTTTATTACTGGTTTTGATCCAACTTGTATGAGAGGGCATGTGTGGGGGAGTGTGTGTATTAGATGGAGTAACATGGTGGTAGTGATTGGACAATGACAAAAAATTAAAGAACTACTATAGTTTTTACCTTTATTTTGTTACCTCACTAGGGATAAAGTGAATGCATGTGTTATTATCATCTAGTGACAACCCATATGATCGTTTTTGTTCAAGGTAGTATATTTGTCATTCAAACATCATGTCAAAGTACCTAAGGCTATACTCTTTTGTTCTTAATTCTAGATTGCTTGGAGTATCCCTTTCTAGAGGAGTATAAGTGAGATGTGTTGTATCAAACTTATGATAGGATGTGATGCCCATATGAATCCTTATCATACACATAATGAATTTCTTATCAATATTGTATTACTTATTAATTGTTTTATACCACTACACTTTATGAGATAATAGACAAGTGAACCCATGAAACCTTGGTCCAACTTTTATCATAAGAAAAAACCTTCAGTTTACTCTAGCTGATTTTATACTTGCTGCACCTATTAAATCTTTAAAAAAACACTTTTACTATTAGTAAGCACAAACAAAAAACTAAAAATACTTTTACTTTATTTTTTTAATTTCTTGCCTAGTTATCGATTGCTTTTACTTTTATAGTTAACTAGCACATAGGCCCTCGCAAATGCGAGGGCATCTTCTTTTGGTCTGTTGAGAGTGACCAATATATGTACTGAATTTTAAATTATATACTCCCTCCGTCCAGAAATAACTGACTTGGTTTTGTCTAGATTCAAATGTATCTAGACGCATTTGTGTATAGATACATTTGAATCTAGACAAAATCAAGTCAGTTATTTCTAGACAGAGGGAGTAGTAGAAATCATACATTTTATGACTAGAATAATTATATGCTAGATATGGAAAGAAAATATTCGTTTAGAATTGATAAGGATAAGAAGATGATCTTGGAAGTGTAAAATATTCCCTATATATATAGTCCTCTTCAATTATATATCATACTCAGCATAATATTTGAGAACAATTACAATTTATCACATGTTTTAATATATTCTATTTGCTCCATACAAAACACATAGACATATGTTGATTTAGATCTCCATATGAATCAGATGCTTCTAATAATTCAAAACACAAGGATATAGAAACAAATGTAATAATAGATGCTTCCATACGACCAAATATCCACAAACAATAATGGAATTATGAATTAAACTTATGTGTAATAGAGTAACCACCATCACTTCACATCGTATGATAGATATATCAGTAAGGGAACGCTTGCCATGTTTCCTTAGTTCTTTGCCTGCTCTACAATTTTGTGGTCTAACTGTCATGAATATAAGAGCCTTACCATTGCAAGCACGATTGCTCGCAATGTCAAGATTCCACCAGTGAAATTGTCATCAATATCACCATTTATCCTTGCTCAATAATCTTTCCTTAATTTCACAAGTGAAATTGCTCGCATTCAAGTTTTCACCATTACCTCGAATGAAAAAATGTTATATATAAATTCCCTTAATCATCTTATAGTAGGAGTGAGAATACACATACCTAATGTGGAAATGAGTTCGGCATGGAAGTAGCCACGCTCTCTCTCACACATGGGACTAACTTGCGCCATAAACAGGCAACCAAAATCTAGTAAAAAACTTTGTGTCAATTTTCTCACAGTGTATGATGACCTTCACTCATAAGGCTGACGTACATGCCCACGCAACATGGGTTTACTCGTGCATAGATAACACCTAAAATGAGTTGGTCTAAATATTTATTTACAATTTACATTGATATATACCCTGTAGAAAACAACTGGCATAAGACATGTATGGAAGAAAGCAAGAAGAGATGCTCAGAAATATTCCATTATTTTTCTGATTGTTGGAGGCATCTTGTCAACCAACGGGAATGTAAACTCACCACTACAAGTATTATTAAGGCAATTTAATAACCGATACTACTATTTATATTATCCTTGCTTGATAAACCGTTGACTTCTTATCAACTATTTTTCGGGAATATTTGTTTTGACAACAAAATAATTATGATCATACATAATCTAGATTAGCTGAGCACTAACTCCAATCCATGCAGAATGTAATTGTAGAACGGTACCCAAGGTACACATAAATGAAAGTGATAATTCAGGACACATGTATTGATACTTGATACCCAATTATACTGCCCCCCACACTCCATATCAACCGTGAAACATATGATAGCTAATTTAATCAAGATGTAATAATTCATGGGAACCCATAATTATAATTAATAACGGTTGAACAGAACCAGGAAACAGCTAATGGGAGTTCATTTAAACATTTATTTACAACTTTCATGGATATATAACATCTAGAAAATAAGAAATATATTGGTTGGCATATTAGGCTAGAACATGAGTCACACCAAGCTTAAATGAGAGCTCAGTAAAGGAAGTCCATTTATCAAATTAACTATACATTAGTAATGTTCTAGGCTCAAAAGCGAGAAATAATTAACAACAGAATATCATGTTGTAAAAGCAATAATCATCTAGTACTAATTTCTTATATACTAATTTCTCATATATTTTATCATCATGTGAGTTGTGAGACATTTGATATTCGTAATCCCATAGAATATATTCTACCAAGAAGACATGTGAATTAACATGCACACATATGAATAAATATGCTAAAAACAAATAAAAATATATGTACGTGTTCCTGAAGAAAATGACTTGTGTCCGCAAGTTGTTATATACCTGCGTCTCTAAGAGAAATAAAGTGATCTTGTTTACAAACAGTGTCTCTAAGAGAAAAATTAAGTATACTTATTTAAAAAAATATGTTCTTGCAAACCAACATGTGGTTGGATGGCTAGGAGGATGGTTGTACCCCCAGTCCACTAGAGTTCAAACTCCAGGTTTGACACTGTGTGTTGCATAAAAGATTAAATATTCTTTCAGTGAGAGCCCGTCGACAGCGAGACGTCCATGGTGACTTCGTCAATCTCAAGACCGCTCAACCGGCTCAGTCTCTCAGAGGTGCTCATAGGGGTAGAGTGTGCGCGGTGGGTGCATTTACGTGTTGTGAGCGTCTATGATTGTACTGTGTTTCTCAAAAAAAAATGTTCTTGTAAGAGGAATATATAAACACAATTTAATTTTATATGCAGCAAAGCTGAAATTTCACAATAGAAAAAATTATGCTGTAATAATATCTTGTATATTGATAGATATACATATATGTGCACCTTACAAATTTCTAGACAGTATGTTCTATGTACAGAAGTTCGTTGAAGCAATCAAAGTAAGTTAAAGGTCATGTGTATTTATCTAGCTTTGGGCTGTCCGGCTGTGTGGGCATGATGCAAGTCTTAATTCGATTGATCCATTGCCAAGAGCGAGCTGACAAATTGCTAGACAGTATATGTTGTATGCAGCACTTGAAGGAAATTAAAGTTCACTCTAGACGGTATATATACTGTATGCACCACTCGAAGGAAATTAAAGTTCACTCATATTTACCTTACTTTGGGCTGTCCGGCTGGTGTGCGTGAAGAAGTCATAATTCAATCGATCCATCCATCCAACCTGTATGCATGAGATTAAAAACCTCACTGACGTTCACATGCATGCACGGGAGAGTTGGCTGGCCTAGTGCACCGGGGAACTTGACGGCGGTGCCATGCGATACACCCTAGGCGATCGGGATACGATGACCGTGGCAGCCTGCCTGCCTGAGGAAACGATACAACACATCGGCAGCGGTAAATTGAGTGAGTATGCTACCGATGATTCCTTTTCACGGCGATGTCTATCTCGCGAGTCTCCACCAATCTAGGTATAAGTTCTTCAGATGTAGGTAGACTCCAGTATGTGGCGGCCATGCCTTGGGAAGAAAAGAAAAGAAGTAACGGTTAGGGATGTTGGTTATTCTTATTCTAATGGCACTGGTGGGTAATTTTCACTTAAGTTTAATCCAATGGTTTACCTATTAAATCGAAGGTCAGATGTTTCTTTTCTTTGTGGGATTTTCTAGTCTATTTCTCTAATTTCTGGTTAACCATCACATACTTTTAATATATAATAGATTTCAGTTTTACTAATACAAAACATTGTGCTTGACAACCACACGGTGGAGTTGCGGACTGCTGGCGCGTGGTTGACGTGGGAGCTTCTTCTTCTTCAGTCCCCGGCAATAGCGCCAGAAAATAGCTTGATGGCCCAAAATATATCGAGCTCGTTGGGGAACCCCAAGAGGAAGGTACGATGAGCACAGCAACAAGTTTTTCCTCAGTTATGAAACCAAGGTTATCGAACCAGTAGGAGCAAGGAAACATCTCCAAGGTGTTGTTGCCAACTTGGAATCCTGCACAACACAACCATAGAACTTTGCCTCCAACTTACAGTGAGGTTGTCAATCTCACTGGTTTTGCTGAAAACAAAGGATTAAACGTATTGTGTGGAAAAAGTAATAGCTTGCAGAAAGTAAACAGAAAACAGTAAATAATTGTAGATTGATGGTAAAAAAAGGATCGGGATCCATAGTTCACTAGTGGTGGTTTTCCTTAAGATAGATAACATGTTGGCTGAACAAATTACAGCGGGGAAATTGACAAACATCGAGAAAGCATACATGCATATACTAATCATCTTAACTCCTTTGAGATTCGATTGGGCATTACAACATTATACATAGACCGTAATCCAACTGCATCTATGACTAATAATCCACCTTCAGGTAATCATCTGAACCCCCTCCAGTATTAAGTTGCAAGCAACAGATAATTGCATTACGTGTTGCGTGTAAAGTAAACAATATGATTGTTCTATGAACAAAGGATTGTTGTTTTCTCCCTAGTAGCAACAACACATCTAGTACCTTAGAGATTTCTATCACTTCCCCAGATTACCAGAGGCATGAACCCACTATGGAGTATAAATACTAACTCTTAGAGTTGCGAGCATCTACTTGGCCAAGATAGCTAATAACAACAGAAAGCATGCAAGATTACAAATAATAAAGACATGATAGAATCAATAATCAATCTGAAATAGCATCTCAATATCAATTGGATCCCCGCAAACACAACATGTAGGATTACAAATAGATGATCTTGATCATGAACGGAGCTCACAAGATCTCACCATGATAGCACAAAGGAGAAGAACCAGCCATCTAGCTACTACATGGACCCGTAGTCCAAGGATGAACTACTCACGCATCACACCGGAGGCTTGCATGGTGATGAAGAAGGCCTCCAGGGTGAATTCTCCCCTCCGGCAGGGTGCCGGGAAGAGCTTCAGATCCCTCCCGATCTAGGGATGGAGATGACGGCGGCTACAGACTCTTTCGTGAAATTTTGATCGGGTACTTAGGGTTTCTGTATCAAAGGCATCTTATAGGCGAAAGGGGAGGCCAAGGGGGTGCCATGGGTGGCCGCACCACCCCCTGGCGTGGGCTAGGCCTGGCCACGCGGCCAGGTGGTGTGGCCGCCCCTCTCCGTCTCGTATTCTGGCTCCGTGTCCCCCTCGGTGAAAAACTGACTTTGGCTTTTGTCCCGTCCAATTTTAAGAATATTTATTTTCTGACTTTCCTAGAACCAAAAATAGTAGAAAACAGGCAGCTAGCACTGTGGCATCTTGTTAATAGGTTAGTCCAAGAAATGTACAAAAAGTACTCCAAAGTTTGAACAAAACATAAGAAAGTAGATAAAAACCAAGCATGGAACATCAAAAATTATGGATACGTTAGCAACGTATCAACATCCCCAAGCATAAATCCTGCTCGTCCTCGAGTAGGTAAGTGATAAAAAGAAAGAATAATTTTTGAGGTGACATG
The DNA here is from genome assembly GCA_910589775.1 of Avena eriantha. NCBI lineage: Eukaryota > Viridiplantae > Streptophyta > Magnoliopsida > Poales > Poaceae > Avena > Avena eriantha. The sequence continues at coordinate 233,750,865 of OU342742.1, read as the reverse complement.
CACCATCATAAACTTGATCAAAGTATTTATAAAACATTGATAACTAGGATCATAGTGCTTCAACATAGCATGAAAGACAAAGTTCTAATAATAAGACATAGCAACTATGTTGTAACATGAAAAGGCACAAATAAAAGATTCATGAATAACAATGCTTTGCAAGACGTTTGTTTGTTTCACATAAAGAAAACATAGCATAGTGGCATTCAGCTTGTCCCTCATAGAGTAGCAAACATAAATGCATAGGACACCTTCAAAGTTCATAAGAGTGACTAGATACAAATAGTTTAAGGACAAGCAATATCAAAGTTATGCATCAATCAACAAGTCTTGGGACAATACACATAGAACTAAGAATGGCCACTATGCTCTCTCAATAGGTGCATAAAGATAAAAGGTGGAGACTCAACATAAAAGTAAAAGAAAGGCCTTCATAGAAGGAAGAAGAGATTCAAGTTTCATAAAGAGCTTCCAAAAATTATGGTACTTATTAGCTTTCAGCTCTCATTGCCCCTATCTTAAGCATCTTGAAGTGATTAAGGTTAAAGTGAAGAAACTATGGAGTATATGTTTGACAAAGTATAAGTTGGAAATCTCATGTCCCTTGAATACGAGGGCCGCTCCTCATGCTACTCAAGTTTATTTACCGGTAAGTTCTTTTCATAGTAAGTACATGTGTATCATAGAGAACCGCCAACGGGGTACCCCTTGCCCGATGATACAGAAGAATCCCCATCTCAAAATTATAAGGCAAGCAGACAACGAGCATCTCAGCAATCTTCTTGTTTACCATGGGAAAATGGTGCTTTTTTCTCTCTTTCCTCTTTTCTCATATCTTTTTTTTTCTTTTTCTCTTTTTTCTCAATATCTGACTCTTTTTTTATAAGAATAATGCTTCATAGACAGCTCATTATGGTTACGCTGCAGGTTTCCACCATGACAGCATGGATTAGACCAGCGGCCCAAGCGTTTCTCTAACACATATACATAACTCCATGGACTTACAAGCTCCCCTTTCATTTCACACCGATGACATCCATAGACAAAAGAGCATAATATCAACTAGGTACAAAGTACAAGTGCAATGTTGAAAGCGTTCCCCATGACAGCATGGTTCTGGTAAACATATAAGTGCAAGCATATACAACATAGACGACACAATGGTTCAAGTTTATTAAGGGAAAGAAAAGTAAAGTGTGCCATCAAGTTCGTGAGAGCTTTAATCACTAGTTTTCTCATAACAAGTTTAATTCGGAAGGTAGATAAAAACATGAATATACTTGGAATAGCAAATGCTAATAGGTAGGTATGGTGGACTCTTTGGAATAACTTGGTTTTAGGAGTTGGATGCATGGGTGGAACTCATACTTGGTTACGGAGGCTAGCAAAAGACTGGAAGTGACCAACTAAGAGAGCAATAATGGCCATAATCATGCAGAGCGACAAAACATCATTAATAAAAGCATAAAGTGATATTACAAGTCGAAAACTAAAGGATCATCAAGGCTATGGTGACTTGGTATAGTCTTAACATGGTGTGAGCATGCACCAAGTCAACCCAAATAAAGCATCAAAAGAGAATACCACGATACTATGCTTTACTATGCTAAAACAACGCATGATTCTTCCAAGGCACATTAAGCAATCTCAATTGTTTATAACAAGTCATGCTACAGCAAAGATCACTAAGCATAAAGCCAAAACAATATCAAGCATGGCATGGCAAATCATAGGCCACTGTAAAAAACAAACTCCTTGTACCACTTAAGCATGAACTTTCCTACTCTTTTCCAATCCAAACCAAACTTATTTGAAAACTAATGTATGAAAGAGGGGTCCAACCAATTTATTCAGAAAACTAAGAAAACCAACAATACGAAAAACCAAAATGAAAACAAAAAAGAAGGCGCTCCAAGAACAACACAATTGTGCATGAAACAATAAAAATGAAGTGTTTGGAAGAAACCTGAGATTTTTATTGATGAAGAAGGGGATGCCTTGGGCATCCCCAAGCTTTGATGCTTGTACTTCTTGGATATTTCTTGGGGTGACACGCGTGGCATCCCCAAGCTTGAGCTTTAGTCCATTCTTCATCTCATTACATCATTCCTTCCATACACCTGAAATTTTTCCTTCATACAAGACTTCACACAATCTTTATTAGCAACATTAGTGCACTCAAGATAATAAGTCTTTGGGTTCAGTTTCAACACCAATAAAACTTCCATTAAAACACAATCCACTGTAGCACTTCCCTCAAAAAGCTCAATTCCCCAAAAGAACTCAAAAAAGAACCAACAAGAAGCAAATACAAATAATGGCAGAAATCTGTCAAAACAGACCAGCATGTAAAAACCAATTTTTTAGAAAACCTTATGTTGCTCAAATCGAAAAGTGTTGAACTAACGAAAGTTAGATAACAACTTGGGGCGGAATCACAAAAATTCATGCCTCAAAACGACGTACATAGATTTTACATGAATTTTTATGGTGAAGAACATAAATCTGTTTCGGGACAGCAACTTTCCCAAGCATTACTTCTCTCTCATTAGAGGTTACTCTTGGCACAAAAAGCAAATAAAAAGGATAAGGAGCGGTTATTACTGAAGTAATAACTTCCAAGACTCATCTAAAACTTTTGGGTTATCTCCCAATAAGTACATTTCTTTAATGCCTTTAAGTTAGTCATAAGAAGCAAAAAAAAGAATCAAGTGTTCTCAAATGAAGAAGCATTAAGAGCAAGTTTTGTTTTCATAGGAGAGGGACAAGGAATCTTCTCTCTCTTCTTAGGGAAGTGTTCTATACCTTTCTTGAGTGGGAGTTGATATCTAATGGTGCCTTCTTTCATATCAATAATGGCACCAATAGTTCTAAGAAAAGGTCTTCCCAAAGTAATATGACAAGAAGCATTGCATTCAACATCCAAAACATAGAAATCAACGGGGACATAGGCATTGTTAACCATAATAAGAACATCATTAATACTCACCATGAGTTTCTTTTTAGCATTATCATCAAGTGGGACATTTAAATAACAATCTTCAAGTGGTGGCAAATCAAGCATATCATAAATCCTTCTAGGCATAATAGAAACACTACTATCAAGATCACATAAAGCTTTGAAATCAAAATCATTCACTTTCATATTAATTATGGGTTCCCAACCATCTTCTTGTTTCATAGGAATAGAAGCTTTATGTTTCATCTTTTCTTCTTTGATTTTTATGAGAGCATCATTAATGTGTTTTGTAAAGGCCATATTCATAGTACCAACATTAGGACTTTTAGCAAGCTTTTGTAGGAACTTAATTACTTCAGAGATGTTGCAATCATCAAGATCAAAATAATAGTTATCATCTAGAGTAGTAGAGCTATTACTAGCTTCAACACTAGTGGTAGTGATAGTAGAAACACTAGTGTTTCTAGCAATTTCATCTTCTCTCTCCCACTTAGCATGCAATTCAGCTAGTAATCTAACAGTTTCATCAATTCTAACTTGTATGGCATTAGTAGCAGCAAAGGGATTCTCATTAGTTTCAGATTTAGCAGCCATTTTATTAAAAGAAGATTGTGCTTCAGCCAATGATGCTATATTTCTTTCAGCATTAGAGAGTTTTTCCTCTATAGTTTTATTGAAAGCAGTTTGTTTACTAATAAAATCTTTAAGCATAACTTCAAGTTCAGAGGATGCATTCCTATTGTTGTTGTAGGAATTTCCATAAGCATTACAATTATTGGGAGGATATGGCCTATAGTTATTATTACCAAAATTATTCATGTAGGCATTGTTGCTAAAATTATTATTTCTTATAAAGTTCACATCAACTTGCTCTTCTTGAGCAACCAAAGAGGCTAAGGGGACATGATTTGGATCAATATGAGCTTTCCCATTAACAAGCATAGACATAATAACATCAACTTTATCACTCAAGGAGGAGGTTTCTTCAACAGAATTTACCTTCTTACCTTGTGGAGCTCTCTCGGTATGCCATTCAGAATAGTTAACCATCATATTATCCAGAAGCTTTGTTGTAGCACCCAAAGTAATGGTCATAAAGGTACCTCTAGCAGCAGAATCCAGTAGATTTCTTGAAGAATAGTTCAATCCTGCATAAAAGGTTTGGATAATCATCCAAGCAGTCAGTCCATGAGTGGGACAATTCTTTACCAAAGATTTCATTCTTTTCCAAGCTTGAGCAACATGTTCATTATCAGATTGTTTAAACTTCATTATTTCACTTCTCATAGATATAATCTTAGCAGGAGGATAGTATTTTCCAATGAAAGCATCTTTGCATTTAGTCCAAGAATCAATACTATTCCTATTTAAGGAATTCAACCATTCTTTAGCTTTTCCTCTCAAAGAGAAAGGAAATAGTTTAAGCTTAATAATATCTCCATCTATATCCCTATGCTCTTGCATCTCACAAAGTTATTTAGATGAGCAGCAGCATCTTCATTACCAATACCAGAAAATTATTCTCTCATAACAAGATTGAGTAAAGCAGGTTTTATTTCAAAGAAAGTAGCTTCAGGAACAGGTGGAGCAATAGGTGTGCACATGAAATCATTGTTGTTGGTGCTAGTAAAGTTACACAACTTAGTGTTTTCAAGAGTAGTCATTTTTTGTGTTTTTAATAAAAAAAGCAAACTAGTAAAACTAAATTTTTTGTGTTTTTGATAAAGAAACAAGCAAACAAAGAAGAACTAAACTAAGCAAAACAAAAACAACAAAGTAAAGAGATTGGTTATGAGGGACTCCCCTTGTGAAGATGTCCTTGACTCCCCGGCAACGGCGCCAGAAAAATACTTGCTGGCGCGTGGTTGACGTGGGAGCTTCTTCTTCTTCAGTGTCTGGCAACGGCGCCAGAAAGATAGCTTGATGGCCCAAAATATATCGAGCTTGTTGGGGAACCCCAAGAGGAAGGTATGATGAGCACAGCAGCAAGTTTTCCCTCAGTTATGAAACCAAGGTTACCGAACCAGTAGGAGCAAGGAAACATCTCCAAGGTGTTGTTGCCAACTTGGAATCCTGCACAACACAACTACAGAACTTTTCCCCCAACTTGCAGTGAGGTTGTCAATCTCACCGGTTTTGCTAAAAATAAAGGATTAAACGTATTGTGTGGAAGAAAGTAATAGCTTGCAGAAAGTAAATAAAAAATAGTAAACTGTTGTAGATTGATGGTAAAAGAAAAGACCGGGGTCCATAGTTCACTAGTTGTTGTTCTCCTTAAGATAGATAACATGTTGGGTGAACAAATTACAGCGGGACAATTGACAAACATCGAGAAAGCATACATGCATATACTAATCATCTTGACTCCTTTGAGATTCGACTGGGCATCACAACATTATACATAGACCGCCATCCAACTGCATCTATGACTAATAATCCACCTTCAGGTTATCATCCAAACCCCCTCCAGTATTAAGTTGCAAGCAACAGATAATTGCATTACGTATTGCATGTAAAGTAAACAATACGATTGTTCTATGAACAAAGGATTGTTATTTTCTCCCTAGTAGCAACAGCACATCTAGTAACTTAGAGATTTCTGTCATTTCCCCAGATTACTAGAGGCATGAACCCACTATCGAGAATAAATACTAACTCTTAGAATTGCTAGCATCTACTTGGTCAAGATAGCTACTAACAACGGAAAGCATGCAAGATCACAAATAACAAAGACGTGATAGAATCAATAATGTGAAATAGCATCTCAATATCTATCGGATCCCCACAAACACAACATGTAGGATTACAAATAGATGATCTTGATCATGAACGGAGCTCACAAGATCTAAACATGATAGAACAAAGAAGAAGAACTAGCTATCTAGCTACTACATTGACCCATAGTCCAAGGATGAACTACTCACGCATCACACTGGAGGCTTGCATGGTGATGAAGAAGGTCTCCAGGGTGAATTCTCCCCTCCGACTGGGTGCCGGGAAGAGCTTCAGATCCCTCCTAATCTAGGAATGGAGATGACGGCGGCTACAAACTCTTTCATGGAATTTTGATCGGGTACTTAGGGTTTCTGTATCGGAGGCATCTTATAGGCGAAAGGGGAGGCCGAGGGGGTGCCCTTGGTGGCCGCACCACCCCCTGGCGCGGGCTAGGCCTGGCCGCGCGGCCAAGTGGTGTGGCTGCCCTCTTGCCCCTCTCCGTCTCGTATTCTGGCTCTATGTCCTCCTCGGTGAAAAACTGACTTTGGCTTTTGTCCCGTCCAATTTCGAGAATATTCATTTTCTGACTTTCCTGGAACCGAAAACGGCAGAAAACAGGCAGCTGACACTGTGGCATCTTATTAATAGGTTAGTCCAAGAAAGTGTACAAAAAGTACTCCAAAGTTGGAACAAAATATAAGAAAGTAGATAAAAACCAAGCATGGAACATCAAAAATTATGGATACGTTAGCAACGTATTAGGGACAAGGCAAATACTTTGTTTTGTAAGTTGTTTGAAGAAGAAAACAAGAGAGTATCTAAGCCAGTTCTATGAGAGTTCTATATAAACCCTCGAGTCACCCTTGTGGGGAAAAGAAGTTTGCTTCAACACTGTAGACTTGGAGTCCCAATAAGTTTGTACACATGGAGTTGTTACCATCTAGAACATTTTCTGGCGCCATTGCTGGGGAGTTGCAAGAGAGAAGTCATAGCAACATCTTCATGAAGTTTGGTAGCACAACAACTTTCAGAACCTTTTTCTGGCACCATCTTCACAAACTTGTGCAAACACCCAAGCTTGGGAAGGTTGCACCATTGTGAGATTTTCTTTTCTTTTAGATTTACAAAGTACTTTGTTTGTCTTGTTTTTGTTTTTATCTTGTTTATTTACTTTTAGTCTTTTTTTACCTTTCTACTACATACAAAAATCCATAAAAATAGTGTAGCTTCACTTTTATTGCAAACATGGGATAAAAAATTACTAAGTTATGTGACTACACCAACCCTCCTAATGATCAATTTATTGCGGACCTATCACAACTCCTGAAATTAAAATAACAATTTTGAAATTAGTCCTGAGCTACTTAATCTTATTTCTAAAGAACATTTTGGGGAAGTGCTAGTGAAGATGCACTTATGCATCTACATGATTTTTGTGAAATTTGTGACGTGCAAAATATTGAGAGTGTGGAAATGACATTGTTAAACTTAAAGTATTCCTATTCTCACTTAGAGGTAAAGTTAAAGAATGGCTATTATCATTACCAACTGGTAGCATAAACTCTTAGGATAATCTTAAACAAGCCTTTATAAAGAAATATTATGTTACAAAATAGAAATAGCATACTATCCTTCAAACAAAATAATAATAAACTAGACTCCTTCGTGCGTCTCCTAGGGCGCGGCTGTAAGAGAGAACATTGATTATTACCGTAGCTAATCAGATCCATGGACAAGGAGGTGTCTGCAGGTCGAGTACATCTATATATTATCAATATACATATTCTCGTCATTTTATATTAAAGTGTGGCTTAACGAAGTGGCATAAATACTCGCTTCATACAATTTTAACTGACTCAACTTCGGCTGCATTCTACATACGTTGGCATGTAGACAAAGCTGAGACAACTAATTTGGTATGTACCGAGTATTAATTTTAGTCTCTAGTTAGTAACCCGAGACGCAACCTATGGTTTATAAGCCGAGTGAAAGGACGCCAAGTTGTCGAGGTGAGACTAAACATGTAATAGATAAAACACGTACAATTCAAGGCAAATGATGTAGACGAAAGATCTTATACCAGTCAAGTCGAGGATATCGAACACATTCACACGCGGATTTTCAAAGCACGTCTTGTACGTGCATGCGCTGTGCGTCTTAGTATTCAACATGTTTTTTAGGCATATTGTTTGATGAAATGGACTATAGTCATGCATCTAAGCCTACTACTAAACAGATCACACACTACACCAATCATATTTGGTGCTCTAGCATAGTTGTGTGTGCACTATGGGTCCCAGTATTCCACACTTTTTAGGTTTGATGACATGGTCATGATCATGTTGCTACATCAGCAGATGGAGACAACAAACGCTCAAGACTATATTCACGTCCTTAACAAAAGGAATACACAAATTTTTGTGTATCTTTATTTTGAAAACACGAAGGAAAAATAGTTTGGAAAATGAAAGGTGGAATCACGTTTATTTGGAATAGTACAGTCCTAAACAAAGTAAATTAATCTATGCAGTGTTAGACGGTGCTAAGATTGTTGACTCTAGAAGTCTACTCTTGATTATCTTGATGTTCTTAAGGATGGCAAGTAGCATCCTCTTATTCTCCTTCACGTCTCCAGTACAGTGACTACATTGTACTTAAACCTGTGGATCAACCTAAGGATGGCTTCATCGGTCATCACTCGTCGATTTCTCTGCTAGGAATCTTCTTTGTTTCGTCCGCGACATGGCCAGGAAGTTTTCCTCCTTTTACTCGCCTGATAATCCGGAGAAGGCAGCGAGCAGAGAACAGAGTCGGCCGGGGAAAGAACACGTCTAGAAGAAGAATCTGAACAACATAGAAAGATAAAGCAAAAAACAAATGGAAGATGATTTTGTGAAAAAATAGTCATATAAGGAAACAAAATAGTGGTGAGGGGGCGTACCATGTTCCTTGGCAACGACATGCAATTGTTTCTCTATTGTTAGGCTAAAGATGATGGCATGCGAGCATGGTTGTACAATAGAAGTATGACATGGACGTGACTCCAAAGGTAGTAACGGCTTCACAACATCGTCAGATAAAACACGAATGGATTGAACGGATGATCCTAGACAACATATAAAGAAGACTTATTAGGCGCACGAAATAAAGGAAATTGGCAAGAATGGGAAAAAATCCTATTCGAATAGAAAAGGTGCAAGGGAACGTACCATGAGGAGAAGTATTTTCGAAGAGAGGGCCGCGTAAGACGTCGACAATGATCGCGTCCGTCGTGTTCTGTCCATGATCTTTCGCGTCAACGAAAGCAGATGACTCTAGAGATCATAGAAAGAGAAGTTAATATGCGCACATCACAGAAAATACATTGAAATAAAGCGAGAAAAATAAAGTTCAAATAGAATAGACGCGATGCAACATACTAAGAAAAAATACTAGCTCACGTAAGATAATGGCGATGAGCCCGTCGGATAAGTAGAGTTCAGACACAATATCCTCCAAACGTCGTTGTTCATCGCTAAGTTCTAAGAACAAAGAAACAAACGTTAGACACCCAATTTCAAAGTTTTAGAGCAAACCGCAAGACCATTGAAAATAAGGCAACATACCTTGCTTTGCCTGAGAATGATACAACTCGTCGTCCATTGGAAGTCACCAGCAGAGAAAGAGGTGTCCAACAACCATAGTCAAACATGAGTGTCAAGGAAGACGCAGCCGGTCAGAGGAGGCTGAAAGAAAAAAACATACGATAAAAAAAACAGACGATAAACAACGCAACAAAATAAAACAAATAAAATGATCATGAAATACACACATGTTCTTTTGAAGCACAGACGGTAGAGCGAAGAACCTGCAAACAAAGGAAAACATGAAGCCATATGCCGAAAACTGAAATAACGCATAAAACAGAGCAAAGTTGAAGTGTACTTACCATGCAAAATCTCTTTATGATCGAGAATAGAAAGATCTCTACAAAACTAGAAAGACGAACTGAGTATAGAAAGAGCGGAGGGGGAAGACGTGAGTCGCATGCAAGAGATATATATTGTTCATGACTAACACCAAAGAGGAAGTAGCTCCGGCGAGGAGAACATTGTCCATAAGCTAGAGCATGGATAAGATAAGAATGAAAAAGAAGTAGTTTCGCGAGGAGAGCGTCGTACAGAAGCTATAGCAGGAAGAACGGAAGAATGTAATAACAATGAAGGGTGTATGCACCGCAAGCAGCATGAAGAAGAGTCGTGAACGACATAGCAGCATGGCCTCATGTAAAACCGCATACCACACGTATGATGTCATAAAAACATAGGCAGATTCGTGCCTAGGGTAGTCTACACTACAAGTAGTTCTATCTTCCATGATAACCTGAAGCCTGCGAGGATAACGGTACGACTCCAACTGTGGACATGCCCCATAGAATGATCTAGACGCGAGAAAACCACGGATGCCTATGTGTATTTATACGCTCTATGATGCCAGGTCGTATCTCTTCCCATGCAAACCCGCGTCATCTACGGTCTACACTGACAAACGGTACGGGTTTATGACGCCACATTGTCTCTGAATAGGTCCCATGGCCGCGAGAAGCTGCACCCTGCCTGGGCTCACGGGGCCACTTCGACCATGTGCGGGGCCCATGCATGTCCACGAGAAAAGCATGGGCTCACAACGCCACGTCGGCTCTCGGCAGGCCCCATGACCGCGAAAGTCCATAGCTGCCATGGGCTCACGGTGCCACGTCGGCTTTAGGCGGGCCTGCCACCCGGGGGTGCAAAGTGTTGTATCCCCTCAACCACCTCTCACAGAGCATGATATTGCCCTATTAAGCTGACAGCGGGACCGTCGCGGGCGAGGCCCACCGTCCTGCAACGTGGGGTGCCACGGCGAGCGCAACACCCGTTCGCGCTCTGGAATCTTTCGCCCTGGACCGCAGCAGGAACCATCTCACGGGATAGCAAGGCTCCGTTGTGACCACCCCACGTGTCCTTTTCAGTGTCCATCTCACGGCCAAAAAGAATCGGGACGATGTGGATAACATTTTGAGTTGAAACAATCTAGCATTATTATTTACTCCTCATACGTAGCTATAACCTGGAAAAGAATTAAGATCATGCTCAGAACATGTCCATCGCATGGAGTAAAATAATGGACTATGCTACACTCTTTCTATAATGGCTTGAACTATATGTCTAAAAGTATTTTAGATTTTTCTACAAGGAAAGCATTCATGAGTAAAACTTTTCCTGAAGCAAAGGCTATCTTAGAAAACATGCTACAAAATCATAGCCAATGGCACACTGAAAGATCACCTAATCCATCTTCTAGGAAAGTCAACTATGTCCAAGTCAACTCTGTTCAGTAAGTAGATTCATTGGCTTCTAAAATTGATACTATATTTGCTTACATATCTAACCAAAATATGGATAATGTTCAAGATCTTGTTGAAAACAATACAAAAAATATAGATGTCAACTACATAAGCAACTTTGATAATAATGGCTACGTGAAAAACAACAGTAACTCTTATGGTAGACCATCTATGTTCCTACAAATACACTAGTGGTAACAATGTTTTCAATGATTTTGAAAATACCATTAGATCTTTTATATCAATACAAAGGATATAAATAAAGAATTTATAGCTAAGTTTTGAAAACATGATGATTTAAGTGATAAGTGGATCACTTAACCAATGAAGTAATATCTTTTAAAAACCTTGTTCGAACTCAAAGACATCATGAAGAAACTATTGAGTATGTACAAGACATAAGTGAGTGAGAAGAGAAATGCTACACGCACCCTCCTCCTCTGACGATGCCGCTCGCTCGTCCGCTCATCTTATCAGAAGTGCACACCGCGGTTTACGAAATGAGCCTCGAGCCGAGCTTATCTTTTTCTGCTCACCAAAATTGTTGCGCTTTTGAAAGACGTGACAATAGTTAGTCGGTTCGAATCGCTCCCAGATCGTGGGCTACTGTAACCGACCCGAACTCGTGCGCGACGTGGTCTTGGCTCACGTTGTTCCCTGTACGGTTTTCCGAGCCGCTCTACATAAATGTATGTGGGGCTTCCACCACCATGCACAACACCAAAACCAATTTAGGATTTTACCAGCCTCTCTGCTTGCGTTGTCACTGTAGTCTACTCCATCCTGTGTGTCGGAGTACATGGACAAATGAGAGAGCAGTTCTCCGGAACCACTTGCAATCCTATACGGGAGAGGGCGAATAAGGTTTTTGTGAAGCACTCCACACGACTGCTCAAATTCGTCATCACGACGCGTCTTCTTGATCGTCAAGAGCATTCATGTGCACGGCGTATGCTACATCGTCTTCTTCAATATGCTACATCAACTTCTGCACCAACAGTGAATTCATCGGCAACCGATAAATACGTATACCGTGATCCAATCTATTACTATAATATATTTGTTCTTGCATGTGCACTATAACTATAACTGATCATGTTGATTAATACATCTACTATGTTAGAGTTTCACGTGTTAGTAGCCAGTGTAGTTATGATTATATTTAGAAATTAATCACGTGTTAGTAGCCGGTGTAGTTATGATTTATATTTATAAATTAATTGTGAAAATTATGTCTAATAATCTAACATAATCTGACTATAGTGTTATTACCATTAAAATCATGGTTATGAAAGTGTTATTAGTATTAAAATCATGGTTATGAAACAACTGTGGACGGCTACTCTGAGACTATCTTCTTTGATCAGTAAAGAACTTTCTAAACCGGACGATTTTCATTTTGCCTGATATTACTATTAAAATCATGGTTAGTGATACACCATCGATGGTTACTATGAGACACGTGTATGGATATCTTCTTATCTCGCCAAAAAACCTTTTTAGACACCGAACAATTTCCATTTGACTATGGAGTTATTACTACACCCTCCAGTACATATTAATGTTCTTAAATTTCTCTAGATTCAAATGTATCTAGTCATGTTTTAGTCCTATGTACATCCGAATTTACATAAATCCGAGAATATTAATTTAGATCGAAGGAAGTAAGAAAATCATGGTTAGCGATACAACCGTCGGCGGTCACTCCGAGACACATGCATAGTTATCTTCTTAGGTTGGCAAAGAACTTTTTCCGTGGAATGATTTTCCAATATTTCTATGGTATTATTACTATTAAAATCATGGTTTGTGATACAATCGTTGGCGGTTACTCTAAGACACATGAGCAGATTTTTTTTGACAATCAATACAATGATATATTAATAGTAGCGAATAGTACATGGTAGAGATACATAGACTGTTTCTAACGATTACAAAATAAAGTCTAAAAGAAAATGAGCAAAATTTGAAGGTCTTTGATTATTGGCTCAACACGCCGAGCTCGTTGGGGAACCCCAAGAGGAAGGTATGATGAGCACAGCAGCAAGTTTTCCTCTCAGTTATGAAACCAAGGTTATCGAACCAGTAGGAGCAAGGAAACACCTCTAATGTGTTGTTTCCAACTTGGAATCCTGCACAACACAACCACAGAACTTTGCCCCCAACTTACAGTGAGATTGTCAATCTCACTAGTTTTGTTGAAAACAAAAGATTAAACATATTGTGTGGAAGAAAGTAATATCTTGCTGAAAGTAAATAGAAAACAGTAAACAGTTGTAGATTGATGGTAAAAGAAAGGACCCGGGTCCATAGTTCACTAGTGGTGGTTCTCCTTAAGATAGAGAATATGTTGGGTGAACAAATTACAGCGAGGCAATTGACAAACATCGAGAAAGCATACATGCATATACTAATCATCTTGACTCCTTTGAGATTCGACTCGGCATCACAACATTATACATAGACCGTAATCCAATTGCATCTATGACTAATAATCGACCTTCAGGTTATCATCCGAATCCCCTCCAGTATTAAGTTGCAAGCAACAGATAATTACATTACGTATTGCGTGTAAAGTAAACAATACGATTGTTCTATGAACAAAGGATTGTTATTTTCTCCCTAGTAGCAACAGCACATCTAGTACCTTAGAGATTTCTGTCACTTCCCCAGATTACTAGAGGCATGAACCCACTATCGAGCATACATACTAACTCTTAGAGTTGCTAGCATCTATTTGGCCAAGATAGCTACTAACAATAGAAAGCATGCAAGATCACAAATAACAAAGACATAATAGAATCAATAATGTGAAATAACATCTCAATATCCATCGGATCCCCACAAACACAACATGTAGGATTACAAATAGATGATCTTCATCATGAACGGAGCTCACAAGATCTAAACATGGTAGCACAAAGGATAAGAACCAACCATCTAGCTACTAAATGGAACTGTAGTCCAAGGATGAACTACTCATGCATCACACCGGAGGCTTGCATGGTGATGAAGAAGGCCTCCAGGGTGAATTCTCCCCTCCGGCAGGGTGCCGAGAAGAGCTTCAGATCCCTCCCGATCTAGGTATGGAGATGACGGTGGCTACAGACTCTTTCGTGAAATTTTTGATCGGGTACTTAGGGTTTCTGTATTGGAGGCATCTTATAGGCGAAAGTGGAGGTCGAGGGGGTGCCCTAGGCGGCCACACCACCCCCTGGTGCGGGCCAGGCCTGGACGCGCGGCCAGGTGGTGTGGGCGGCCCCTGGCCCCTCTCCATCTCCTATTCTGGCTCCGTGTCCCCCTCGGTGAAATACTGACTTTGGCTTTTGTCCCGTCTAATTCCGAGAATATTCATTTTCTGACTTTCCTAAAACCAAAAACAGCAGAAAACAGGCAGCTGGCACTGTGGCATCTTGTTAATAGGTTAGTCCAAGAAAGTGTATAAAAAGTACTCCAAAGTATGGACAAAACATAAGAAAGTAGATAAAACTAAGCATGAAACATCAAAAATTATAGATACGTTTGCAACGTATCATATGGCAGCGGGGAGCAGGGCATGCCGGTGGCGGACGCAAGCTCCGCGAGGGAGGGGCAGCGATAGGGAGCTCGCCGGAGTACGGCGGCATGGAGCGGGGCATGCCGGTGGCGGATGCGAACTCCGCGAGGGAGGGGCGGCGATAGGGAGCTCGCCGGAGTATGGCGGCGGGTGAGCCGATGTAGTACGGATTGGATGGGTCAACATCGTCTCACTTTTCCCCTTACTTTTTTATATTTTTATTAATTTTAATAGGGCTTACAGCTAGGGCCAACTCCACCTCAGCAACTTTGACACTTATAAGTGGTTCCCACTGTCAGTTTCAGCGTCAATTCACAACTGAACACGAATCAGTGCATTTTGCGAAAATTTAATTCCGATGTAGTTGTTTTATACGATTTGCAGGTCGACTGGTACCATTTGGGAAATTTGACATGTAAAGTGGTAGTTTTATGCTAACTACTCTCGTGCTACTGATGACTGGTAACCTGACCAATTGCTTCTGCTGCCTTTTGTGCGTCTTGCCGGCATGGAGAGAGAGGGGGACGACAAGGCTAGGGTACTGTTGTGCACATGCTCTGGCAAAGAAGAGCGGGTGCATTGCCATGCCGCTCGCTGTCTTACAGCTCCAGGCCTTCACCTGGTACATCCGGGCGGGTCATGTCGTACACGTCCTTGGCGCGAAGGAGCTCGCGGAGAGTGTCTGACCCCACGGTCTCTAGGAGCTAGGTAGTAGAGATAGCTTTACCGTCTCATGAGTGTCCCCGATCGTTAGGTAGGGATATACCTCCTTGTAACCAAGGCCTGAAGGCAGCCTAGATCACGACTCTATGGTGGCGGCGGCATTAGCATACGTCGACTCACTTCTTGATAATGGCACTTGAACACACCTCGCACGGCTCTAATGCGCAAACCAAATGACATGTGGTGGAGGTCGCTATTGCTTCTACTCACTGCGTTGAGACGGTGTTTACACTAATAGCCATATCGTAGTAGGTCGCCATCGTGCTCTCCGCCAGGCCCATCTTCACCTGGCTCTCCATATGGGTGGAGCCCTCAAGCCGCTGGACCCTGCGCGGTTGGTGGCTTCATGCGCTACGGCTACGCTGTCAACTCCTTGGTTTGCGAAGCTACCGACGACGTGCCCGTAGGTGTACAGCCAACTATATCTCTGTGCGGCACCAAGAGTATGTGTAAGTGGGTGTGGGGCCATTATCTTGGATGTAGGCTTTCGGTGTTGGCAAGCTACGTGCAGGCACAAGAGCGGAGGTAGGCAGCAGACGAGCCAGAGTTGCTAAAGCTCCCTCTGAAAAATTTGCGAGTATACAATATATAAAAGACTAAAGGTATTGAAATATGAACCTTCGTTTTCTGTAGTGGCTTGCTACAAACTAGTTGGTTGCTCGTTCGAGATCCCCGGCTGCTCATATAAATCTGTTAATTCTCTTGTAAGGTGGGGCACAAGTGAGTAGGCAATAATAAATTACATGCCTCAGATAAAAAAATTAAAGGGCAGTTTTGCAAAATAACCACTGCCACATGTTAGCACAAAGGTCACTTGGGATGAGTTTTGTGCCGTGCTGCAACTATTAGGACTACTCCACCCCAATTTACAACTAATGAGACTAAAATACACCTAGTGAACAACTATTGCCACTAGTGGTGTATTTAGCTCTAATTTTAATTTTAACCGCAATGCCAAGGCTACGTGCACACGCACAATCATTAGAGTAATCAGACAACATCGGCAAGAATACCACCACCAGTATTCTAGGGAAAAGAAACCGAACAGCCTGATCGACATCATAGGAGAGTCGAGAATACGAATCGCTATTATCGAAGACGTAGCAAATGGGACGAATATTGCGAGGATAATCCTCCTCGCGACAACCATGAGAAAAAAATCCAATATCGATCTGGTGAAGCAAGATCTGAAAGACCGTACCTATAGAACTTCAATCTTACAACACTACCATTAACGCCGAGAAAATCTCGTCGTCGAACGAAGGGCCGAAGATCACTTATTGCGAACGATGACATCTCTATTGACGTACACGCCAAGAAGATGTTACCAAAACCCTAACCTAATCTTCTGAAAACACTACTTTTACTGAGAACTCCATCCATAGATCGGGTTCCCCACCCCTCGCGACCCGGCGAAGCCAGCCGGAGGAAGGGGAACCAATCTATGGAGAAGGAGGTGTTGGCGGCGGCTGGGAATAGAAGGAGTATAACAAATGGATATCTTATTAGCTCGCCAAAGAACTTTTCAAAAGGCGTCTTCTAGCGCTCGAACATGCCCGCGCATTGTTAGGATCTCACTACTATTCTCTCACAGATCACGAATTCAGAGTACAGAGTTTGGCTACAGAATTACAGTTTGACTTGGGATACAAGAATTCTCAAGGAGGGGAGGGAGCAGGTAAGGATGGCAGGGAGCCTTCGCCGTGATCCAAGCCAGGATGTCGTGGACGCCTTTCCTTGCCTGCCTAAGTAGTCGAACGCCAGCTGTAGCAGAGTCGATTCAACCACTCTTCTCCAGAGACTTTCTTGTTGGGCTTCACTTGGCGCTTGGGCCTTCCCTCGGGCTGCGCCTCTTCCGTACGGGTCGTGGAAACAGGGTTGCTAACACGCATGCATGAGCTGGTGACGCTCCGGCCGGCCGCACGATTCTGGTCTAGTGGTACAGAAAATAACACACGCAAAATCAGAAAAAATGAAAAATACCATGAAAAAAATAAAAAATACCATGGCAACTTAAGTTTGTTTGTGCTCTGAGAGACTAGGGAGGGAACATTTTCTCCTTACATTTTGAATTTCAAAAACCAAACAATTACCAATTTGACTATGATGTTATTACTGTTAAAATTATGGTAGCAATACAAGCGTCAACGGTTACTCTGGATACAGTAGAGAACTCTTAGCTATGGCCTAGAGCATGCGACATGGGCGACGACCTGGTCTGCGGCGGCCTTACCCTCTTTGAACTTGAGTTTGGCGTCGGTTTTCGCCAATAATTTCTTCCACCTTGCGTCATTCTTTTCATCATAGTCGTGGTCGGCGATCATCTTCTTGAAAGAGGCCTCAAGCGAGGTTGACGATGCCACGTTGTTCCTCTCGGCCTTGGCCTTCTTGTGGCCGATGGGGCGGCCAGCCGAGGTAGCCGCCAGTGCGTCCACTTCAAAAGGCTTGCCATTGTTGAGCTCAAAACAAACTTTCTCCCATTTCTTACAATGCTCAATTTTGGTAAATACATGCATAAAATAGAAGTCCTTCTCTCCCTTGTTGGTCTTGTGCAAATCCATGATGGCCTCTAACTAGCAAAACACACAACCATCAAAGAAGTGAACATTGCAAAACAAAGAAGTTTAGTAGGTTTCTCATCATCAGATTGATTTTGGCCAGATACTTTTCAATTGTGGATGGTCTCCACGGCTGCGAAGAAGATGTCGCAAGCCTTTTGGATCGTCACCCACCTATGAGACAAAGAGTTTTGGTTGCGGATCATGTGGATCTTCGAGTACTCGCCGAAGAGTTTGCGCTCTTCGAATTGGATGTATATTCTCCTCCAGTACACCACGCCGGTATGGTTGGCACCGGTTATAGGATCAAGGCTCACAGCCTTCCAAGCGTCGGTCAAGCATTGGTCCTCCGTCATCTTCCACCGGTTCCCCCTGGGACCAGTGCATTTCTTCTTCTTCTTCTTCTTCTTCTTCTTCTTCTTCGGCTTGTCCTTGTCATCAAGCTTGACCACTTCTTCCTCATCCACCTCTCCCTCCTTTTCTTCATCCTTATACTCGTACTCGTACTCATCTTCCTCGCTATTCTCACCCCTGGCGTAGTAGCAGCCCTCACCAAGGATCATGGCATTCATGGCGCTCGCAACTTGGCTCTCATCCATTTTATCGACCACCTCGCAGGAATCCTTCCCGCCAAATAGATTTCAGCCGGACTAGGAGGAGGTCACTGCGCCGGGCGTATCGAACGATAGTGCCCCCTCCCCGCTCATGGCCAACGAACCATCGTGGGCGGCTTGGTTGAGGTTGATGTGGGCACGGGCGGCGGCGTCGGCGATGATGGGTAAGAACACTCCTAGGCCGTCGGCTGGGTAGACGAGCTCGTGCTCGCCGATATTGGGAGAAGAAAACCAAGACGGAGGACGCGGCGGCAGCCCAAGGCTACCTCTATCTTCGAAGTAGCCTGACGACGAGGGGGAGGTGCCGCTAGCTTGGCCTTGGATGTACGTTCTCACCGAATCCTTCTGCACCACCGCCTTCTTCCTCTCCAGGGCGCGTGATGTGGCTTCATATACTACTACTGATCATTCTATTAAGGATGCAAGGTACATGGTACTGGCTAGACGACACATTATCACTAACGCTGACAAGGACGAACACTTGGGTCACAACACAAGTAATATGTCAGTGTTAAATGGTACATCAAGTGTACAAATCCTGCCAGAGAAGGAGGTGAAGCTAACTATTAGGACACCATGCAGGTACTTGCACATGGGCACCATCAAATTGTCATACCGAGTATTTGGAGTACTAGAAATATACCCCGTGCGTTTCAGTGGGTATCTCTTTAATCTTTAAGAAATGTAATAAAATGCAAAAAACTTGAAATTGTCTACGGAAATTTTGTCATAGTGGTCTAGATGCTAAATTTAGTTGTCATGAAATTGATGTGTATATGACAAATTAAATGTTGCCATGATTGAGGGGTGTGCCTGATTGATTTATATAAGGTAAAATAAGAAACATATATTGTGGAGGGCTTGCACGAAGATGCCAGGCACATTGCCACATAATGTTTTTAGAAACTTTTGAGAGGTTATATACGGGCGTCTCCACAAATTTGGGACCCCGGTGTGAGTTGCAATATTGGGCACCGAAGCCAAACTTATATACTCTTTCCGACCGAAATTAGTTGACTCAAATTTGACGAGATACGGATAAATCTAATACTAAATCATGTCTAGATACAATTGAATCTAGATAAATCTAAGTCAACTAATTTGTGCTAGAGAGAGTAATAAAATTTTATTTAGTTAATATAAACTTTTGAAAATGGATCCAATCACTTTCTGGACATGCGTTTTTCTTGCAAAATTTAATATATCAAATATTAATGCTAAAAGATTATGGTAGCACCGAAGCAATAAACTGACTTGATATTCAACCAAAAAGCATCTCCCATTGAGTAGCCAACTATCTTCCCCCAAACGTCGTATCGTGTCGTGTGTAGACCAATGAGCATTGATCAGTTGGTTAATTAATTGCACGATACCGACAACACCTAATACGGCAGTTACAGAACAGAAATGATCCATTGAAAAATTGACCTGTACATGACCTGATCGATCAGGAATTGACTCACCAGAATAAATCGACCGAGTATCAATGTTCAATGGTGGAATTGATCGAGAATCAATGGTCAGTGCGATGGTGTGATGCTTGCTGTTCCTGACGACGTCCCTGATAGAGGAATTCTGTCAATTGTGGACGAATTGGGGAGTGGGAACCTACGTGATGCCTTCTGTCTTGGGGAATAAGACCGTCTTGCATGGCGCGTGTGGGAGCTAGCGAATGGAGGACTAGGAGAACAGATTCATACTCGAATTCACCCAACGGCTTCGCTCTCGCGCACACCCACATGCGGGCATCGAGCTTAACCCTATCTAAGACTACAAACGGTGGCGCAAGCTTCTTACGGAAGACCCTATTATTACGCTCGTTCCAAACCTCCTAAGTGACGAGTAGGGTGAGGGACGCCATAGCTTTGCGGTTCGAAATCGGACCCTCCGTCATTAACTCCCACCAATTCTTTATGGGAAGGCCCATCCATTGAGATTGGTCCATTTCCGGTATACCAATCCAATCTCTGATGAAAGCCCAAACCCGCTTGGAAGATTGAGCATCAATGAATTTGGAACCAGCACACATGTCA
Organism: Avena eriantha; assembly: GCA_910589775.1. Classification (NCBI taxonomy): domain Eukaryota; kingdom Viridiplantae; phylum Streptophyta; class Magnoliopsida; order Poales; family Poaceae; genus Avena; species Avena eriantha. Next base: position 233,730,342 of record OU342742.1, on the reverse strand, counting down.
TTATCTCTAGGCTTAGAAGATTGAGCATCAATGAATTTGCCAGACAACTATATCAACATCTCGAGGGAAGCATGGAAGTTCATGCATCACAATGCAAAAACAAATAAATATATTCTATATATGTAATATTCAGTAAATTATTTGAGGATGTATGGAACAACTAATTAATCAACCGATGAATTTAGGAAAAAAATCAGCTCACAACAGTGGATGCATCCATGACTAAAATAAGCTATACCGAGAAACATATACACGGCTATATATTTTTTGAAACAAGGCAAAACATTTGCCATTTTCATTAAAAGAGGAGAAGTTTTTAGACAAATGCCTAGGACAAACCCTAGGACTGGGCTCGCTCTTCATGAAAGGAGAGTAGGCAGCTCTGCGGTTCACATATCAGCTGGTAATCTCTCTCAAATCTTAATCTTTGATCTTATATGCGCAGCTAGTAATCTCTCTCAAATCTGATAATACCAAAGATCCACTCTGTGCGGTTCGCATATCAGTTGTCACTCGTGCTCAAACTTCGTTGTGCAGTGTCCACAGTTCGTGACTATTTTCAGCATGTGCGTGTTGTTCGGGAGCTGTGCTTCCATGTGGACTGAACCCTTATATGCAATCACAAGTACAGATATATGTCAGCAAATGAGAGACTGGTTACTAAATGAGATGAGATATCTGCAAGCAAATGATCCATGTACTACACAGAGTAAGTATAGAAGATGCAACACTCTAACCAATAATGCCAGCCAATTATAACATTATGTACCTTATCATGAACTTTCCTGATCGGGCACTACTTCTAGTTCATACTAATACTAAAACTACTTTAAAGAGACCGAAATTTCCCATTGTAATGACATGTCTCTGAACTATTGAAATATTAACTGTACTAAACAGTAGAAAAGGTCACCTCCTAATATTTGTACCGAACAGTGCAAGCCAACATATATATCGCATGCCATATTGTCTTTTCTGCCTCGAGAGTATTTGTTGCATGCTACCTTAGGACTACGTAACTAAGATCAGATCAGCACACGGTAAAAGAAAACCAGCAAAATGAATGACAACTGAAAGGAGGATGACTTAAAAGTTGCAAAGAAGAGAAGAACCCTACAGGGATGAAACGACTTGAAACAATAAACCTTCTGCCCCTTCCTTCAACAAAATAAATTAGAACATATGCATATGCGGGACGCTATGGTGGCTTCAAAGTTCTGTTATGTGCCAGGGGAACTTAGCAGTTCCAACTGAGACACTCAACTGCACTAAACAAAATTCATAAAAATATAAACAGTTAAACACCAACAGTTTAGTAGTTACCAGTGCTTCTGATTTGTAATTTACATTTTCTTTAAAAAATGAGAGGAAAAGTTGGAACCACACCCTACAAACTTCGAAAAATACCTCAGAATGTTAGTAGGACATATGTGTGTGTGACGAAAGTTCGAATGCAGTGGAAGTTTCATCCCATGTCTTATTTTTTAGGACCACTTTCTAAACGTTCAATGAGAATGACACTAGAAACATTAACATAAGCTGATTCATCTTAAAATGGTAGCATATTGTGACAGATAGGATGTGCCTGAAGAATGAAAACTAAATTGAAGAGAAATTGTCCTACAATCACAAAAACTTTGGCGCATGGAAAATTAAAGAACTCATCTTTGAATGTAGATACACAACTTTTCACAAACAAAAGCCAACAATTTGGGTATCTATCTTTTAGGAAGTGGTCCTGGAAAATAAGTATGAGATAAAATTCAAATTTTAATTCTGTAGGATCTGGTCTAGAAGAAATCAGATCAGATCGATGTTCTATATGGCGTTCAGACCAATTCTTTTGCACATGTTTACCAAGTCTAGATCCCTAGAAACTACTGTAGCCCTATAAACTGTAAAACAAAATTAATGTTGTTCTCAGGGAAACTTTACATGTTAAGTATAGAAAGAAAATGTCAGCCTACTGGGGCAATAACACAGCAAAGCCCAAGGCACCAAAAAAAGGAAAAAAGTGCCAAGCCGGAACTCGCACTAGGAAGCCACGGGGGAAGGAGCAGGAGGCGCGAAGCGCTGCGCCGAAGCCCTGAGAGCCTGCATGATGCCGTCCATGCTCTCCCGGTCCCTCCGCCTAGACAACGGGTACCACTGCTGTAGGTAGGCAAGCAAAGAAAATACAGAGTCAGACGTACAGCGAGGATAGATCCTCTCTATCACCATCTTATTACGAATGTTCCAAAGTATCCACGTAATGGCCGCAAACACCAACCAGAAGAGGTGACGCCTTCTCCCGGTATGGTTTGCCTCAGACTCTAGGAACTCAAACTCTGCGAACTTAAACTCTACATCTTATTATTTATAAAAATCGTCAAATCCATCCTCTTTGAACATGAATCATTGAATTCGTAGAATTATAGAGATGGAGAACATGATGCTATAATGCAATACTTTCCAAGAGAAGACATTATCTTTTCTTCCAATATTTCTTCAATGCAAAATCTATTCAATGGCAGGCCAATTAAGCTCAAAGGAGAAAGATGAAAAAAGGCTCCTTAGCGACCTATTCCTGACTTGAATCTTCAGGTTCTAAGCCTCCCCTCACCTGCAAGAAAAAATGACTGTCTCGATTAGCAAAGAGAATTGCATATATTGTTCAGGTTGGTTGGAATTGGATTTGTGTGTAGCAAGTTAGGAACCTAGCATGACATGATAGCAGTCCATAAAATTACATGAATATATAAGAATTAATTTAACCACAATATGCTCCAAATATGGACCAAACCATTACGGTTCCTATTTATTGTCTTGTGATATTCTGTAGTTCTAATTATAATTATTTTTCTGCAGTGCAGCCAGATCTTTAACAATGTTTAACCCATCTTAAGTCTTCCAACTTTTAATAAAAACTCTCCAGGTGAAAAAAATGCAAATGAACTTACTACAATAGCAACAGTAAGTTCCAAAAATCTTCACTAATGGATATTTGAGCATTGGCTTCCTTTTGCTACTAAACTTCCAATACTCAACTAATCGTATATTCATAATGCTACAATCCTTAAAGTGGTGTTCCTGTTATGGTATTATATATAAAGTTATTAACTTGTTAATTCTTCTAAATCTGCACTTAAATTTAGATCTTTCCAGTTCATTTCAGAACCTATCATTTGTTCCATAATCGACTCCATAATTGCTCACCCCTCATCCGATCGTAAATGCAGACGTTATAACTTCCTACACTGTGAACTGTAGCTGCAACCAAAATACTTATTAAGATTCATTGTCAAACACATATAACAACAAATGAATATATTTAGGAGAAACTGGATGCAGTATTCACTTACAATGCTTCTACAGTTCCAGGTACATCGATCATAATACACTATCCCTTCCGATACAGCTGCCTCCACCTGCACAATCGAACTTAAATGTGAATCGATCAATCAATCAAACCCAGAGAGCAAGCAAGTATTATCTAATATACAAAAAGAGCACCTTCACTATGCACAAAAATATACCAATTTTCTGATTGAAGCTACAAAACTTTTATAGATGTACATCACAAAACCTAAGGCCAACTCCAACGGCCCCTCGCATTTCGGACATGCCTTTTGACTGATTTGGTCCGTTTGCGGGCGGGTGAACAGGCCCCGGGGCGGCGTCTGACCTGGAATGGCCGGTGCACCCAACGGTGGCACCTCCCCATTTATCTGGCCTGTTTTTACTGGGGTATGAAATGGATAGTTTCATACATATAGAAATACGTAAAAACCAAAATAGCTCTGCAATTAAAATTAAAATTGATAGGTCACAACAAATAGCAATGCGTGATCCAAATAAAGTTTACACAATCAAATTACATGAATTAAACTTGAAATTAAAGGTGATAGAAGCTAGTTATTCAGCTGCACGACCAGTTGGTTTCCCACAAATTCCCATATATGGTCAACCAAATTATTCTGGAGTTGGTTATCGGTAGCTCGATCTCGAATCTCATGATACAGCTGCAGGAATTCCGCAAAAGTACGTGATGGACCTAGCGCTGGTTCAACCAATTATCCCTGAAATTTCCAGCCCTGGTCATAGATGCTTCCATCACGCTCATCTTCAACGATCATGTTGTGCATGATCACACATGCCGTCATCACTTCCCACATTATGTCTTTGTTCCAAGTTCTAGACGGGTGTCATACTATAGCCCATCGGGACTAGAGTACACCGAAGGCTCGCTCCACATCCTTTCTAGCGGCCTCTTGGTCCTTGGCAAACCTCTTGTGCTTCTCTTCGGTGGGATTGCGTATGGTATTCACCAAGGTAGACCAAGTAGGATAGATACCACCTTTCATGTAATATGCCTTGTTGTAGGAGTGGCCTCACACTTGGTAGTTCATACGGGGACACCTTCTGCAAGTCTAGAAAACACATTGGACCTCTGAATAACACAAATATCATTGTGGGAACCAGCCATGCCAAAGAACGAGTGCCATATCCAAAGATCATGGGATGCAATGGCTTCAAGTATGACCATGCACCCATTTGCATGTCCTTTATATTGCCCCTTTTAGGAAAACGGACAGTTCTTCCATTCCTAGTGCATACAATCTTACTACCAATCATTCCTAGAAACCCTCTGGTTTCGTTGAAAGCCAAAAGCCGAAAAGTGTCCTCGGCATTGGGTGCCCTCAGGAATTCTTCACCAAAAATGGCTACCACAGCTTTGCAGAACTTGTACATTGCTTCCAAACAAGTGGACTCGCTTATGCGCAAGTACTCGTCAACACAATCAGCAGCTACTCCATAAGCAAGCATGCGAATAACTGCGGTGCATTTTTGGTAGGAGGTGAAGCCGAGCTTACTGGTCCCATCTTTTTTCAAAGAGAAGTAGTCGTTGTGATCCCTCACTCCATGAAGAATACGCATGAACACCTTCCTTGACATCTGAAAGCGCCACCGAAACAGTGCAGGAGGGTACAAAGGCTTGGTGCGGTGGAAGTAATCCAGAAACAACATCGCATGGCCTGTGACTCGGCCACGTTCCAGTGCCGCCAAACGGTCCGGGACCAAGCCACGGTAGGTTTGCTTCATATCCTCATTGTGCTGATGGAGGAGCATGGTCGTGGTGGCCCAAAATTCATTGTCATCGTCGGACTCGTGGGAGGACGGCATGACATATTTGTTGAAGAACTCGTCCCCACTATTGTCCATGGTCTGCACGATGATACAGATGAGCTCAAGTCCACAAGGACGAGGACAAGGACTAGGCGAAGGTAGCAGAATGCAGTACCTGTACGTGGGGGAAAATGGTCGAACAAGTGGAGAGCGTCCTAGGAGAACGCCAAGCTCAACGCCAGGGGCGGCGAGATCTTCGGGTACTAGAGGCTTCAACGGCGAGGAGGTTGCACCAGCAAAGAGGCCTGTGGGAGGAGGCAACGGGGTCCGACAGCAGCCTTCCGGGAGGGATGGTGTTGTGGTGGTGGCGGTGGCGGGGGTGGGCGAGAGAAGGGAAGGTGGGGAAGCAAGGGTGGAGGGACGCGTGTTTGTGTCTGATGGGAGGGCCAGGGGCGTGGAAGTGTAGGACAAGGCCCGGACAAGCGGGCAGTCCGAGCCCCCGCAAACTAGCCCCAAGTTTCGGCCCGGTATGCGCCGCAACGGACTGGTTCGGGGCTGGATCTCGATTTGCGGGTGCGCGTTGGGCCTTGACATCGGTCTAGGAGGACACGATCGGACGTGCGGAGTCCGTTTGCGTGGGGGGGCATTAGAGTTGGCCTAAGAAAACAAAATGAACTACCATATAACTTATTTGGTATATGCATAACCAATTTAAAGGACCTCAGTAGGCTTAGTAATTAAGCAAAAAAGGGGCACTAATCTTGAAATGAGAACATTAATCTATGGAGATGGAGACCTACATAATCTGTGGAAGAATAAAACATGCATAACTTCTTCATAAATACTAGATCATAACAAGAATGGCCGCACTAAGGGATGATCGATGGAAATTAAATACTATATGAATGGGTAGAAACAAACTGAATATGTACATACATTCTCGACCACTACCTCGTCAGCTCACATGTGTGTGGGGGAGGAGCAAGATGATTGGCGCAGCGGTGTGGCCGGTTCCAGTGGTTCTGCACTGGGAGGTACCACTTGAAGATTTATCCCAGCCTCCTGCTCCTTTGTCTCACACCCTGTCCCAACTCCCTCCACAACCACCTCCTTGCTTGCCCTCTCTCACCTTGTCCCTCATCCTCTCACTATTTTAGCTGCATCTTGAGGGAACACCCTTGTCAGCAGCCAGATCCAGCGATAAGGCACGCGATGGAAGTAGGACCAAACGACCCCATCATGTCCCATTCTCTCTTCTCTATTGGCAAATAGTCGGGGGTGGCATGGTGCCCTCCTAATCCTCCAAAAGCTCCAGATGGTGGCAGGAGCCAGAAGGGAAAGGGGAATTATCAAGACGGTGCTAACTGGAGGCGGCCGCGGCCTGCGGATGGGGGACGGAATGGCAGCACCAATAGGGCGACAAGAGAGGATGGTGCTAGGTGGGAGTGGCGGTGGCCTCCATGTGGGGATGGAACGGCTGCGCCAATTGAGCAGCCAGGGAGAAGGAATTATCTAGGATGGGGTCATGTGGATCGAGTCGATTCATATGGCTGCCGAGGACAGAACCCAACACAATGATACGTCCAAAACGTATCTACTTTCCCAAACACTTTTGCTATTATTTCTCCTCTAAACTTGTGTGATTTGGATACAACTAACGCGGACTGACGTTGTTTTCAGCAGAATTGCCTTGGAGTCTACTTTTTGTGCAGAAAATCAACTATCAGGAAAAATCCCGGAAAATATGCCAAAAATTCTATTTCACCCGAAGACTCCAGGAGCCAGAATACGAGACGGAGAAGAGCCAAGGGTGGCCACACCACCTGGTGGCGCGGGCCAGGCCAGGCCACGCCAGGGGATGGTGTGGGCCCCCCAGGCACCCCCTCGGCCTCTCTCTTCGCCTATAAGGAGCCTTCTGACCTAAAAACTTTTGGGGGGTCGACGTTTTTCTAGAAGGAGTTCCCCGCTCCGCCGCCACCACCAGATTCCACGAAACAGCACCAGAAACTTCGTTCTGACACCCTGCTGGGACGGGGAATTGGAGGAGATCATCGCCATCATCATCACCATCGCTTCTCCATCGACCATCCATGTTTCCCCCATCTATGAGTGAGTAATCCCCCGTTGTAGGATATGGGGATGGTAGGGATTGGATGAGATCGTTCATGTAATTGCATCAGATTGTTAGGGCATGGTGCCTAGTATCTTTTATTAGTGCTTTATGACTTTGTTGCGACTTGTTGTGCTTAATGCTTGTCACTAGGGCCCGAGTGCCATGATTTCAGATTTGAACATGTTATTGATTCATTATGATAGTATTGTTTATGGTCTTATCTGCAAGTTGTATACACACGTTGTTTTCCGGAACCAATGGCCCCGAAGTGACAGAAATCGGGATAACCGGAGGGATTGGCTTTGATGTGAGGATCACATGTGTTCATGGAGTGTTAATACTTTGCTCCGGTGCTCTATTAAAAGGAGCACCTTAATTGCCAGTAGTTCCCTTGAGGCCTCGCTGCAAACGGGCTGGCAGGACAAAAGATGTTGTGCAAGTTCTCACTGCGAGCACGTATGACTATATATAGAACACATGCCTAGGATTATTGATGGCTCAATGCACGGCGCCCAGAAAATTGCTTGATGGCGGTGTTGATGTAGAGCTCGTTGGGAACCCCAAGAGGAAGGTATGATGAGCACAGTAGCAAGTTTCCCTCAGTTATGAAACCAAGGTTTAATCGAACCAGTAGGAGCAAGGAAACACCTCAAAGGTGTTACTAGCCGAGCTTTGGCAGAGCGCACTACCGGTGCTAGTAGCAACATGGAGACATGCACAACACAACCACAGAACTTTGTCCCCAACTTGCGATGTGGTTGTCAATCTCACCATGTTTTGCGGAAAACAAAGGATTAAACGTATCGAATGGAAAGAAGTAAAAGTTTGCAGAAAGTAAACACAAAGCAGTAAACAGTTTATAGATTGTATGTAAAAGACAAGGACCGGGATCCATAGTTCACTAGAGGTGGCTCTCCTTAAGATAGATAACATGTTGGGTGAACAAATTACAGCGGGGCAATTGACAAACACCGAGAAAGCAATACATGCATATACTAAACATCTTGACTCCTCTGAGACTTGATTGGGCATTACAACATTATACATAGACCGCCATCCAACTGCATCTATGACTAATAATCCACCTTCAGGTTATCATCCGAACCCCCTCCAGTATTAAGTTGCAAGCAACAGATTATTGCTTTACGAACTGCGTGTAAAGTAAACAATACGATTGTTCTATGAACAAAGGATTGTTGTTTTCTCCCTAGTAGCAACAGCACATCTAGTACCTTAGAGATTTCTGTCACTTCCCCAGATTACCAGAGGCATGAACCCACTATCGAGCATAAATACTAACTCTTGGAGTTACTAGCATCTACTTGGCCAAGATAGCTACTAACAACGGAAAGCATGCAAGATCTCAAATAACAAAGACATGATAGAATCAATAATCAATCTGAAATAGCATCTCAATATCCATTGGATCCCCACAAACACAACATGCAGAATTACAAATAGATGATCTTGATCATGAATGGAGCTCACAAGATCTAAACATGAAAGCACGAAGGAGGAGAACCAGCTATCTAGCTACTACATGGATCCGTAGTCCAAGGATGAACTACTCACGCATCACACCGGAGGCTTGCATGGTGATGAAGAAGGCCTCCAGGGTGAATTCCCCTCTCCGGCAGGGTGCCGGGAAGAGCTTCAGATCCCTCCCAATCTAGGGATGGAGATGACGGCGGCTACAGAATCTTTCGTGGATTTTTGATCGGTTACTTAGGGTTTTCATCCTGATGACAATATATAGGTGGAAGGAGAGGACGAGGGGGTGCCGGGAGCGGCCACACCACCCCCTGGCGCGGGCCAGGCCTGGCCGCGTGGCCAGGTGGTGGGTGGCTCCCTGGCCCTTCTCTGTCTCCTATTCTGGCACTTGATCACTTCCGGAAAAATAGGCACTTTGGCTTTCGTCCCGTCCAATTCCGAGAATATTCATTTTCTGACTGTCCTGGAACCAAAAACAGCAGAAAACAGGCAGCTGGCACTGTGGCTCTTGTTAATAGGTTAGTCCAAGAAATCATATGAAAAGTACTCCAAAGTTGGAACAAAACACAAGAAAGTGGATAAAACCAGGCATAGAACATCAAAAATTATAGATACATTTGCAATGTATCAACATCCCCAAGCTTAACTCCTGCTCGTCCTCGAGTAGGTAAGTGATAAAAAGAAAGAATAATTTTTGAGGTGAGATGCACCATCAAAGACTTGATCAAAGTATTTGTAAAACATTCAAAGCTGGGATCATAATACTTCAATCATAACATGAAAGACAAAGTTCTAGCAATAAGACAAAGAAACTATGATGCAACATGAAAAGGCACAAACAAAAGATTCATGAATAACAATGCTTTGCAAGACGTTTATTTGTTTCACATAAAGAAAACATAGCATAATAGCATTCAACTTGTCCCTCATAGAGTAGCAAATATAAATGCATAGGACACCTTCAAAGTTCATAAGAGTGACTAGATACAATAGTTTAAAAAAAGCAATATCAAAGTATGCATCAATCAACTAGTCTTGGGACAATGCACATAGAACTAAGAATGGCCACTATGCTCTCAAAGTAAGTGCATAAAGATAGAAGGTGGAGACTCAATATATGGTGGAAGAAAAGCCTTTTGTAAAAGGAAGTAGGGATTCAAGTCTCATAAAGAGCTTCCAAAAATTATGGTACTTGTAGTTTTCAGCTCTCATTGCCCCTATCATAAGCATCTTGAAGTGATTAAGGTTAAAGTGAACAAACTATGGTGTACATGCTTGACGAAGTATAAGCCAGAAATCTCATGTCCCTTGTATACGAGGGCCGCTCCTCATGCTACTCAAGTTTAGTCACCGGTAAGTTCTTGTCATCGTAAGTACATGTGTATCATAGAGAACCGCCAACGGGGTACCCCTTGCCCGATGATACGGAAGAATCCCCATATCAAAATGACAAGGCAAGCAGACAATGAGCATCTCAGCATTCTTCTTATTTACCATGGAAATATGGTGCTTTTTTTCTCTATTTCCTCTTTTCATAGTATCTCTTTTTTTTTCTTTTTCTCTTTTTTTCTCAATATAGGACTCTTTTTTTATAAGAAGAATGCTTCATAGACAGCTCATTATGGTTACGCTGCAGGTTTCCACCATGTCAGCATGGATTAGACTAGCAGCCCAGACGTTTCTCTAACACATATACATAACTCTATGGACTTACAAGCTCCCCTTTCATTTCACACCGACGACATCCATATACAAAAGAGCATGATATCAACTAGGTACAAGTACCAAGTGCAATGTTGAAAGCGTTCCCCATGAAAGCATGGTTCTGTTAATTCCCGACAAATAAGTGCAAGCATATACAACATAGAAGACACAATGGTTCAAGTTTATTAAGGGCAAGTAAAGTAAAGTGTGCCATCAAGTTCGTGAGAGCTTTAATCACTAGTTTTCTCATAACAAGTGGAAGGTAAACAAAAGCATGAATATACTTGGAATAGCATAAGCTAGTAGGTAGGTATGGTGGACTCTTTGGAATAACTTGGTTTAGGGAGTTGTATGCATGAGTGGAACTCATACTTTGTTGTGAAGGCTAGCAAAAGACTGGGAGCGACAGACTAAGAGAGCAATAATGGCCATAATCATGCAGAGCGGCAAAACATCATTGATCAAAGCATAAAGTGATACTACAAGTTGAAAACTAAAGGATCATACAGGCTATGGTGACTTGAGATAGTCATAACATGGTGTGAGCATGCGCCAAGTCAACCCAAATAAAGCATCAAAGGAGAATACCAATATACTATGCTTTAATATGCTAAAACAATGCATGATTCATCCAAGGCACATTAAGCAATCTCAATTGTTTATAACAAATCATGCTATAGCAAGGAATACTAAGCATAAAGCCAAAACAATATCAATCATGGCATGACAAAGCATAGGCCACAGTCAAAAACAAGCTCTTTTTACCACATAAGTATGAACTTTCCTACTCTTCTCCAAACCAAACCAAACCAAACTATTTGCAAGCCAAATGTATGAAAAAGGGGGTACAACCAATTTATTCAGAAAACTAAGCAAACCAAGCAAACTAAAAACCAAAACGAAAATGAAAAAGAAGACGCTCCAAGAAAAACACAACTATGCATGAAACAATAAAAATGAAGCGTTTGGAAGAAACCTGGGATTTTTATTGATGAAGAAGGGGATGCCTTGGGCATCCCCAAGCTTTGATGCTTGTACTTCTTGGATGTTTCTTGGGGTGACACGCGTGGCATCCCCAAGCTTGAGCTTTAGTCCATCCTTCATCTCATTACTTATTCCTTCCATACACCTGAAAATTTTCCTTCATACAAAACTTCACACAATCTCATTAGCAACATTAGTGCACTTAAGATAAATAAGTCTTAAGGTTCAGTTATAACACCAAATAAACTTCCATTAGAACACTAGCTACTGTAGCATTTCCCTCAAAAAGCTCAATTCTCCAAAAGAACTCAAGAAGGAACTAACAAGAAGCAAATGCAGAAAATGGCAGAAATCTATCAAAACAGACCAGCAGGTAAATACGAATTTTTCCGAAGACCTTATGTTGCTCAAATAAAAAATTATTGAACTAAGGAAAGTTAGATAATAACCTGGGTCAGAAGCACAAAAAATTACAGCTCAATCCTACATACAGAGTTCTCTAACGAATTTTTACGGTGAAGCGCATAAATCTGTTTCGGGACAGCAACTTTCCCAATCATTACTTCTCTCTCATTAGAGGTTACTCTTGGCACAAAAAGCAAATAAAAAGGATAAGAAGAGGTTATTACAGAGGTAATAACTTCCAAGACTCATCTAAAACTTTTGGGTTATCTCCCAATAAGTACTTTTCTTTAATGCCTTTAAGTTAGGCATAAGAAGCAAAGAAAGAATCAAGTGTTCTCAAATGAAGATGCATTAAGACCAAATTTTGTTTTTATAGGAGAAGCAAAAGAAATCTTTTCTCTCTTTTTAGGGAAGTGTTCTATACCTTTCTAGAGTGGGAGTTGATATTTAATGGTGCCTTCTTTCATATCAATGATGGCACCAACAGTTCTAAGAAAAGGTCTTCCCAAAGTAATAGGACAAGAAGCATTGTATTCAACATCCAAAACATAGAAATCAACAGGGACATAGGAATCGTTAACCAAAATAAGAACATCATTAAGACTCCCCATGAGTTTCTTTTTAGCATTAGCATCAAGTGGGACATTCAAATAACAATCTTCAAGAGGAGGCAAATCAAGCATATCATAAATCCTTCTAGGCATAATAGAAACACTACTATCAAGATCACACAAAGCTTGGAAATCAAAGTCATTCACTTTCATATTAATGATGGGTTCTCAACCATCTTCTTGCTTTATAGGGATAGAAGCTTTATGTTTCATATTTTCTTCTTTAATCTTTATGAGAGCATCAGTAATGTGTTTTGTAAAAGCCATGTTCATAGCACTAGCATTAGGGGTGAGAATACACATACCTAATGTGGAAATGAGTTCGGCATGGAAGTAGCCACGCTCTCTCTCTCACATGGGACTAACTTGCGCCATAAACAGGCAACCAAAACCTAGTAAAAGCCTTGTGTCAATTTTCTCACAGTGTACGATGACCTTCATTCATAAGGCTGACGTACATGCCCACGCAACATGGGTTTACTCGTGCATAGATAACACCTAAAATGAGTTGGTCTAAATATTTATTTACAATTTACATTGATATATACCCTTTAGAAAACAACTAGCATGAGACATGTATGGAAGAAAGCAAGAAGATATGCTTAGAAATATTCCATTATTTTTCTGATTGTTGGAGGCATCTTGTCAACCAACGGGAATGTAAACTCACCACTACAAGTATTATTAAGGCAATTTAATAACCGATACTACTATTTATATTATCCTTGCTTGATAAACCGTTGACTTCTTATCAACTATTTTTCAGGAATATTTATTTTGACAACAAAATAATTATGATCATACATAATCTAGATTAGCTTAGCACTAACTCCAATCCATGCAGAATGTAATTGTAGAAAGGGGAGGCCAAGGGGGTGCCATGGGTGGCTGCACCACCCCCTGGCTGCACCAAAGATTTCATTCTTTCCCAAGCTTGAGCAACATGCTCATTATCAAGTTGTTTAAACTTCATTATTTCACTTCTCATGGATATAATCTTAGCAGGAGGATAGTATTTTCCAATAAAAGCATCTTTGCACTTAGTCCAAGAATCAATACTATTCCTAGTTAAGGAATTCAACCATTCTTTAGCTTTTCCTCTCAAAGAGAAAGGAAACAATTTCAGCTTAATAATATCACCATCTATATCCCTATGCTTTTGCATCTCACAAAGTTTAACAAAGTTATTTAGATGGGAAGCATCATCTTCATTACCAATACCAGAAAATTGCTCTCTCATAGCAAGATTGAGTAAAGCAGGTTTTATCTCAAAGAAAGTATTTTCAGCCACAGGTGGAGCAATAGGTGTGCTCATAAAATCATTATTGTTGGTGCTAGTGAAGTCACACAACTTAGTGTTTTCAAGAGTAGTCATTTTTTTGGGTTTTCAAATAAGAAAGCAAACAAGTAAAACTAATTTTTTTGTGTTTTTGAATAATAAAACAAGCAAACAAAGCAAAAAGAAACTAAGCAAAACAAAAATAACAAAGTAAAGAGATTGGTTATGAGGGACTCCCCTTGTGAAGATGTCCTTGACTCCCCGGCAACGACGCCAGAAAAATGCTTGATGGCTCAATGCACGGCGCCCAGAAAATTGCTTGATGGCGGTGTTGATGTAGAGCTCGTTGGGAACCCCAAGAGGAAGGTATGATGAGCACAACAGCAAGTTTCCCTCAGTTATGAAACCAAGGTTTAATCGAACCAGTAGGAGCAAGGAAACACCTCAAAGGTGTTACTAGCTGAGCTTTGGTAGGGCGCACGACCGGTGCTAGTAGCAACGTGGAGACCTGCACAACACAACCACAGAACTTTGTCCCCAACTTGCGATGAGGTTGTCAATCTCACCGTGCTTTGTGGAAAACAAAGTAAACACAAAGCAGTAAACAGTTTATAGATTGTATGTAAAAGACAAGGACCGGGATCCATAGTTCACTAGAGGTGGCTCTCCTTAAGATAGATAACATGCTGGGTGAACAAATTACAGCGGGGCAATTGACAAACACCGAGAAAGCAATACATGCATATACTAAACATCTTGACTCCTCTGAGACTTGATTGGGCATTACAACATTATACATAGACCGCCATCCAACTGCATCTATGACTAATAATCCACCTTCAGGTTATCATCCAAACCCCCTCCAGTATTAAGTTGCAAGCAAGAGATTATTGCTTTACAAATTGCGTGTAAAGTAAACAATACGATAGTTCTATGAACAAAGGATTGTTGTTTTCTCCCTAGTAGCAACAGCACATCTAGTACCTTAGAGATTTCTGTCACTTCCCCAGATTACCAGAGGCATGAACCCACTATCGAGCATAAATACTAACTTTGGAGTTGCTAGCATCTACTTCGCCAAGATAGCTACTAACAACGGAAAGCATGCAAGATCTCAAATAACAAAGACATGATAGAATCGATAATCAATCTGAAATAGCATCTCAATATCCATCGGATCCCCGCAAACACAACATGTAGAATTACAAATAGATGATCTTGATCATGAACGGAGCTCACAAGATCTAAACATGAAAGCACAAAGGAGGATAACCAGCCATCTAGCTACTACATGGATCCGTAGTCCAAGGATGAACTACTCACGCATCACACCGGAGGCTTGCATAGTGATGAAGAAGGCCTCCAGGGTGAATTCCCCTCTCCGGCAGGGTGCCGGGAAGAGCTTCAGATCCCTCCCGATCTAAGGATGGAGATGACAGCGGCTACAAACTCTTTCGTGGATTTTTGATCGGGTACTTTGGGTTTTCGTTCCGAGGGCAATATATAGGCGGAAGGAGAGGCCGAGGGGGTGCCGGGAGCGGCCACACCACCCCTTGGCGCCGGCCAGGCCTGGCCGCGTGACCAGTTGGTGTGGTGGCTCCCTGGCCCTTCTCCATCTCGTGTTCTAGCACTTGATCACTTCCGGAAAAATAGGCACTTTGGCTTTTGTCCCGTCCAATTCCGAGAATATTCATTTTCTGACTTTCCTGGAACCAAAAACAGCAGAAAACAGGCAGCTGGAACTATGGCTCTTGTTAATAGGTTAGTACAAGAAATCATATGAAAAGTACTCCAAAGTTGGAACAAAACACAAGAAAGTGGATAAAACCAAGCATGGAACATCAAAAATTATAGATACATTTGCAATGTATCAATTATCTAGTACTGGGATGCTTTATCTTATTTATCTGCAATTGCCCTGTGTTCTGATTGCTGTGTGAATTGTCTTGTCCATGCAACGCCCGTCCATCCATCCCTATGCCTACCGCACTCGAATCCCACTGTTTACTGGTATTGTTACTACTGTCTTTACTTTACTACTGTTGCTACTTTTCTATTCCTACTACAAAACTGTTGCTACTGATAAACTGTTGTGAGCAAGATTGTTTCCAGGTGCAGCTGAATTGACAACTCAGTTGTTAAGTCTTATAAATATTCTTTGGCTGCCCTTGTGTCGAATCAATAAATTGGGTTTAACTTCCCTCGAAAATACTGCGATACACCCCCTATACTTGTGGGTCATCAGGACTATTTTCTAGCGCCGTTGCCGGGGAGCATAGCTTTATTTACCAAGTTCACTTGGATTCTCTATTGTTCGCTGCCATCCATCCATCATGGGTAAGTCTCGTGATGGCAAGTTTCCTATTTTACCATCCACTACAAGAAGAGGTACGGTTCTGAACACCTCTGCTGCTCTTGATTCACCATCTGTTATAAGTAAGCTCGTTACACCACCACATACACATGCTACACACACTACTACTACTGCTGAATCTGAAACTTCTGATGCTTATGATGCTGCTTCTACTGTGCTTGATAAGAGTGGTTCATTAGGTCCTTTCCTAGATGCTACGATTGCTAGAGCTATAGCTGGAAATACCGAAACTCCTAATGAAGACACTACCACACCTGTTAGTTCACCTGAGTCTAGTGAAAGTTATGATATTGAAGATGGTTATGTTGAGATGACCGATGAATTTATTAAAGAATGTAACAACACCAATGATAGGAGCGCTGCTAAGAGTCTCCTTGAGAGGCGTACTATTAGACCCAAATTGTCTCATGTTGCTAAGTTTGCTGCTTCTCCCATAAACATTACAGATAAAGATTATGATTTCTCTCTCGATCTATCTTACATAGCTATTGTCGATAAAGAACCTTTTTGTGGGACTAAGAATGAAAGTGCGGTAGCACATACAAATGAACTTTCTACCATGAGCGGCTTGTTTTCTAATGATATTAAGATGCGTACTTACTTTGTTGCCAAGATCTTCCCCTTTTCACTGAAAGGAGAAGCTAAAACTTGGTTTAGTAACTTGCCTCCTAGATCTATTGATAGCCATGAGTGCTTGATTAGTACTTTCCTGCAGAAATATTTTCCTCCTAGTGCTAGACATGCTATTTTGCAGGAACTTTTTGATTTTAAACAGGGAGAAAAAAAGGTATTGCCAAAATCTTGGGCAAGGTTTTGTGCTTTGATTCATGCACAGGTTGAAAGTCCATTACCTAAGAATGAGCTTCTTGATATATTTTATAATGGACTAACTAAAGAATCTAGGACATACCTAGATAGTTGTGCTGATTGTGTTTTCAGGAATAGGACTCCTAAGGAAGCTGAGGAATTAATGGCTAAAATAAGTAAGAACTATGAAGATTGGACTCCTCCTAAACAAGCTATACCTGAAGTAATTGTACCTGAACCTTCTATTCCGGTGCCTATTCCAACATCAAAGAAGAGGGGAGTTATTGAATTAAATGATGAAATGATGAAGGAAGCTAAGAAATGTCTTAAGGAGAAGGGAATTAAAGCTACAGATGTCAAGAATTTAGCTCCTATAGAAGAATTATGTAAGCCTATTCCCTACTCACCCACTATTGAGGTACACTCTCTCCAACACTTTGATGAAGGTGATATCCCTTACTCTAAACCTCCTGATCAATGCTTAGAAGAATTCGATATCTTTATTGTTAAGCAAGATAACTTTAATAAAAGGGTGCAAAATCATCTAATGGAAAACACTAGAGCTATTGTTGAGTTGAAAGATGTTGTGGAAAGAACCTCTAATGATGTTAAAATGATTGTTAAACACTTTCAAATGGTTCAAACTCAAATAGATCAACTCGTTAAAGCGCAAAATGACTTGCTAGTTAATGCTGCTAAAGAAAACAAGCTTATGAAATTAGAACTAGAAGTGGAGCTACTACCCAGGATCCTCTATATACTGAAGGGTGTCCCAAAAGAATTGAGCAGGATTCTCAACAAGCTGAAAATAGTGGTTCTACTCGTAAGAAAAGGAAAAAGAAACATAATACTGTTGTAGAACCCTCTGAACCCGCTATAGATCCTAATAGTATATCTATCTCTGATGTTGAAACTGAAAGTGGTAATGAAGAAAATGAAGCTCCTAATGAATAAAAAGTTGAAGAAGAACCTAAAAACCACACTAAGAATACTAAATACACCAAAGAGAATTTTATTGCTAAGAAACATGGTAGTGAAAGAGAACCTTGGGTCCAAAAACCTATGCCTTTCCCTGATAAGAAACACAAGTCAAAGGAAGATGAACACTATAATAAGTTGTTTATAAGACTTAACAACTGAGTTGTCAATTCAGCTGCACCTGGAAACAATCTTGCTCACAACAGTTTATCAGTAGCAACAGTTTTGTAGTAGGAATAGAAAAGTAGCAACAGTAGTAAAGTAAAGACAGTAGTAACAATAGCAGTAAACAGTGGGATTCGAGTACGGTAGGCATAGGGATGGATGGACGGGCGTTGCATGGACAAGACAATTCACACAGCAATCAGAACATAGGGCAATTGCAGATAAATAAGATAAAGCATCCCAGTACTAGATAATTGATACATTGCAAATGTATCTATAATTTTTGATGTTCCATGCTTGGTTTTATCCACTTTCTTGTGTTTTGTTCCAACTTTGGAGTACTTTTCATATGATTTCTTGGACTAACCTATTAATAAGAGCCATAGTGCCAGCTGCCTATTTTCTGCTGTTTTTGGTTCCAGGAAGTCAGAAAATCAATATTCTTGGAATTGGACGGGACAAAAGCCAAAGTGCCTATTTTACCGGAAGACTCACGGAGCCAGAAGACGAGACGGAGAGGGGCCACAGGGCGACCACACCATGTGGTGGCGCGGGCTGGCCCTGGCCGCGCCACCAGGTGGTGTGGGCGCTGTGGCCGCCCACCGACCTTGCCCTCTGGCCTATAAGAAGCCTCCCGAGGCATAAACCCTAAATAATCAAGCCTCCAGCCACGAAAAGTTCTGCAGCGCCGCCACCACCGAAGGGGAGATTCGGGGGACAGAAAGTCTCTGTTCCGGCACGCTGCCGGGACGGGGAAGTGCCCCCGGAGCCATCTCCATCGATCTCCACCACCATCTCCATCACCATTGCTGATTCCCATGATGAGGAGGGAGTAGTTCTCTCTCGAGGCTAAGGGTTCTATCGGTAGCTATGTGTTCATGTCTCTCTCTATGCATGATCTTATTGAGATCATGAGCTTGTAATCTATAGATCTACCTTGCTACTCAAGTGCTTTAATAGATCTCTGCTCTCCCCATGTGTGTGAAAGTGACAGCGTGCACACCATGGTGGCACTTAGGCTAGAAATTACAAATACTTGTTATGAGTTATATTTGGAGTTGGATGTCTTTATGAAATTGTGGTGTTTGTTGGAACCATCTAGTGCTCAAGGTGATAGTGTGGGGTTTTCTAGATGGGAAAGGCTTACTTCGAGGTGTGCTCTTATAGCCCTACCATCGATTAGAGTGTCCAACCGGAGAGTAGTTCAGCGTAGTATCATGAAGAAGAATATATCTATATGAGAGTGTTTCACTAGTGAAAGTATGATCCCTAGGCCTTGTTTCTAAGCATTGAAACACCGTTTGCAACTAGATTTGTTACATGTTTGCTTGCTTCCATCTTTATTTCAGTTTGCCTTTAGTCTCTTTCACACCACCAAGCTATTTTCTATCACCATTGTCTTTTATCCATACCACTTGTATTTCACTATCTCTTCGCCGAACTAGTGCACCTATACACCTGACAAGTGTATTAGGTGTGTTGGGGACACAAGAGACTTCTTGTATCTTGATTGCAGGGTTGCTTGAGAGGGAATACCTTTGACCACTTCCTCCCTGAGTTCGATAAAACTTGGGTAATCCACTTAAGGGAAAACTTGCTACTGTTCTACAAACCTCTGCACTTGGAGGCCCAACAACTGTCTACAAGAATAGAAGTGCGTAGACATCAAAGAGCAATGTGCAAAACAAGGAACATAAGAAAAATGAATGCATAAATCATCATATGAATGAATGAAACACATCAACTCAAAATACTTGCTGAGATAGAAGGGAATAGGTTTACTGACTCGACTGCAAAGTAAAATAAAGGCCCTTCGCAGAGGGAAGCAGGGATTGCAAGTCTCATAAAGAGCTCCCAAAAATTATGATACTTACTAGCTTTCAGCTCTCATTGCCCCTATCATAGGCATCTTTTGGTGATTAAGGTTAAAGTGACACAACTAAGAGGATATGCTTGACAAGTTATAAATTGAAATCTCATGCCCCTTACTTATGAGTACCGATCCTCATGCTACTCAACTTCAGTCACGAGCAAGCTCTTGTCATTGTAAATACATGTGTATCATTGAGAACCGCCAACGGGGTACCCCTTGCACATGACACAGGAGCTATCCTATAATCAAAATGACAAGGCAAGCAGACAGTGAGCATCTCAGCGATCTTTTTATTTGCTATTTGCATAGGTTTTTATTGAGGATGCTTCATAGAATGCTCACTATAGTTATGCTGCAAGTTTCCACCATGATTAGGCATGGCTTAGGCTAGCGGCCCAGGCGTTTCTCTAACACACATATAAACTCCATGATCTTACAAGTTCCACTTCTATTTCACACCGCCGGGATCCATAAGCAAAAGAACATGATATCAACTAGGTACAAAGTACCAAATGAAGTGTTGAACGCGGTCCCCATGATACATGGTTCGGCTAACTTCAACTCATAAAGTGCAAGCATATACGCAACAAAGAAGGACCCAATGGTTCAAGTTTATTAAATGCAAGAAAGTAAAGTGTGTCATCAAGTTCGTGAGAGATTTAATCACTAATTTTCACATAACAAGTTTAATTTGGGAGGTAGATAAAACAAGAATTTACTTGGAATAGCAATAATGCTACTAGGTAGGTATGGTGGACACAAATGGCATGGGTTTTGGTTTAAAGGAGATGGATGCACGAGAAGAATACCCTCTCAGTACAGGTTTTTGGCTAGCAAGGTTGGGTAGCAAGTACAAGAGTTGAGGGAAACAACCAAACATACAAATGATAAAGACAAACATGCAATCTTACTTGGAAGCACAAAAGATCTTAACTAGAGAATACTAGACTTATGAGCAAATCAAGAAAGAAAGATGATGAAATAATTTTTCTCTAGAGTACTACTATCTTTTTCTTTTCAACTCTCAAAAAGGTGTTGCTACTGACCGAGCCAGGTTTGCCAAAACCAACTAAATTAACTCAATGATCCCACAGTGATACCAATACTAACAACAAGATCAATCATATAACCACGAATTGAAAACTAACATAAGCTATGCAAAAGAGTGAATGATAGAACTTCCCATTAATATCCCATAACGGGAACTCACACCAAGGGATACATATCTAACGAGAGAGGGGACACTTCCATAATGCAAACCATACTACATAATAACTCCTCTATTCATGATATGACTCTATTAAAAAGGTAAAAAGATAGAAGATAGTGATATGATACCGCGACACTCCCCCAAGCTTGGAACAAACCAAGGGGATGCCAAACCTGATGACGAATTACTCCTTCGGTGGTGGTGGTATCCTCTCATCTTCGTCCGTCTTCCAGGGTAAAGGCTTCCCATCAACAAAGGAAATCGTGGTTTCCCACATCCTGAAACTTGCACCAGCACTTATGCGTTTAAATCTAGCCTCATACTCACAGTTTTGATTTTGAACATCATAAAACTGTGCTTGCAATTCGTTGGTTGTTTGGCGGAGTGAAAGGACTTCGTCTTTGAGTTCAGCAGTCTCCTTTTGGTGCTCGGCGATGAGTTCGGAACAAATCTTGTGGATGATGTCCACTTCGCGCTCCGCCATCTTCCTGTACCTAAAGTCTTCTCGCTCTAGTGCTTCCATCCTGTCCTCCAGACTTCCTTCACCTTTAGGGCCTTGAACCTCCTTAATCCGGACCTCCCCACCTTTGAGCAACAACTCCTTGGGATGAATCTTCAATTCTCTCATGTATGGGTTGATGATATCCTCTAAAGAATATCCCTTGGATGATCCAGAGGAAGACATTGTGGCTCCAAATCTGGGATTCTACCTGGCAGAAACAGATCGAAACAAAAACACGACGAAAACACGATATACGGACCTCGGGGGGTTATATATTATGAAGTTTCATATCAAAAGGAAGGTACTGGGAGAAAACGAGTCGGAGGCAGAGTCCTGGGTGGCCTCACCACCTGGTGGCGCGGCCAGGGGTGGGCCCGCGCCATGGGGTAGTGTGAGCCACCCCGGCTCTGGTTCCGTCCCTTTTTCGCTTCGTAGCTTTCCATATTGGCTAAAAACTGCAAAAATATAGTTGTATTATATTTTCGCGGAACTTTTCTTACCAGAACTGTTACCTAGTTGGAAACGGACTCTGCAGGTCTCTGAATTTGGTATCTAGTAGATTCTTCCGGAGTCACCACTTGAATCATCAATATCATCTTCATACACTTATTACTTGAGTCATAAAATCTTTCTCTTATTACACCATTGTCTCCACTTCCTGAAAATTTCTTTCACACAAAACTTCACACAGTTCTTATTAGCAACATTAGTATAAGTGAAGTGATAAAACCTTTTGAGTCCAACTTCAACTGAAAACCATCAAAACATAAGCTACTATAGCAACTCCTTCCGAAAACCCAAAAAGAATTCAAAAAGAAATCGAATAAAGAAGCAAATGCAAGAGTGGCAAAATCTGTCAAAACAGACCAGCAGGTAAAGATCATATTTTTAGAAAATATTATGTTGCTCAAATCAAAAAGTGCAAAACTAACGAAAGTTAAATAACAACCTGGGTCAGAAGCACAAAATATTACAGCTCAATCCGACATACAGAGGTCTCTCACAAATACTTACGGTGAAGCACAAAAATCTGTTTCGGGATAGCAACTTCCCCAAATATTACTTCTCTCTCATTAGAGGTTGATCTTCACACAAAAACCAAACAAAATGGATAAGGAGCGGTTATTACCAAAGTAATAACTTCCAAGATTCAAAGAAACAAAAACAAACTAAAAGCAAAAACAAATTGGGTTGTCTCCCATAAAGCTCTTTCTTTATAGCCATTAAGATGTGCATGATAATTTTGAAGAAGCTCTCATAGGGATATAAATTGAAGTGAAAGAGAGCATTAAGAAGCAAAAACACACACACATTTAAGTCTAACCCACTTCCTATGCAAGGGGATTTTGTAAACAAACAAGTTATTGAAACCAAAGACAACTTGCATAAGAAAGCAAAAGAAGTGCAACATAAAAACTTTCAGCATAAAACAAGGAAACTTGATATTATTGAGATACATAAGAACACTTTTCCCTCTCTCATAGTAACTTTCAGTATCATGCATAAACTTAACAATATAGCTATCGCAAGGACCATCATAGCAATGATCACTTATTCTAACAGAAAACACAAGAATACTAGCTCTCATAACACTACTTTGTGAAACAATATTAGAGGTATCCTTACAAAGGATAGGGTGTCCCTCTTCCTCATAGTTAGTGACAAAGTCTTTCACATTTGCTACTATAGGTTCATCAACCATTTGTTTATCAGGTTCAACAGCTTTGTTCATACTTTCATTAACCATACTAGCTATCATAGAATGTTCCTTTACCTTAACTGCGAAAGGCATTTTCTCAATATAAGGTTCAGGTAAAACAAGATTAGCAGTATAAACTTCAGTATTTCTTGCAAGAACACTCTTGGCAATATCTTTATAAGGTTCATGATACTTATTCCACTTCTTTTTAGGCACTTCAATGTAGGAAGCAAAGGCCTTAAAATAAGAAGCAATAGCTTGAGAGTATAGACCGTAAGCATTTTTAATATTTTGAAAGTCATCAGTTCCCATAAAAGATTCAATGCATTCATAATCATAATTTATACCTGACTTTCTACCTTTGTCATTCTCCCAAGCTTTAGCATTGTCTTGAATACGATCTAGAAGGTCCCATTTAGCTTCTTCTTCCATGCGAGTGAATGATCCAGCACAAGAAGCATCCAATAAATCCTTGTCATGTAGAGGGAGCCTTGCATAAAAGTTGTTGATAATAATATTGTTGGGGGGCTCATGAATGGGACATTTGAGCATTAGTAACTTCAATCTCCCCCAAGCTTGAGTTGTACTCTCTCCATCAAGAGGCCAAAAGTTGTATATTTGATTCCAATCTTTATGAATCTCACTAGGAGGATAAAACTTTGAATAAAAGAGAGGCACTATTTACTCCCATTCCAGAGCTTGACCATTCTTCAGCAGCTTATACCATTTCTCAGCTCTTTCTTTCAGTGATAATGAGAATAACTTCTTCTTAACTTGATTTGTAGTAATACCTGCACACTTGAACAACCCGCATAATTCGTGTATAAAGAGTAAATGATCACCGGGATGGACAGTTCCATCCCCAACATAGTAGTTATCCATAACACGATCAATAATTCTTATAGGTATTTTGAAAACATCTTTCTCAGCAGGTGGTGGCTTATCTACTACCTTAGCAGTGGTAGTAGCATTACCAAATAAGAAACTCAGCGAAGTATCCATAACGAAAATAAAGAAACTAACAGAAGTAAACAATACTCACAGTAGAAGTTTCGTTTACCAGTTCCACTCTCCAATAGCGCTTCACTCCCCGGCAACGGCACCAGAAAATAGTCTTGATGACCCACAAGTATAGGGGGTGTATCATAGTATTTTTGATAAGTAAGAGTGTCGAACCCAACGAGGAGCAGAAGGTGTTGGCTAGTGGTATGGATCAGGAATTCTCTGCAAATACTTAGAAAACGGATTTTTCGGGGTTTTTGATAAAGCAAGTAAACAAAGTACAAGTAAATAAAGACAGTAAAAATGAATGCAGCAAGTGGCCCAATCCTTTATGCAGCAAAGGACAAGCCGGTTGTATTTCTATAGATGACCAAACGTTCTCGAGGACACATGGGAAGACTGTCAAGTGCTTTCGCTTCATATAGCTGATTAATCTTCTTTAGCTTGCTAAGTGTTGCGTGGGTGAACCTGTGTTAATGTACCGCCCCATCCAAGACTAAATACATACTTGTGATTAAACCCCTTGCAAACATCCGTAAGTACAAGAAAGTAATTAAAGTAGAAACCTAACAACAGGTTTAAACTCTAAAACCCTTACGTCCCTTGTGCAATGGTTTCCTAACGGGGGTTCAGGTTTATGTCACTCCGGCAACCCCTACGATTAGTAGCCAAATACACAATGCATTCCCCTAGGCCCATATAGGTGAAGTGTCATGTAGTCAACGTTCACATGACACCACTAGAAGAAGTACACCGCAACTTAAATAACAATCTATTGAATCTTTCTCAACGCAACTCCACTACTAACAACAAGACATCTCCCATGTCCTCAAGAACAAAATGAACTACTCACAAGACATCATATGGATCATGATCAGAGATGGAATAATGATGTATAACAATCTGAACATAAACAATAATTCAATGGTTCACTCAATAGCATCAACTACAAAGAGTAATCAACACCGGGAAAGTTTCCCCTATGAACTATGCAAGATTCAACCCAATTGTTATAGCAATATGGAGATGGTGATGAGGGTGCTGATGGTGATGATGGTGGTGATGATGGTGATGATGATCCTGATGAAGTCCATCTTGATGGTGGTGTTGATGGCGACGATCTTCCCTCACCGGGAAGGAATTCCCCCGGCAGAAATCTGTCTACCGGAGAGATCTTTCTCCCTCAGTGTTTTCCGCCCCGCAGAGGCGGCGGAATCTTTCTGTGGTCCCTCCAGAGTCTTAGGGTTTTGTGGGGATGATATACGCTAGAGGAGAGAGGCTGGAGTGGGCTAGGGCGGCCACACCACTCCCAGGCGCGGCCTAGGCCTGCCCGCGCCATGGGGTGGTGTGGGCCCCCTGTGGCCCACCTCCACTCCATCTTCTGGCATACTGAGTCTTCTGGAAAAATAGAATTTTCCGTATATTTTTCCGGATTTTCCGATCTTCGCGAATTTTGCCTCCAAACAACACCTTTTTCATTAGAATCCTGACTGCAGCGGTCCATGCTCCAAAAGTCATCAACCATGCAAAAATAGATGAAATAACGTAAGTATCACCTCTCAGTACGAAATATATCAATGAATAATAGTGAATTAAGACATAGAATAGTGATGCAAAATGGACATATCAATGACACACTTTATTTCCTGCACTTAATAAACCTGAACCATTGTGATTCTCCATGAAAGTTATATGCTTGCAAATTATAGGCTGGGGATTAGCAGAACCGTGCTGTCACGGGGAACACTGTAAATATATACCCATTTGATACCTTGCTCTTTTGTTTGCGGATGTCGTCCGTGTGAAATAAAAGGGGAGCTTGCAAGTCCATGGAGTTATGTATGTGTGTTAGAGAAACGTCTGGGCCACTGGTCTAATCCATGCTGACATGGTGGAAACCTACAGCGTAACCATAATGATATCTATGAAGCATTCTTCTTATAAAAAAGCGAGAGATAGCTATTGAGAAAAAGAAAAAAAAGAGATTTATGAAAAGAGGAAAGAGAGAAAAAAGCACCATTTTCCCATGGTAAATAAGAAGATTGCTGAGATACTCATTGTCTGCTTGCCTTGTCATTTTGATATGGGGATTCTTTCGTATCATCGGGCAAGGGGTACCCCGTTGGCGGTTCTCTATGATACGCACATACTTACGATGACAAGAACTTATCGGTAACTAAAGTTGAGTAGCATGAGGAGCGTCCCTCGTACTCAAGGGACTTGGGATTTTCAGTTTATAGTCTGTCAAGCATATAACTCAGATTGGACATCACTTTCACCATTAACCACATTAAAGATGCTTATGATAGGGGCAATGAGAGCTCAAAGCTAATGAGTATCATACTTTAAGCATTTGGAAGCCTTTCAAAATTATTCAAAACCTTTTCTTTTACTTGTTGAGTCTCCACATATTCTTTGAGCACCTTCTTGAGAGCATAGTTATCATTCTTTGTGTTTGTCCCATTACTTGATTATTTGTGTTATGACTTTGATGCTTGTATCCTTGATATCTTTACTTCTAGTCATCACTTGAACTTCAGAGGTGCCTTGACATTCATAATCAAAGGCAAGCGAGATACCACTCTATCATACCTTTTTATGAGCATTGTAATGTTGCTTACGTTTATACTTCATGCTACTTATTATTTTTGAGTTGGAATCTCTTCATAGCTTGCAATGACTATTAAGTAGACTCAGTTGCATACTCTTTATTATGAATTGTCTAAGTACTTGATCACATTGCTGAGAATATTTACATCATATGAAGCAAATGTGTCAGTGAAAGTTCTTTTATCATACTCAGTTTTCAACTGAATTGCTTGAGGACAAGCAATAAGCTAAGCTTGGGGGGAGTTGATACGTCCAAAACGTATCTACTTTCCCGAACACTTTTGCTATTAATTCTCCTCTAGACTTGTGTGATTTGGATACAACTAACGCGGACTGACGTTGTTTTCAGTAGAATAGCCTTGGAGTCTACTTTTTGTGCAGAAAATCAACTATCAGGAAAAATCCCGGAAAATATGCCAAAAATCATATTTCACCCGAAGACTCAAGGAGCCAGAATACGAGACGGAGAAGAGCCAGGGGGTGGCCACACCACTTGGTGGCGTGGGCCAGGCCAGGCCGTGCCAGGGGGTGGTGTGGGCCCCCAGGCACCCCCTCGACCTCTCTCTTTACCTATAAGGAGCCTTCTAACCTAAAAACTTCGAGGGGTTCGACGTTTTTCCAGAAGGAGTTCCGCTCCGACGCCACCACCAGATTCCACGAAACAGCACCAGAAACTCTGTTCTGGCACCCTGCCGGGATGAGGAATCGGAGGAGATCATCGCCATCATCATCACCATCGCTTCTCCATCGACCATCCATGTTTCCCCCATCTATGAGTGAGTAATCCCCCGCTGTAGGCTATGGGGATGGTAGGGATTGGATGAGATCGTTCATGTAATGGCATCAGATTGTTAGGGCATGGTGCCTAGTATCTTTTATTAGTGCTTTATGACTTTGTTGCGACTTGTTGTGCTTAATGCTTGTCACTAGGGCCCGAGTGCCATGATTTCAGATCTGAACATGTTATTGATTCATTATGATAGTATTGTTTATGGTCTTATCTGCAAGTTGTATACACACGTTGTTGTCTGGAACCAATGGCCCTGAAGTGACAGAAATCGGGATAACCTAAGGGAATGGCTTTGATGTGAGGATCACATGTGTTCACGGAGTGTTAATGCTTTGCTCCGGTGCTCTATTAAAAGGAGCACCTTAATTGCCAGTAGTTCCCTTGAGGCCCCGCTGCAAACGGGCTAACAGGACAAAAGATGTTGTGCAAGTTCTCATTGCGAGCACATATGACAATATATGGAACACATGCCTAGGATTATCTAGTACTGGGATGCTTTATCTTATTTATCTGCAATTGCCCTGTGTTCTGATTACTATGTGAATTGTCTTGTCCATGCAACGCTCGTCCATCCATCCCTATGCCTACCGCACTCGAATCCCACTGTTTACTGCTATTGTTACTGTTGTCTTTACTTTACTACTATTGCTACTTTGATATTCCTACTACAAAACTATTGCTACTGATAAACTGTTGTGAGCAAGATTGTTTCCAGGTGCAACTGAATTGACAACTCAGTTCTTAAGGCTTATAAATATTCTTTGGCTCCCCTTGTGTCGAATCAATGAATTGGGTTTAACTTCCCTCGAAAATACTGTGATACACCCCCTATACTTGTGGGTCATCACACATACACATACACGTGGAGGAAATAGAAGGAACTATCAAAGACCGACACGTCGAACAAAACCAGTGTCCATGGTGGAGCAACCACAACTCCATATTTCTAGGGAGCTTAGATCTCTTTAAAGATTAGTTCTGCATGTTTTGTACAACGGCATCAACTTTATTGATCACGCCGTATCAGCGCGGCCGCGGCAGCTATTGCGGTCTGTGGTGAGCACCCGCGTTGGAGGCGGCAAATAGCGGAGCCGACGGCGGAGGCGGCAAGAGGCCAGACTAGGTGGGAAGAAGTAGCGGGAGGAGGAAAAATGGCTAGGGTGAAAATGAAATTGGGATGTAGTGGAGAGTTTGTGTGCCTGGCAACGGGGACCGACGCTGGATTTCCAGCGTGGCGTGTGTTGTCGCGTGTTGCTGGCAATCTCAGCCCAGCCCCTTGATACGTCCATTTTGCATCACTATTCTATGTCATAATTCACTGTTATTCATTGATATATTTCATATTGAGAGGTGATACTTATGTTATTTCATCTGTTTTTGCATGGTTGATGACTTTTGGAGTATGGACCGCTGTAGTCAGGATTCTGATGGAAAAGGTGTTGTTTCGAGGGAAAATTCGTGAAGATCAGAAAATTTGGGAAAATATACGAAAAATCCTATTTTTCCAGAAGACGAAGGATGCCAGAAGGAGGAGTGGAGATGGCCACAGGGGCCCACACCACCCCCTAGCGCGGGCCACCCTAAGCCGCACCACCACGTGGTGTGGCCGCCCTGTCCCACCTCTAGCTCTCCCATCTGGCGTATATTATCTTCCCGAAACCCTAAGACTCGAGGAGCAACCACAGAAAGATTCCGCCGCCTCCGCGGGGCGAAAAACACCGAGAGAGAAAGATCTCTCCGATAGATAGAATTCTGTCGGGAGTATTCCTTCCCGGAGAGGGGAGATCGTCGCCATCAACACCACCATCAAGCTGGACTTCATCGGGATCATCATCATCACCACCACCATCATCACCATCAGCACCCTTATCACCATCTCCATATTGCTATAACAATTGGGTTGAATATTGCATAGTTCATAGGGGAAACTTTCCCGGTGTTGATTACTCTTTGTAGTTGATGCTATTGAGTGAACCATTGAATTATTGTAATGTTCAGATTGTTATACATCATTATTCCATCTCTGATCATGATCCATATGATGTCTTGTGAGTAGTTCGTTTTGTTCTTGAGGACATGGAAGAAGTCATGTTGTTAGTAGTGGAGTTGTGTTGAGAAAGATTCAATAGTTTGATATTTAAGTTGTGGTGTACTTCTTCTAGTGCTGTCATGTGAAGGTCGACTACATGACACTTCACCTATATGGGCCTAGGGGAATGCATTGTGTATTTGGCTACTAATCGTAGGGGTTGCCGGAGGGACAGAAACCTGAACCCCCGTTAGGAAACCATTGCACAAGGGACATAAGGGTCTTAGAGTTTAAAGCTGTGGTTAGGTTTTTACCTTAATTACTTTCTTGTACTTACGAATGTTTGCAAGGGGTATAATCACAAGTATGTATTAGTCCTAGGAAGGTCGGTACATTAGCACAGGTTCACCCACACAACACTTAGCAAGCTAAAGAAGATTAATCAAGCACTTGACAGTCTTCCCATGTGTCCTCGAGAACATTTGGTCATCTATAGAAATACAACCGGCTTGTCCTTTGCTGCATAAAGGATTGGGCCACTTGCTGCATTCATTTTTACTGTCTTTATTTACTTGTACTTTGTTTACTTGCTTTATCAAAAACCCCGAAAAATCCGTTTTCTAAGTATTTGC
This sequence comes from Avena eriantha, assembly GCA_910589775.1. NCBI lineage: Eukaryota > Viridiplantae > Streptophyta > Magnoliopsida > Poales > Poaceae > Avena > Avena eriantha. The sequence continues at coordinate 233,699,978 of OU342742.1, read as the reverse complement.
AGAGAATTCCTGATCCATACCACTAGCCAACACCTTCTGCTCCTCGTTGGGTTCGACACTCTTACTTATCAAAAATACTATGATACACCCCCTATACTTGTGGGTCATCAAGACTATTTTCTGGTGCCGTTGCCGGGGAGTGAAGCGGTATTGGAGAGTGGAACCGGTAAAGGAAACTTCTACTATGAGTATTGTTTATTTATGTTACTTGCTTTATTTTCGTTATGGATAATTCGCTGAGTTTCTTATTTGGTAATGCTACTACCACTGCTAAGGTAGTAGATGAACCACCACCTGCTGAGAATGATGCTTTTAAAATACCTATAAGAATTATTGATCGTGTTATGGATAACTACTATGTTGGGGATGGAACTGTCCATCCCGGTGATCATTTGCTCTTTATACACGAATTATGCGGGTTGTTCAAGTGTGCAGGTATTACTACAGATCAAGTTAAGAAGAAGTTATTCTCATTATCACTGAAAGGAAGAGCTGATGAATGGTATAAGCTGCTGAAGAATGGTCAAGCTCTGGAATGGGAGGAAATAGTGCCTCTCTTTTATTCAAAGTTTTATCCTCCTAGTGAGATTCATAAAGATCAGAATCAAATTTACAACTTTTGGCCTCTTGATGGAGAGAGTACCTCTCAAGCTTGGGGGAGATTGAAGTTACTAATGCTCAAATGTCTCATTCATGAGCTCCCCAACAATATTATTATCAATAACTTTTATGCAAGGCTTTCTCTACATGATAAGGATTTATTGGATGCTTCTTGTGCTGGATCATTCACTCGCATAGAAGAAGAAGCTAAATGGGATCTTCTAGACCGTATTCAATATAATGCTGAAGCCTTGGGAGAATGACAAAGGTAGAAAGTCAGGTATAAATTATGATTATGAATGCATTGAATCTTTTATGGGAACTGATGACTTTCAAAATATTAAAAATGCTTATGGTCTAGACTCTCAAAATATTGCTTCTTATTTTAAGGCTTTTGCTTCCTACATTGAAGTTCCTAAAAAGAAGTGGAATAAGTATCATGAACCTTATAAAGATATTGCTAAGAGTGTTCCTGCAAGAAATACTAAAGTTTATACTACTAATCATGTCTTACGTAAACCTTACATTGAGAAAATCCCTTTCCCATGTAAGATGAAGGAACATTCTATGATAGCTAGTATGGTTAATGAAAGTACAAATAAAGTTGTTGAACCTGATAAACAAATGGTTGATGAACCTATAATAGCAAATGTGAAAGACTTTGTCACTAAATATGTAGAAGAGGGACACACTATCCTTTGTAAGGATACCTCTAATATTGTTTCACAAAGTAGTGTTATGAGAATTAGTATTGTTGTGTTTTCTGTTAGAATAAGTGATCATTGTTACGATGGTTCTTGTGATAGCTATATCGTTAAGTTTATGCATGATACTGAAAGTTACTATGAGAGAGGGAAAAGTGTTCTTAAGTATCTCAATAATATCAAGTTTCCTCGTTTTATGCTGAAAGTTTTTATGTTGCACTTCTTTTGCCTTCTTACGCTTGCAGTTTCTTGTTTCAACAACTTGTTTGTTTACAAAATTCCCTTGCATAGGAAGTGGGTTAGACTTAAACGTGTGTATTTTTTCTTCTTAATTCTCTCTTTCACCTCAATTCATATTCCTATGTGAGCATCTTCAAAATTATCGTGCCCATATTAATGGCTATAAAGAAAGAGCTTTTTGGGAGACAACCCAATTTATTTTTGCTTTCAGTTTTTTTGTTTCTTTAAGTCTTGGAAGTTATTACATCGGTAATAATCTCTCCTTATCCTTTTTTTGGTTTTTGTGTCAAGATCAACCTCTAATGAGAGAGAAGTAATATTTGGGGAAGTTGCTGTCCCGAAACAGATTTTTGTGCTTCACCGTAAAAATTCGTGAGAGATCTCTGTATGTCGGATTGAGCTGTAATTTTTTGTGCTTCTGACCCAGGTTGTTATTTAACTTTCGTTAGTTTTGAACTTTTTGATTTGAGCAACAGAAGAATTTCGAAAAAATTGATATTTACCTGCTGGTCTGTTTTGACAGATTTTGCCACTCTTGCATTTGCTTCTTTAATCGATTTCCTTTTTGAATTCTTTTTGGGTTTTCAGAAGGAGTTGATATAGTATCTTATGTTTTGATGGTTTTCAGTTGAAGTTGAACTCAAAAGGTTTTATCACTTCACTTATACTAATGTTGCTAATGAGAACTGTGTGATGTTTTATGTGAAAGATTTCTAGGTAGTGGAGATAATGGTGTAATAAGGAAGAGAAAGGTTTTATGACTCAAGTAATAAGTATATGAAGATGAAGATATTTGTGTTATTCAAGTGGTGACTCCAGAAGAATCTACTAAATACCAAATTCAGAGACCTGCAGACTCCGTTTTTGAATAGGTAATAGTTCTGGTAAGAAAATTTCCGCGAAAACACTATCCAGCTATATTTTTGTAGTTTTTAGCCAATAAGGAAAACTAAGAAGCGAAAGAGGGATGGAAACGGAGCTAGGGTGGCTCACACCAACCTGTGGCGCAGGCCCACCCATGGCCGCGCCACCAGGTGGTGTGGCCACTCCGGACTCCGTCTCCGACCCGTTTTCTCCCAGTACCTTCCTTTTGTTATGAAACTTCGTAATATATAACCCCCCGGATCTCCCGAGGTTCGTATATCGTGTTTTCGTTGTGTTCTTGTTTCGATCTGTTTCTGCCAGGAACTATCTTTGAAAGCTTAGAAGCACAATGGTGTCCGCCAAGGATAAAGGAAATGAGCCTATGGAGGAGGATCTCCAAGACCCCGGGCAGGAGAAGGAGATCAAGAGCGAAGGTGAAGAGGAGGCAAAGCACACCGGCACTACCATTGTGAGCATTGGAGTGGTGGCAAATCCAGCCATTGGAGGTAAGCCTCCTCATCACCGTTCAGATCCCTAGTCATTTCCTCCACACACCAAGAATCCTTTCCATACTCTTATCCATGAGCATCAATACCAGAATATGCCCAAGGGGAATTACTCTCCAATTAGGATTTTCCTCGTTCTATCTATGCATGGAAAGAAGACTTCAAGGAGGTAGAGTGGGGGGAAAATCGCAAGAGCTGGGATTCTCAACCCGACATGATCATGAGCCGCATTGAGCAAAACTCACAGCTTATTCGAAATCTCACCTTCGAGATTGAGGACTTGGGGAAATTGATCAAAGAGCTCATCAAGAGGATACCACCACCACCAAAGGAGTAATTTGTCATCAGGTTTGGCATCCCCTTGGTTTGTTCCAAGCTTGGGGGAGTGCCGCGGTATCACATCACTATCTTCTATCTTTTTACCTTTTTAGTAGAGTCATATCATGAATAGAGAAGTTATTATGTAGGATGGTTTGTATTATGGAAGTGCCCCCTCTCTCGTTAGATATGTATCCCTTGGTGTGAGTTTCCATTATGGAATATTAATGAGAATTTCTATCATTCACTCTTTTGCATAGATTATTTTAGTTTTCAATTCGTGGTTATATGATTGATCTTGTTGTTAGTATTGGTATCACTTTGGGATCATTGAGTTAATTTAGTTGGTTTTGGCAAACCTGACTCGGTCAGTAGCAACACTATTTTTGAGAGTTGAATGAAAAGATAAAAGTACTCTAAAGAAAAATAATTTCATCATCTTTCTTTCTTGATTTGCTCATAAGTCTAGTATTCTCTAGTTAAGATCATTTGTGCTTCCAAGGAAGATTGCATGTTTGTTTTTATCACTTGTATGTTTATTTGTTTCCTTCAACTCTTATACTTGCTACCCATCCTTGCTAGCCAAAAACCTGTACTGAGAGGGAATTCTTCTCGTGCATCCATCCCTTAAACCAAAACCTTTGCCATTTGTGTCCACCATACCTACCTATTAGCATTATTGTTATTCCAAGTAAATTCATGTTTTTATCTACCTCCCAAATTAAAATTGTTATGTGAAAAGTAGTGATTAAAGCTCTCACGAACTTGATGGCACACTTTACTTTCTTGCATTTAACAAACTTGAACCATTGTGCTCACCTATGTTGCGTATATGCTTGCGCTTTGTGAGTTGAGAATTAGCAGAACCATGTTGTCATGGGGAACGCTTTCAACATTGCAACGGTACTTTGTACCTAGTTGATATCATGTTATTTTGTCTATGGATGTCGTCGGTGTGAAATGAAAGGGGAGCTTATAAGTCCATGGAGTTATGCATGTGTGTTGGAGAAACGCCTGGGCTGCTGGTCTAATCCATGCTGACATGGTGGAAACCTACAGCGTAACCATAACGAGCATCTATGAAGCATTCTTCTTATAAAAAAAGAGAGTACAATATTGAAAAAAAAGAGATTATGAAAAGAGGAAAGAGAGAAAAAAGCACCACATTCCCATGGTAAATAAGAAGATTGCTGAGATGCTTGTTATCTGCCTGCCTTGTCATTTGATATGGGGATTCTTCCGTATCATCTGGCAAGGTGTACCCCGTTGGCGGTTCTCTATGATACACATGTGCTTACGATGACAAGAACTTACCAGTGACTAAACTTGAGAAGCATGAGGAGCAGCCCTCGTATTCAAGGGACATGAGATTCCCAATTTACAACTTGTCAAGCATATCCTCGTATTTGATCACTTTAACCTTAATCACCTAAAGATGCCTATGATAGGGGTAATGAGAGCTGAAAGCTAATAAGTATCATAATTTTTTGGGAGCTCTTTTTGAAACTTGATATCCCTGCTTCTCTCTGCGAAGGGCCTTTCTTTTACTTTTTAGTTGAGTTAGTAAACCTACTCCCTTCAATCTCAGCAAGTATTTTGAGTTGTTGTGTTTCATTCATTCATATGATGATTTATTCAATCATGTTTCTTATGTTCCTTGTTTTGCACATTGCTCTTATCTTGGTGATTACTACTTTGAAAGCTTTCATTGAAACCAGTTATTTGTGAACTCCAGCAAATTATCAACTATTCTTCGACCAAAAGTTAAGTTTGCCATTACCAATTATGATTCACTTTATATATCTTTATTGTGTTTCCTTTACTTATTGCAAGTTAAGTTATATAATAGTGAGTTGTCTTCTATGATGATCTATGTATTGATGAATGTGATGCTTCTTGTCCGTATTCTTTTATCAACTCTTCACTCCATAAACCTGAGGCCGTGTTTATTGAGCTCAGTTTCACTTGGGGACAAGCGAAGTCTAAGCTTGGGGGGAGTTGATACGTCCATTTTGCATCACTATTCTATGTCATAATTCACTGTTATTCATTGATATATTTCATATTGAGAGGTGATACTTATGTTATTTCATCTGTTTTTGCATGGTTGATGACTTTTGGAGTATGGACCGCTGTAGTCAGGATTCTGATGGAACAGGTGTTGTTTCGAGGGAAAATTCATGAAGATCAAAAAATTTGGGAAAATATACGAAAAATCCTATTTTTCCAGAAGACGAAGGATGCCAGAAGGAGGAGTGGAGATGGCCACAGGGGCCCACACCACCCCCTGGCGCGGGCCACCCTAAGGCCGCGCCACCAGGTGGTGTGGCCGCCCTAGCCCACCTCTGGCTCTCCCCTCTAGCGTATATTATCCTCCCGAAACCCTAATACTCGGGGAGCGACCACAGAAAGATTTCGCCGCCTCTACGGGGCGGAAAACACCGAGTGAGAGAAAGATCTCTCCGGCAGACAGAATTCTGCCGGGGGAATTCCTTCCCGGAGAGGGGAGATCGTCACCATCAACACCACCATCAAGATGGACTTCATCGGGATCATCATCATCATCATCACCAGCATCATCACCATCAGCACCCTCATCACCATCTCCATATTGCTGTAACAATTGGGTTGAATCTTGCATAGTTCATAGGGGAAACTTTCCCGGTGTTGATTACTCTTTGTAGTTGATGCTATTGAGTGAACCATTAAATTATTGTTTATGTTCAGATTGTTATACATCATTATTCCATCTCTGATCATGATCCATATGATGTCTTGTGAGTAGTTCGTTTTGTTCTTGAGGACATGGAAGAAGTCATGTTGTTAGTAGTGGAGTTGTGTTGAGAAAGATTCAATAGTTTGATATTTAAGTTGTGGTGTACTTCTTCTAGTGGTGTCATGTGAACATCGACTACATGACACTTCACCTATATGAGCCTAGGGGAATGCATTGTGTATTTGGTTACTAATCGTAGGGGTTGCCGGAGTGACAGAAACCTGAACCCCTGTTAAGAAACCATTGCACAAGGGATGTAAGGGTCTTAGAGTTTAAAGTCGTGGTTAGGTTTTCACCTTAATTACTTTCTTGTACTTACTGATGTTTGCAAGGGGTATAATCACAAGTATGTATTAGTCCTAGGAAGGTCGATACATTAGCACAGGTTCACCCACACAACACTTAGCAAGCTAAAGAAGATTAATCAACTATATGAAGCGAAAGCACTTGACAGTCTTCCCATGTGTCCTCGAAAACGTTTGGTCATCTTAAGTAATACAACCAGCTTGTCCTTTGCTGCATAAAGGATTGGGCCACTTGCTGCATTTATTCTTATTGTCTTTTATTTACTCGTACTTTGTTTATTTGCTTTATCAAAAACCCCTAAAAATCTGTTTACTAAGTATTTGCAGAGAATTCCTGATCCATACCACTAGCTAGCACCTTCTGCTCCTCGTTGGGTTCGACACTTGTGAGACCAGGCACATGGCTTAATAGGATTGATAGAATACTCATACCAACAAGTTGCAACTTCTTTTCCGGAAGCTCATTCGAAAAGAACTCTAAGGTTAAGCGTGCTTGGCCTAGAGCAATTCTAGGATGGGTGACCGACCGGGAAGTGGGTACCGGGTGCACATGAGTGAGGACAAAGTGCGCAGAAAAGACTAGTGTTGGTCTGTGGGGCCAGTCTAGATATCCTATTAAGCTACCAGGAGTGACATCCCCCAGGCCCAGGAGTAGACGGGGTGTTACAACACTCTTACTTATCGAAAATACTATGATACACCCTCTATACTTGTGGGTCATCACCCCTGATTACCCGGGGCGGCAAGGATACCAGACAGATTGGAGGGCGGCTCAAACTGTTGGCATTGATTGGGGACATCTTGTGTGGCCCTTTTTTGGCCTCCACTCCCCAACTCGGTTGGGGGCCGGGTTTGGGAGCGCCGATAGAGATGCTCTAATGCAGCAGCCGGTATTCCTGCTGGAGCTCCTAAATTCAGCCTGCATAGCTAATGAAAATTAGATTTTCCCTGCCGAGACAATGTAATTTCTTTTTTGAATGCACATATGTTAGAAGCCCATGTAGAAATAGAAAGTGTATTTAGCGCATGGGTACCACTGCTCCCTTCTCAGATTATTGAAAATTTTAAAACGTTGAAACAACCTTGTCTCGGCAGAGATTACTAAGCTATCGCGCGTAGTAAAGAGAATACCCGAGAGAAAAAGATTGCAATTAGGTTGATAATAATTGAGTGTTATTACTTTGTCGGTCCGAACCAAGGAATCCGTTAAAAATGTTTTGAAATGCATAGGGATTCGATTGAGCCGATAAATCTCCATTTACTAGCTCTTGATATGAACCGTAGAGAATGTGTTATTCCCTTTTCGCTAGCTCATATAAATGTCCTATTTCTCGTTCGCTACGAATATCTTTCAGCTTCCTGCTTCCGCTTCTTCTATATCCGATTCAACCTTAGCCGTGGAGGGTTCATTTTAGTTTCATATATATGGGAAATCTTACTTCACATTTTTACCTTGGGAAGTCACCACATGATTTTAGAGCTTATAAACGAGATACTACGGGCCTATTTCGGTAGCATGCGTCCGATTCTTCCCCGGTCCGGCAGTGCCATAGGTAGCACTGCCCGCCAGAGATAGGCATCGGGCCTGGTTTTGCAGCCCGTTTGGTAGCCTGCATGAGCTACCTAGATATAGTTTGGGTTTTTTGTCCCTTGTGTTTGGTTACCTGCATCATTGACTTTTGGCCCATTGCATGCAAAAAATAGGTGTTTGGTTGCACACAGGCTGACCCGGTCACCCCTTTTAAATTCTGGTGTGCTTACCACCACTACAAACACATCCGATCGCGCGTACCACCCTAGAAGAAGATCATCTTGACGATCACCATAAGAAGAACGACAATGTTGAAGTCCTTGAGGCTATCATCATGTTGGGCATGCTGTTGTTCTTCAGAACCAGCAATGTGTAGGTGTTGTTCTTCCCCAGCAGCAAGTTACACATGCTGTTGTTCTTCATGGGCTGTATTGTCCAACTCATGTTCTCCTTGGTTGATGTAGTTGCCATGAACAAAGTTGTTGTTGTGCTCAGCTATATACCTGCCGTATGCCTCAAATGCCTCTTGGGGGTGTCAAACCCTTCATAGCTGTTGTTGGTGTAACCTGAAAAACTTGATCCTAGTAGTGTCTCCATTTGGACTTAGTGACCCCGCATATCAGGATTTGTTAGCATAAAACCACCACTTTTCTGCCAAAATTCATGGTACCGACGTTTTAATCGCAAAAAACTGCCACATTTTGCCGAAGTTTTCACAAAAAAAACACTAATTCAGAATTGAATGCGAATTGATAGAAAAATTGATAGTAGGACTCACCTGCCAGGGGCTATTTGCTGATGTGGACAGGGCCCCACATGTCAGGCCAATTAAAAATCTAAATATTATACATTAAAAAATGAAAACAAAAGTGGGAGGGTTGATCGTGTGGCAGAGCAAATTGCACAACCACCACACATTGCTGTCATCGTTGCGCAAAACACTAACTTTACCTGTTTTTTACGCGGATCACCAACTATTGGTGTAATACGTTGCACACAGATTCAAATTCTAGATTAGGTTGTTTAATTAAAATCTGATGACCAAGATCCACAAGGCAATAATAATATGGTGTCAACGTGTCATTATCTAGCGAGTTGTTTTCAAACTTTTTAAAAAAAATAAAACTTTCGTTAATTAAAATAATATAAACAACCCTAAACTAACTAATCCCAGAAATTTTTGAAAGAATAATTTTTCAATAGTTGGAATTTTTATTTTTTCAAAAAGATAAAAAAACACTAGATAATGCCACATGGACATCAGATCCTTATATCATGGACCCGGTCCTAAGGATTGTGGTTAATCCACTTAGTATGAGTTTAGACCTATGTGCAACCTATTACATCAATAGTTGATGGTTTGTGCAAAAAATATGAAAAATCGGTGTTTTACCCAACGTGAACCGCAACAGGTGATGGTTTGTGCAATTTCCTCTGTGTGGCACCACCACTGCCTCCGCCGATCCACCGCCACTGTGTGGCACCACCTCCGCCTTCGGTGACCCCGTCCCCCACCGACGCCGCACTCCGGCGAGCCACGTCAGCCGCCTTCCTCCCATCTCTCTTCGCTCTCCCGCCAGCCATGGAGGCCGCTGCTGCGACCACCCGCGCGCCCCTGCCCATGAGAGGACGAAGGGCTAGGACGGAGATCTGGCAGGATAAGCCCACGAGGGAGGAGCTCGACCGCGAGGGGCACGTCGACGACGGCGAGCAGGCAGCGACGACGGCGAACGGGGCTGGCCGAAGTGGCGCCAGGGCAATCCAGGGCGGCGGGCCTAGACAGTGTTTCTGCGAAAACTTCCGCAAAATGTGGTGGTTTTTTTACGATTGGAATGTTGACTGGTAGCATATGGTAAATCAACTCTGCATATCAGACTACATCAGTGTTTTACTTTGCAATCCAATTTTTTGTTTTCCTTAGATACCAAGGCTCCTACTCAATTATCAAGAAAAGAAATTCCCCAGTCGAGCCCGTCAGCGGGTCACCGCCGCCGTGTCGTCTTGGCGCGTGCAGAGCTCGAGGGAGACGGTCACGGCGGCTGGGGAGCTGCAGGAGCGACGCGACGATCTCCATCTGTACAGCCGCCGTCCAGCTGTGAGGTCGATCTTGCTCGCGAGGACAACTATCGATGGATTGATCGATTCCTCTCTGTCCAACTTCATTGACGCGAGCAAGTGCCCAAACAACAGGAATGGTGTATGGATTGAAGACTGAATGGGGCAAGTTGTGCTGCTAGGAAACATGCCCAAGCTAGCCCAGCGAAAGTGATGCAGGTTTCTTCAGTTCATTGCGCTCAGCGGAAGGGGAGGAGCAGAGGTAGGAGGCCGGCGGATGCGGTGGTGCTCAGCCACATGACTTTTTTCTTAATCCTCTATACTTTGCAATTTTGCCCCTGGGTTTCTTTTTTTATTATTACTCCGTAGAAAAAAGTTCCTGCACATGGTAGGTTGGTGGGCTGACAGGCGGGGTCAGCGAATACACAGCTCTATATTCTAGAAGTGACCTCCAGGAAGCACACCCAGCCAGCGTATTTGACTCTTCTTCCTCCCCCTGACCGGGTGGACAGGGCAGGTCAAGCACGCGCTAGTAAACATAGAAGCTTCTCTCCACCTCCCTTCTTGACCGCCGCCGTTGAAATGCTCAAACCCCTACCCCCGTCCACCAACCCATTCGCCGCTACACCCACCCTATATATGTAGCCGCCCCGCAACCCCTTTTGACCAGAACCAACAAGCTCGCACGCAACTCAAGCTTCATCGAGCGAGCGAGAGCCGCCGCGGGCGTTTGTCCTGAACCTTTATCGATCGAGCGACTGAGCGAGGGGTTAGTTTACGCCCGTCCCGTTCTGGGAGTCAGTCGAGCCGACCATGGACACGGGGCAGTCGGCGTTCGGGGTGGCGAGCCTGCGGATGGGCAGGTCGTACCGGGAGCGCCCAAGTGACGACGTCTTCTCGCGGGCGGCGTCGTCGGCGAGGGGAGACTCGGGGGACGACGAGGAGGCGCTCATGTGGGCGGCGCTCGAGAGGCTGCCCACGCACAGCCGCGTCCGCAAGGGCATAGTCGGGGACGGCGACGGCGGCGAGCTCGTCGACGTCGCTGGCCTCGGCTTCCAGGAGAGGACACGCCTGCTCGAGCGCCTCGTGCGCGTCGCGGAGGAGGACCACGAGCGCTTCTTGCGCAAGCTCAGGGAGAGGATAGACAGGTGCCTAGTCTACTACCCCCCCTTGCTTTGTTCCTCTCCCCTGTTTCTATTCTTCTTGTGAATTTACCATGCCCAAACTTGTCTTGTTTCAGAGTTGGGCTCGAATTTCCGACCATCCAGGTGCGGTACGACCACCTCAACATCGAGGCGCTGGCACATGTGGGGAACAGAGGCTTGCCCACCTTCATCAACACCACTCTCAACTTGCTAGAGGTACTCACAACACTCCTGAAAATCTTGAGGAGGAATGTTCTTCAAGTCTGACCTTTTTTTTTTGTTTGCGCCTTCTCCTTCAGTCAATAGCCAATCTACTCCATATAGTTCCCAACAACAAGGTGCCGATCAACATCCTCCATGATGTCAATGGAATTATCAAGCCAAAGAGGTAAGGTTTTTGACCATCATCTCTTGTAGTTACAAAATTGCCCACTCGGTCGATTTAGACACCGACTCGAGTTAAAATTTAAATGTTATGGAATCAGGAGACCACACAATCATATCTTTTAGGTCTCTTAAATGTAATAGATTACATGATCACTACTGTGTAATGTTGTTGTAGACTTTACTTTGTTGTGATTAAAATTTTTTTTTCGGTAATTAAAGGGCGCATTATTATTACTTTGTTGTGAAATGATGTGCTGCCATCTTGAGCCTTGCGTCACTCCTGTAGTATCTGTAGCAACGTATATCAGTTGCATTTGATGGCCTGACGTCTTGGTTTTCATGCCAAATTCAGGATGACGTTACTATTAGGGCCACCAGGATCAGGGAAGACTACACTGCTTCTTGCTTTGGCAGGGAAACTAGGCTCTGATCTAAAGGTTTAACATTCTACTTATTAAATCAATAACATGGCTGATTCGAGCACTCATGTTACTACCAAGTTCCAGGGAAGCTTACTTTTGGTGTGATATGAACCAACCAGGTTTCAGGAGAAGTAACATACAATGGGCATGGAATGAATGAGTTTGTGGCTCAAAGGTCAGCAGCCTACATATCCCAACATGACCTCCACATCGCTGAGATGACTGTGCGGGAAACCTTGGCCTTCTCAGCCAGATGCCAAGGGGTTGGAAGCAGATACGGTGAGCTCAAAATTGATCACCATTTTGGCATATAATTTACTTCTCTTATTGTAGAACTCTTTGCTAATTCCTCATGAACTTGTCCCAGACATGCTAACTGAGCTATCTAGAAGGGAGAAGGCTGCAAATATCAAACCAGACCCAGACCTTGATGTCTACATGAAGGTTAGTTTATAGCTCTTCACAGTGTTGCTTAGTTTTTCTGACTAAGAATATTCAGACATAACCCAAGTAGACTGAAATATCGTGTATCTCAGTGCTACGAGCGTTATGATCTCAATCCAACGGAAACTTAGTATCTGCAAATCGAATTATTTATAGAAACTGTGAGCCATGTTTGGTTAGATTTGTGCAATTGGGTTTCTAGAGTTACAACATTTGTAGATAGCTTTGCGCATTCTTTGAACTGAAAATGCTGCTATAATTTCTTCCCCCTTGGGACTAATAATACATGGATAGATATATTGATAGTGCTTCCAATTTCATTGTGAATACTGTTTGCTTACCACATTTAATATGCAGGCAATATCAGTGGGTGGTCAGGATACAAATATCATCACTGATTACATCCTTAAGGTACTGCATCCAAAACAAATATTTTCTTCTTCTTCTTTATCTTCCATGTACTAAGATCTATCTGTTCTGTTGAACCTTGCAGATTTTAGGGCTTGACATTTGTGCTGACACCATGGTCGGAAATGATATGCTGAGAGGAATCTCAGGGGGGCAACGCAAACGTGTCACAACTGGTATTGCAAAAATACTTGACAGTCTGATTTGTCATGACTGCATAATTCTTCATAGTTCTGGAGGATCTGTGATCTGAACATTTGCTGACTCTTAGTTACCTGAACTCTTCTGAAGGTGAGATGATGGTGGGAGCAGAAAGAGCACTTTTCATGGATGAAATCTCTACTGGCCTGGATAGCTCTACCACATACCAGATAGTGAAATCACTTGGACTAATCACCAACATCCTCAGTGGCACAACTGTCATTTCCTTGTTGCAACCTGCACCAGAGACATATAATTTGTTTGATGACATAATCCTCCTGTCGGATGGCTACATCGTGTATCAGGGGCCACGTGAACATGTGCTTGAATTCTTCGAATCCATGGGCTTCAAATGTCCCGATCGGAAGGGTGTCGCTGACTTTTTGCAAGAAGTAAGTCAACTGAAACGCTAGTAATAATAGTTAATAAGTATATATATGCTATGCCTTACATTGATGATTTTTTCTCATCTGTTACTGACACCATATATAACTTATAGGTGACATCAAGAAAAGATCAGGCACAATACTGGACAAGGAGTAACCAGAGATACCATTATGTCCCAGTCAAGGAGTTTGCTCGTGCATTTCAGGCATTTCATGTCGGCCAAAGTCTCTCTGCCGAGCTCTCACGCCCTTTTGACAGGAGCCAGTGCCACCCTGCTTCACTGACAACCTCAACATACGGCGCCAGCAAGACAGAGCTGCTGCGTGCATGCATCGCGAGGGAGTGGTTGCTCATGAAACGGAATATGTTTGTCTACCGCTTCCGGGCTTTTCAGGTAAAACTGATTTGGCCTTGTAGGGAACCCATTTCAGGCATATATATTCATCATATTTTAAGACGCACTCCTACCTATGAGATTGGTGAACTAATGGCGTTACTTGAAATCCATGTGCAGCTTCTGGTAATCACAATAATCGTGACGACCCTGTTCCTGCGCACAAACATGCACCATAGTACGGTTAACAATGGCACGGTCTACTTAGGTGCTCTGTTCTTTTGTATAGTTGCTCACATGTTCAACGGTTTCTCTGAGCTCGCTCTGGCCACCATAAAATTGCCAGTCTTCTACAAGCAAAGAGATTACCTCTTCTTCCCTGCATGGGCTTACGCGATACCAACTTGGATCCTCAAGATACCGATATCTTGCGTCGAGGTTGCTATCACGGTATTCCTGTGTTACTATGTCATTGGGTTCGATCCAGATGTTGGAAGGTACTCGTCAACAAATATCATCTTGCTGTAGCATACTAGCACTAAAACCTCCAAGTACTATGCTGAATTACTAACGCTGTTGTTGTTGTTTTCTTCTAGGCTGTTCAAGCAGTACTTTCTGCTGTTGCTTGTGAACCAGATGGCTGCAGCATTGTTCAGGTTGATCGCAGCAGTGGGCAGGACCATGGTTGTTGCAAATACGTTGGCGTCCTTTGCACTTCTAGTGCTGCTCGTGTTCAGTGGATTCATCCTGTCACACCGTAATGCTCCTGGAATAAATTATTCACCGGCTTAAACTTCAAATTTCAAAGATAAGATTAGTAACGCTGGTTTGATTTATTCATGACAGATAATGTGAAGAAATGGTGGATCTGGGCCTACTGGGTGTCGCCTCTTCAGTACGCCATGAACGCCATTACTGTAAACGAGTTCCTTGGACACAAATGGAATAAGGTATGCAAATTACCGCGACAATAAATATTGTTCGCTGACATACATGACTACTACTATAGTTCTGATGATTGTCATAACCCTGCTGCAGGTTGTCCAGGAATCCAGCGGGATTTTAGGAGTAGATGTGCTCAAGTCCAGGGGGTTTTTCACCGAGGCAAAATGGTACTGGATTGGTGCTGGCGCACTCCTGGGATATGTCTTTGTGTTCAACATCCTCTTCACCGTCGCTCTAAGCTACCTTAAACGTAATTCCAAAGTTGTAGAATGAAATTTCAGTCGATGCATATTTTGTTCAGGCACTTGATCTGACCCATTTTTTTCCTACTAATACATGCAGCATTGGGGAAATCTCAGCAAATTCTTTCAGAGGATGCGCTGAAGGAAAAGCATGCCAGTATCACCGGCGAGATTGCTGATGAGTCAAGCAGCTCTACATCTGCAGGTAAGGTCACTTGCAGTAGCAATTGGACATGAACCAGGGCCACGTGCCATTTGGTGAATGCAATCTAATTAAGAGGAGGGCCAAACTGTGTGTAGGGAACATGAGCAACTCAAGGAGAAATTCTGCCTCAGGCGACGGTAGGAGGGGAATGGTCCTCCCCTTTGCACCGCTTGCGGTTGCCTTCAACAACATGAGATACTCTGTTGACATGCCTGTGGAAATGAAAGCACAAGGTGTTGACCAAGATAGGCTGCTTCTGCTAAAGGGAGTCAGTGGCAGTTTCAAGCCGGGAGTCCTCACAGCGCTGATGGGGGTCAGCGGCGCTGGCAAGACCACGCTGATGGATGTGTTGGCTGGCAGGAAGACTGGAGGGTACATTGAGGGTGACATCTCAATCTCCGGCTACCCGAAGAAGCAGGAAACCTTTGCTCGCATTTCCGGTTACTGCGAGCAGAATGACATCCACTCACCAAATGTGACCGTGTATGAGTCCCTGGTGTACTCTGCATGGCTCCGTCTGCCCTCTGATGTAGAGTCGGAAACAAGAAAGGTAAGGATCTAGCTCAGGCTCAGGCTCAGGCTCAGGGTATACTACTACTGTTTTCTGAACAATGCTGTTCGTTTTTTTTTAAACAGATGTTCATAGAGCAAGTGATGGAGCTGGTAGAATTGAACTCGCTGAGAGATGCACTAGTTGGACTACCTGGAGTCAGTGGCCTGTCAACAGAGCAAAGGAAGAGGTTGACCATCGCGGTGGAGCTTGTCGCTAATCCGTCTATCATATTCATGGACGAGCCTACCTCTGGCCTTGATGCCAGGGCCGCAGCGATTGTCATGAGGACGGTGAGGAACACTGTGGACACAGGCAGGACAGTTGTTTGCACCATCCACCAGCCTAGCATCGACATCTTTGAAGCCTTCGACGAGGTGATTACAGTAGATTGTCTGCACTGTCATATCAAAGCTTTCTTGCTCCTATGTGTGGCGATCCTAAGATTTTTGTCTTGATTTGCAGCTGTTCCTGATGAAGAGAGGAGGGGAGGAGATATACGTTGGTCCCCTGGGACACCAATCTCGTGAGCTCGTTGAATACTTTGAGGGAATCGAAAAGGTGAGCAAGATCAAACCAGGATACAATCCGGCAACATGGATGCTGGAAGTGACCTCACAGGCACAAGAAGATATCCTGGGCGTCAGTTTCGCAGAAGTGTACAAGAACTCGGACCTCTACCAGTAAGTCACCATCTACACATTTTTGTTATGAACTCGTGATCGCTGAAGCACAGACATAGTACTCACAGTACAATAATGATATTGCAGGAGGAACCAGAGCGTGATCAGGGAGATCAGCAAGGCCCCTGCTGGGTCCAAGGATCTCTACTTCCCGACGCAGTACTCTCAAAGCTCCATCACCCAGTGCATGGCGTGCCTGTGGAAGCAGAACCTTTCCTACTGGAGGAACCCTCAGTACACGGTTGTCCGCTTCTTCTTCTCCCTCGTGGTGGCCCTCATGTTCGGCACCATCTTCTGGCGCCTCGGGGGCAACAAGACGAGGCAGCAGGACCTGTTCAATGCGATGGGGTCCATGTACGCCGCTGTGCTCTTCATGGGGATTTCCTACTCGTCGTCGGTACAGCCCGTGGTGGCGGTGGAGCGGACGGTGTTCTACCGGGAGAGGGCTGCCGGGATGTACTCGGCGCTGCCCTACGCGTTCGGGCAGGTGGTGGTGGAACTCCCCTACGTGCTGGTGCAGTCGCTGCTGTACGGCGTCATCGTCTACGCCATGATCGGCTTCCAGTGGGACGTCAAGAAGTTCTGCTGGTACATCTACTTCATGTACTTCACGCTGCTCTACTTCACCTACTACGGCATGCTCGCAGTGGGCCTCACCCCCAGCTACAACATCGCATCCATCATCTCATCCTTCTTCTACGGAGTCTGGAACCTCTTCTCCGGATTCGTCATCTCACGCCCGGTACGCAATACATTCCGTTTCGCTGTTTTCCTTTTTTTTCTTCTTATTATTATTACAACCTTATTTAGTAATTCGCGTAAAACAACTTATGACCGGATAATTGATTGGTTTGTGTTTCTTCAGAGGATGCCGGTGTGGTGGAGGTGGTACTCGTGGGCGTGCCCCGTTTCGTGGACGCTGTACGGGCTGGTGGCCTCGCAGTTCGGCGACCTCACACAGAAACTCGAGGACACCGGAGTGCCCATCAACGTCTTCCTCAAGGACTTCTTCGGATTCCATCACGACTTCCTGGGTGTCGTCGCCGTCGCGGTCGCAGGCTTCGCCCTGCTCTTCGCTGTATGCTTCGGGCTCGCCATCAAGGTTCTCAACTTCCAGAGGAGGTGATCGATCGATCAACCGTTGCACGGGCTCGCGGCTTTGAGGCCGACGGCGCACGGATCGTATCGGAAACGAATGATGATGTACACTTCTTCGGATTCCATCACGACTTCCTGGGCGTCACCGTCGCGGTCGCAGGCTTCGCCCTGCTCTTCGCTGTATACTTTGGGCTCGCCATCAAGGTTCTCAACTTCCAGAGGAGGTGATCGATCAACGTTGCACGGGCTCGCGGCTTTGAGGCCGACGGCGCACGGATCGTGTCGGAAACGAATGATGATGTACACGTCGCTTTTTTTCTCCTTGGTTCCAAATTTTTTTGTCTTATTAGTGATGCGCCAATTGCGTATACACCTGTATGTAAACATGTAACAATCTACTCGGTAGCAAAGTATATATACTAGCAAAAAGCCCATGATAAAATTTAGGACCTAGACAGTGACAATATCAAATTGACTCTTGAAAATATATTTTCTACTCGTCCATGATATCTTCGTCTTAGATGCTCCACTGCATCTATATATAACAACCTTTATGAAAAAGAAACAAAAAGTTGCTACTTATTTTCCTATCTAATGAGTTTACATATGATGGATATCGAAAAATAATGAAATTATGACACATAATTTATGTAAATCTTGCAGGCGTTACCACAGTGCTTTTTTTTTAAATAACAGGAAGTTAAAACTGCCCGACTTTAAATTAATAAAGCCAACTGTTGACAACAGGTAGCAGGCATAGACCACAAGAGACAGGGCCCGTAGACCAAATCTAAGGCAGCACTTGCCAGCAAAACAAACAGGAACCAAGTCCAGGATGGCGAAATTAAATACAGTAGCTAAAGGTGTTGTGGAAGTAGATGCCGGTGCTGGAGTAGGATGAACATTCGCGATGGAATTTGCGGAGCATCTCTAGGAGCACTTCCACCGTCTCCAGGTCTTTACTCCTTGATGGCGGGCGCTTGAGCTGCATGTAAACATGTACACACATAGCAATAGTCTACTCGGTAGCAAAGTATATATACTAGCAAAGAGCCCAGGACAAAATTTAGGACTTAGACGTTCACGTATCAAATTGACTCTTGAAAATATATTTTCTACATCCATGATATCGTCTGTCTTACATGCTCCACTACATCCATATATAGCAAC
Source organism: Avena eriantha (assembly GCA_910589775.1). NCBI lineage: Eukaryota > Viridiplantae > Streptophyta > Magnoliopsida > Poales > Poaceae > Avena > Avena eriantha. The sequence continues at coordinate 233,681,458 of OU342742.1, read as the reverse complement.
CTTTATGAAAAAGAGACAAAAATTGCCACATATTTTCCTATCTAATGAGTTTACATATGATGGATATCCAAAAAATAATGAAATTATGACACATAAATTTATGTAAATCTTGCAGGAATTAAATAGTTCAATTACCCATTAGGCTTCACAACATTTCGGGGTATCATCTGTTAGATCCCTTAGGATCACCTAGCTCAAGAGATAAGCCACAGAGAGAAGGATCTGGGTGTGTACCTTGATCTGGAGGTCCTACCATGGCCTCCTCTTGTTACTTCTTCTGCTTGTGTTCTTGATCTTCAGCTGCGAGTGGTTCTTCCTGGTGCTTTCAGTCCTTGCTTGATCAGTGAGCAGGGGGGAGAGTGAGAGAGAAAACCGTATGAGTGTGTGTGTTCTCAAACCCTAGGGCCCCTTTATATAGGACCTGCACCAGGGGAACCACACCTGAGAGATGGATGGTCAGGATGCTCCTGATCAGGGCATCCAAGGGCTGTAATTAAAAGTCCCTTAAAAGACCTTATTTTGTCTTAGATTAATTACATCAACCTGTAGATCACTGTATATTGCTTATATCCAACATTCTCCCCCTTGATCGTAAGGATAAACTTTATAAGCCCATTTCTCAACAAAACAGCATATGAGACAACCGAATTACAATGGTCATACAGTACCGCAGAACCCAGTTACTACAATACACCACTTTATTTCAAAACAAAACTCCTTTAACTTAAGAGCTCCATAAACTTATACTTATTACAAACTTATGAGCTCAACTCTTTGTTGAAACTTATACAGAGACAATAAATTGCAATGGTCAGTTAAGTACCATTGAACTAATTGACTATAGTACATCGTTCCATCGAAGAGAAGAACCCTTCTTAGACTTATGGGGAGATGATGTCATAACGGTCCCAATTCCAGGATCAAAATCCTTCTACCAATCCCATGCTAGCAACATGTTCTTTGAACACACTGGGTGGCAGGCCTTTCGTAAGTGGATCCGCTAACATTGCGTTAGTCCTTATATGCTTAATACTTATTGTCTGATCCTGGATTCTATCTTTCACAACATGATACTTGATGTCAATGTGTTTGGCAGCACCACTTGACTTGTTGTTACTTGAATAGATCACTGCGGGTTGATTATCGCAGAAAAGAGTGAGTGGCTCAGATATACTGTCAATCACCCATAAACCCGGAATGAAATTCTTCAGCCATACTGCCTGCCCGGTTGCCTCATAATATGCCACAAACTCTGCCTGCATTGTTGACGATGCAGTAACACTTTGCTTGGTGCTTTTCCAAGAAATAGCTCCTTTTGCTAGGGTGAAAATATAACCCGATGTGGATTTCTTAGTGTCAACACACCCCGCAAAATCAGCATCTGTATAACCCACCACCTCGAGGTTATCAGTTCTCTTATATGTGAGCATGAGGCCTTTAGTGCCTTGCAAATAGCGCAAAGCTTTCTTAGCAGCCTTCCAGTGATCCAACCCTGGATTAGACTGATATCTGCCAAGCATCCCGGTTATAAAAGCTAAGTCAGGGCGAGTGCACACTTGTGCATACATCATACTTCCAATAATTGAAGCATAAGGAACTGACTTCATTTGCCTAGATTCATAATCATTACCTGGGCACTATAAAGTCCCAAACTTATCACCCTTGACAATAGGAGCAGGCGAGGCTGAGCACTTATGCATATTGAACTTTTTGAGTACATTCTCAATGTATTCTCTTTGTGATAGCCCCAAGATTCCTCTGGATCTATCTCGGTGAATTTGAATGCCTAAGACATAAGCGGCTTCACCGAGATCCTTCATATCAAACTTTGAGGAGAGAAACCTTTTAGTTGCCAGCAGCATATTCTTATTGTTACTGGCTAAGAGTATGTCATCGACATACAATATCAGGAAGACAAAATTGCTCCCCCTGAACTTCACATAAATGCAATTGTCCACTTCATTCTCTTTGAAACCAAAATTCTTTATCACTTGATAAAATTTGAAGTACCATTGCCTTGAAGCTTGCTTTAATCCTAAATGGATTTCTTAAGACGACATCCTAAGTGTTCCTTCCCTTCCATAACAAAACCTTCCGGTTGAGCCATGTAAACATCCTCATGTAAGTCACCATTCAGAAATGCCGTTTTGACATCCATCTAATGCAACTCCATATCATAATGAGCCACAAGTGCCATAATAATTCTGAACGAGTCCTTAGAAGAAATAGGTGAAAAGGTCTCATTATAATCAATACCTTCTGTTTGAGTGAAGCCCTTAGCCACAAGCCTTGCTTTGAACCTTTTGATATCACCTTTGGAGTCACGTTTGGTCTTATAGACCCATCCACTGCCCACAGTTTTGGATCCTTTAGGGATTTCTACTAAGTCCCATACATCATTAATGCTCATGGACTTCATTTCATCTTTCATAGCATCAAGCCATTTTGATGAATGATCACTTTGTATGGCTTCCTTAAACGATGCAGGATCATCATCCAACATCGACTCATTCATATCCTCACTCATATAAGTGACATAATCACCAGAAATGGCGGACTTCCTAGCCCGCTTAGACCTTTTGAGCGGTACATTATTTGGTACCTCAACCACAACTTATGGCTGCTGAGCATATTCCATAGAAGTATCATTAGGTATGACTCTGGCGGAGTCACTGATATCTCAGCAGGAGTAGGATTAGCAGTCCTTTCAACTGGAGGTATAACCTCAACATGAATAGGAAACACTGGCTCTTGGATCACAGGGATCGGAACATAATCCCGTTTCTCCTCCAAGATTATTTCCCTGGGAGTCATACTCCCCCTCATCATATCACTTTCCAAGAACATAGTGTGCCTTGTTTTCACAAACTTAGTGAATTGCTTTGGACAATAGAAACGATATGCCTTAGATTTGTCAGGATAACCAATGAAGTGGCAGCAGACAGTCTTGGGGTCTATCTTTCCCATAATTGGATTGAAAACTCTTGCCTCAGTAGGGCAGCCCCACACATGCAAATAACTTAGGGTAGGTTTTCTCCCAGTCCATAATTCATACGGCGTTTTTGACACCGATTTACTGGGGACCTTATTAAGAATATGTGCAGCTGTCTTTAGAGCTTCTATCCATAAACCAAGCGGCAAAGTGGAGTGACTTAACACTTCTTACCATATCCATAAGAGTATGATTCCACCTTTCAGCGACTCCATTTTGCTGAGGTTTGCCTGGTGCTGAATACTGAGCAACAATACCATTTTCCTGTAGGAACTTAGCAAAAGATCCAGGAATTTGGCCATAAGAAGTGTGTCTACCATAGTACTCACCACCATGATCAGACCTTACAACTTTGATCTTTTGACCAACTTGATTCTCCACTTCAGCTTTGAATATCTTGAACTTTTCTAATGCCTCAGATCTTTCTTTGATAGGATAGATGTATCCAAAGCGGGAGAAGTCATCAGTGAATGTTATGAAGGAATCAAAACCATCCACTGATCTCACATTGAACGGACCACATATATCTGTGTGAATGATTTCTAAAACTCCCGTTCTTTGATTTGCACCTTTCTTGATTCTCTTAGTATATTTCCCTTTGATGCAATCAATACAATGATCTAGATCTGCATCCGAGAAATCCAAAGGATGAAGGACTTTCTCCTTAATGAGACGCTCAATTCCCCCCTCGAAATATGGCCTAAACGATAGTGCCATAGTTTCGAAGAAGTATCATCATCATCACGCTTACGCTTGGTACTAACATTCACATTAGAAGAGGCATCAAGTTCATTTAGGGAATCACTTAAGGAAACAAGATAAAGTTTGTCTTGTCGGAAGGCAAAACCAACATTATTATTGTTAAACATAATTATACATCTCTTGTTCCCAAAGTCACAGTGAAAACCATCATCATCTAAGCATGAGACGGACACAAGGTTTCGTCTCATAGAGGGTACATAAAGAACATTACATAAACTAAGTGTAAAGCCGCTATGGAGCGCAAGTGTAAACTCTCCAATAGCCTCAGCCTCAGCCTCAACACCATTAGAAACTCTAATGGTTCTTTCCCCTCTTCTTAGGTTCCTCTTCGTATCGAATCCCTGTAAGGATTTTGCAACATGAATTGTTGCACCTGAGTCAACCCACCATGTATTGGTGGCATAATTAACATAAAGGGATTCTTCAACAAAGGTTATAACATTAGTACCTTTCTTATTGAGACATTTCATGAACCCAATACAATCCCTCTGGACATGTCCACTTTTTCCACAAAAGTGACATCCATTAGGATCTTTACCATCAGCATTAGGGTGTGCATATGCATTAGGAGCTTTGTTAGGATTCTTTTGCTGAAAGAACTTAGAAGATTGCCCTTTATCCTTAAACTGAGTAGACTTAGGCTTCATAAACTTTTGATTTTTCTTCTTCTGAGAGTGCTTGAACGACACGATCAACTCGTCCAGCTTTAAGCCTTTCCTCTTCTTGTACACATCTAGCCATCATTTCATCCATGCCCCATTTAGAGTCCATCGCATTGTAATTGATGGTAAACGGAGAGAAATCCGTGGGCAAGGATGACATAATAAAATGGACAAGGAAACCTTTTAGAGATTTCCATTTCCATTGTCTTAAGTTTAGTGGCCATGTTGATTTTCCTCATGATATGCTCTCTCAGACTCCCAGTTGGATCATACCTTTCATCAATAAGCCTTCTAATGAGGCTTGTTGCATAAATTGTGGATGATCCCTTAAACTGGTCCTCAATCTTTCCAAGGTAACCCTTGGCAGTATGAGAGTCTGGAACGGCTCCCCTCATACTCTGAGTGATGGAGCCCTTAATAATCATGAGGCACTTACGATTTGAATCCTCCCACTTAGTTTTCTCATCATCATAAACCCTTTTCAGGGCATCATAATTCTCATCACCTTCAGCAGGCGTAGTAGGAGAATCTTTAAGGAGGGCATAATCAATATTCAGCAAAGCTAAAGTGATCTCAAGCTTTTCCTTCCATGTACCAAAATTGCTACTAGTCAACTGTTCTATGCCATTAATAATTTCGGCAATTTGAGAGGCATTAGATGCTGCAAAATAAAACAAATGCTTTGAATAAGCATAACCATTTCATACTCCTTTTATCAATCTAGTCTACATCAGCTTTGGCCAGAAATAGACATGATCAATAAAATTTTGTGATCAAAATATCTGCCAATCAGCTTTGGCCAGAATGACAGATTAAATCATTTTCATCAGTCTGGAGCACATCAGCTTTGGCCAGAAGTGAACCAGACTAATAAAAATTTCATGGCCAAAATATCCATTAATCAGCTTTGGCTAGAATGACAGACATAAGCCATGCCTAATTTGAGGATTTCCAAACCTTATTTTGCAGCAAAACATTAGTATCACAATTATTTGAAGAACAACACAAAAGAAACAACTAAATATAATAAACACGTCAGAAAGAATTAACTTATCATAATGAAACACATCAAACTTATTTAAATGTGATACACAATTGCATGACAAAGGAATAAAATGTCACACAATTATGTTCCATAATTGACATAATAAAATATGCTAAAAGTTTAGCCCCAAAACTTATTTGTATTAGCACTAACTCATAAAACATTAATTTTTAAATCTTTATTCTTAATCTGGGCTCAAACAGGAAAATTTGGCCCAAAAGCCCTAACCACTCTCTTTTTTATTAGAATTAGAAAACTTAAAACAATACTTTCGGACTGGGCCAAAACTGGCCCAGCCCGTCTCCCCCTCACCCCTTTCAGTGGCCCACTGGCCCATTAAGCAGCTAGTGCTGCGAGCCGTTGGATGCGATCCAATGGCAGAGGACGCGCCGGGCCAGAACAAAACTGACCCGCGACGACCGCCCCCGAACCCTAGTCCTCATTTCCCCTCCCCTTTCCTCTGCTTTCCCGCAGCGAGCGAGAGAGAAGTGGCGGCGACGAGCGCTAGCAGCCAGAGGAGAAGGCATAACAACTGCGTTGGCCAGGCCCCCTCACGGGAGCTGCGTGCAGCTTTGGCTAGCGCGCACCTCCGTCGAGCGGCTCTGGACGGCGCCCTCTGCACGGAGACGGCGGCGGCAGGCAGGCGCCCCTGGACCGACGTCGACGGCATCGCGCCAAGTCCGGCACCGCGGCGGGCTCCTGCAACGACAAGCGCGCAAACAGGAGCACCGCCACGGCCCGGTGTGGTGGATGGTGAGATCGCATGGGCCAAGCCCGAGCAGTTCTACCTACTTAGAAGGTCGGCTCCGGCACCACCGTGGCCAACAACGGCGATGAGGCCCATAAGGTAAGCTCCGACCACCCTTTAGATCATCAAATTAGGGTTAGGGTTCCCTAATTTAGGAAATTAGGATTAGGGTTTGTCTGATTTGGGAATTAGGGTTAGGGTTCATCAGTAATTGGGGGAATTAGGGTTAGGGTTCTTGAGTAATTGGGGAATTTAGGTTTAGGCATCGATTCGATGAACTAGGGTTAGGGTTCTTCAGGAAATTAGGGATTTAGGGTTAGGGTTTGCACCAAAACCTCAATCCCCACATCAGATAAACATAATCAAACCCTAGACCCACTAATTCTTCTATTAGGGCTTAAACTTAGAAAAAACTGGGGCTAAAACATCAACCTTATGTTGTTCTGAAGCAAGAAATTGATCGAAATCAAAATTCCAGCAACAAAACACTTGATCTTGATCAAAAACAGCAAGAACAAGCTCACTTAAGAATAAAACCTTAATAAAGAGGGCTCAAACTTGCAGCTAGGTGCTCTGATACCACTGTTAGATCCCTTAGGATCACCTAGCTCAAGAGACAAGCCACAGAGAGAAGGATCTGGGTGTGTACCTTGATCTGGAGGTCCTGCCATGGCCTCCTCTTGTTACTTCTTCTGCTTGTGTTCTTGATCTTCAGCTGTGAGTGGTTCTTCCTGGTGCTTTCAGTCCTTGCTTGATCAGTGAGCAGGGTAGAGAGTGAGAGAGCAAACCGTATGAGTGTGTGTGCGCTCCTCAAAACCTAGGGCCCCTTTATATAGGACCTGCACCAGGAGAACCACACCTGAGAGATGGATGGTCAGGATGCCCCTGACCAGGGCATCCAAGGGCTGTAATTAAAAGCCCCTTAAAAGACCTTAATTTGTCTTAGATTAATTACAACAACCTGTAGATCACTGTATATTTCTTATATCCAACATCATCATCTTACATGTCAAACCACAATGCTTTTTTTTAACTTAATAAAACCAATTGTTCACAATAGGTAGCATGCACGGACAATAAGTACGATTACAAGACAACACCCTGGCAAAACAAATAGGAGCCAAGTTCAGGATAGCAAAATTTAGTAGCCAAAGATGAGTTCTGGAGTAGGATGAATATCATGATGAAGTTTGCGGAGCATCTCTACGATCAGGTCCACCGCCTCCAGGTCTTTACTCCTTGATAGCGGGTGCCAGAGCTGCAAAAAGATTAGTGCTTTGAAGATACAAGCCGTAAGATGCGTAGGAAAATATTTCTCAATAGTAAACTTGTTCCTAACATTCCAAAGCGCCTAACTCTCAGCAGAAAAAAGGTCCAAGAAAAACATCTGGCCTTAGGGGATAGAGTCATCAAAATTCCAAAAAAACCCGTCAAAATAAGACGGATTCCATTGGTCATTAAGCATGGTTCTAACTCCACTCCAACAAAATCTAGCCAGAATACATGAAAAGAAGATGTGAGTGACAGTTTCTGGGGAACCACATAGGCAACACTTTCCATCAGTATGTCTATGACGGGAGAGGATCTGCTCGTTTGCCAGGAGGCGGCCTCTGGCTAGTTGCCAAGTAAAGATTTTAGTTTTTAAGAGGTTCTAGCTTCCTAAATAAGCTTGTGATGGGGAGAGACATTACCTTCGATCATTTTCCTTTATAGGGAAGCGACCAAGAAGCTACCATTTGGTTCTAACGCCTAGCTAACTCTATCTTGTTCCTCAGATGGACCACATGCTGAGAGTTCCAACATCAGTTGGTTCTAGAGAGCCAATTCTATAGAAGGTTCTTCTGAAACTGATTAGCCAGGCAGACTTGAGTGTTAGAGTATTGTACGTACACGGTTATTGTGGTAGTTTAGGATAGTTAGGATTCTAACCTAACTTGACTCGTACTCCAAGATAATCCCCTGTACGTTTATATATACTCGTCCATGAAGCTCAATAATATAACCATCATATTCCGCCAATCTCTCTTCCTCTCTATCCTTCTACATGGTATCCGAGCGGCAAGATCTTTGACCTAGCCGCCGCACACGCTTCTGCGCCGTGCCGCCCCCGGGAAGGTCGATCTCCATGATCTCCGCCGGGGGCCGCGCAACCCGTATGCAGGGTTCGTCCACCGATCCGTGATCGACTGTCCTGTAAGTCTTTTTTTTCCGATCTCTTGATCGATTTTCTTTTTTGGTTTACCGATCTTAGATCGGATTGAGTCGTCCACCGCCGTCGTCATCGCCGCGCCTCTACTCCGACTATCGGAATCGAGGATCTACATCGCGTCCGTGCGCCTGCCCCCTCCGCTGTTGCGCCTGCCTCGACAGGCTGTCGCGGCCTCACGACAGGCTGCCGTGCACCGCGGATGGCTGCTACGCCATCCTCGGAAGGCTACCGCGGCCGCCCCCCTCGGATCCTCTTCATCGTCATCGTCCAGGACTTCACCGACAACGCCGCCATCGACTCCAATCTACGCGTCGTCCATGCCATGGCGCATACGGTGCACCGTCGGTCTGATCAACCGATCCCGTGCCTGTCTACGCCAGGCACGTCCCCGAGCACGCGCCTACCACCGATTGAGCTACGGACTGCCACTGTGTCGCCCCGTCGGGCCGCAGTGCCGCCGCCCTTTTTGCATGCTACTGGCTTCCAACGCGCCTTCCTTGGCATGTACGTCACTGGTGGTCTCCCAGCCGGTGCACCGACTTGTGCCCTGCAGCTATGCCGCCCCCTCGGGTCGTAGCATGGCTGCACGTAGTCTACTTCACCGTCCCCGTGTATCGATGGTCTCGGCTTTCACCGCGCCATCTCCTACGGCATGGATCGCCGCTGTCTGAACATGGTCTTTGTCACGTCGCCGGGTCTTCCTCGTCTACTTCGAGCACCGCTACCGCGCTTCACAAGGTAACCTACAGGGCGTCCTCTCACTGTCGCAGGTCCCGCCGACTACCCCATCGCCACTCCAGGCATCCAGCATGACTACCCTAGGTCGCCGTTGTTTTCACCGCCTTCTACGTCTTCGTCCACTACAACTTCGCCGCCAGTGTCATCACCTCATCCCCGATTACACCACCTGCTACTCTACTCTGACAACCGCGGACAGTCCCATCATCTCTCCCTTTGCTGCTCTACGCGTCACAACCGCTCTAGAGGCTTCCTCTGCTAGTCTTTCTGACATGGTGACAAGTTCATGATGGTCCCTACCCCGCACGCCTGGTACTAGCAATACTGGGAGTGCCTTCGTCCCCAACGCGTTCCCGAGTCTGGCAAATTCGGATCAGCGCCTCGTCTTCATCAGCTTCGACAACGTCTTCTTCGACATCGACCCCTCTACCACTGCCTAGACCACGTCACCGGCGAGTTCTTCTTTGAATACTCGGTTCTAGCAAAACTAGAGTGTGCGTTCGTCCCTGATGTGCGCTTAGTTCCGGCAAAACTATGGCCGCACCTCGTCCTCGACGGCTCGGACTGCATCGACTTCGGCATCGACACCCTTAATGACTGCCTCAACGCGTCTCCATCATCCTCCTCGCGTGCTATGCGCATGCGGCTTCACATGCGGCTACCTCGACACTGGCATCATTGACCACGGCGACCCATCGCTCGGCTACCTCGACCATGGCACCGCCTCACGCTCTCGGTTCCCTCGACATCGGCACAAGGGCTACCATCTCGCTTGAGCATCACCAGCTTCCTCTATAGTCCAAGCAACCACGACACGACACCGTCCACGACATTCCCGCTACGACTGCGGAGGGATGTCAGCCTACTGGATGCTACTTTGGTTTATCTTCAGTCTGTCCGTGATGTTCCAGTTGTTCACGACGTCACCACTATGACTGTGGGGGATGTTAGAGTATTGTACGCACACGGTTATTGTGGTAGTTTAGGATAGTTAGGATTCTAACCTAACTTGACTCGTACTCCAAGATAATCCCCTGTACGCCTATATATACTCACCCATGGGGCTCAATAATATAACCATCATATTCCGCCAATCTCTCTCCCTCTCTATCCTTCTACGTTGAGGAAGGCTTGGTCCACTTTGATAAGACGATCCGAGCATATCTGAAAGATCTGAGGATATCTAAACTCTAGCGGGGCATCTCTAAGCCATTAGTCAGACTAGAAGCTAACTCGCGTACCATCTCCCAAAGCAAACTTGGCTCCCAACTTAAACATGTGTTTGATTTTATCCATACTCCACCAGAATTGTGAGCCACCCTGGCATTGCACATTCAAAAGGTTATCTGCATGATGATATTTGGAAATTAGGAGCCTATGCCAAATATTTTGGTTTTCCCCTGGGTTCATCAGGCTCCACGCCCATTTTAGCACAAGAGCCACATTCATGATCCTGGAATTGAGCACCCCAAGGCCGCCTAGGTCCTTGGGCTTGCACACCTCCGGCCAGCTAACCCAATGATACTTCCTCTTGTTGCCCACCCCATACCAAAAGAACCGAGCTAGATGCTTATCAAATTGGGCATGTGTGCCATCTGCGAGTAAGAAGAGGGCCATACTAAAGATGAGGAGGCTAGAAAGGGATGAGTTTGTCAGAGTTAACCTATCCGTAGAGGATATAAACCTTCCTTGCCATGGATCCACACAGTGACCCGCTACATTCACCAAACCTTCCCAATATGCCATGGTCAGGTTACTATCAGCTATGAGAAACCCTACGTAGGTTCGAGGGACACTACCAATCTTGCAGTTCAATAGTCTAGCTACTCTAGCTTGTTCCTCAGTACTAACACCAATGATCACAACCTCGCTCTTGAAGAAGTTAATCTTTAGACCTGAGAGGATTTCAAAGCAGATTAAGAGAAACTTTAAGTTTTTGAGAGAGAGATCGTCCAGTTCCACCATCGAGATCATGTCATCAACGTACTGGAGGTGGGAGATGCCACCGGGAATAAGGTGAGGCACTACTCCCTTGATGTGACCAAAGGCGCGTGCTGCGTCTAAGATCGCAACAAGGGCGTTGGTCATGAAATCAAAGAGAAGTGGGGAGATTGGGTCTCCTTGGCGCACCCCTTGTGTGTTCCTAAAATAGGGGCCTACCTCCCCATTGATGTTTATGGAAGTTTGACCACTTGATAGCAGTTGCATCAGGCGATGAACGATGCCTAGTTGAAATCCCTTTCGAACCAACACCTCTCTAAGAAAAGGCCAACTAACTCGATCGTAGGATTTTCAAAGTCAAGCTCCTATCCAGGCATCGTTACCGAAGGTCATCTTTCGAAATTATCCACGAGCTCAACTATCCAACACTTGGATTTGTTACAGAAGGTCATCTTTCTCAGCTTTGGTTAATCTACATCTGTTCAAACACCACCCCTTCAAAAATATACGAAGCCCCCCAATTGCGCATGCCAAACATCCATGGCATCGCGTATACGAGCCGGCCAGGACAACACCTCTGTCCAATTTTCCGCAATCAGTTGTTTAAATCCAGGAAGCATCAGCCGTGCAGTCTCAAAGAAAAACCTATTGGAATGCAAATTTTCCACTTCTCCTGTTTCTAGGATCCATGGAGTGTGCTCAGATCCAATGCTGGGCTCAGTGAAGAGGGATGTCAGGGGGAATTTCCCTTCCCACTCCATGGAGATAAAGGTTCGATCCAATACGCTTCTGATCAGATTGATTTTGTGGTTTGACCATGTGAATCTAGCACCAGAGCGCACAACTTCTCTTAGTATCATGCGCACAATCATGTCTTTGAAAAGGTTGACTCTAGGCCAGTAAATGTTTTGGTTATTCTTATCGGCTTGTCCTCTAATCAGGTTGAAGTCCCATATACCACCACTAGATATCAGGAAGATGCCACCATGGCTTCAATTTCCACTAGAAATCAAGTAGAGTGTGTGTTGGTAAGTTGGCCCATATACCCCGATGAACCTAAAGAGGAAGTTAGTATCTCGGTGGAGAAGATTGGCGCTAAGGAAAAATTCCCCTTTAGACGATTCTCCAATTTCGAAAACACTATCTCTAACGCCAAGGAGCATATATCTAGAGTGGCCACGCGCTGGGAGCCAAGACCGAAAACAGTCTCCCAACTCAAGGCTCTCTAGCTCCTCGGTCAAGAAATCTTGGCAGATCGTTTCCTGAAGAAAATTATATCAATCTTGATTCCACGAAGGTAGTCCCGTAGCTGGTTTCGTCATCTTCTACGATGAAAACTATGGATGTTCCATCCAATGGCTCTCATTTGGAAATAGACGACTGGGCCTGTGCTTGTCTCTTTTTTTTTGCACGAAGGGCTTGTGCTTGTCGAGCCGGTGTTTTCTGAAGGCTCGCGCACACAGCTAAGGCCTTGTTTACTTCTCTCGTATTTTTATCCATTAGAGTTTTGGGATATATGCGAATTTGGTGTTCACCCAATACTCTCCAATCCCCGCAAATACTCTTTCTCAAAAATACTCTACCATGTAGGAGAGTTTTCGATGTAACAAAAATAAGAAGGATTTACGGGGATTTGTGAGGATATCCTGGGATTATCCTGGCCAAATCCGAAGTAGTAAACGGACTAAGGGGATTGTAATAATCCCCTCCATTCCCCACAAATACACTAAGAAATACGAGAGAAATAAACAAAGCCTAACTGCGAAGGTTATGTAACATTTGTAGCTTTCCCTCGCTTCTTTGCTTTGCTAACCAAGGTGCGCACCAGCGTCACCGCCTCGGTACCCCGGGGATGTTACCGGTAACACTACTGTACTAGTAGTTTGTTTCCCAGTACACTAGGCCGCTGACGCTTTCTCGTGCGCTAGCTCTAGCACCAATCTCTCGCACGCTTCTGCCAGTGCTGCTTGAGGAAGCGATTTAGCACAAACAAGGGATAGGAGCTCAAAAGATTGAGGTTCAGAATTTGGAAACCGAGAGAAGATGCAAATCCGAGAGATCATTGAGAACCACAAAGGAGGAAGAAACAAGAGCAGGATTAGAGCACGTGCCGGGGCAATTCTTCTCGGAGGTCATTCCGATGGCCTTTGTGGTAGCCGGAGATTGAGATGTCACCTTCAATGTACCTTTCAGGGGTGATCTTGACAATGCTCATGATTATGGACTTGGGTTGATGGAAAAGAAGAGTGTTGGTGATTTTGTTGGCCTATCAAACAAATAAAGAAGTCGAATCTTGTCTGAGTTTTATTTCAATAGAGATGATTACAAAGTCGCCGAGTCACTAGACGTAATCTAACTCACGACGGGTTGTGTCTACTCCAAAACTAGGGTGCCCTCTTCGTCGGCTCCTCCCAACCCTTATATGAGAGGCTAGGCCTCAGAGTCCAACACGGATCAGTTACAAGTATGGTTACAACTATGGTTCTATGTCGGTTGGCACATCTTTCTTGCTCAACACATCGGGTTCCTAGGCTTTCAGATGCTTTCAGGACTCTTGATTCTTTATGGGCTTTTTGGGCCGTAACATAAGTATGTACCAGATATACCAATGATGGAACCCGATAAGTCATACCCATGTCAGTAGCCCCTGAGACTCCATCCGAATTATAGATTTGGGTTAAGTCTTAAAGACATTTTCAGTACTCAGGCTCGAAGATTTATTCGAGCAAACTTTATTCATAGATATTTTGTCATGGGGATTTTGGTAAGACGAGCCTAGTGCATCCGACAAATTGGGAACCAGTTAATTGCACCTGAGCAACGACATCATGTATATACTTCAAACTCAAGTCCCTAGACTCAAATTCGGTATTAACTAGCGTAATTCAGTATCGAGCCGCAGAGGTCTTATCGAGTACTGAATTCTAGGCTCATATTTTATGGGTACCCAATGCGTCCGTCGAGATTTTTTATCATAGCGTGGATACGTATAATGACGAGCGCATTTCGGTGAGGTACTAGACCTCACAGGACGGATCCCAGGATCTTATCTTCATGTCGAGAAACACGACATTCAGACATGTTATCGCGGCGGATGTGGTCCGAGAATTTTTAATATTTTGTCGACTGCCTTGTTTGGCTATTGGAATTGCTGAAGTTTTTAGTTTGTTTTTGATTTTTATTGGGTGCATTACCCGAGCCTCCCGATGGGAGTGACCATTTGATGACATGTAATGCTCATAGGTTATTTTATTTTCTCCGTTGAAGGGTTTTGCCTTTATTCTATCTGGTGCGCGGTCAAAACTCCCGATGGTAGTAGCCCTGGAGGCTACAATCGAGTATTTGTATTCGATTGTAGGCTCAAGTCTTCAGTATCCAAGAATTTATAACTTGAATGTTAATTTCGATCGGGTGCACGGTTAGCGTTCCCGATGGAAGTAGCCCCCGAGGCTATGTTCAAGTGCTTGGACCCGGGCATAGGCTCAATCCTTCTTTGCTTCTCATGGTGTCAATCCTTCAATTTCGTTGCCTCGTTTCTAATTCATCCGAAGTTTTTTTCTTTTCTTCCCCTGACATCTTTGCGGACGATGATGGTATGTCTTTAGTCACATTCCAGTGCTCCTGATGGGGCATTTTTATTAGTAGTCCTATGACGCAGGGCCAAAGATTTTTCTTGAACTTGTTCGTATAGATGGGATTTTGACTCATTTCGTTTAGCCTAATACCCGTTGGGTTGAATCAGCTATTTTGATCAGAACGTGTTTGATGGTGTAGCCGAAGAATTTTTCATACGTGCTAAATAGAAGAGCCCAGGGCATCCGAGTGTGATCATATAATGGATTGCTTCAATTGAGCCCCCCCCCCCCCCCCGAGTGTCGGGTGTGGCAGAAAGTGAAGTAACTGAGATTTGAGACTCAGTTCGGGAGAACTCTAACTTTATTAATGTCGGGTATAGAGGTACATGTTTTGGCGTAGTCGCCTAGCCGTTGGTCGTAGTTGTTTCGGCCGAGTAGCCTGGTCGTTGGCCTTATTGAAAGTAAATTGCGAAAAGTAAATGTCCTAAGCGTAGAATCATAACAGCTGCGCAACGTTCCACATGTTAGAGTACTTGACTCCGGTCACCATGTCTTGAAAGTGATATGCTCCGCCAGGAATAACTTCTGTGACGATGTAAGACCCTTCCCATGGCAATTCTAGTTCGCGATGGCCGTATTGTTTGAGGCAAAGATATAGATCTCCTAAGATGAAAGATCTAGGATGCAATCGATGATTGTGGTAGTTGCCTAAGCTTTGCTGGTACGCAGTTGCTCTTACAAAGGCAACATCTCGAGTTTCATCGAGTGCATTCACATCATCTTCGAGTGCTTTTGTAGAGGTTTCTTCATCGTACGCCATGACTCATGGAGCGTCATGGATCCACTATATCCGGGTTGTCGGGGTCCGGTTCTTTCATGGATGGGGTCCGTAAATGTTTCAGGAAAACGCCTGGCGGAATTGGTCGACAAGCTGATCCAAGCTTTGACAGCAGATCTGCCGCCTCATTATCCTCCCTTTTGACATACTTGACTTCGTAGCCGTCGAAGCACTTGGCTATTTTGTCTACTTTGTCTCGATATGCCGCCATCATAGGGTTCCGCGTGTTCCAGGTGCCAGCTACTTGCTGGGCAACCAAGTCGGAATCTCGATAGCAAACTATGCGCTTGATGCCAATATCCTTGGCTACGTGAAGTCTGTGAATGAGGGACTCATACTCCGCCATGTTGTTGGTAGCATTGAAGTGGATCTGCAGGACATATTGCAGCTTTTCTCCTGTTGGTGATTGTAATAATACACCAGCCCCCGAGCCATTGAGTAGCTTTGATCCGTCAAAGTGCATAACCCAATATTCTGGCTCTAGCACAGGAGTGTCTTCTGGCAGTTCTGTCCAATCTAACATAGGATCCATTGGTACCGGTGCTACAAGTATTGGTGGGGAGGAGAGTATTCTCTTCAACTCCCGAAGTGCTGCGTCAGCTTCGTCCGTCCATGTGAATTTGTCCGCCTTCTTGAGCAACTTGTAGAGCGGCATAGCCTTCTCACCAAGTCGGGCGATGAACCGGCTTACTACTGCAATGCAGCCTGTGAGCCTTTGTATGTCCTTCAGGCATGTCGGGCATTTGATGTCGAGGATGGCCTTGATTTTCCCAGGTTCACCTCAATTCCACGGTGAGAAACGATGAAACTCAACAGCTTGCCGGAGGGTACCCCGAAGACGCACTTCTTGGGGTTCAGCATATTGTTGTATTTCCGGAGATTATTGAAGGTTTCCTGCAAGTCAGCGATAAGATCATTTGATTTCTTTGACATTACTGCGATGTCGTCCATGTAAGCGTGTATGTTGCATCGTCCGCTGGTATGTATCACCGGCGTTTTTCAACCCAAAGGGCATCGTGACATAGCAATGCGTGCCATAGGGTGTGGTGAACGAAGTGGCCAATTGGTTCGACTTTCGCATCCGGATCTGGTGGTATCCTGAATAGGCATCGAGAAACACAGAAGTTCCGAGCCAGCCATCGAGTCAATGACTTGGTCAATGCGAGGCAAAGCAAACGGATCCGTCGGACATGCTTTGTTCAAGACGATGTAATCAACACACATTCTTAATTCATTGGTTCCCTTTTTGGGGACAAGTACATGATTTGCCACCTATCGGGTGTGAATAACTTCTCGGATAAAGCCAGCCTTAAGTAACCTAGCTATTTCTTTGCCTATAGCCCTTAGTATTTCATCACCAAAGCGTCGTAGAGGTTGTTTCACCGGTTTGGCATTATGATCAATATTCAAGTTGTTCTCGGCAAGTTCCCTAGGTACACCTTTCATGTTGGCAGGTTGCCAGGCAAATATGTCCCTACTCTCACGGAGGAACTCGATGAGCGCGCTTTCATATTTGGGATCCAGGTCCGTGCCAATGGCGGTGGTCTTGGAGGAATATCCTTCAACAAGCTCCACCTTCTTGGTCTTGATGGCGGCCTTGAAGGTGGATTCGGCAACACTGATCTGCTTCTTCGAAGCCGGCATATCCGAGGCATCGACCTGGTTCTGGATCTCCTTGAAGTCCTCACCATATAGGACTGCTTTGGCGAAGGCGGCCTCACTGAGCTTGCACTCCCTTGCCTTGGTGAAGCTTTTGTCAATAGTGATGACACCATTTGGTCCGGGAATCTTGAGTTTGTTGTAGACAAAGCATGGCCTTCCGAAGATGACGTGGTACACACTCTTGAAAGGCACCACTTCAAAGGTCATGAGTTCTTGGCAGTAATTGTTAACATCGCGAAAAGCGACCAGAAGGGTGATGTATCCCAAGGAATTTGCTTGTTGGCCAGGGACAACCCCATGGAACACGGTGTTTCTCTTCCTTAGCTGGGTCTCCGTCAAGCTTGTGCAGTGTATCTAGGTACATGATGTTGATGCTACTTCCACTATCCATGAGGCACTTGGTGAACTCTGTGCCATCAATCAAAGGGTTTATGACCATGGCATACTGGTCTCTGTGGGGATAAGCTTTGGATGATCTTTCCTATCCCAAGTAATTGGAACTTTTGACCACCTCACGTACTGGGGAACCGAAGGGAGGGTAGCCATCAGTATCCTCAGAGAGGTTTTCTGGGCCCGGACGGTGGGAGTGCCAAGGAAGGTGTGGTAACATGGAGCCTTCTTTTCGAAGGGATTTTTCCCTTTATCCTCTCCATTGTCGGAAAATTTGGGATCCACGTCCTCATCCATATCACTTGAGTCCTTGGGCTCTTCCTCCTTCTTCTTCCCTTTGTCCTTTCCGCAGGGTCTGTTTTTCTGACTCCACTTGTAGCCGGACTTAGGGTCCTCCTTGAGATCATTGACAAACTTGCATTGGCGGTTGGTTTGGGTGGACTTGCCGTGGGCGTCAAGATAGAGGAAACATGGCATATCACAGTACTCTTCGTACGTTTGGGAAACGCGGGGTGCTGAGGGTGTAGCATCACTCCTCTGCTGGCCACTGCTAGCCCCCGGCCACGTGCTGTCCGCCTCCGCCTCTACTAGTGAATGTTGCGGCGACCATGTCGGCTGCTTGCTTCTCTTCAGGCGGATTCTTCCGCTTGTTATTATTGTTGTTTTTTCTGGCCTGGGTAGGGATTGCTATTGCCGGCAGTGATCCACGTGCATCGTCATCAGTAGCGGTGAACTCGCTAGCCATTGCGATCATTGCATTGAGGGTGAGCTCATTGTTTTCTTGCTTGCGCTTCAACTTATGGCAGAGAAAAGTTCCCTTTTCCAAACTGTCGATGAAGGCGGCCATAGCGGTCTGTTCATGTACCCCTACACAGGAATTTTTCATATCCAGCCAGCGAGAGAGGTAAGCACGAGAAGTTTCATCTTTTTCTTGTACACACCACTGGAGGTCTCTGACAGTGCAGGGACATTTGTACATGCATGATGGCCCAAAATATATCGAGCTCATTGGGGAACCCCAAGAGGAAGGTATGATGAGCACAGCAGCAAGTTTTCCCTCAGTTATGAAACCAAGGTTATCGAAATAGTAGGAGCAAGGAAACACCTCCAAGGTGTTGTTGCCAACTTGGAATCCTGCACAACACAACCACAGAACTTTGCTCCCAACTTATAGTGAGGTTGTCAATCTCACCGGTTTTGCTGAAAACAAAGGATTAAACGTATTGTGTGGAAGAAAGTAAAAGCTTGCAGAAAGTAAACAGAAAACAGTAAATAGTTGTAGATTGATGATAAAAGAAAGGACCGGGGTCCATAGTTCACTAGTGGTGGTTCTCCTTAAGATAGATGACATGTTCGGTGAACAAATTACAGCGGGGCAATTGACAAACATCGAGAAAGAATACATGCATATACTAATCATCTTGGTTCCTTTGAGATTTGATTGGGCATTACAACATTATACATACACCGTAATCCAACTGCATCTATGACTAATAATCCACCTTCAGGTTATCATCCGAAACCCCTCCAGTATTAAGTTGCAAGCAATAGATAATTTCATTACGCATTGCATGTAAAGTAAACAATACGATTGTTCAATGAACAAAGGATTTCTGTTTTCTCCCTAGTAGCAACAACACATCTAGTACCTTAGAGATTTCTGTCACTTCCCCAGATTACTAGAGGCATGAACCCACTATCGAGCATAAATACTAACTCTTGGAGTTTCTAGCATCTATTTGGCCAAGATAGCTACTAACAACGGAAAGCATGCAAGATCACAAATAACAAAGACATGATAGACTCAATAATCAATCTGAAATAGCATCTCAATATCCATCAGATCCCCGCAAACACAACATGTAGGATTACATATATATGACCTTGATCATGAACGGATCTCACAAGATCTAAACATGATAGCACAAAGGATAAGAACCAACCATCTAGCTACTACATGGACCCATATTCCAAGGATGAACTACTCACGCATCACACCGGAGGCTTGCATGATGATGAAGAAGGCCTCTAGGGTGAATTCTCCCCTCCGATAGGGTGTCAGGAAGAGCTTCAGATCCCTCCCAATCTTGGGATGGAGATGACGGCGGCTACAGACTCTTTCGTGGATTTTTGATCGGGTACTTAGGGTTTCTGTATCGGAGGCATCTTATAGGTGAAAGGGGAGGCCGAGGGGGTGCCCTAGGAGGCCACACCACCCCCTAGCACAAGCCAGGCCTAGCCACGCAGCCAGGTGGTGTGGCGGCCCTCTGGCCCCTCTCCGTCTCGTATTCTGGCTCCGTGTACCCCTCGGTGAAAAATGGACTTTGGCTTTTGTCCCGTCCAATTCCAAGAATATTCATTTTCTGACTTTCCTGGAACCAAAAACAGCAGAAAACAGGCAGCTGGCACTGTGGCATCTTGTTAATAGGTTAGTCCAAGAAAGTGTATAAAAAGTACTCCAAAGTTGGAACAAAACATAAGAAAGTAGATAAAAACCAAGCATGGAACATCAAAAATTATGGATACGTTTGCAACATATCAGTGCCCTCGAAATTCTTGGTGAACGCTTCATGCATGTCCAACCAATTGCATTTTGATTTCTCCAGTAAGTCATCGATCCATTGCCGAGCGGTGCCGGTCAACATGAGTGGGAGGTACTTGACAGCGATGTCGGGGTTCCCCCTGCGATGTGAATCGCTTTGCTGTAGTCCTGCAACCACATTGCTGGCCTGGCAGTGCCATTGTAGGGCTTGATGGTGTTGTCTATCTGGAGGCCCTTGGGGTAAGTTGTGGCCCGTATTACTGGTCCAAACAACATGGCCCAAGGTATGGGAGTTCCCAAGATTCTTGGATCTTGTCTAGTTGCGATCGTGCGTCATATGGCTCTAGGTGCTTCCCTTTTCCGTCCTGAGGAGGAGAGTTGTGGCGCGATTTGTGAGATCTGCCATGGCCTCTGCCATGATGGCTTCTAGGTGGTAATGGTGGCGGTGGAGGCGGGGGTTAGCCTTCTTGCTATGGCCCTCCTGCGACTCCTCACGCCTGTCACGGTTGCTTGTCGGACGTGGCGGTTCCTTATGGGACCTGCTCCTGTGTCCATCATTGCCGCTGCGCTCTCTGGCATGCCGAGGCTGCTCACCCTGGTTGCATATAACAACGCCGGCCTGGGGCTGCCTTGGCGGTGGCATGCTTGTATGATGGGGTGACTCTGGTTCCTCGTGACGCCGAGATGGTGGTGGAGGTGGCGACCGACGAGGATGAGCCTTTTCTCCGTGATCGGAGGATATGGGGATGGCGTCAGTCCTATTGCATGCCTCTCTCCATCTTTGCTCTGTGGAGCCCGTGCGGGATCCCTCGTCACAGGGAGATTTTGGCCTTCTGCGGCTGTTCAGGGTTGACCGGCAAAGCTCCGGGTTGGACTCAAGCCTCTGCGAGGTAGCATTTTCCTATTGCTTGCACGCCTTAGCGACGAGGTCGTACACCTGAGCAACTGCTTCTGGCGACCTGTCCTGCTCCAGGAGGGTCTTGGCGACGGCGATGTTGAGGGGGGGGGGGAGTTGGCATGACTTGCCTCCCCTCTGAATCAATGTATGGGGTGGGTTTTGTCGACTTGGAGCCCGCATACCCCAACCTTCGCCGAACGCCGGGATCTTCGACGACGTGAATTGGTGCCTTCTTTGCATTTTGCTTCAACAGCAATTGCTTGTACTAGCCTCCATAGCTCTTGCCGCCTTAATTGATTGCTGCGCCCTAGCCATATCTTCGTCCAGCTTAGCGCCCTGCTCCACGATGCATTTGGCCTCCGCCAAGATTTCCGCGCGCTTCTCGTCGAGCTCCGTAATGCTCCGGATAAGGGCGATGGTGATAGGTTCAACGAGGAGTGCACCATAGATTGCTTTGTCGGTAGGGGTAGCCAACGAGTTGCCGGCTGCAAACGTCGACGGTGGCTGATTTGCTTGTCGGGCCGTATTAGGGGCCGTGGTGAGTTCCTGGGCTGGTTGCGGGCGGATAACCGGAGGAGCATAGCTTTGGCCAGAGCCGGAGGTTCGGCGACCTTCTTAGCTACTGCTTCTCTGGTAACCACTGGTGTGGGCGGAGCTCTCTCACGTTCCGGTTCCTGTCCGTCTTCTTCCATCACGCTCCCAATGGCGACTAGCACCTGGTGGGAAGTGTTGGTCTTCTCGGCGCGCTCCTCCTTCTCGATCTCCTGCTCGATCTCCTGCTCGATCTCCCTCATAACATCATCATATTCCTCTGAGTTAGAATTCGAGCCACCGCTATCCATATTGAGGTCAGTGTATAGCGCGTCAAGGAAGGAGTCGGAGTTGGCTTTGGTGTTGGCGATGGTGGATGTGGAGGGTGATGGAGGCGGGCTGTTGTTGTTGTTTCCTCCTCTGGCCATGACGGTGATCGTTGTTTGAGCTTCTTCGTTGGCTTCTGCATATTTGTTGATGATGGCCACCATCTCACCAAGGATGAGAGGGCCTGCAGCCTGCCAGCTTCGAAAGATATGCCAAAGGAGTGTTCCTGGTGTGAGCCCTTCCACAAAGTGGTAAACGAGCTCATCGGGGCGGTCACCCTCTAGGGTTTCCCTCACCCTCATCCATCTGGCGAGGTATTCATGGGGAGGTTCTCCATCCCTTTGAACGCATCTAGCCAGATCGAAGATGGTGACAACACCGACAAAGTGAGACATGCGCATCTCTAACGCTCGGGGAAGCCAAGCGGATTTGCGGGGTCCTTCCAGCTTTATATCCTGCATAGGGGCGGTTTGGGTGGGCCTTGAAATTTCCTAAGCCAAGCCGCCATATTCCAAGGAGAGGTATGGCCCAGATCCTTCCGCAAATGTGTCCTGCTCATAGGCGGTTCGTCCAGGGCTTGACGGGTTTCCGACTTCCTGGGAGCTAGGACACGAGTCAGTTTCACCGATGAAGATGTGGATGTCTCCGACAGGGATGACGGAGCAGCACGTAGGGTTCGTATTTGCCGGCACCCAGAACTCGTCTAGAGGGATGATCAGGATGTTGCCGGAGAAGAGAACACGTCTGATGGCTACAGTGTCGCCGATTCCCGCGAAGACATTGGACCTTGCCCGATGTAGAGCTCGAAGTACCTCTTGCCCCATGGTGGGCGCCAACTGTCGTGGTATTGCCGACGAGTACGCTATGGAGGGGTCCTCATAGTGCGTGTTTAGAGATGTGGGGTAAGGCGGAGAGTTGGCGGATACGAGGTAACACAGCTGACCTAGGTTCAAGTCCCACAACGATGGTGGAACTCTAATCCTGCTATAAATCACTATAATGGCAATACGCTGAGTTACAGAGATTGGTTCACTGTGCGATGTGTTGCGCGCTGTACGCAGCAATCTGAGAGGTTATATTGTGTGTTCTACCCTAAAGGCTCCTGCAGGCCGGCTTATAAAGGCGCCAAGACCTAGGGTTTACAAGAAAAGGTCCTTGCTGGACAAGGCAAAGAGTCCTACACTAATACGAACTAGTCTTTCGTGTCTTGTACTCCAAGGCTCTGAGTATGTCGGCGACTCCTAAGTAGCCTTCCTTTATCCGGTGGGCCTCCCTTCTGGATCCGTCTAACTGGGCCGCCCAGCAGGCCATAGGCCTTGCTACCAACTATGGGCCACCCGGGTTAGGCGGATTGGTGACATGCTATGAGGATACCCATATAGCATATCCCCAACATTCATAAAATAAGTACGATTTTCCCGATCTACACCGAGCAGGTTTCCATGAAGAAGATCTTGTTCAACATGTTCTATTCGATACTGGTAGGAGAAGAACCCTACTTGATATTCTTAAAAAAGAGGGGAAGAATAACCAAGTCCATAGTATAGGGCTCACCCCTTCTTATTCCGCCAAATATCTTACCATTTCTGAAGGAACTGGGACTACATTTCTTTTCAATTTCCATTCAAGAGTTTCTATCTGTTTCCACGCCCTTTTTTAAGACCTTGAAACATCAGGAAAAATTACTTCTCTTAGGAACACATACAAGAAAAAAGATAGTGGTAGCCCTCCCATTGACTACTTCAATTTCATTTATGAATTTCATAGTAATAGAAATCTATGTCCTACCAAGACAGAATTTAGAACTTGCTATCCTCTTGCCTAATAGGCAAAGATTTACCTCTGTATAAATACTAATTCATTTGGATCGATTGATTTGAGGAGCCAACTCCGTTGCATTGGTAAAATCTATGCTCCATATTTGAAGCGGGTTGACCCCGCGCTTCTCTCATGGTACAATCCTCTTCCTACTGAGCCCCCTTTCTCCTTGATCCATAAACAACAAAAATGTCGGACTCATGCCGATGGTTCATCACGGAAGAAAGAACTCACAGAGCCGGGATCGGTAACTAATAGAATAGTACTACTAACTAATACTAATATATAGAAATAAATATCTAGAAATAGAAACAAACTAATATATAGATAATCGAAATTGAAAAGAACTATCTTTTGTGTATACTTTCCCCATTCTATTGCTACCGCGGGTCTTATGAAATCGATCAGATCATATAGATATCCCTTCAACACAACATAGGTTATCGAAAAGATCTCGGGCGACTACCCGAAGCATGAAAGCCAGTTAGAAAATGAATTCATATTTGAAGAGTGCCTAACCACATGGATAAGCTCACATTAACCCGTCAATTTTGGATCCAATTTGAGATTTTTCTTGGGAAGTTTCGGGAAGAAATCGGAAGGGAATAATATAGATTCATATAGAGGAATAGGTTATGTATTGCTACAAACACTGTACCTCGAGGATAGGGATAGAGGAAGAGGGGAAAACTGAAATGAAATAAATAAAGAATAAAGCCAAAAATAAGTCGAAGATAGAAGAGCCCATATTCTAAATGAAGAAAAGGAAACTTGAAAAGGACCCTTGTGATTCTCAAAGAATGAGGGGCAAGGGGATTGATACCGAGAAAGATTTATTCTTATTATAAGGCGTGATTTGATCCGCATATGTTTGGTAAAAGAAAAATCTTCTCCTTTAATCATAACATAAATGGAAAGTGTTCAATTAGACATGAAAACGTGACTCAATTGCTCTTAGTTAGTCTTCAGGGTAGAGTGGAAGAAGGGCAGAGACTCTCGAATGATAAAATTCCTTCCCTTTGAAATAATTGACCGAGGAGCCATATGAGATGAAAATATCATGTATGGTTCTATGAAGGGACAGTAAGGGTGACTTATCCGTCGACTTTTCCACTATCAACCCCAAAAAACCCAACTCTGCCTTACGTAAAGTTGCTAGATTATGATTAACCTCTAGATTTCAAATCATTGTGGTATTGGCCATAATTTACAAGAACATTCTGTAGTATTAGTAAGAGGAGGAAGGGTTAAGGATTAATCTGGTGTGAGATTATTCAAGGAACCCTAGATGCTATCGCAGTAAAGAATCATCAACAAAGACGTTCTAGTGTGTTGTAGATTCTTATCCAAGACTTGTATCATTTGATTATACCATGTGAATCACTAGAAACATGTGAAGTGTATGGATAACTTAACGAAAGTTTCGTAAGGGGACTGGAGCAGGCAACCATGAGACACAAGATCCTCTTTCTAAAGAAATTTGATTCGAAACTCTTATATGTCCAAGATATATATGATTTTTTTTATAGGTTTTCCCTTACTTTGTCCGTGTCAACAAACAATTCGAATTACCTCAACTTTTTCAAAACAAGTCCGAGTCAAATAGCAATGATTCGAAGAACTTATTTATCCATTACACTATTTTGGAAACCTAAGGCCTCGATCGATGGATATGGAAAATATAGTATTTCAGATCCTAGCAGGAAAATGAGGAAAACAGGTACTCAATTTAAAGTGAGTAAACAGAAATCCATACTCGATCTCATAGATCCCTATAGAATTCTTTGGAAAGTTGTATTCGATGGAAGTCTTATGTACGGCCTGGAAGGAGATCTTTCCTATCTTTCGAGATTCACCCTAAAATATGGGGTCAAAAAGCCAGAAAATAAGTGAATTTAGCCCTTATAAAAAGAAAATGGATTCATGGACCCCTTTCACGCTCGTAATCAATTAGTTAACATGGTGGTTAACCGTATTATGAAAGACAGAAAAAAACATTGGCTTATTAAATTCTCTATCGAGCCGTGAAAAATATTCAACAAAAGATAGAAACAAATCCACTATTAGTTTTACATCAAGCAATACGTAGAGTAACTCCCAATATAGGAGTAAAAACAAGATGTAATAAAAAGGATCAACGCAGAAAGTTCCGATTGAAATACGATCAAAACAAGGAAGATAACTTGCCATTCGTTGGTTATTAAAAGCATCCCAAAAGTTTTCGGGTCGAAATATGGCTTTCAAATGAAGTTCCGAATTAGTAAATGCTGCCAAAGGGAGTGGTAGTGCCATACGCAAAAAGGAAGCGACTCATAGAATGGTAGAGGAAAATAGAGCTCTTGCACATTTTTGTTAATCCATGAACTAAATCTAGGTATTTAGACACATGGATCCGTACATCGTGATCGGAAAAGAATCAATAGAAGGAGAATCAGACGGTATCTTTCTCGAAACAAACAAAAAGGAAAAGAAAGAGAAAATATAAATCATGATCAACTAATACCTCTCGAGGGCTTGATTAAGAATAAGAAAGAAGAATCTTATGGAAATAGCGTGGAATAAGGTTTGATCCTATTCATGGGGATTCCGTAAATATCCCATTCCAAAAATCGAAACAATCAGGACTTTTTAGAGATTGAATGTAGTTACTAATTCATGATCTGGCATGTACAGAATGAAAACTTCATTCTCGATTCTACGAGAAGTTTTATGAAACTGTTTCATTTGCTTCTCTTCCATGGTAGTTCCATTTTCCCAGAATGTATCCTAATTTTTGTCCTAATTCTTCTTCTGATGATCTATTCAACCTCTGATAAAAAAGATAGACCTTGGTTCTATTTCATATCTTCAACAAGTTTAAAAATAAGCATAACGTCCCTATTGTTCTGATGGAGAGAAGAACCTATAATTAGCTTTTCAGGAAATTTCCAAACGAACAATTTCAACAAATTTTTTAATTTCTCATTTTATTATGTTCCACTTTATGTATTCCTCTATCCATATAGTACATTGAATGTATAGAAATGTCTATAACAGAGTTTCTATTATTCGTATTAACAACTACTCTAGGGGGAATGTTTTTATGTGGTGCTAATGATTTAATAACAATCTTTGTAGCTCCAGAATGTTTCAGTTTATGTTCCTACCTATTTTCTAGATATACTAAGAGATATCTACGGTCTAATGAGGCTACTATAAAATATTTACTCATGGGTGGGGCACGCTCTTTTATTCGGGTTCATGTTTTCTCTTGCTATATGGTTCATCTAGGCAAGAAATTGGGAAAGGTCTTATCAATACTGATGACCCACAAGTATAGGGGGTGTATCGCAGTATTTTCGATAAGTAAGAGTGTCGAACCCAACGAGGAGCAGGAGGTGTTGGCGAATGGCTTGGAGCAGGAATTCTCTGTAAATACTTAGCAAACAGATTTTTAGGGGTTTTTTATAATGCAGATAAATAAAGTACGAGTAAATAAAAGACAATAATAATAAATGCAGCAAGTGGCCCAATCCTTTCTTTAGCAAAGGACAAGCTAGTTGTTTTACTTAAGATGACCAAACGTTCTCGAGGACACACGGGAATATCGTCAAGTGCTTTCGCTTCGTATAGTTGATTAATATTCTTTAGTTTGCTAAGTGTTGTGTGGGTGAACCTGTGCTAATGTACCGACCTTCCTAGGACTAATACATACTTGTGATTATACCCCTTGCATAGCATCCGCAAGTACAAGAAAGTAATTAAGATAGAAACCTAACCACAGCTTTAAACTCTAAGACCCTGGCGTCCCTTGTGCAAAGGTTTCCTAACAGGGGTTTAGGTTTCTGTCACTCCGGCAATCCCTACGATTAGTAGCCAAATACACAATGCATTCCCCTAGGCCCATATAGGTGAAGTGTCATGTAGTCGACGTTCACATGACACCACTAGAAGAATAACACCACAACTTAAATAAAAAACTATTGAATCTTTTTCAACACAATTCAACTACTAACAACATGACTTCTCCCATGTCCTCAAGAACTAAACGAACTACTCACGAGAGATAATATGGATCAAGATCAGAGATGAAATAATGATAAGTAACAATCTGAACATAAACAATAATTCAATGGTTCACTCAATAGCATCAACTACAAGGAGTAATCAACACCGGGAAAGTTTCCCCTAAGAACTATGCAAGATTCAACCCAATTCTTACAGCAGTATGGAGTGGTGATGATGGTGATGATGGTGTTGGTGGAGATGATGGTGATGATGATGATGATCCCGATGAAGTCCAGCTTGATGGTGGTGTTGATGGCGACGATCTCCCCTCTCCGGGAAGGAATTCCCCGGCAGAATTCTGTCTGCCGGAGAGATCTTTCTCTCTCTATAGTTTTCCACCCCGCAGAGGTGGCAGAATCTTTTTGTGGTCGCCCCCAGGTATTAGGGTTCCGTGGGGATAATATACGCCAAAGGGGAGAGCCTGGAGTTGGCCAGGGTGGCCACATCACCTACTGGCGCGGCCTAGGGCTGCCCGCGCCAGGGGGTGGTGTGGGCCCCCTGTGGCGCATCTCCACTCCCCCTTCTAGCATCCTTCGTCTTCTGGAAAAATAGATTTTTCCATGTATTTTCCTGGATTTTCTGATCTTCGTGAATTTTGCCTCCAAACAGCACCTTTTCCATCAGAATCCTGACTGCAGCGGTCCATGCTCCAAAAGTCATCAACCATGCAAAAACAGATGAAATAACATAAGTATCATCTCTTAATATGAAATATATCAATGAATAACAGTAAATTATGATATATAATAGTGATGCAAAATGGACGTATCAACTCCCCCCAAGCTTAGACTTCGCTTGTCCCCAAGTGAAACCTGAGCAAAATAACCATGACCTCAGGTTTATGAAGTGAAGAGTCAATAAAAGAATAAGGACAAGAAGCATCACATTCATCAATACACAAATCATAATAGAACACAACTCACTATTACATAACTTAACTTGCAATAAGTAAAGGAAACACAATAAAGATACATAAAGTAAATAATAATTGGTAATGGCAAACCTTGCTCTTGGTCAAAAAATAGTTGACAATTTGCAGGAGTTCACAAATAATTGGTTTTCAATGATAGCTTTCAAAGTAGTAGACACTAAGATAAGAGCAATGTGCAAAACAAGGAACATAAGAAACATGATTGAATAAATCATCATATGAAAGAATGAAACACAACAACTCAAAATACTTGTTGAGGGAAGCAGGGATTTCAATTTTCATAAAGAGCTTCCAAAAATTATGGTACTTATTAGCTTTCAGCTCTCACTGCCCCTATCATAGGCATATTTAGGTGATTAAGGTTAAAGTGATCAAATATGAGGATATGCTTGACAAGTTATAAGTTGAAAATCTCATGCCCCATGCTTACGAGTACCGGACCTCATGCTATCAACTTTAGTCACGAGTAAGCTCTTGCCGTTGTAAGTACATATGAATCATACAGAACCACCAACGGGGTACCCCTTACACATGATACAGGAGCTCTCCCATAATCAAAATGACAAGGCAGGCAGCCAATGAGCATCTCAGCGATCTTTTTATTTGCTATTTGCATAGGTTTTTATTGAGGATGCTTCATAGAAAGCTCATTATTTTTATGCTGCAAGTTTCCACCATGATTGGGCATGGTTTAGGCTAGCGGCCCACGCGTTTCTCTAACACACATACAAACTCCATGATCTTACAAGTTCCCCTTTTATTTCACACCGTCGGGATCCATAAGCAAAAGAATCATGATATCAACGGAATAATAAGTGCAATGTTGAAAGCGCTCCCCATGGTAACATGGTTCTGCTAACTATCAACTTATAAAGCGCAAGCATATACGCAACATAGATGGGCACAATGGCTCAAGTTTATTAAGTGCAGAAAAGTAAAGTGTGCCATCAAGTTCGTGAGAGCTTTAATCACTAATTTTCACATAACAAGTTTAATTCGGAAGGTAGATAAAAACATGAATTTACTTGGAATAGAAATACTGCTAATTGGTACGTATGGTGGACTCAAATGGCATAGGTTTTGGTTTAAGGATTGGATGCATGAGAAGCATTCCCTCTCAGTACAGGTTTTAGGCTAGCAAGGCTGTGTAGCAAGTATAAGAGTTGAAGGAAACAAACAAACATACAGGTGATAAAAACAAACATGCAATCTTCCTTGGAAGCACAAAAGATCTTAACTAGAGAATACTAAGCTTATGAGCAACTCAAGAAAGATGATAAAATTATATTGTTTAAGAGTACATTTATCTTTTTCATTCAATCATAAAAATAGTGTTGCTATGACCGAGCCAGGTTTGCCAAAACCAACTAAATTTACTCAATGATCCCAAAGTGATACCAACGCTAATAACAAGATCAATCATATAATATAAATTGATAACTAATATAAGATATGCAAAAGAGTGAATGTAAGAACTTCTCATTAATATTCCATAACGGCAACTCACACCAAGGGATACATAGATATCTAACGAGTGGGGGGACACTTCTATAATGCAAACCATCCTACATGATAACTTCTCTATTCATGATATGACTCTAATAAAAAGGTAAAAAGATAGAAGATAGTGATATGATACCGCGGCACTCCCCCAAGCTTGGAACAAACCAAGGGGATGCCAAAACCTGATGATTAATTACTCCTTCGGTGGTGGTGGTCTCTCGATCGAAGTGAGATGATCTTCTAGGATCTTGCGGAGCATGTTATTCTCTTCTTGCAGTATGTCCACCTTTCTCCTCAGGACTTGGTACTTATTGCAAAACTCGTCAGTGGCCCGTAGAGCTTCCACCGCTACAGGGCAGGAACTGAGGTTTAGAATTGGAGGTATCAATCCTTGTCCTTTCATGCCTGCCGACATGCCCTTCACTTCCTCCTTGATGCTCCGATGCATATCCTCGTGCCTAGCTGTGACCCTTTCTTCTTCCACCCATCCTACGAAGGTCTTCCGCTCCAAGTCGCGATGGAGCTCGCGCCGGCGCCACAACTCATAGTCCTTCGAAAAAGAACCCTGAAACGACACCTGAATAGCGAAAACACGACGAGAACACGATATACGAACCTTGGAGGATCCGGGGGATTATGTATTACGAATTCTTACAACAAAAGGAAGGTACTGGAAGAAAACGGGTCGGAGACGGCGTCCGAGATGGCCACACCACCTACTGGCACGGCTAGGGGGGCCCAGGCCAGGGGGTGGTGTGAGCCACCCTGGCTCCGTTTGTGTCCCTCTTTCGCTTCGTTGCTTTCCTTGTTGGATAAAAATTCAAAAAATATAACTGGATAGATTTTTCGTGGAGTTTTCCTTACCAGAACTGTTACCTATTCGAAAACGGACTCCGCAGGTCTCTGAAGTTGGCATTTAGTAGATTCTTCCGGAGTCACCGCTTGAATAACATCAATATCTTCATCTTCATATACATATTGCTTGAGTCATGAAACCTTTCACTTTCTTATTACACCATTTTCTCCACTAACCTGGAAATTTCTTTCACACAAAAACCTTCACACAATTCTCATTAGCAACATTAGTGCAAGCGAGGTATAAACCTTTTAGGTTTAATTTCAACTAAAATCCATCAAAACATAAGCCACTGTAGCAACTCCTTCTGAAAACCCAAAAAGAATTCAAAAAGGAAATCGATTTAAGAAGGAAATGCAAGAGTGGAAAAATCTGTCAAAACAGACCAGAAGGTATACCTCAAGTCTCAGCTGGTACGCGGCGTAAGCCTGCCAGTCTCCGAGTTCTTCTTGGATGTCCTCCGACACTTCCGGGTACTCCCCCACAATCTCTCTCCCAACAGTATTCTAGTCCTTAGCAACTTTGTAGCTCTATGCGAAGGATATCTAGGGATCAAGCCTAGATTAGATCTGTTTGTATATTTTTTCACCGTCAAGAGAGAGTTCGTAGAGTCCAAGGACGAATTGCGGATCTTTGGAACCATTAGCTTCAAGATCCGGCCTAGCCGGCGCTTCCCCGACATTGTTGGGCACGAGTCATGCAAGAACTGGCAGCGCACGTACTTCTACGGGCCAGATATCCCTCTACCTGACCGCCCTGAGACCTACCCCGACTTTGTCGATGGAGCTACCATCGAAGTGCCCGCATGGTGAACTCCAGCCTCCCTTCCCTCCATAAGGCGGATTGAGTGGCTCGTAGACAGAGGTCTGACAGGCCTGGACCTTGCGATGTGCTGGTTAACTAGGTGAATCTAGCCTCTGCAGCACCGCACCGAGTTGATGCATAAATACACTCAAGACAGGAGGGATCCCATGCGAATTTTGCGGGATAACTTCTCTACGGACTCCATCAAACTCTAGCTCAAGGACATCGTCAAGGTGAAGGATAAGAAGCATGGCTTCAAGATCTCCTTCGACATGTTCGAGTGCGGCAAGTGCCCAGAGGTAGCTTTTGTTTCCTTCGTTGCTCATTACATGCTCTAAGGTTTTTCTGACTTGAAGTTGTCCATCTAACACCCCTCTGTATCCCAGCTGGCAACCTTGGTGGTGGATCAAATGGTCTCCCAGGTCTATGATCCTAAGCTAAAGGATATCCAGGTGGTGTCCGACGATGATGCCCCTAAGGATCAACCAGCTCTGGCAGCACGAAAGCGGAAGAGCTCCACCTCTAACGCTGCTGCCGAGGCCAAGAAGAAGAAATCAGAGAGTGGAGTCTCCAAACGTTCCACTACCTCCTTAGAGGCGGAGAAGAAGGAGAAGTCCACCGGCATTCCCCTCACCAAGGCTCCTGCCGTGGAGTAAGTGTATTCATTATCCGACTTGTGCTTTTCAGCTCATACCTTTTTTCAACTCTTATACTTATACTTTGTATGTTTTAGGAGGAAAGCCGATGTTAGTTTGAAGCGATCCTCCAAAGATGTTGGAGGGTCAAAAAACATTCACGATATGCTGACCAAGGATTTGTCCGCCAAGTCCTCTCCCGCCACTGCCCCTCCTACTCCTGCCACCAAGCCTTCTGGTAGCCCCGCTGGGCCTTCATCTCCCGACATCCCTGAGATCTCCGCCATGGAGATAGATTTCAATCCAATCCTTGATGTCTCAGGTTCTCTCGAGGCAGATGTTGCTCCCAGCGGTTAGGAAATGTAGGAGAGTACTTCCTCCAAAGTGGATGAAGCTCTGGCTAAGGATGCCACCGAGAAAGGGAAGGAAGTGGTGGAAGAGGTGGACGTGGAAGCAACGATCAAGGCAGAAGCCTCTGAGTCATCATCTACCTTGAAGGTGCAAGAGACGGCTAGGGCTTCATCCATGCCTCCGGCTTCAACCTCTCCATTGGCTGCGACTCCTCCGACGTTGAGCCTGGATGACCTCATCATGCAGGCCAATGCAATTTATAACAATCCCCGGACCTTCCATGACTCCTATGCCCATCTGGCCAACAATCTTAGGGTCATTGCCATTGTAAGTCTTTTGAACTTTACTAAGTGTAGAATTTGTCTGTGTAGCCCCTGAGTGTTTAGTTGAAACTGAATAGTTCTGACTAGATGCTCTAGAGAAACTAGTTTACTGTAAAATCATGTACTGTAGCCCCCGATCGTTTAGTTGAATCTTGAATAGTTCCGACTAGATGCTCTAGAGAAACTAAGCGTGTCAATATCTTGTGCAGAATGAGAATAAACAGAGGATAGATGCCAATGAGAGGTTTGCTACTCTGCGGAAGGAACTGGACCTTGAAAAGGGTAAAACCAACTTCCTGAAGCAACAGATCAAAAATAGCCAGAGTCTGTTTCCTACAACAGGTCCTTTCTTTCCTTATTGAATTATTTCTTCCGTCTTATGATAGCACTTTCTGATTTCCGTCTTACAGAAGCCATTGCCAATGCCAAGAGCATCGTCGAGCAATCCAAGCATATCAAGGAGCTCGATGATGAGAACAAAATTATGAAGAAGGACCTGGCTGATGCCGTCAAGGGCCATGAGGCAGCGATGAAGGTGATGCAAGAGTTTGCTCACGCCGAGATGTAGCGCTTGAAGGACGAAATTGCCCAACTCAAAGATCAGAACCAAGATGCAAAAGAGCAAAGTGCTAGGAATCTGGAGATGTTCAAGACAGTCCAGAAGGAGCGCGATGTCTTGGCGGAGACATGCAAGCAAGCAGAAACGAGCATCTTTGGTAACCTTTCTCCATCTTGGTCATTTTTCTGTAAATTGGACAACCCTTTGACCTGTTTGTACTCATGGTCCTTGTATTTTGCGCAAACCACAGCTCCCATTGGCTTAGCCAACTTGGGTGAGGGTGCTCCAGATCCCAAGGAACGCATGATTCTTGCCGGCAACTTCTGCAACACCGCCATTGCCCAAGCTAGGGAGATAGCTCAACCTCTGGGCATCAATATCAAGGCGGCAGACTCAGTGGCCAAGTTCATGGAAATCCTGCGCCGAGCCCCCGAGAAAGTCAAGGACTAGAAAGCCTCTTGCGTCCAGGCTGGTGCAAGGATGACCCTGTCCTTGGCCAAGGCTCACTACGACAATGCCGACATCGACTTGGTGACCTCCGACACGCCCAAGCTAGACGAGGAAGGACAAGAGATTGATAGCGATGCTATTTGGAACTCCCTCACCGGCTTCAACACCAGAGTTGCCAAGATGGTCAAGGAGGACGTCTTCATGCCTGCCGAGATCCTGGATGAAGACATGGCCTCGTCTGAGTCTAGCCCCTCTCCTTCAGAGTTTGACGATCTCTACCGGCCTAGCTCTCATGATGATGGCACCACGAAGCCCCTTGCAGCAGAGCCATAAAACAATGTTTGTATTAAATGTGTCTCTGCAAAGTGTATGCGGAAAAACTTATGTTTGGCTAAGGCGGAAAAACTTGTACTCAAGCTTCCTGCCACTTATCTGTTTCTAGCATGTGTATATTTTTTTTAAGCAAGTGCTGGCTTATCCATTATTCTTGTTCGTATGCTTGACCTTTCGTGAGACGGAAGATTCGTAGCGTAGAACTATGCTCTTAGGTGATGATGCTTAATAGCACCATCTAGAACCTAAGAAAAAAATCACCAGCTTTGAGTGCCGAAAAGTCACTACTCCGGAATCCACATAAAAACTTCAGAAAACGTGTAGACTAGAAAACTTAAGCTAACGCCTGTAGGCAGAATTTTCACAAGGGCAAATGCAACCTTGCACATAAAGGGTTTATATGATCCAAAAATGAACAACTAAAGGAGGTAAAAGACTCAGAGAATATGAGTGAACCAAATGCTTTATTTCATTGATCATATAAGAAACTTATTACATAATGTAAATGTGCTAAGTGTAAAAGGGACGTAGCTGTGCTATGTTCCATGGCCAATCTGTCTCGGGGTAATCATCATCGGAGTCACATTGCTTGCGCTTGCGATTTTTCGGCCTATCTATCAACTCGTGAATATCGACGAGGTAATATGAACCATTTAGCAATGCTTTGCTTATGACGAACGGTCCTTCCAAAGGTGGGGATAGTTTGTTTGATTTCTCCTGCTTGAGTCTAAGCACCAGATCCCCCTCTTTAAACGAGCAATGCTTTACGCGGTGACTATGGTAGCCACGCAGCTTCTGCTGGTAGATGGCGGATCTCTGGCATGACAGCATGTGCTCTTCTTCAAGTAGGTCAACGGGTAAGCATCTAGATTCTTCAGTGTCATCCTCGTTGTAGGCGGAAACTCTGGGTGCATCATGGAGGATGTCGGATGGGAGGACTGCTTCTGCTCCATAAACCATGAAGAAAGGAGTCAAGCTGGTGGATATGTTGGTTGTTGTTCTTAAATTCCACAAGACTGACGGCAATTCTTCCGCTCAGGCTCCAGCTGCTCTACGTAGTGGTGCCTCTAAGCGTGGCTTGATTCCTTGCAGAATTAGTCTGTTGGACCTTTTAACTTGCCCATTTGATTGTGGGTGTGCCATAGATGCTAGGTCAAGGCAGATGCCTTTTTCATGACAGTACTCCTCAACTTCTCCGAGAGATAAATTTCTGCCATTGTTGGTGATGATGCTATGTGGGAGACCAAATCTCACCACTAGATCCCGGACAAATTTTAGGGCTGTTGCCCCATCAAGCTTTCTAATGGGTTTAGTTTCAATCCATTTTGTAAATTTGTCCACTGCTACTAGCAAGTGTGTGAATCCACATGGTGCTGTCTGCAAAGGTCCCACCATGTCTAGCCCCTAGACTGCAAACGGCCAAGTTATTGGTATTGTTCGCAATTCTTCAGCTGGAACACTTGGTTGTCTTGCATAGAACTGACACCCAAGGCATGTTTGCACCAACTTGTCGACGTCCTCCTTGGCAGTTATCCAGTAGAATCCTTCTCGGAAGACTTTAGCCACCAATGATCAGGGAGCGGCGTGATGCCCGCAATCTCCGAGATGTATTTCTCTAAGGATTTTAATACCTTGCTATTGGGAGATGCATCGTAGGAAAACTCCTGTGGTACTTCTTTTGGAAAGCTATCCGTCAATGATGACGTAGCCTTTTGCTCTGCGTACTATCTGTCGGCTTTTGACTTCGTCGGCGAGCAAAGTTTTGTCTTGTAGATAGTCCATGAATGGTTTCGTGCAAGCTGGAGAGGTCACTGTTACTGTATTAACAAATGAATCCACTCTATCCGGGTTGTCGGGGTTCAGTCCTTTCACGGATGGGGCCCGTAAATGTTCTAGGAAAACGCCTGGCGGAATTGGTCGACGAGCTGATCCAAGCTTTGACAGCAGATCTGCCGCCTCATCATCCTCCCTTTTAACAAACTTGACTTCGTAGCCGTCGAAGCACTTGGCTATTTCGTCTACTTCGTCTCGATATGCCGCCATCATAGGGTTCCACGCGTTCTAGGTGCCAGCTACTTGCTGGGCAACCAAGTCGGAATCTCCACAGCAAACTATGCGCTTGATGCCAATATCCTTGGCTACGTGAAGTCCGTGAATGAGGGCCTCATACTCCGCCATGTTGTTGGTAGCATCGAAGTGGATCTACAGGACGTATTGCAGCTTTTCTCCTGTTGGTGATTGTAATAATACACCAGCCATCGAGCCATTGAGTAGCTTTGATCCGTCAAAGTGCATAACCCAATATTCTGGCTCTGGCACATGAGCGTCTTCTGGCAGTTCTGTCCAATCTATGAGAAAGTCTGCCAATGCTTGTGATTTGATAGCGTCGCGTCTTTTTAGGTGATTTCAAAGAGGGAAAGCTCAATGCCCCACTTTTGCACTCTCCCTGTAGCGTCGCTGTTGTTGATTATGTCGGATAGTGGAGCTTTGCTCACTACTGTGATGGGGTGCTCCTGGAAATAATGCCTTAGCTTACGTGAAGCAAGGAAAACTCCATAAGCTATCTTCTGGTAGTGCGGGTAATGCTACTTGGGTTCCGTCAAGACCTCACTTACATAGTAAACGGGTCGCTGAACTCTGTACTCGTGCGTTGGTTCCTTGCGCTCCACCACAATGACGATGCTGATTACTCGGTTGGTTGCTGCCATGTAAACTAACATAGGATTCCTTGGTACCGGTGCTACAAGTATTGGTGGGGAGGAGAGTATTCTCTTCAACTCCTGAAGTGCTGCGTCAACTTCGTCCGTCCATGTGAATTTGTCCGCCTTCTTGAGCAACTTGTAGAGCGGCATAACCTTCTCACCAAGTCGGCTGATGAACCGGCTTACTGCTGCAATGCAGCATGTGAGCCTTTGTATGTCCTTCAACCATGTCAGGCGTTTGATGTCGAGGATGGCCTTGATTTTCCCTGGGTTCACCTCAATTCCGCGGTGTGAAACAATGGAACCCAATAGCTTGCCGGAGGGTACCCCGAAGACGCACTTCTTGGGGTTTAGCATCATGTTGTATTTCCAGTGATTATCGAAGGTTTCCTGCAAGTCAGCGATAAGATCATTTGATTTCTTTGACATTACCGCGATATCGTCCACGTAAGCGTGTATGTTGAATCGTCCGCTGGTATGTATCACCGGCGTTTTTTAACCCAAAGGGCATCGTGACATAGCAATACATGCCATAGGGTGTGGTGAACGAAGTGGCCAATTGGTCCGACTTTCGCATCCAAATCTGGTGGTATCCTGAATAGGCATCAAGAAACACAGAAGTTCCGAGCCAGCCATCGAGTCAATGACTTGGTCAATGCAAGGCAAAGCAAACGGATCCTTCGGACATGCTTTGTTCAAGCCAATGTAATCAACACACATTCTTAATTCATTGGTTCCCTTTTTGGGGACAAGTATATGATTTGCCACCTATCGGGTGTGAATAACTTCTCGGATAAAGCCAGCCTTAAGGAACATAGCTATTTCTTTGCCTATAGCCCTTCGTCTTCCATCACCAAAGCGTCGTAGAGGTTGTTTCACCGGTTTGGCATTAGGATCAATATTCAAGTTGTGCTCGGCAAGTTCCCTAGGTACACCTTTCATGTCGGCAGGTTGCCAGGCAAAGATGTCCCTATTCTCACGGAGGAACTCGACGAGCGCGCTTTCCTATTTGGGATCCATGTCCGTGCCAATGGTGGTGTGCTTGGAGGAATCTCCTTCGACAAGCTCCACCTGCATGGTCTTGATGGCGGCCTTGAAGGCAGGTTCGGTAGCACTGATCTGCTTCTTCGAAGCCGGCATATCCGAGGCATCGACCTGGTTCTGGATCTCCTTGAACTCCTCACCGTAGAGGACTGCTTCGGCGAAGGCGGCCTCACTGAGCTCACACTCCCTTGCCTTGGTGAAGCTTCCGTCAACGGTGATGACACCATTTGGTCCGGGAATCTTGAGTTTGTGGTAGACAAAGCATGGCCTTCCGAAGATGACGTGGTACACGCTCTTGAAAGGCACCACTTCAAAGGTCATGTGTTCTTGGTAGTAATTGTTAACATCGCCAAAAGCGACCGGAAGGGTGATGCAGCCCAAGGAATTTGCTTGTCGGCCAGGGACAGCCCCATGGAACACAGTGTTGCTCTTACTTAGCTGGGTCTCCGTCAAGTTCATCTTGTGCAGTGTATCCAGGTACATGATGTTGATGCTGCTTCCACTGTCCACGAGGCAATTGGTGAACTCTGTGCCGTCAATCAAAGGGTTTATGACCATGGCATACCAGTTCACTGTGGGGATAAGCTCTGGATGATCTTTCCTATCCCAAGTAATTGGAACTTCCGACCACCTGACGTACTAGGGAACTGGAGGGAGGGTAGCCATCAGTATCCTCAGAGCGGTTTTCTGGGCCCGGGCGGTGGGACTGCCAAGGAAGGTGTGGTAACATGGAGCCTTCTTTTCGAAGGGATTTTTTCCCTTTATCCTCTCCGTTGTCGGAAGATTTGGGATCCACGTCCTCATCCATATCACTTGAGTCCTTGGGCTCTTCCTCCTTCTTCTTCCCTTTACCCTTTCCGCAGGGTCTGTTTTTCCGACTCCGCTTGTAGCTGGACTTAGGGTCCTCCTTGAGATCATTGACAAACTTGCTTTGGCGGTTGGTCTGGGTGGACTTGCCGTTGGTGTCAAGATGGACGAAACATGGTATATCACAACACTCTTCGTATGTTTGGGGAACGCGGGGTGCTGAGGGTGTAGCATCACTCCTCTGCTAGCCCCCGGCCACGTCCTGTCTGCCTCTGCCTCTGCCAGTGAATGTTGCGATGACCATGTCGGCTACTTGCTTCTCTTCAGAAGGATTCTTCCGCTTGTTATTATTGTTGTTTTTTCTGGCCTGGTTAGGGATTGCTATTACCGGCAGAGATCCGCATGCATCGTCATCAGCAACGGTAAACTCGCTAGCCATGGCGATCATTGCATTGAGGGTGAGCTCATTGTTGTCTTGCTTGCACTTCAACTTATGGCGGAGCAAAGTTCCCTTTTCTAGACTATCATGAAGGCGGCCATAGCGGTCTGTTCGTGTACCCCTGCGCAGGAATTTTTCATATCCAGCCCGAGAGAGGTAAGCACGAGAAGTTTCATCTTTTTCTTGTACACACCGCTGGAGGTCTCCAAGAGTGCAGGGACGTTTGTACGTGCCTGATGGCCCAAAATATATCGAGCTCGTTGGGGAACCCCAAGAGGAAGGTGTGATGAGCACAACAACAAGTTTTCCCTCAGTTATGAAACCAAGGTTATCGAACCAGTAGGAGCAAGGAAACACCTCCAAGGTGTTGTTGCCAACTTGGAATCCTGCACAACACAACCACAGAACTTTCCCCCAACTTACAGTGAGGTTATCAATCTCACCAGTTTGCTGAAAACAAAGGATTCAACGTATTGTGTGGAAGAAAGTAAAAGCTTGCAGAAAGTAAACAAAAAACAGTAAACAGTTGTAGATTGATGATAAAAGAAATGACCGGCGTCCATAGTTCACTAGTGGTGGTTCTCCTTAAGATAGATGACATGTTGGCTGAACAAATTACAGCGGGGCAATTGACAAACATCAAGAAAGCATACATGCATATACTAATCATCTTGACTCCTTTGAGATTTGATTGGGCATTACAACATTATACATAGACCATAATCCAACTGCATCTATGACTAATAATACACCTTCAGGTTATCATCCGAACCCCCTCCAGTATTAAGTTGCAAGAAATAGATAATTGCATTACACATTGCGTGTAAAGTAAACAATACAATTGTTCTATGAATAAAGGATTGCTGTTTTCTCCCTAGTAGCAACATCACATCTAGTATCCTAGAGATTTCTGTTACTTCCCTAGATTACTAGAGACATGAACCCACTATCGAGCATAAACACTAACTCTTGGAGTTGCTAGAATCTACTTGGCCAAGATAGCTACTAACAACGGAAAGCATGCAAGATCACAAATAACAAAGACATGATAGAATCAATAATCAATCTGAAATAGCATCTCAACATCCATCGGATCCCCGTAAACACAACATGTAGGATTACAAATAGATGATCTTGATCATGAACGGAGCTCACAAGATCTAAACATGGTAGCACAAAGGAGAAGAACCAACCATATAGCTACTACATGGACCCGTAGTCCAAGGATGAACTACTCACGCATCACACCGGAGGCTTGCATGATGATGAAGAAGGCCTCCAGGGTGAATTCTTCCCTCCGGCAGGGTGCCCGTAAAAGCTTCAGATCCCTCCCAATCTAGGGATGGAGATGACGGCGACTATAGACTCTTTCGTGGATTTTTGATCGGGTACTGAGGGTTTCTGTATCGGAGGCATCTTATAGGCGAAAGGGGAGGCCGAGGGGGTGCCCTAGGCGACCACACCACCCCCTAGCACGGGCCAAGCCTGGCCGCGCGGCTTGGTGGTGTGGCGGCCCTCTGGCCCCTGTCGGTCTCGTATTCTGGCTCCGTGTCCCCCTCGGTGAAAAACTGACTTTGGCTTTTGTCTCGTCCAATTCCAAGAATATTCATTTTCTGACTTTCCTGGAACCAAAAACAGCAGAAAACAGGCAGCTGGCACTGTGGCATCTTGTTAATAGGTTAGTCCAAGGAAGTGTATAAAAAGTACTCCAAAGTTGGAACAAAACATAAGAAAATAGATAAAAACCAAGCATGGAACATCAAAAATTATGGATACGTTAGCAACGTATCAACATCCCCAAGCTTAACTCCTGCTCATCCTCGAGTAGGTAAGTGATAAAAAGAAAGAATAATTTTTGAGGTGACATGCACCATCATAAACGTGATCAAAGTATTTGTAAAACATTGATAGCTGGGATCATAATACTTCAACATAGCATGAAAGGTAAAGTTCTAACAATAAGACATAGCAACTATGTTGTAACATGAAAAAGGCACAAACAAAAGATTCATGAATAAAAATGCTTTGCAAGACGTTTGTTTGTTTCATATAAAGAAAACATAGCATAGTGGCATTCAGCTTGTCCCTCATAGAGTAGCAAATGTAGATGCATAGGACACCTTCAAAGTTCATAGGAGTGACTAGATACAAATAGTTTAAGAACACGCAATATCAAAGTTATGCATCAATCAACAAGTCTTGGAACAATGCACATAGAACTAAGAATGACCACTATGCTCTCTCAATAGGTGCATAAAGATAGAAGGTGGAGACTCAACATAAAAGTAAAAGAAAGGCCTTCATAGAAGGAAGTAGGGATTCAAGTTTCATAAAGAGCTTCCAAAAATTATGGTACTTATTAGCTTTCAGCTCTCATTGCCCCTATCATAAGCATCTTGAAGTGATTAATGTTAAAGTGAACAAACTATGGAGTATATGCTTGATAAAGTATAAGTTGGAAATCTCATGTCCCTTGAATACGAGGGTCGCTCCTCATGCTACTCAAGTTTAGTTACCGGTAAGGTCTTGTCATAGTAAGTACATGTGTATCATAGAGAACCACCAACGGGGTACCCCTTGCCCGATGATACAGAAGAATCCCCATATCAAAATGACAAGGCAAGCAGACAACGAGCATCTCAACAATCTTCTTATTTACCATGGGAAAATGGTGCTTTTTTCTCTCTTTCCTCTTTTCTCATATCTTTTTTTCTTTTTCTCTTTTTCTCAGTATCTGACTCTTTTTTTATAAGAAGAATGCTTCATAGACAGCTCATTATGGTTACGCTGCAGGTTTCCACCATGACAGCATGGATTAGACCGGCGGCCCAGGCGTTTCTCTAACACACATACATAACTCCATGGACTTACAAGCTCCCCTTTCATTTCACACCAACGACATCCATAGACAAAAGAGCATGATATCAACTAGGTACAAAGTACAAGTGCAATGTTGAAAGCATTCCCCATGACAACATGGTTCTGCTAATCCCCAACATATAAGTGCAAGCATATACAACATAGACGACACAATGGTTCAAGTTTATTAAGGGCAAGAAAAGTAAAGTGTGCCATCAAGTTCGTGAGAGCTTTAATCACTAGTTTTCTCATAACAAGTTTAATTCGGAAGGTAGATAAAAACATGAATATACTTGGAATAGCAAATGCTAATAGGTAGGTATGGTGGACTCTTTGGAATAACTTGGTTTTAGGAGTTGGATGCATGAGTGGAACTCATACTTGGTTACGGAGGCTAGCAAAAGACTGGGAGCGACCAACTAAGAGAGCAATAATGGCCATAATCATGCAGAGCGACAAAACATCATTAATTAAAGCATAAAGTGATATTACAAGTCGAAAACTAAAGGATCAAAAAGGATATGGGATAGTCATAACATAGTGTGAGCATGCACCAAGTCAACCCAAATAAAGCATCAAAGGAGGATACCACA
This sequence comes from Avena eriantha, assembly GCA_910589775.1. Lineage (NCBI taxonomy): Eukaryota > Viridiplantae > Streptophyta > Magnoliopsida > Poales > Poaceae > Avena > Avena eriantha. The sequence continues at coordinate 233,638,544 of OU342742.1, read as the reverse complement.
ATACTATGCTTTAATATGCTAAAACAATGCATTATTCTTCCAAGGCACATTAAGCAATCTCAATTGTTTATAACTGTCATGCTACAGCAAATATCACTAAGCATAAAGCCAAAACAATATTAAGCATGGCATGACAAAGCATAGGCCATAGTAAAAAACAAGTTCTCTTTACCACTTAAGCATGAACTTTCCTACTCTTTTCCAATCCAAACCAAACTATTTGAAAACCAATGCATGAAAGAGGGGGTCCAACCAATTTATTCAGCAAACTAAGAAAACCAAGAAAACAAAAAACCAAAACGAAAACCAAAAAGAAGACGCTCCAAGAACAACACAACTGTGCATGAAACAATAAAATGAAGTGCTTGGAAGAAACCTAGAGTTTTTATTGATGAAGAAGGGGATGCCTTGGGTATCCCCAAGCTTTGACGCTTGTACTTCTTGGATATTTCTTGGGGTGACACGCGTGGCATCCCCAAGCTTGAGCTTTAGTTCATTCTTCATCTCATTACATCATTCCTTCCATACACCTAAAAATTTTCCGTCATACAAAACTTCACACAATCTTTATTAGCAACATTAGTGCACTCAAGATAATAAGTCTTTTGGTCCAGTTTCAACACCAATAAAACTTCCATTAAAACACAATCTACTGTAGCACTTCCCTCAAAAATCTCAATTCCCCAAAAGAACTCAAAAAGGAACCAACAAGAAGCAAATGCAAATAATGGCAGAAATTTGTCAAAACAGACCATCAGGCAAAAACAATTGTTTTGAAGACCTTCTATTGGTCAAATCAAAAAGTGTTGAACTAACGAAAGTTATATAATAACCTAGGGCAGAAGCACAAAAATTCACGCCTCAAACCGATGTACAGAGATTTTACACGAATGTTTACGGTGAAGAAGAGAAATCTGTTTCGGGACAACAACTTTCCCAGTCATTACTTCTCTCTCATTAGAGATTACTCTTGGCACAAAAAGCAAATAAAAAGGATAAGGAGCGGTTATTACAGAAGTAATAACTTCCAAGACTCATTTAAAACTTTTGGGTTATCTCCCAATAAGTACTTTTCTTTAACGCCTTTAAGTTAGGCATAAGAAGCAAGAAAAAGAATCAAGTGTTCTCCAATGAAGAAGCATTAAAACCAAATTTATTGCCCTTACCTCTCTTACTTTTATTCTTAACCTTGGGGAACATATGATTGTTTGGTGGATAAGAAAAGTGCATGGTGCCCTTTCCCACATCTATTATTGCTTCAAGGAGTTTTAATAGGGATCTTCCAACTGTAGGAAGCCAGTTTGAGGGTTCAGAATTTATTGGAACATAATCATGATTCTCTCTAAGCATGTTATAGCAATCCTTTAAACTAGTAGTGCGGGTCTCAAGAGTGTTCAATCTAGAAAATATGTTTATAAAGGAAGAATCAGATTTGCTAGGCAAGTTGTAAGTAAAGACCAACTTCTTTATGGCATTAACAGCATCATCCTCATTGCATTAGAGGAAATCTCCCCCCACTACAGCATCCAAAGCATATCTATAGCAAAGAGCAATTCCAAGGTAAAAACTGCTAAGGAACAAGCTTTGAGTCATTTTAGGTTCAGTTTTTTCATGTAGATCAGAGATTCTAGACCAAACTTCTTTGGAACTCTCTTCAATTCCTTGTTTAAAAGTGAAAATCATTTCCTCAGGTGACATAGTAGCTAGAGCAATGCTAGACATAATGGCAACTTAAGAAAGGAGATAATTTTTTTTTGTATTTTTAATAAAGAGCAAACTAGTAAAACTAATTTTTTGTGTTTTTGATAAAAAAAACAAGCAAACAAAGAAAAATAAACTAAGCAAAACAAATAAAAAAAAGTAAAGAGATTGGTTATGAGGGACTCCCCTTGTGAAGATGTCCTTGACTCCCTGGCAATGGCACCAGCAAAATAGCTTGATGGCCCAAAATGTATCGAGCTCGTTGGGGAACCCTAAGAGGAAGGTATGATGAGCACATCAGCAAGTTTTCCCTCAATCATGAAACCAAGGTTATCGAACCAGTAGGAGCAAGAAAACACCTCCAAGGTGTTGTTGCCAACTTGGAATCCTGCACAACACAACCATAAAACTTTGCCCCCAACTTACACTGAGGTTGTCAATCTCACCGGTTTTGCTGAAAACAAAGGATTAAACGTATTTTGTGGAAGAAAGTAAAAGCTTGTAGAAAGTAAATAGAAAATAGTAAACAGTTGTAGATTGAAGATAAAAGAAAGGACCGGGATCCATAGTTCACTAGTGGTGGTTCTCCTTAAGATAGATGAGATGTTGGGTGAACAAATTACAGCGGGGCAATTGACAAACATCGAGAAAGCATACATGCATATACTAATCATCTTGACTCCTTTGAGATTTGATTGGGCATTACAACATTATACATAGACCGTAATCCAACTGCATCTATGAATAATAATCCACCTTCAGGTTATCATCCGAACCCCCTCCAGTATTAAGTTACAAGCAAGAGATAATTGCATTACGCATTGCGTGTAAAGTAAACAATACGATTGTTCTATGAACAAAGGATTGACGTTTTCTCCCTAGTAGCAACAACACATCTTGTACCTTAGAGATTTCTGCCACTTCCCCATATTACTAGAGGCATGAACCCACTATCGAGCATAAATACTAACTCTCGGAGTTACTAGCATGTACTTGGCCAAGATAGCTACTAACAATGGAAAGCATGCAAGATCACAAATAACAAAGACATGATAGAGTCAATAATCAATCCGAAATAGCATCTCAATATCCATCAGATCCCCGCAAACACAACATGTAGGATTACAAATAGATGATCATGATCATGAACGGAGCTCACAAGATCTAAACATGGTAGCACAAAGGAGAAGAACCAACCATCTAGCTACTACTTAGACCTGTAGTCCAAGGATGAACTACTCACGCATCACACCGGAGGCTTGCATGATGATGAAGAAGGCCTCCAGGGTGAATTCTCCCCTTCGGTAGGGTGCCGGGAAGAGCTTCAGATCCCTCCCGATCTAGGGATGTTGATGATACCGGCTACAAACTCTTTCGTGAATTTTTGATCGGGTACTTAGGGTTTCTGTGTCGGAGGAATCTTATAGGCGAAAGGGGTGGCAGAGGGGGTGCCCTAGGCGGACACACCACCCCTGGCACGGGCCAAGCCTGGCTGTGTGGCCAGGTGGTGTGGCGGCCCTCTGGCCCCTCTCCGTCTCATAATCTGGCTCCGTGTCCCCCTCGGTGAAAAACTGACTTTGGTTTTGTCCCGTCCAATTCTGAGAATATTTATTTTCTGACTTTCCTAGAACCAAAAACAGAAGAAAACAGGAAGCTAGCACTGTGGCATCTTGTTACTAGGTTAGTCCAAGAAAGTGTATAAAAAGTACTCCAAAGTTGGAACAAAACATAAGAAAGTAGATAAAAACCAAGCATGGAACATACAAAATTCTGGATACATTAGCAACGTATCAGTGCCCTTGAAATTCTTGGTGAACGCTTCATGCATGTACAACCAATTTCATTTTGATTTCTTTGGTAAGTCATCGATCCATTACCGAGCGGTGCCGGTCAACATGAGTGGGAGGTACTTGACGGCGACATTGGGGTTTCCCCCTGTGATGTGAATCGCTTTTCTGTAGTCCTGCAACCACGTTGCTGGCCTGGCAGTGCCATTGTAGGGCTTGATGGTGTTGTCTATCCGGAGGCCCTTAGGGTAAGTTGTGGCCTGTATTACTGGTCCAAAACAACGTGGCCCAAGGTATGGGAGTTCCCGAGATTCTTGGATCTTGTCCAGTCGTGATCGTGTGTCATATGGCTTTGGGTGCTTCCCTTTTCCGTCATGAGGAGGAGAGTTGTGGTGCGATCGATGAGATCCGCCATGGCCTCTGCCATGATGGCTTCTAGGTGGCGATGGTGGCGGTGGAGGAGGGGGTTAGCCTTCTTGCTATGGCCCTCCTGCGACTCCTCACGCATGTCGTGGTTTCTTATTGGACAGGGCGGTTCCTTATGGGACCTGCTCCTGTGTCCTTCATTACCGATGTGCTCTCTAGCATGCCGAGACTGCTCGCCCTGGTGGCCTATAACAATGCCAGCCTGGGGCCGCCTTAGCGGTGGCATGCTTGTACGATGGCATGACTCTGGTTCCTCGTGACGCCGAGATGGTTGTGGAGGTGGCGACCGGCGAGGATGAGCCTTTTCTCTATGATCGGAGGATATGGGGATGGCGTCAGTCCTATTTCGTGCCTCTCTCCATCTTTGCTCTGTGGAGCCTGTGTGGGATCCCTCGTCACAGGGAGATTTTGGCCTTCTGCGGCTGTTCAGGGTTAACCGACAAAACTCCGGGTTGGACTCAAGCCTCTACGAGGTAGCCTTTTCCTGTTGCTTACACGCCTTAGCGACGAGGTCGTACACCTGAGCAACTGCTTCTGGCGACCTGTCCTGCTCCAAGAGGTCTTGGCGACGGTGATGTTGAGGGGGGGGAGTTGGCATGACTTGCCTCCCCTCTGAATCAATGTATGGGGTGGATTTTGTCGGCTTGGAGCCCGCATACCTCAACCTTCGCCGAACGTCAGGATCTTCGATGACGTGAGTTGGTTCCTTCTTTGCCTTTTCAATAGCAATTGCTTGTACTTAGCCTCCATAGCTCTTGCCACCTTAATGTATTGCTGCGCCCTAGCCATATCTTCGTCCAGCTTAGCGCCCTGCTCCACGATGCAGATTTCCGCGCGCTTCTCGTCGAGCTCCATAATGCTCCGGATATGGGCGACAGTGATAGGTTCAACGAGGAGTGCACCGTAGATTGCTTTGTCGGCAGGGGTAGCCAACGGGTTGCCAGCTACAGATGTTGACCGTGGCATTGGTGGCTGATTTGCTTGTCGGGCCGTACTAGGGGCCGTGGTGAGTTCCTGCCGGTTGCGGGCGGATAACCGAACGAGGCATAGCTTTGGCTAAAGCCGCAGGTTCGGCGGCCTTCTTAGATAATGTTGCGCTGGTAACCACTGGCGTGGGCGGAGCTCTCTCACATTCCGATTCCTGTCCATCTTCTTCCATCACGCTCCCAATGGCGACTAGCACCTGGTAGGAAGTGTTGGTCTTCTCGGCACGCTCCTCCTTCTCGATCTCCTACTCGATCTCCCTCATAACAACATTGTATTCCTACGAGTTAGCGTCCGAGCCACCACCGTCCATATTGATGTTGGCTTATAGCGTGTCAAGGACAGAGTCGGAGTTGGCTTCGGTGTTGGCGATGGTGGATGTGGAGGGTGATGGAGGCGAACCGTTGTTGTTGTTTCCTCCTCCGGCCATGACGGCGATCGCCGTTTCAGCTTCTTCGTTGGCTTCTACGTATTTGTTGACGATGGCCACCATCTCACCAAGGATGAGAGGGCCTACGGCCTGCCTCCTTCAAAAGGTATGCCAGAGGTGTGTTCCTGGTGTGAGCCCTTCCACAAAGTGGTAAACGAGCTCGTCGGTGCGGTCACCCTCTAGGGTTTCCCTCACCCTCATCCATCTGGCGAGGTATTCGCGGGGAGGTTCTCCATCTCTTTGAACGCATCTAGCTAGATCGAAGATGGTGACAACACCGACAAAGTGAGACATACACATCTCTAATGCTCGGGGAAGCCAATCAGATTTGCGGGGTCCTTCCACCTTTATATCCTTCACAGGGGCGGTTTGGGTGGGTCTTGAAATTTCCTGATCCAAGCCACCATATTCCAAGGAGAGGTATGACCCATATCCTTCCGTGAACGTGTCCTACTCATAGGCGGTTCGTGCGGGGCTTGACGGGTTTCCGACTTTCTAGGAGCTAGGACCCGAGTCAGTTTCGCCGATGAAGATGTGGATGTCTCCGACGGGGATGACGGAGCAGCATGTAGGGTTCGTCTTTGCCGGCACCCAGAACTCGTCTGGAGGGATGATCAGGACATTGCTGGAGAAGAGAACGCATCCGATGGCTATGGTGTAGCCGATTCCCACGAAGAGATTGGACCTCGCCCGGTGTAGAGCTCGAAGTACCTCTTGCCCCATGGTGGCCGCCAACTGTCGTGGTATTGCCGACGAGTACGCCATGGAGGGGTCCTCACAGTGCGTGTTTAGAGACGTGAGGTAAGGCGGAGAGTTGGCGGGTACGAGGTAACATAGCTTACCCAGGTTCAAGTCCCACAACGGTGGTGGAACTCTACTCTTGCTATAAATCACTATAATGGCAATACGCTGAGTTACAGAGATAGGTTCGCCGTGTGACGTGTTGCGCGTTGTACACAACAATCTGAGAGGTTATGTTATGTGTTCTGCCCAACAGGCTCCCGCAGGCCGGCTTATAAAGGCGCCAAGACCTAGGGTTTACAAGAAAAGGTCCTTGTCGGACAAGGCAAAGAGTCCTACACTAATATGAACCAGTCTTCCGTGTCTTGTACTCCAAGGCTCCGAGTATGTCGGTGACTCCTACGTTGCCTTCCTTTATCCGGCATGGGCCTCTCTTATGGATCCGTCTAACTGGGTCACCCAGCAGGCCATAGGCCTTGCTACCAACTATGGGCCACCCGGGTTAGGCGGATTGGTGACATGCTATGAGGATACCCATATAGCATATCCCCAACATTCATAAAATCTGTACGATTTTCCATGAAGAAGATCTTGTTCAGCATGTTCTATTCGATACTGGTAGGAGAAGAACCCTACTCTATATTCTTAAAAAAAGAGGGGAAGAATAACCAAGTCAACAGTCTTATTGCGCCAAATATCTTACCATTTCCGAAGGAACTGGGACTACATTTCTTTTCAATTTCCATTCAAGAGTTTCTATCTATTTCCACACCCTTTTTTAAGACCTCGAAACATCAGGAAAAATTACTTCTCTTAGGAACGCATACAAGAAAAAGGATAGCGGCTGCCCTCCCATTAACTACTTCAATTTCATTTATGAATTTCATAGTAATAGAAATCTATGTCCTACCGAGACAGAATTTAGAACTTGCTATCCTCTTGCCTAATAGGCAAAGATTTACCTCTGTATAAAGACTAATTCATTTGGATCGATTGATTTGAGGAGCCAACTCTGTTGCATTGGCAGAATCCATGTTCCATATTTGAAGTGGGTTGACCCCGCGCTTCTCTCATGGTACAATCCTCTTCCTGCTGAGCCCCCTTTCTCCTTGATCCATAGAGAACAAAAATGTAGGACTCATGCCGATAGTTCATCACGGAAGAAAGAACTCACAGAGCCGGGATCGATAACTAAAAGAATAGTAGTACTAACTAATACTAATATATAGAAATAGATATCTAGAAATAGAAACGAACTAATATATAGATAATCGAAATTGAAAAGAACTATCTTTTCTGTATACTTTCCCCATTCTATTGCTACCGCGGGTCTTATGAAATCGATTGGATCATATAGATATCCCTTCAACACAACATAGGTCATCGAAAAGATCTCGGGCGACTGCCCGAAGTATGAAAGCCAGTTAGAAAATGAATTCATATTTGAAGAGTGCCTAACCGCATGGATAAGCTCACATTAACCCGTCAATTTTGGATGCAATTTGAGATTATTCTTGGGAAGTTTCGGGAAGAAATTGGAATGGAATAATATAGATTCATATAGAGGAAAAGGTTCTGTATTGCTGCAAACACTGTACCTAGAGGATAGGGATAGATGAAGAGGGGGAAACCGAAATGAAATAAATAAAGAATAAAGCAAAAAATAAGTCGAAGATAGAAGAGCCCATATTATAAATGAAGAAAAGGAAACTTGAAAAGGACCCTTCTAATTCTCAAAGAATGAGGGGCAAGGGGATTGATACCGAGAAAGATTTATTCATATTATAAGGCATGATTTGATCCGCATATGTTTGGTAAAAGAACAATCTTCTCCTTTAATCATGTCATAAATGGAAAGTGTTCAATTAGAACATGAAAACGTGACTCAGTTGATCTTAGTTAGTGTTCAGGGTAGAGTGGAAGAAGGGCAGAGACTCTCGAATGATAAAATTCCTTCCATTCAAAATAATTGACCGATGAGCCATATGAGATGAAAATCTCATGTACGGTTCTGTAAAGGGACAGTAAAGGTGACTTATCCGTCGACTTTTCCACTATCAACCCCAAAAAACCCAACTCTGCCTTATGTAAAGTTCCTAGATTATGATTAACCTCTAGATTTCAAATCACTGCGGTATTGGCCATAATTTACAAGTACATTCTGTAGTATTAGTAAGAGGAGGAAGGGTTAAGGATTAACCTGGTGTGAGATTGTTCAAGGAACCCTAGATGCTGTCAAAGTAAAGAATCGTCAACAAGGACGTTCTAGTGTGTTGTGGATTCTTATCCAAGACTTGTATCATTTGATTATACCATGTGAATCACTAGAAACATGTGAAGTATATGGATAACCCAATAATCAAAGTTTCGTAAGGGGATTGGAGAAGGCTAGCATGAGACAAAAGATCCTCTTTCTAAGAATATTTGATTCGAAACTCTTATATGTCCAAGATCAATATGATTTTTTTTCATAGGTTTTCCCTTGCTTTGTCCGTGTCGATAAACAATTCGAATTACCTCAACTTTTTTCAAAACAGGTCCGAGTCAAATAGCAATGATTCGAAGAACTCATTTATCCATTACACTATTTTGGAAACCTAAGGACTCGATCGATGGATATGGAAAATATAGGATTTCGGATACTAGCAGGAAAATGAGGAAAATGGATACTCAGTTTAAAGTGAGTAAACAGAAATCCATACTCGATCTCATAGATCCCTATAGAATTCTTTGGAAAGCTGTATTCGATAGAAGTCATATGTACGGCCTGGAGGGAGATCTTTCCTATCTTTCCATATTCACCCTAAAATATGGGGTCAAAAAGCCAAAAAATAAGTAAATTTAGCCCTTATAAAAAGCCAAAATAGATGCTGCCAAAGGGAGTGGTAGTGCCATACGCAAAAAGGAAGCGACTCATAGAATGGTAGAGGAAAATAGAGCTCTTGCACATTTTTGTTAATCTATAAACTAAATCTAGGTATTTAGACACATGGATCCGTACATCGCGGTCGGAAAAGAATCAATAGAAGGAGAATCAGACGGTATCTTTCTCGAAACAAATAAAAAGGAAAAGAAAGAGAAAACATAAATCATGATCAACTAATACGTCTCGAGGACTTGATTAAGAATAATAAAGAAGAATCTTATGGAAATATCATGGAATAAGGTTTGATCCTATTCATGGGGATTCCGTAAATATCCCATTCCAAAAATCAAAACAATCAGGACTTTTCAAAGATTGGATGTAGTTACTAATTCATGATCTGGCATGTACAGAATGAAAACTTCATTCTCGATTTTACGAGAATTTTTATGAAAGTGTTTCATTTGCTTCTCTTCCATGGTAGTTCCATTTTCGCAGAATGTATCCTAATTTTTGTCCTAATTCTTCTTCTGATGATCGTTTCAACCTCTGATAAAAAAGATAGACCTCGGTTCTATTTCATATCTTCAACAAGTTTAATAATAAGCATAACATCCCTATTGTTCGGATGGAGAGAAGAACCTATAATTAGCTTTTCAGGAAATTTCCAAACGAACAATTTCAACAATTTTTGTAATTTCTCATTTTATTATGTTCCACTTTATGTATTCCTCTATACATATAGTACATTGAATGTATAGAAATGTCAATAACAGAGTTTCTATTATTCGTATTAACAACTACTCTAGGGGGAATGTTTTTATGTGGTGCTAACGATTTAATAACTATCTTTGTAGCTCCAGAATGTTTCAGTTTATGTTCCTACCTATTGTCTGGATATACCAAGAGAGATCTACGGTCTAATGAGGCTACTATAAAATATTTACTCATGGGTGGGGCACACTCTTCTATTCGGGTTCATGTTTGCTCTTGCTATATGGTTCATCTGGGGGAGATCGAGCTTCAAGAAATTGTGAAAGGTCTTATTAGTACTGATGACCCACAAGTATAGGGGGTGTATCGCAGTATTTTTGATAAGTAAGAGTGTCAAACCCAACGAGGAGCAGGAGGTGTTGGCGAATGGCTTGGAGCAAGAATTCTCTGTAAATACTTAGCAAACGGATTTTTAGGGGTTTTTTATAATGCAGATAAATAAAGTACGAGTAAATAAAAAACAATAATAATAAATGCAGCAAGTGGCCCAATCCTTTCTTTAGCAAAGGACAAGCCATTTATATTACTTAAGATGACCAAACATTCTCGAGGACACACGGGAATATCGTCAAGTGCTTTCGCTTCGTATAGATGATTAATATTGTTTAGTTTGCTAAGTGTTGTGTGGGTGAACCTGTGCTAATGTACCGACCTTCCTAGGACTAATACATACTTGTGATTATACCCCTTGCAAGCATCCGCAAGTACAAGAAAGTAATTAAGATAGAAACCTAACCACAACTTTGAACTCTAAGACCCCGACATCCCTTGTGCAAAGGTTTCCTAACGGGGGTTCAGGTTTCTGTCACTCCAGCAACCCCTTCGACTAGTAGCCAAATACACAATGCATTCCCCTAGGCCCATATAGGTGAAGTGTCATGTAGTCGATGTTCACATGACACCACTAGAAGAATAACACCACAACTTAAATAACAAACTATTTAATCTTTCTCAACACAATTCCACTACTAACAACATGACTTCTCCCATGTCCTCAAGAACTAAACGAACTACTCACGAGACATCATATGGATCAAGATCAGAGATGAAATAATGATAAGTAACAATCTGAACATAAACAATAATTCAATGGTTCACTCAATAGGATGAAGTACAAGGAGTAATCAACACCGGGAAAGTTTCCCCTAAGAACTATGCAAGATTCAACCCAATTGTTACAGCGGTAATGAGTGGTTATGATGGTACTGGTGGAGATGATGATGGTGATGATGATGATGATGATGATGATGATCCTGATGAAGTCCATCTTGATGGTGGTGTTGATGGCGACGATCTCCCCTCTCTGGGAAGGAATTCCCCGACAGAATTCTGTCTGCCGGAGAGATCTTTCTCTCTCTGTAGTTTTCCGCCCCATAGAGGCGGCAAAATCTTTCTGTGGTCGCCCCCTAGGTATTAGGGTTCCGTGGGGATAATATACACCAAAGGGGAGAGCCTGGAGTGGGCCAGGGTGGCAACACCACCTGCTGGCACGGCCTAGGGATGACAGCGCCAGGGGGTGGTGTGGGCCCCCTATGGCCGATCTCTACTCCCCCTTCTGGCATCCTTCATCTTCTAGAAAAATAGAATTTTCCATGTATTTTCCCAGATTTTTTGATCTTTGCTGATTTCGCCTCCAAACTGCACCTTTTCCATCAGAATCCTGACTGCAACGGTCGATGCTCCAAAAGTCATCAACCCTGCAAAAAAAGATGAAATAACATAAGTATCATCTCTTAATATGAAATATATCAATGAATAATAGTAAATTATGATATAGAATAGTGATGCAAAATGGACGTATCAACTCCCCCCAAGCTTAGACTTCGCTTGTCCCCAAGCGAAAACTGAGCTCAATAAAAATGACCTCAGGTTTATGGAGTGAAGAGTCGATAAAAGAATACGGACAAGAAGCATCACATTCATCAATACACAAATCATAATAGAAGACAACTCACTATTATATAACTTAACTTGCAATAAGTAAAGGAAACACAATAAAGATACATAAAGTAAATCATATTTGGTAATGGCAAACCTTGCTCTTGGTCAAAAAATAGTTGACAATTTGCAGGAGTTCACAAATAACTGGTTTTCAATGATAGCTTTCAAAGTAGTAGACACTAAGATAAGAGAAATGTGCAAAACAAGGAACATAAGAAACATGATTGAATAAATCATCATATGAATGAATGAAACACAACAATTCAAAATACTTGCTGAGGTAGAAGGGAATAGGTTTACTGACTCAACTAAAAAGTAAAAGATAGGCCCTTCGCAGAGGGAAGCAGGGATTTGAAGTTTCATAAAGAGCTTCCAAAAATTATGGTACTTATTAGCTTTCAGCTCTCATTGCCCCTATCATAGGCATCTTTAGGTGATTAAGGTTAAAGTGATCAAATATGAGGATATGCTTGACAAGTTATAAGTTGAAAATCTCATGCCCCGTGCTTACGTGTACCGGACCTCATGCTACTCAACTTTAGTCACGAGTAAGCTCTTGTCATTGTAAGTACATATGAATCATAGATAACCGCCAATGGGGTACCCCTTGCACATGATACAGGAGCTATCCCATAATCAAAATGACAAGGCAAGCAGACAATGAGCACCTCATCGATCTTTTTATTTGCTATTTGCGTAGGTTTTTATTGAGGATGCTTCATAGAATGCTCATGATGGTTATGCTGCAAGTTTCCACCATGATTAGGCATGGCTTAGGGTAGCGACCCAGGCGTTTCTCTAACACACATACAAACTCCATGATCTTACAAGTTCCCCTTTTATTTCACACCGCTGGGATCCATAAGCAAAAGAATCATGATATCAACAGAATAATAAGTGCAATGTTGAAAGCGTTCCCCATGGTAACATGGTTCTGCTAACGCTCAACTTATAAAGCGCAAGCATATACCCAACATATATGGGCACAATGGTTCAAGTTTATTAAGTGCAGAAAAGTAAAGTGTGCCATCAAGTTTGTGAGAGCTTTAATCACTAATTTTCACATAAGAAGTTTAATTCAGAAGGTAGATAAAAACATGAATTTATTTGGAATAGCAATACTGCTAATAGGTAGGTATGGTGGACTCAAATGACATAGGTTTTGGTTTAAGGATTGGATGCACGAGAAGCATTCCCTCTCATTACAGGTTTTAGGCTAGCAAGGCTCGGTAGCAAGCACAAGAGTTGAAGGAAACAAACAAACATACATGTGATAAAAACAAACATGCAATCTTCTTTGGAAGCACAAAAGATCTTAACTAGAGAATACTAAGATTATGAGCAACTCAAGAAAGATGATGAAATTATATTCTTTAAGAGTACATTTATCTTTTTCATTCAATCATAAAAATAGTGTTGCTATGACCGAGCCAGGTTTGCCAAAATCAACTAAATTTACTCAATGATCCCAAAGTGATATCAATACTAATAACAAGATCAATCATATAATATAAATTGAAAACTAATATAAGATATGCAAAAGAGTGAATGAAAGAACTTCTCATTAATATTCCATAACAACAACTCACACCAAGGGATACATAGATATCTAACGAGAGGGGGGACACTTCCATGATGCAAACCATCCTACATGATAACTTCTCTATTGATGATATGACTACTAAAAAGGTAAAAAGATAGAAGATAGTGATATGATACCGCGGGACTCCCCCAAGCTTGGAACAAACCAAGGGGATGCCAAAACCTGATGACGAATTACTCCTTCAGTGGTGGTGGTCTCTCGATCGAATTTAGATGATCTTCTAGGATCTTGCGGAGCCTGTTATTCTCTTCTTGCAGTATGTCCACCTTTCTCCTCAGGACTCGGTACTTATTGCAAAACTCATTAGTGTCCCGTAGAGCTTCCACCGCTGTAGGGAAGGAACTGAGGTTTAGAATTGGAGGTATCAACCCTTGTCCTTTCATGCCTGCAGACATGCCCTTCACTTCCTCCTTGATGCTCTGATCCATATCCTCGTGCCTAGCTGTGATCCTTTCTTCTTCCACCCATCCTACGAAGGTCTTCCACTCCAAGTCGCGATGGAGCTCGCGCCGGTGCCACAGCTCATAGTCCTTCGAAAACGAACCCTGAAACGACATATGAATAGCGAAAACACAACGAGAACACGATATACGAACCTCGGAGGATCCGAGGGATTATATATTATGAATTTTTACAACAAAAGGAAGGTACTGGAAGAAAACGGGTCTGAGACGGAGTCCAAGATGGCCACACCACCTGCTGGGGTGGCTAGGGGGCCCGTGCCAGGGGGTGGTGTGAGCCACGCTGGCTCCGTTTCCATCCCTCTTTCGCTTCGTCGCTTTCCTTGTTGGATAAAAACTGAAAAGATATAACTAGAGAGATTTTTCGTGGACTTTTCCTTACTAGAACTGTTATCTATTCGAAAACGGACTCTGCAGGTCTCTGAAGTTGGCATTTAGTAGATTCTTCCGGAGTCACTGCTTGAATAACATATATATCTTCATTTTCATACACATTTTGCTTGATTCATGAAACCTTTTGTCGTGGTATTGACCACGACAGATGCTACAGGGTAGCTTACGTAGAGGAAAGGGCAAGGCGACGTAGGAGGATCCGAGAGCGAGATTGGCACACGATGTACCCAGGTTCATGTCCCCTTGATGGAGGATCTCTACGTCCTGCTGTCAATCCAGTATATGATCATAGATTGGTTTACATGGAGCCGCCGGAGGCGGAGGGGGAGACTAGATCTAATATGACATGGGAGAGAGCGTGTCCCGTGGGGGTGCCCCTGGTGGCTTTATATATGCAGCCAGTTAGGGTTTACAAGTGCTAATGGGCTTTCTGTTGGAGTCACCGTCTTGGGCCTTCAGTCAGTGTGTCGTTTGCGCCAGTCGCCGTGTTTGGCGAGTCGATCCGCCATGCCGACTCCGCTTCATGGGTATACCCCGATTGGTATTCCCTGATCAGTAGTCCCCGAGCGCGTCATGGATTCGACGCAGGCTTGAGGTAGGGCGCGGAGAGTCTTGGCGATGGATCGTGGCAAATCGGTGACGAGCTCCTGAACAGAGGAAAGAACCGTGAAGCAGGAGGCGGTCGGCGATCGGCGTGAGCCAGTCGGTGATAGCTAGTCGGTGAGGGCCAGCTGGTGAAAGGCGCAGGGAGTCGGTGAAGCCGTTAGTTGCGGCGAGTCCCTAATCGTGGAGCGTGCCGAGTCCCCGAGCACGGCGAGTGGCGAGGTCGAGCGACCAGCGAGTGGCGCTGTCTGTAGCGTGCCGAGTCCTCGAGCACGGCGAGTGGTGAGGTCAGGCGACCGGCGAGTGGTACTGTCTGTAGCGCGTTGAGTCCCCGAGCATGGCAAGTGGCGAGGTCGGGCGACCGACGAGTGCCGCTATCTGGAGCGTGCTGAGTCCCCAATCACGGCGAGGTTGACGAGGTCGAGCGACCGGCGAGTGCCGCTGTCTGGAGCGCGGCAAGTGGCGAGGTCTAGCGACCGATGAGTGACACTGTCTAGAGCGCGCCGAGTCCTTGAGCGCGGCGAGTGGCGAGGTTGGGCGACCGGCGATTGGCGCTGTCAGGAGCTCACTGAGTCCCCGAGGGCAGCGAGTGGCGAGGACGGGCGACCGACGACTGGCACTGTCGGGAGGGCGCCAAGTCCCAGAGCGCGGTGAGTGGCGAGGAAGACTCCATACTGTTTGCTGATAAGGAGAAAAAGGTACAACTGCAGTAAGGTGTATTTATGAAATATATTGAACATTTGTAAAGAGTACCGTTCGTAGCTGTTGAAATAAAATGTGTGTTGTTAAATGGATCAGTTAGCAGTATGAAAGGGTTATGCGTATCTTTTCATGAGTAGGCAGACCTCCAGCATCAAACGCTTGCCGAGTAACAGGGACGCGATGCCAGACTGTTGAACCCGAAGACAAGGTTGGCCTTTTGGTACCCAGCCTCACTACTTCGACAGACGCGAATAAACAGAAAACAAACTAAAACCGATCCCAAGTATGATTTTGGTCCCTGAACGGATCATATGTGACTGCATGGTCGGCTTTGGAGAATGAATGAAGATGCATATATGTTTTGGACTCATAGTATGTACCGGTTTAGAAAAAACTTAGCTGTTAGCATGATGGCGAGTCCCCGAGCGTGACGAACACGCGAGGGCGAGTCCCCGAGTATGGAGAGTCCGCAAGGAGAGTCCTCGAGTGCCGCAAGTCCACGATGGCGAGTCCACAGCGGGCAAGTCGTTGAACATGGCAAGTCCGCGGCGGGCGAGTCGCCGAACGTGGCGAGTCTGCGATGACCGAATGCGCGTCTGTGGAAAGCTAGTCCGTGACGGACGAAACCGCGATAGGCGAGGCGATTCCCCGAGTATGGAGCATCCACGGAAGGCGAGGCGAGTCGCGAGGGGCGAGTCCGTGGCAGACGAAAACCAGCAGGTTGCTTCATCCCCATGGATTAATTCTCCACGATATGCGCATGAAACACAACCACGTAGGAAAGATTAGTCTAGTCTTAGTTAAATAGTAAATCAAAGGAATAGTGAGCGATAGATATTTAGATTGCGTAAAGACACTCGTTGACGCATGGCCATATGCGTTCCTATACGTGTACGACATCTCTTCGTGTCCTTGCTGATCTTTCTCTGATGATGCCAACTAGTACAGCGCTGAGTTGTTTCCAAGCACCGCTTGCCCCACAGTGGGCGCCAACTATCGTGGTATTGACCACAGCAGATGCTACATGTAGCTTATGTAGAGGAAAGGGCAAGGCGACGTAGGAGGATCCGGGAGCGAGATTGGTACACGATGTACCTAGGTTCACGTCCCCTCGATGGAGGATCGCTACGTCCTGCTGTCAATCCAGTATATGATCATAGATTGGTTTACATGGAGCCCCTGGAGGCGGAGGGGGAGACTAGATCTAATATGACGTGGGAGAGAGCGTGTCCCGTGGGGGTGCCCCTGGTGGCTTTATATATGCAGCCAGTTAGGGTTAACAAGTGCTAATGGGCTTTCTATTCGAGTCGCCGTCTTGGGCCTCCAGTCTAGTGAGTCGATCCGCCATGACCGGCGAGTGCCGCTGTCTGGAGCGCGGCAAGTGGCGAGGTCTAGCGACCGATGAGTGACACTATCTAGAGCGCGCCGAGTCCTTGAGCGCGGCGAGTGGCGAGGTTGGGCGACCGGCGATTGGCGCTGTCAGGAGCTCACTGAGTCCCCGAGGGCAGCGAGTGGCGAGGACGGGCGACTGACGACTGGCGCTGTCGGGAGGGCGCCAAGTCCCAGAGCGCGGCGAGTGGCGAGGAAGACTCCAGACTGTTTGCTGAGAAGGAGAAAAAGGTACAACTGCAGTAAGGTGTATTTATGAAATATATTGAACATTTGTAAAGAGTACCGTTCGTAGCTGTTGAAATAAAATGTGTGTTGTTAAATGGATCAGTTAGCAGTATGAAAGGGTTATGCGTATCTTTTCATGAGTAGGCAGACCTCCAGCATCAAACGCTTGCCGAGTAACAGGGACGCGATGCCAGACTGTTGAACCCGAAGACAAGGTTGGCCTTTTGGTACCCAGCCTCACTACTTCGACAGACGCGAATAAACAGAAAACAAACTGAAACCGATCCCAAGTATGATTTTGGTCCCTGAACGGGTCATATGTGACTGCATGGTCGGCTTTGGAGAATGAATGAAGATGCATATATGTTTTGGACTCATAGTATGTACCGGTTTAGAAAAAACTTAGCTGTTAGCATGATGGCGAGTCCCCGAGCGCGACGAACACGCGAGGGCGAGTCCCCGAGTATGGAGAGTCCGCAAGGAGAGTCCCCGAGTGCCGCAAGTCCACGATGGCGAGTCCACAGCGGGCAAGTCGTTGAACGTGGCAAGTCCGCGGCGGGCGAGTCGCCGAACGTGGCGAGTCTGCGATGACCGAATGCGCGTCTGTGGAAAGCTAGTCCGTGACGGACAAAACCGCGATAGGCGAGGCGATTCCCCGAGTATGGAGCATCCACGGAAGGCGAGGCGAGTCGCGAGGGGCGAGTCCGTGGCAGACGTAAACCAGCAGGTTGCTTCATCCCCATGGATTAATTCTCCACGATATGCGCATGAAACACAACCACGTAGGAAAGATTAGTCTAGTCTTAGTTAAATAGTAAATCAAAGGAATAGTGAGCGATAGATATTTAGATTGCGTAAAGACACTCGTTGACGCATGGCCATATGCGTTCCTATACGTGTACGACATCTCTTCGTGTGCTTGCTGATCTTTCTCTGATGATGCCAACTAGTACAGCGCTGAGTTGTTTCCAAGCACCGCTTGCCCCACAGTGGGCGCCAACTATCGTGGTATTGACCACAGCAGATGCTACATGTAGCTTATGTAGAGGAAAGGGCAAGGCGATGTAGGAGGATCCGGGAGCGAGATTGGTACACGATGTACCCAGGTTCACGTCCCCTCGATGGAGGATCGCTACGTCCTGCTGTCAATCCAGTATATGATCATAGATTGGTTTACATGGAGCCCCTGGAGGCGGAGGGGGAGACTAGATCTAATATGACGTGGGAGAGAGCGTGTCCCGTGGGGGTGCCCCTGGTGGCTTTATATATGCAGCCAGTTAGGGTTAACAAGTGCTAATGGGCTTTCTATTCGAGTCGCCGTCTTGGGCCTCCAGTCTGGTGAGTCGATCCGCCATGACGACTCCGCTTCATGGATATATCCTGATTGGTATTCGCCATCACCTTTCACTTTCTTATTAGACAATTTTCTCCAATAACCTGGAAATTTCTTTCACACAAAACTTCACACAATTCTCATTAGCAACATTAGTGCAAGCGAGGTAATAAACCTTTTAGGTTAAATTTCAACTGAAATCCATCAAAACATAAGCCACTGTAGCAACTCCTTCCGAAAACCCAAAAATAATTCAAAAAGGAAATCGATTTAAGAAGGAAATGCAAGAGTGGCAAAATCTGTCAAAACAGACCAGCAGGTAAAGATCAATTTTTTCAAAAATCTTCTGTTGCTCAAATCAAAAAGTGCAAAACTAACGGAAGTTAAATAACAACCTGGGGCAGAAGCACAAAAAATTACAGCTCAATCTGACATTCAGAGATTTTTCAAGAATTTTTATAGCGAAGCACAAAAATCTGTTTCGAGACAACAATTTCTCCAAATCTTACTTCTCTCTCATTAGAGGTTGATCTTGACACAAAAACCAAACAAAAGGATAAGGAGAGGT
The DNA here is from genome assembly GCA_910589775.1 of Avena eriantha. NCBI lineage: Eukaryota > Viridiplantae > Streptophyta > Magnoliopsida > Poales > Poaceae > Avena > Avena eriantha. Next base: position 233,619,617 of record OU342742.1, on the reverse strand, counting down.
TATTGCAGAAGAAATAACTTCCAAGACTCAAAGAAACAAAAGCTGAAAGCAAAAGAAATATATGTGGTTGTCTCCCAAAAATCTCTTTCTTTATAGCCATTAAGATGGCATGATAATTTCAATGATGCTCACATAAGAATATGAATTGAAGTAAAAGAGAGCATCAAGAAGCAAAATACACATGTTTAAGTCTAACCCACTTCCTATGCAAGGGAGTTTTTAAGCAAACAAGTTGTTGACACCAGGGACTGCTAGCATAGGAAGGCAAAACAAGTGCAACATAAAGACTTTCAGCATAGAGCGAGGAAACTTAATATTATTGAGATGCATTAGAACAGTCTTCCCTCTCTCACAGTATCATGCATAAATTTAACGATGTAACTGTCACACGAACCATTGTAGCAATGATCACTTATCCTAACATAAAACATAGGGAAACTAACTCTCATAACACTACTTTGTGAAACAATATTAGAAGTATCCTTACAGAGGATAGTGTGTCCCTCTTCTACGTATTTAGTGACAAAGTCTTTCACATTTTCTATTATAGGTTCATCATCCTTTTGTTCATCAGGTTCAACAGCTTTATTTGTAATTTCATTAACCATACTAGTTATCATAGAATGTTCCTTTACTTTAACTGGGAAAGGTATTTTCTCAATGTACGGTTTAGGTAAAACATGATTAGCACTATAAACTTCAGTATTTCTTGCGGGAACACAATTAACAATATCTTTATAAGGTACGTGATACTTATTCCACTTTTTTAGGAACTTCAATATAGGAAGCAAAAGCCTTAAAATAAGTTGCAATAGCTTGAGAGTCTAGACCATAAGCATTTTTAATATTTTGAAAGTCATCAATTCCCATAAAAGATTCAATGCATTCATAATCATAATTTATACCCGACTTTCTTCCTTTATCATTCTCCCATGCTTCAGCATTGTCTTCAATACGGTCTAGAAGATCCCATTTAGATTCTTTTTCCATGCATGTAAATGATCCAACACAAGAAGCATCCAATAGATCCTTGTCATGAAGAGAAATTCTTGCATAAAATTAATGATGATAATATTGTTGGGGAGCTCATGAATAGGACATTTGAGCATTAATAACTTCAATCTCCCCCAAGCTTGTGCTGTACTCTCTCCATCAAGAGGCCAAAAGTTGTATATTTGATTCCGATCTTTATGAATCTCACTAGGAGGATAAAATTTAGAATAAAAGAGAGGTACTATTTCCTCCCATTCAAGAGTTTGACCATTCTTCAGTAGCTTATACCATTCTTTAGCTCTTCCTTTCAGTGATAATGAGAACAACTTCTTCTTGACTTGATCTGTTGTCGTACCTGCACACTTAAACAAACCGAATAATTCGTGTATAAAGAGAAAAAGATCACCGGGATGGACAGTTCCATCTCCAACATAATAGTTATCCATAACACGATCAATAATTCTTGTTGGTATTTTATAAGTATCATTCTCAGCAGGTGGTGGTTCATCTACTACCTTAGCAGTGGTAGTAGCATTACGAAATAAGAAACTCAACGAATTATCCATATTGAAATAAAGCAACTAACAGAAGTAAACAATACTCACAGTAGAAGTTTCCTTTACCAGTTCCACTCCCCAATAGCGCTTCACTCCCCGGCAACGGTGCCAGAAAATAGTCTTGATGACCCACAAGTATAGGGAGTGTATCGCAGTATTTTCGATAAGTAAGAGTGTCGAACCTAACGAGGAGCAGGAGGTGTTGGAGAATGGCTTGGAGCAGGAATTCTTTGTAAATACTTAGCAATCGGATTTTTAGGGGTTTTTGATAATGCAGATAAATAAAGTACGAGTAAATAAAAGACAATAATAATAAATGCAGCAAGTGGCCCAATCCTTTCTTTAGCAAAGGACAAGCCGGTTGTATTACTTAAGATGACCAAACGTTCTCAATGACACACGGGAATATCGTCAAGTGCTTTCGCTTCCTATAGTTGATTAATCTTCTTTAGTTTTCTAAGTGTTGTGTGGGTGAACCTGTGCTAATGTACCGACCTTCCTAGGACTAATACATACTTGTGATTATACCCCTTGCAAGCATCCGCAAGTACAAGAAGGTAATTAAGATAGAAACCTAACAACAGCTTTAAACTCTAAGACCTTGACGTCCCTTGTGCAAAGGTTTCCTAACGGGGGTTCTGGTTTTTGTCACTCCGGCAACCCCTACGATTAGTATCCAAATACACAATGCATTCCCCTAGGCCCATATAGGTGAAGTGTCATGTAGTCGACGTTCACATGACACTACTAGAAGAATAACACCACAACATAGATAACAAACTATTGAATCTTTCTCAATACAATTCCACTACTAACAACATGACTTCTCCCATGTCCTCAAGAACTAAACAAACTATTCACGAGACATCATATGGATCAAGATCAGAGATGAAATAATGATAAGTAACAATCTGAACATAAACAATAATTCAATGGTTCACTCAATAGCATCAACTACAAGGAGTAATCAACACCGAGAAAGTTTCCCCTAAGAACTATGCAAGATTCAACCCAATTGTTACAGCGGTATGGAGTGGTAATGATGGTGCTGGTGGAGATGATGATGGTGATGATGACGATGATCCCGATGAATTCCAGCTTGATGGTGGTGTTGATGGCGACGATCTCCCCTCTCCGGTATGGAATTTCCCGGCAGAATTTTGTCTACCAAGAGATATTTCTCTCTTTGTTGTTTTCTGCCCCGCAGAGGCGGCATAATCTTTCTGTGGTCGCCCCCAGGTATTAGGGTTCCGTGGGGATAATATACGCCAAAGGGGAGAGCCTAGAGTGGGCCAGGGTGGCCACACCACCTGCTGGCACGACCTAGGGATGCCCACGACAGGGGGTGGTGTGGGCCCCGTGTGGCCCATCTCCACTCCCCCTTCTAGCATCCTTCGTCTTCTGAAAAATAGAATTTTCCACGTATTTTTTGATCTTCATGAATTTCGCCTCCAAACAACACCTTTTCCATCAGAATCCCGACTGCATCGGTCCATGCTCCAGAAGTCATCAACCATGCAAAAACGGATGAAATAAAACATAAGTATCATCTCTTAATTTGAAATATATCAATGAATAACAGTACATTATGATATAGAATAGTGATGCAAAATGGACATATCAAATACACAAATGTATAACTCCCCAGGAATTTCAATTGCGCTTATATCCATCACTATAGGACTTGGGTTCAAGCTTTCCCCACCCCCTTTTCATCAATGGACTCCTGACATCTACAAAGGAGTGTGCTTCATTCAAAAATTTCCTACCTCTATATCTAACGAGGGGTTAACTCATCAATGCCCATCATTGATGGACTTTAGTTTGAGGAAGTAGGAAGCACTGGAGGCATCGATCGGCTAGCAAACAAGCACTCAAGTGACACGAGGTTTACCCAGGTTCAGGCCTTGTAGAGGACCCTACTCTTGCTTGTCTTCTCTTAGAAATATCGAGGAGTCGAAAGTTACAGGGGTGCGCAGATGCAATCTGGCAATGGTGTGGAAACTAGGGTCGTGAATATCCTCCTCGCTGACCCTCCCAGCCTTTATATAGATAGGCTAGGTCTCGGGATAGCAGGCCGAGTTGGTTACATATTAGGGTTTTCCCTTTAAACTTCTATATTGTACTTTGCCATGTTTTACAAGGAGTCAAAGTCTTGTAGGCCATCCAAAAGTCGACTGGGCCTTAGCAACATCATGGGCTTCTTTTGGGCTGGACCGTATATGCTGATCAAGAGTACCTATAGGATATGCCCACGTCAGTATCCCCCTAGTGTCCGGTCGAATCGCAGATTCGAGTGGAGACTATAAAGCCTTCGAGTGCATAGCCAAATATGTTTTTTGGGTGCTTTAGTTTATGTCATAGGGATTGTCGATATGCGTGCCTGATTCATTCGATGTATCAGGATTAGTTAACTCCCTTAGGGCAAAATAACGCAATCTACTCAAACTCGAGTCCCTAGACTCAAATTTAGAAAAGTGCTGGCATAATTTGATTCATGCCGAGGAGGTCTTACGGAATCGAATTCCAGTATATAAGTGTGAGCACTCGACGCGTCCGTTAAGGCTTATTTCATCATACCTGCAGGCACGGATTATTTCTGTTAGAGCGCAGCAGGTGCATTGTCAGGCCTTTTTCAGGTCTTATCTTCATGCTGTGAGCGTGGCATCCGAATTTTGTCATCGTGGAGATGATTCGGGTAGCCTAGGAGACGCAGTCACCAATGCTTTTGAGTGTGGATGTAGTGAGGACACATTTAGTAAAAGAAAATCATAGGGTGCATGGCCAGTGCTCCCTATGACAGTAGCCCTCGAGGGCCTATTTGAGTCATAGACTCGAGTGGGGACTATGAATGGTTTTTGACTACTGTCGTGTTTTGCTTGTTGCAACCGAATATGCTTTCAGTGCTCCCTATGGGAGTTGCCCCCAAGTCCATAATCGAATCATTAATTCGAGTGAGGGGTTTATGTGCAATTACCTTGTCGAAATGTTTCCATGTCCATGAAGTTTTTGGGTGTGCGGCCAACGCTCCTGTTAGGAGTAGCCCCCGAATGCTTAGTCGAGTCGTAGAGTCGAGTGAGGACTAGATTAGTTGGAAAATGCTCCTGCTGGAGTGGATGACATCAGTGTTGGCGATGAGATGACCTTGTTTACCCATGTGAGTGATTTTGATGGGACGTGATGAAGGTGGGACCCCATTTCTAACTTGGATTTGACTAGGCATGCATAATCTTTGGGTGTTAACTACGTCTGCTCGATGCTCGCGCATAATGGAAAGAGTGGGGCGACGTTTCACGGTTTGCATCGCCACGCGTCCACCTTGATTTACGCCACGCGTCTGGTTGGTACGCTTCTGGCCGTTGCATTGCATCTGTGCTGAGGTTAAGTAGGGATTTCTGCGCTGTAATTTTCCCCACGGTTCATCTTCTCCCTTGCGTGCTGCCTACATTGCTGCCCACTGCTGTTCCATTGCTCGCGCCTCCATTGCTGCGCTGGACAGCCTCAAAACCTTCTCAAGCTACTTTCTGCGCTCCCACCGCAAGCGAAAGATGTGGAAGAAGAAAGGCGCTTCTGCCGCTGGATCTACAGCCACCACTGTTGCGGCCAAGAAGAAGGCCACCACCGCTATAGGCTCCAGTACTGTTGCTGCAGCTGCCAAGAAGAAGGGTGCGGGCATGCGCGTCACCAGTGGATCGTGGCGGCGGTCCACCATAAAGGAGTCGGAGCTCATCAACTGGCGCCAGGATGGCGCTCCTCTAGCCATTGAAGCTGATTTCCAGATTCCTTTCGACGAGGTAATCCCCGATCCCCCTACCAGATTTCGGGTGATGTTTCTCACTTTTGTCATTCGTGGCCTCTCTCTCCCCCTCCACAAGTTTGTGCGAGGGTTACTTTGCTTCTATGGACTCTAGATCCATCAACTAACCCCCAATTCCATTCTCCACATTGCCTGCTACATCACACTTTGTGAGTGCTAGCTTGGAATCGAGCCACACTTTGGTCGTTTCAAAAAGCTCTTCAAATTGAAGCGGCAGTCGGGCTTCGGGTTGGTAGTCTATGATATAGGAGGCTGCGGGATCCATGTGACTCCAATATCCAATATTTCTCCATCAAGTTTAATGTATCCGTCCAAGGATGGGGGAGAAATGGTTCTACATCTGCGACTAGAAGGCCGACGGCAAACTCTTGGGGCTCACATCTTTTGTTCCAAAAGGCAGAGTGCAAGAGGAGGAGGTCGTGGAAGAACACGGTGATGACCGGCGAAGCCGAAGAAACTAAGGTTCGGTACAAGCGGGTCTGCGATCTTCAACTCATCCAGGGGAAGGAGTGGGTGGTGTAGACCTCATTCGCACATGGATGCGTTGTCGAGTGCAGCCACTACAAGCTAGGGAGCATCCGATGTGCTGCTAGACCAGTGTTGAAGATGTCACCCGCATGTCCTCGGAAAATATTTCTTCAGTTAAAGTAGACGGGAGGTTTCGGATGATGACCAAGTATATAGCCAAGGATAAACTCCCTGGTGACTCAGTCGTGCCTCCATTCTGCACGAGTCACCCTCTGCCTAAGGTAGCGCTCTTTCTTTTATATCTTATTGTTTTTCAATTGCCTGCTAGGTTTTCTTTATACTAACGCTGCCTCCTGTGCCAGGACTGGAGAGTGACTACTGTTTTGCCTCCTTAGCCAGAGGGAGTAATCCCTCACAATGTGAAGGAGGAGGACGAGTCAGGTTCCACTGTCCCTATCGCTGAAGAGCAGGAATCTCCCGAGTCCAGCAAGAACGGAACTCACAAACACTCACGAAGCAAGGACTCGGATGCTTCTTCGCTGATGACACCGGATGGTCCTTCAACTGAGGTGGATGATCTAATCCCTACGGTGCCTGTGCATGTCATGGATCCTCCACGGAAGAAGCTGAGGACACCGAAGGAGGCGTCTGAGGACTCTTTCGACCTCGAAGACTTCGACCGGTAAGTTTTGTACTTCTGCTAGTTTGACCTTATGTCCTGAAGTATTTTCCTCCGAAGTTGTTTTGTATGTTTTTTGTAGCAAAACTGCGTCGTCATCATCCGATGATTGCCGCTTTGTGAAGGAGACTAGAGTCACAGATTCCAAAGATAGGGATGTGGTGGAGTGGTCTCACTCTTTCTAGGTGGCTGCCACCTCTGGTGCCAATTCTTCAAGTTCCCCCCCACACAGGGGGGGGCACCAGATGGTTGCCCGGACGTCTAGGCAGAAGGAAACTTCGGAGTCCCTGGAGGAGCAGTAAGTTTTCTCGACTATGGCAGTCGAAATTAGGTTGATTCTAATGCTTCTATTTTTGCAGCATGTCCTGAAGGAATCAATTCGCCTCGCCAAACAGATTATATCCTTGGGCTGTTAGCATGCCTCGCTGGAGACCCAGCATCGCACATTCGAAGGTGAACCTCCACTCTTTTATCTCTGTACTATTGGTACAAAAATCATCAAACTTAAGTTTTTCCATCATTCTTTGTAGGTGAGCACAATGAGCTCCTCCGTCACGTCAATTTCCTCCAGAAGGGTCTTGCTACTATGGAGAAGAAACATGACGAGGCACTCAAAGCCTTTGATAGCTCCATACAGGAGTCGAAGAAGCGTGATGTCAACACCCGGATTTTTAATTCCAGATGCCTATTATGCCGTACATCGAAATCCCAAGATTACCATTTTTGCGAGACATAATAGAATTGGTACCACAGTACATCATCCATTACAAACCATAATAGGCTTACAAATATTTTATCTCATGACAAGTCTTAATACAATCAAAGCAACGGAAATTAAACGTAGTAGGCTCCATCTTCAGGGTCACAAGCAATGCTGACGATGGGAGATGATCCTAGTTATCATAGACCTCCTGGTGTCCATCTTCCGGCTAGTCCTCCTCATAGTCTAGCCATGGGAATAGCTAGGGACAAAGCCATGAGTACTCTTTAAGTACTCACAAACTACCACTAACATAAGTAAGGTAAAACTAGTAGGAATCTTAAGCTCTAGGTTTGTTTGCAAAAAGCCAGGTTTATTCCATAAGGACTTAAAGAGTAAAGACCTAATTTAGTTCTCTACATTACTTAAGTGGGAACTTAAATTTCATGTCCACAACTCTGTTGTGGTCAAGTCAAAGTAATCTTTCAAGTCGCTAGTCATTTAAAAAATACCTGACAATGAAACACTATGGCCACTCCAATTGTCCATAACCGCGGACGCGGCTATTCGAATAGTTTAACACTCTGCAGAGGTGGTACACTTTCACCACAAAATTCGATACATCTGTCAGGGATAACCTTGAATCATCTTACTTGGTATGCGGATAATCAATCCTAACCTTTCACTTACACACCCTAGTATCGGCACCTCCCCTATGAGCTTGGCCTCCCAGCCATGGCCAACTGCCATCCCGGGAACTACATAGGTGGACATTCATATTCATGAGGTAGCCTCAGATCAACCTATTCTGCAAGGGAACCCATACTAAGACATATAAACTTCCAATTAAGACCTACCCAACTCAGTTATTGTGGTTGTACGGTAAAATTGGAATGGTATCGCATCCGAACCCAACCATCAGTTTTTATCAAAGTCAAGGCTCATGCATCATTTAGTTTCATCACCAAACCATTGTGTTTCACAACACATGTCAAAACATTTCAATAGAATGAATAATCATTCCAAGGTTTTCATAATCATTTTCACCAAGTGTTCCCATCTAAAGTGATCAAGTTTAGTTTAGCACTAGCCACTAGTATTGAGGGTATCACTATTTAGGGGTGCTAGTCAAGTATAAGTACCAAGACTAGTCCTATGATTTTGATGGTATCCATCCTATTTTTCTTCTAATCACCATTCATTAACTAAGTAAGAAACTTCAGTAAAAAGAAAAGTAAAGCTTGTAGGTAAAACTGGGATTGGTATAATCAAGGTTGCATAACCAAGCATGCATAGTGCATCTTGCATAGGTTATCTAGCATAGGGGGCTTTCATAGATAGCTTGCCTTGAGCAGTGCAGTTGTTGAAGTTCTCTTCTTCTTCCTCGAAGTACTCCTCCTCGTCGTACCCCAGGTCGGTACTAGCGTCTATAAATATATACAATGTACACAATCACCAAACAACCCTTAACTACTTCTATGTACCACACATGGGCTCATACTAAATGATCTAGCATCATCTCAATCATCTAATGTAATAATGGCACATTCTTATTTATCTTATTTGGGAAAAGTAATTTCTACTCATTGAAACATACTTAAGATTTAATATTCTCCAATTAAAATTGGGGATCATGTTGACACATGTCATCACCACCTATTTCAATACTTGGGAATGTGATTTGAAGTGGTGGTCATATATTACAAGATTTAATATTACTATTTAATAATATTTAAGTGACTAGAAATGACTATATAGCATTCTTTTAATACTAATGCATGTTTAATATCTGTAAAACCAAATATTTTTACATATTCATACAGAGCATTGCAAATGTGATTTTTGAGAGTTGGATCTAACTCAAAAGCATTTATGGTTGATTTTAGAAAAATGTTTGAAGTGGTAAATGTCTTTGTCTTGTTATTTTTAGTATAGGTGATCTATAATTTCAAATGGTTTGAATCCAACGGGAGTGATTAGATCTTTTCAATATCTTTCCAGCAAAATTGGAATCATGCAATTTGGTTCAGTACATATCTTTGAATTCAATTTTGAATACAGCTACAGAACAGGGTTTTGAATAAAATAGAAAAACTAAGTTTGAATCACTGGGCTACGCGTGGGAAAAGAAATGGGCCGGCCCAACTACACAGCACGCACACAGCATGCTACTGACAGGTTGGTCCCACGCGTCAGTGATAGATCTAAGGCGAAGCGGTATCAGCAATTCTCAGCGCTACAATTACAACAAGATCTACGGCTGAGGTTCATCGTCTACGTCGCAGAGGGCTGGCGAGATTCTAAACCTAGCGGCACGGTGGGGGTCGTCGGAGGATTACCAGGGCTCCAACTAGGTCCGGCGATGGGGGTGAATGGGCTGGTAGACAACGGCGGTTCGAACGGTGGTCGCGGCGGCTCCTAGGGTGGCTCTAATCAATGGCACCCTTCCTTCACTTCAACGGCGGGCTCCGGTCAAATTCCGGTGAGTGGTGCTCTCCTTGCTCTAGGGAAGGGTCTGGGGTGTTTCTGAGAGAGAGGAGTGAAATGTAGTGCCGTTTGAGGTCTGGGAAGGGTCCTATTTATACACCGGCGTTGGAGGTAGGGCGGCATGGCTCGAGCTCATCGGCAACGCTGCTACAGGTCGCGATTAGCAAGGCAGATGGCATGGGTGGACGTGGTGGATTGGGGCAATCATCACACGCGTAGTGGCGCGACAAGGGGCGGTCTTAGTCGGTCAGGAGAGGTCCATGCTCTGTGCGGGTATGGCGGTGCTCGTCATCAAGTACGGTGGTCACGGGGCACACGGCGGCAAATGATCGTGTCTGGGAGGTGGCTGGTGACACAGTGGTTGCGGGTACACGCAGAGAGAGCGAGGCGCGATGTGGCTGCGTGAGGCGGCTTCAACGCTCCGTCGTGCTCTCGGCATGGCAGAGACATAAATGGGCGCGGTTGTTCTGGCTTCTCCACTCCTTGCTGTTGGTCAAGGGGTGGACAAAGAGGGGCGGTGAGGTCACGGCTATCAGGTAGGCATCGTGGGAGAGGGCGGCGCGGTGTGTGGCGCCATGTCCATGGTCGACCGGCATGGACATGCTTGGGTACGGCGGCACTGGTGCAAATGGCAAGTGATGGCTGCTCCATTGCATGGCTAGGTACTGGGGACGGTCGTGGGTGAGTTATTAGGTTGATTGCAGTACAAGAATGAGCACAAGATTGACTCAAAATAGTAGATAGTTGTTGAACTTGTATCTATCTGCTAAGTGTTCGACTAAATGGCCACATGAACTTAACCTTTGAATTTTTCAATGATTTTTGGTGGATGAGCTGGTCACATGCTTGGTAGTCTCTGGTTGCGGGGAATTGTCAAGTGGTGGAGGTTTGAGTGGTTTTTGTAAAATGATGATCTATGTACCTACAGTTGATTCAATTTTGAATTGCCTCTTAAATGGATTTGAAAATAGTTTCTATAAGTTTGTAAAGTTTGCTTGGGTTCATTTTTACTTGGTCTAGCAAGGGGTAAAAATAAATAGAATTGTTTCTGTTGGAAATCATTTAATAGAGATGCCCAAAGTGGGCTAGTGGTTAATTTTGGCCAAAGTGACCATTTGATCATATGCTTCATACTTGATTTTCTTTTTATTTCTTTTGTTTGGAATTGAGCTAGATAATGTGGGATTCATCTTTAAACTAATTCTTATCATTTATAGCATTCAAACATGGCAAATGCAAGCATTCATGCATGAATGGAATTCACACATGCATTCATATGGGTTTAGGAATAAAAGTTTTTGTTAACCCTAATCTTGGGTGATTAGAACTTGATAAACTTGTTTAATATTTTTGAGGTGTTACACGCGAGGAGGACCTGCTTGCTGCTGTAGCTGACAGGGACACAGTGTTTGTGGATCAGCTTATGTCTGTTGCTAAGGCACTCTCAGGTATGATGATGCGTTGTTGCTTTGCTCTATATTTGCATGTGTTTTGGCTATGCTCATCTACATCTTCTGCAGATGCTGCTGGTGTGAGCTTCGAGGCTCAAGCCCTAGCTCACCAGGATGCTTTGGCCGGTGTTGTAGCTGCAGTCAAAGATCGCAGCGTCACCATCAAGGATTCCCTTCAGAAGGCCAAGGGTACACTTGGGAATCTTTGAGAGGAGATGTTCCCCAAGGCCGAGCTTATCAAAGATCTTGATGGCTTGGTGGAGTCCTTCACCAGAGGCGTTCCCATGGATTTCAATAATGCGTAGAGGGGGTCGTAGGTACCATGGGACTCGTGATGGCGCAAGCCCATGGTGTTAATCTGAACCCTAGCACGGTCTCCACGGCGATGCCGGTTACTGCAGATGGCCAGCAGGTAGTGTTTGCTCCCTTTGCCACTCATTATCATAAATATGGGCCTCGGCTCATTGAGACACTCGCAAAGTACTCGGCGGAGCTTGCGGTGACCCAACATACCACTGCATGATGTAGTACACTATAGTTGTTGACATAACACCAATGAAACACCATTTAGTGGTATTACATCCCTCAGAGTAGTACAACAGAAACACAGCAGGTCCAAGACATGACTATAGATTGCAACTCGACTCTTTACAAAAGATCTAGAGAACACTCTAAGTTTAAGAGAGAGAAATAAACTTCTTCCAAAGAAGAACTAAATATAACAACTCAGAACTATATAGTGACTAAGACTAGCATCTAAACTAATTGGCTTGCAATTGCTACTATTGCAATGCTCTATAGAAGTAGGTTTTATGGCTAGAGTATCTACTCCTATCTAATTAGAGACTTCGTTTTCACTTCAGCTGATGTATATGTTGACTCCCTAGACTTCACTGAAGAACTTGAACTTTTGGTGATGAGTTGTTGAGGATGAGTTGGTGTTGAAGTCATCTCCAACAGCTTAGAACCTAACAAGGGTTAAGAAGGTACGGCTGAGTACGAGCATACTCAGCAAGTTCACTAAAAAGGATTGTATGATGCACTATCTTGATAGACACAGACCAAAGGTCGTAGGCAATGCAGGTTTTCATAAACATTTCTTCAAAGGTTGCTTTTATTCTAAAAACTATGTCCGACAACCTTCACAGGTTGACCAGAATCTTCATGGGGTTCCTTTTGTGTCGTGTTCGCAGCTCCTTACCGGAACAGGGAGTAACATGTCACAGTTCTTACACTCTTCAGAGGTGCATTGCTTTACCCATGAGAGACCTTAGCTTTGTTGCACATCCGAGTTATAGGCCCGTTCACACTTCCTTGGTATGATGCCTAGACTAAGATCCAAGCCAATTGCTTCCCTTCTCCGCGACCCCGCATGAAGACACGATTCCCCAAGAAGGTCTACCACAGTTACTCTTCGGGTAGCCTCTCGAAGACTCTAGAAGTAGCTCTATTTGGCAACCACCATCAGCTATGGTTAACTTCCACCAAGACAACTATGCATAGATAATCTAGACACCAATATCGCGGGGAACTAAGGGGTCCCATCCATGTGCTAAGTTCTCAATGAGAAATCAATAATCACTAGCCTCAAGATAAGGTCATCCGTCCATGCGAAAGGAAGAAGATCCAACTGACTTCTCCGTCCCATTCTAAATCTCATGTTTAACGCGTAATATATGGCACTAGAATCATTGGCGACATTGGTTGGTTAAGTCCTAGATATTATGTTCCTTTACCACTGGAACTGTATCAATAGATTCTTACCATTTGGCCTTTTTGAAATGTAGGTGATGACAACATTTGAGTTACACGTATTTGATAGAAAATAACCAAAGGACATGGGTGAGTTGTGAACTTGCCTTTTGTGATTGCAATATTATGCACTCACGGTCTTCAAGATACTAGAAGATCCAAATTTGTAAATAGCATCATTGGTCCAGTAAGGACTAATGTTTAAAGAAGCAAAAAGCAATGGTGCATAAGTAATGTAATGCAATTTGATAAACGTGAACCCCTGGACTAATTGTATTTGATCTAGGGTTCGGAAACTAGGAATGGTTCTTTAGAATGTGTTTCACTTTTATATCAGCTTCACACTTGTGCTTCTTATTAAGGCTTGTGAGAGTGTGTGAAACAATATGTAAATACAGCAAGTAGCATGCAATATTAAAGCACTCAAATGGGACATGGTATCTAAAAGATTTCTTAAGCCAGATAATTAATCAATGAGAGCCTTTATAGAAAGGCTTAAGGATTACGTTTAATGTTTCTTAAAAGAATAACTTTTAAAGAAAATCATACTTACTAAATAAAAGCATTTAAACTATAAGTTAACACTCTTAGGCTTTATTTCTAGTTATAAGTCTCAAAGAAGAAAGAATTACTTTATTTCAATAAGGACCACACCAGTAGTTGAGACTTATTTATCTTGGTCATTATATGGTATTATAATTTGTTCACTTCATAATGTTTCTTTAAGGTTAATTAAGAGTAATATTACTTTTAGTTGAATAGTAGTTTCTTAACTTTATGATTGAATAGAACCATTTGTCTCCTTATAAATGAGTGGTAATGATTTGTAAAAAAGGAAACAATATTATTTAACTACTTATGAATTACCTTTGGATTTTTAATATGTTTATAAACTTGTGGTGAAATAATAGTAAAGGTTTTAATAAGTCAAAATATTATTCTTGAGGATTTTATATTTGATAAAGTCCCTTTGGAAAATAATATACACTTATTTGTGAATAGTAATTTAACAAATATTGTATTTAGGATATATTAGACTATTTTTACTTCATAGTAGAATTACTTAAGATAAACACCATTATTAGACCTTTAATGGATAATATTAAAAGCATTAGCAATTTTATATATCCTTTTAGGAATTATCCATTAAGGAAATAAGTTTAATTCAAGATTATTGGAGTACTAAACATTTATTTAATTTGAAAGTGGATTATTATATTTTTAACATGTAGATATTATTTTTGTGATCATTTTGGTATAAACATTTTTGTGATTTTTAAATAATAAGATATGATTTTTATAAGTTTTATCACTTTATAATTACTAAATAAATAATAAATACTTAGTTAATTATCAAAAAATGTACAAAAGAAGTTTATAAATGTATATTCTGTTTCTCTAAGAATTTTGATATATTATACTTTTTTAATGAATTTAAAACAATAGTATATGCTTTTTTGAAGATTCATCCTTAATAGAATACTTAGTATAACAATAATTATTTCATGTAAGTTGGAAAATAAAATATGATAATAGGTTTATATTATAGAGTTTATTTTTCTGAACATTTAGATATATTATATAGATTTTTCTGAGTTATAAAATAAAAGATATTAATTTAATAAGATTTAATCATTTTCTAGAATTCTTAAAATAAAACAACTAAATGATTTATTGCATCATCGCTAATATCAGCCTTATAATAAACCTTTTTACAACGAACCTAATCTAACCCAAGACACAGACATGTGGTGCATAGGCCACGTTGGCGAGAATATCATTTTGCGGCCCGAAAGTTGGCTCGCCCAGGCAACGCGGTACCCAAGTTGCTTACAATCAGCTGCGTTGCCCAAAGTTGGCGTGCCAAATATTCAGAGGGTCTTTTTGGGCACGAATTCAACTTTACATTTCAATACAAAATATCAGGCTAACGGCTGTCAAGTTGGGCCCCCCGTCAGCTTTCGTCGTTATGTCGCTGCCGTCATGGCTGCCATGTCGGCTTGCAGCGTTGGCGCATGCATCCTTTACGCGTCTTCTTCTTCCTCCGGGGCGGTAATCTGTGGTCGCGGCCGTGGCACGGAGCTAGGAATGGGACGAACCTTCTCGAACCCGTTCTCCTCCCCATCCCGAATCAGAGCTCACCCTCACCATGGTCGCACCCATGGCACAACGCGGGGACGGGAATTCATTCCCGGGTGAGATCTATCACCATGCTGACCATGCTCGGTCCTGTTGGCCTCCTCCAGAATCTGAGCTCGCCGTCACCGTGATCACACACGCACAAGCCACGATGCCTTCCTCTCCAAACCCCAAAGCCGCATCCACCCAGTTCGGCACAACGCCAACAAGGTGAAAATGCATCAAGTTTTCTTCTTGTGATTGTAGAAAAACATGTATGTACCGTGGCCGTAGCATACTCTAACAATGTACACATATGTTGTTTACTAGATTTTCATTTGAAATTAGTAGCTCCGTGATGACGAAACATAGAGAACCTCAATGGAATGACGATGACGACCATGTTCTATACTTTGCATTGCATCAACAAGTGCTCGCTGACGAAGCAAGTTACTAAGAGAGTGGAGTTCATCAGCCATTGCCAAAATATATGTGAACAAATCAATGAGCGATTCAATGCAAATATGCGCAGAAAAGCTAGATCCATGTCATCAATTAGCAATAGGTGCCACATTCTAGTGATGCGTTCAAATGCGTACACCATGTATCATTTGCTTGAAGTGGTTGTTATCCTGAGAAAAAAATTCCTAGTATGCACATTACCTTTGTATGTTCTATGCTGCAGTTCTGTTGTTATGGGCGTGGAAAGAAAAGCTGGGCTTCACTGAATATTACGCAGTTAGACCTAACTTAGTCTTACACAAATAAGCACAGCTTAGTCTTTACACAAATAAGCGTAACTAATGATAAAGATAAAGATAAATCGTTCATCGGATCTGCTAGTATGAGCACTAGGTCCCTGGAGCTGGTGGTATCGTCAGAACGAACCAGAATGCTGCGTTTGGCCGTCTGGCATTCTCCATCAAATTGTACGACCCCACTGATGAGCCAATTGTAGGCCCCCTCCCCCGACGTGAATTCGGCTCCAGGTCGGATCTGGAGTGTCAACATGATAGGCATGTGAGTGTGCAGCAAACACACAGTCTGCTATAAACACTGGAAGTGCTGGCACCTCAGCAACAACACCAACATGTTCTTCCTGGACTCCGGCAGCAACCTTAGCAGGTATTTCGTCAGCTTCACCAGTAGTAGCCTCAGTAGGTATTTCGTCAACTTCACCAGCAGCAGCATTAGCAAGTATTTCTTCAGCTTCACTAGCAGCAGCATCACCAAGTATTTCGTCAGCTTCACCAGGAGCAGCAACAGCTAGTTCTTCATCAGCTCCACCACCACCAACACCAGCAGCAGCAACAGCATCAGGAGACAGGGTTGCCTGAGCAATTACAGGTTCATCAGCTCTTGGGGCTCCGACAAAGAAAGGGTAGTTGATCCGAAGAAACACAGATTTTCCCTTTAGATTGTCGACTCTGCTCCAGACTTTCTCTACTGGGTCTTTGGATGGGCATGCAGACCTCGAGAAAACGTGACACCGCAGCGATGGGTATGAAGAAAGTTGTGTCCCCATATGTTCTATTGTATCACCAACGCTGTTTAGTGCTCCCCTGATATGAATCCACATGAGTTCATCATCCTGTTCCATGTCGCCTCCGAGAGGTGCCAGGAACCAGCGCCGTGTCCCAAGTTCAGCATATGCTACTGCATCTTGAATGACCGGAGCTGGAATGATGCGCGGGGCTGCGTGGGTACCTGTGTGTTACTTACAGTTAGTAAGCAGAATTTTGAATGGGATTTTACATGCTATATGACACCATGACTCACCCCAAATGGATGGCTCCCAAACACGCACGTCGCCGCTAGGTTCAGTGACCGCATAAATGCGTTGCGGTTTGTACGAAGAGTAGCTATAGGTGAAGACGGTGTCGACATACTTCTCCGGCCGCAGGAAGTCGTCGCACAAGACTGTCCATTCCTTGTCTTCTGGGCATCTAATGAATGTGATTGCCTTGTTGAACACCGCTAAGAGTTCATACTCCCAGGTCTTCCACGCCCCCTCCCATGGTCTATGTGGGAGTTGTACCTTCAGGAGGTCAAGTTCTACCATGTTGAACCTATAAGCGAATTCAGAAATGGGCGGCGGCCACCCGTTGTTGAATGCAGTAATGCCGACACCCTCCAAAGATGGCAATGCAGGTCTCACCAATCTGTAGCCATTTTTTAGAGTCCAAGTACTCCCATCCTGTGATAAAAGGACCAGCCACTCGCCGTTGCCACCCACACAGTTCTGGTCATCTTCCATTTCCGTCTCTTGTTCTTCCTTGATATTCACCACTACTTATTCGGACCACTTATCCAGCGGCATCAGTTTTGCATGAATATTCTGCAGAGTTTGTTGTCAGTTGGTACAATCACTTAGCATGGATTCTATTGCAAATAAAATTTGACAACTGGACCTTCAGATTAAAGTACAAAAAATATCAACTAAATATGAGTGTCACTACGAAGATACTCAATATATGGAGTAGTAGCAGAGCCCCCAGAACAAACTCCTGACGATGATCATAAACAGCTCGGGGCATAACAGCCTTAAATTGTCTAATCTGTTTGTTTTTATTTTAGGAAACATAATATCACCTAGCAGGCATTCCATTGCAAAATCGAAATTGACAACTCGTCTATCACCTAAAGTAAGACTGTGTCACTATGAAAATACCAGAATATCAGGTACGACCAGAGCTTCCGCTGTATAAAATAGTCTTAAATGGTTCGATTTGTTCAAACCGCGCGTGCACACAACATGTTCGACGAAAGGAACATAGGATTCCGATGAGAGTTCAGCACATATGAATCAATGATATGACTGAACGAATAAGCTAGATATTGAAACTTACGTGGCCATCGCGGTCGTTTGGCCATTTGCTGTTATCGGGGTAAAGAAGGCCTGGCGTGCCGAACGGTTGTTCGTCCATGTCCCGCATCATGAAGCGGTAGCCAGGGATGCAACGAGCGAGGTGGCCGGAAGAGATGATGTCCAACCCCGAGGTGCGATCCTGTGCACGTTCGTGGCGCTGAGGTTTGGCCATCCCTAGTCCTCGCGGTAGCGGTCTCCCTGGCCATCCGCGTCATCGTTGCATGCCTTTCGCTTCAGCCTGCTGCTACCCTAAGCTCTACCCATAGTGGCAAATGGATTCTGGAATCCGGTAGATTAATGGAGGCGTTGTGATAAGGAGGCGGATGGATTCGAGAGGGGATGGAATCAGGGATGGGGGAAGTTGTTCGAGTGGGGAGTGAATCTGCAAGGAACCACCGCCGCCACCGGTTCTCATCCGTGGGGAAGAGAAGGAAGGGGGGCGTAATTATTGAGGGCGGGCACCGAAACCGTCTAGATGAAGTGAAAAAATAAATCGTAAGAGAGAAATATGCGGCCCGCCTGTCAGTGAGTGAAGGCAGCACGCGCAAACGTGCCTACGTTTGACTTGGATCGTGCATGGCAGACCTCGATTCCACCGCATGCAAGTGGCGTAGAACAAATTTTAGGAAACGCTAGCGTCGATGTGTAAAACCGTCGTTTTTCTCCACCTTCACCCTACTACGAACGGTCGTGCACCATTCTAGATATTGGTAAGGGTGGTTCCAATCTTTCACTTCTCCATCTCATTTCCGCCTCCACAGCCTCATCGTCTTTCTCCTCCATGACCTCATCCATTTCCTCCACCACCGCATCACCCTCTTCCTCTGTATCCTTTCCCTCTTGCTTGTAGTCATGGACTCTCCGGATGTCCGAAACGACGGTAGGTAAGAAACTGCGCACTTCGACATCGAAGTAGATGGCGGGAAGAAGATCAATGTCATCTATATCACCGACCCTCGGACGGTGAGGAACACTCTGAATAATTACACGAGTTGGCTGCAGTTCGAAGAAAACAGGTTCATAGGTCTCGACCTCGAGTACAGCCGTGATCACCGGAGGATCGCCGTGGTGCAACTCTCCATGAAGGGGCACGTCCTCGTATACCAGCCTTTTTGCGAGAAGGGGGCTGACGGGATCTGGTAGACTTTGCTGTCTTTTTGTTCCTGAACCGTCTATTTGCAAAAGTTATTGGTATATTATTTGTCTGAATTCATTTTCATGCAGGTGGGGCGAAAGCATTAGGGATATGTTTCATGACTTTCTCGTGAACCAGCACATAACATTTACTAGTGTTGACATCACGAATGATACTAAACTTCTTGAAAGCCCGACTGTCAACCTTAGAATCCCAAAGGAGTGCAGAGTGGACATCCAGGAAATTTACTGGATCCCAGGGACGAAGGGCGGCAAGACCGGGATGGCCAGTCTTGCCTCCGAACTCATCGACCCGTGGTACGTTGACATGAAGGGAAAATTGCCGAGATATTCGTGGAGGCGTTTAGGGCACGATTACTGGGAGGATAAGCCACTTTCTGAACCTAATATGAAGTACACTGCAATTGACGGGTATGTTAGCCACGAGCTGTACCGCCAGATTGTAAAATATCGTTCCAGGCATCGCATCATTGAACCACCACCAAGGCAGGTTGTTTGCCCCAGATGCCGGAGTGTAGATGAATCTACAAGCCGGGGCAAGCGACCGAAGGCATCCTAGGATCGGTTGCCTTCTCCAACAGGCTGGGATGTAGACTTTTAGTGCATGATTGTTGTGTTTGTATGCGGCTTGTTGTGTTTATGAAAACATGTTATTTCAGAAGTACACTATGTGAGTAATTATGAATTGCTGTGTATTACCTTTGTCGAACTATAATCTGGGTTTGGTTATGACTGTATCCTTCGCTATAATCTGGGTTTGGTTATGACTTATGACTGTATCACACCTTATGCATGTCAGTCCTAGATTCTGCCGCATGCAAATGGCATAGACAGAATTTGTAAGAATGAATGTTGAGCATACAAAAAGGGGAATGTAATTCATACAGGTTAAGTAGCTAATAGCACAGGGATCATACGAGCTTGGTTCTTACAGACAGAATGCTTAGAAAATACATGCGAGATAAAATACAGGTGAGATAAAACTAGGAACAAAATGCGAAACTAGTAGTGGTAAACAGCACACTCACCCACCCGCCAGATCCTATTGAGCATCTCATAGCAGACATACGCGTCCCTGGCTGTGTACTTGATCGCATCGTAATCCAGGTGCCTCTACTCCCATCGCTCGTGCAGGTGCTTCGGGAACTCGACTTTATGCTGGCGTACTCGCGGTCGATGATGTCGGCAGCGAGTCTAGCCATGCCGGCTTTCCCCGTACCGCGATCCGGGTACCTCCACAAACGTTGGAGATCGACGTGATTGACGACATGAACGCGGAGATCCCGCTCTAGCTTCGAAGTGTCGTTCTTGATGTCGACACTGGCGAAGTAGATCTCCCTCCTGTGTAGGAACTCGCGAAGCTCCAGACATACAAATTTGGCCCTACATACGTGGTATAGGAGGCAGTGGTTGCGCATGGACAGCTGCAAAAGCGCCGTCCTTTTCCTATCTCCGGTATACTCGAGGTCAAGACCGACGATCTTGTACCTGTCCATCGGCTCCTGTAGCCACCGCGGGTACATTGTGATGACCTTGGCGACCTCCACTGACGCATTTGTGTGGACGACCGTCAGCTTGGTGGTGCCATGGGCGGTGACGGTGTACTCGTCGGTGAAGTCGCTCTCGTCGCTAAACACGTCGTACTCTGCGTCCATGGCAGTAGCTAATGCGGCGGCGGTGGCCTAGGGTCGGTAGCGGTGGCTGGGATTGGGCGTGGCGGTGGAGTGATCTGTTGCGGTGGTATGGCCCAGCGGAGGCGGTGCCTGCGACATCGTCGATGGTTCTTGCGGTGGCTGTGGCAGTGGAAGGAATGAGTTGGGGATTTTTGCACAGTGATGTGCTGAGGAGACGGAAGGCGATGCTTAAATTGCGTTTACCAATATTCCGGTCATACCCATGTGGAGGCAAGTTTGACCAGGTGATCAGAGTTGGTTTCCAATCCTAGCGATTAAATTCGGCGTCCGTCCAGGTAGGCGATGGGACGGATGTGCGATCTGGCTTTGGCGTGGCAGAGACCGGTCACGTAGACCACCGTCCTGTTGCCGATCCGCAGTGGGTGCGCAATGCTAACACGACGTAATGTGATAGGACAGAAGGAAGTGTACAACTATTATTCCTAACAAGTTTAAGAAGTGTAAGCATAGACATGGACCTAGCATCCATGCACCCCGGGGCAGCCGCCCAGCCGATCAGGCTTGCCGATTGCGCAAAGCTTGTCCGGAATTTGCCAAAATGAAGCTCGTTTTCCCATGCTTCTATAAGTTTCTCTGTAGGCCACTTGTGTAAGCATGCACGATCAAGCAACTTTGCAACACACGTGTCGGTGGAAAAGCATTAGTTTTCAACGCACCACATAGTTTAGGGATTTAGAATAGCTACATTGTGGAGATCTAGCCAAATTTCTTGGTAAATCCAAATTCATCTTTTTGTAAGATTTAGCTATAGAAACATTGTGTCTCGTTTGTCCTCACTTTTTCCCTCCCGATATTCTGAAGCCCTCACATGCGCGCGGAGGGGGGTGCCATCTGGTCAAAGGCTTGGCCGTTACATGCGCCCTAACGCCTAAATTGGACGTTCTTTTTTGTTATTTGGCCTTTTTAAGAGCGCCTTTTCCCCTCTCTCTCTAACAGTTGTGTGTTTTTTCCCAAAAAGGTAGGGAATCTAGAGCAGCTTCTCTCTTCATTCATTATTCCTTTTGCCCATGTTTTCCCCAATTTGGTAGCAAATCTAGAGCAACAAAACAAACCAACACCATAAATAAATTCAGTAAACAAAGCAGATGTAGATAAAACAGCTAATATAGGTTATATAGTACGGTACTTAACGAGGTTCGACAATTAGGCTGCTCAGCAGCAGTAGTAGCTGACAGGTTCAACATAGACAAGACAAAAGAAGCTGCTTTACAGTAGCAGCAGCAGCTGATCAGTGGCCCCTCGTGGCCTCTGCCAGGAGGGCATCCGCCTCCTCCCTCTAGCGCCTCCTCCACTTCTTGCTGCCGAACCCTTGACCTTGGGCGCCTTGGGTCTGATCGGGGGCATGCGACCCTCCTCCATAGCCACCTTATGGAGGTTGTGGAGGTGAAGACCGACCACCTGGTGCTTGGCCATGAAGCCATGGACGTTCACGGACTCGCCGCAGGTCCTCACGTCCTCGGCATGCTTCACGAGGGAGTTGAAGTCCGTGGCGTGGAGCCTCCTGGTGGGGCAGAAGGGGCACATGTACACGTCGCCGGCGAAGAAGTTGTTGTACTGACCGGACTTTAGCCTCCTCAGCACATGACGAGTCTTGGTGTCCTTGGACTCGTCATCGCTGCGGAGGTCGCTGCTATCCTCCTGTTGGAAAAAAAATAGTAGAGTGAAATAAGGACATGATTGTGATACTTTGATTATCGGGATTGGTTTTTTGCATAAATTAACCGAATGAGATCTCCTGATTATTCCCCAAATCTCAAACCAAATGGAATATTGACCCCAACTACGAACAGGGGGATTCATCGAAAATCGAGATCTAACACAAGAGGATTAGCTACTGTAAAAATACGAACAACCGAGCCCTAATAACATACAATCTAGCATCCAACGATGGGAACGGGGGAAGAATAAGGGAAGGGGAGAAAACCCTGGTTACCTCTGACCATGGTTCGGCGATGCTGGTGTCGTAGGGGTTCTCTAGCCTTATGTAGACAACCTCCTCGTAGGGGTCCTAGCCGAGCGGGATCTATCCGAGACCAGTGGGGGCCTCCTCGCCGACGGCTACGGCGGATGCGAGGACGGGGACAGGGACGGGTGTTTGTACGGGGAAGGGGGGCTCCTCTCCGGCGGCCTTGGAGGCGCCGATGGCCACCGCGTCGTTCTTCTCCATCGCCGGCGTGGTTGGAGTTTTGTTGGGCATTTGCAAAAGGTGATGGGACAGTGGAGACGGTTAAGTGAGCGAGTGCGTGATGAGTGGGAGTGGGGAGGCCTCTATTAAAGAAGAAGGGAAGCGACGTTTCGTTGCACTACTGTGCACCGCGTACGCTAATGCACCGTGCATGGACACACGTGTCCGCTACCGCCCAGTGCACCGCATACATGTATTGTGAGTCACATTTTTTTCCCTTGTGTGTAACCATGGCGATTCAGTTGCACTCAGTTTTTCCCTCGAGCGTAACACTGGCGGTTTGGTTCCATTTTTAAATCATTTTCTATTTTCTATTTGAATCCCTTTGTCACGATTGCCCTTGGTTTTTAAGTTCTACTCAGTTTTTCCCTTGGTTTTTAAGTTCTACTCAGTTTTGCCCTTGGTTCTTAAGTGCTACTCGGTTTTCCCCTCTTTTTGTATCCATCTCTCGCACATGTGATCATCTTCACTGCTATGCTCTGATTGGTCGAGACAGTTGTCACACGGATCATGCCCACCAACCGTTGATCCTCTGTGATCTAGCGGACAGGATAGCCCTTATATCTGTCGGGGGCACCCCTCTATCCATGCAAAATAACGAGTATGCCACCAGAACTTTAACTCCATAAACAGATGGACTAGAATATATTTTTAAGGGTACGAAAATAGAAATCGCCATAGTTTAAGGGTCTAGATACAGTAAGAGAACTAAATATTATTAGTGGCCAGGCCAGCACAGTGACGGGTTGGTCGGCTAGAAGTTGCTGATTCCTAAGTAAGGGGACACTAGGCCGGTCTTGACATACCCCCTTAGGAATTTTCCATAAGCAGCGTGCTTAGACTTGGTCGCCGACTTGTGTTTACTAGCCGGGCTTTTACCGATTCCAACCGCATGCGGAATCAAGCTGGCAATCATCGGGTTGACTCCTTTCTTACAGAAAGGGCACCTGAGCTCCCCAAGTCGAGTGCGGAAAGGGATTATCCTGCTCTTGAGCTTCTTCATGACATGGCGGCTCTTGTTGTCCCTTGTCTCCTTGTCAGAGTCCATCTCACTTGAATACACCTCTAATGTATGGAATTCAAACCAAAATGAGCAAAATAATAAATATATATTCCTTCCACCATTCTGAGTTACTTTCGATGCAATAACATGTCTATACAGGTTCAGCAGTTCATTACGGCTGTCTCCCCAGCTCGCTCCTAAATTAATGTGGTTTGTGTTCTTGGTAACTTATTAATAAATAAATAATGTGGATTCATTCAGAACAGACTAGATCTCTCCATGTACCGGTTCGTACGTTGCATCTAATCATTAGGACTAGAATTTTTTATGACGCCAAGATAGAGCTCGAGCAGAAAATATGAAACATGTAGAAATAGATGTACCTCTGGGTACCCGAGCGGAGCGTGTTTGTCGAAGTCCACGCCCTCATCGTCGCCTCCGAAGTCGTCAGCACCGGCGAGCACATGGTCCCCCAAGGGGTTGAACTACACGTCCTCCTCGCCTTGTGCTGCGTGATGGTCCTCCAGATCTGCTGCGTGAAGCACCACCCCGGAAGCGATGCCCGGACACTCACCCCCACGCATTGGTTTCATGGAGAAGGTTCGTGCAAGTACGTTCAAGATTGTAGGGTTTTGCTACATAGGGAAGAAAGAGTAGTGGATGAGTGCGAATGGAGGACCCGATAGGCTGGGTTTTTAATGCGGGGACGTTTAGGCCTCCTCGAGGGCCCCGGTAGGCAGCTCTTCCAGTTGCGGCTGCCGCCTGGAAGGTTCGTGTGGTGGGGGCCTGTCAGAAGTGAGAGTGCAGGCGCGTTGCGTAGTAAAATGGTATAGCTCATGGGCCGTGGATGACCAGTTGACATGCAGTAGACTTGTAGCCTTTGCATACTAGATTAAACATGACATGACCACTCGACGACTTTTTCCATGGACGGCATCGTGTCCTTCTTGTAGAAGTCTCGTTGAGAGAGACGTCCATGCTGTCTCACACTGTCCTGTGAAGGGCATGATGTGTGCAACGAGCCTCATTGGATCACACAGGATCAACGGTTGGTGCGCACGATCCGTGTGACAACTGTGACAACCAATCAGGGCGTAGCAGACAGAGTGGGCACAGGTTTGGGCTTCTACGAAAGAGACAGAGGGGGCAAAACTGGGTCGTATCAAAAAACCAAGGGCAAAGCTGAGTAGTATAAAAATGGAAAGTGGGTGTCGTTTACAATGAAATACATCATGGCATACATCAAATTATGCCAATATAGATCCACTAGAGTTCATTGCATGTGTGTTCTTTCCACAAACCACATATGTATACACTAGAGTCATTGCATGTGTGTTCCTGTCATGAACCACATTTGGATCCACTAGTGCCATTGCATGTGTGTTCTTTCCACAAACCACATATGGATCAACCAGTGTCATTGCATGTGTGTTCTTTCCACAAACCACATATGGATCGACCAGTGTCATTGCATGTGTGTTCTTTCCACAAACCACATATGGATCCACTAGTGTCATTGCATGTGTGTTCTTTCCACAAACCACATATGGATCCACTAGAGTCATTGCATGTGTGTTCTTTTCACAAACCACATATGGATCCACCAGTGTCACTACATGTGTGTTCTTTCCACAAACCACACATGGATCGACCAGTGGTCATTGCATGTGTGTTCTTTCCACAAACCACACATGGATCCCCCTGAGTCATTGCATATGTGTTCTTTCCACAAACCACAGATGGATCAACCAGTGTCATTGCACGTGTGTTCTTTCCACAAACCACATATGGATCCACTAGAGTCATTGCATTTGTGATCTTTTCATAAACCACATATGGATCCACCAGTGTCATTGCATGTGTGTTCTTTCCACAAAACACACATGGATCGACCAGTGGTCATTGCATGTGTGTTCTTTCCACAAACCACACATGGATCCCCCTGAGTCATTGCATGTGTGTTTTTTTCACAAACCACACATGGATCAACCAGTGTTCACTTCATGTGTGTTCATTCCATAAACCACTTATGGATCAACCAGTGGTCATTGTATGTGTGTTCTTTTCCACAAACCACATATGGATCCACTAGAGTCATTGCATGTGTGTTCTTTTGACAAACCACATATGGACCCACTAGAGTCATTGCATTTGTGTTCTTAAACTAAAACCAGCACTAGAGTCATTGCATGTGTGTTCTTATACTAAAACTAACACTAGAGTGATTGCATGTGTGTTCTTTTCACAAACCACGTATGGATCGACTAGTGGTCATTGCATGTGTGTTCTTTCCACAAACCACATTTGGATCAAACAGTGGTCATTGCATGTGTGTTCTTTTCCACGAACCACATATGGATCCACTCTTGTCAATGCATGTGTGTTCTTTTCAAAAACCACATATGGACCAACTAGAGTCATTGCATGTGTGTTTTTATACTAAAACCAGCACTAGAGTCATTGCATGTGTAACCAGCACTAGAGTCATTGCATGTGCGTTCTTTTCACAAACCACATATGGATCCACCAGTGTCATTGCATGTATGTTCTTTCCATAAACCACACATGGATCTACCAGTCGTCATTACATGTGTGTTCTTTCCACAAACCTCATATGGATCAACAAGTGTCATTGCATGTTTGTTGTTTCCACAAACCACACATGGATCAACTAGTGTTCAGTGCATGTGTGTTCTTTCCACAAACCACATATGGACCCACTAGAGTCATTGCATGTGTGATCTTATACTAAAACCAACACTAGAGTCATTGCATGTGTGTTCTTTTCACAAACCACATATGGATCCACCAGTGTCATTGCATGTGTGTTCTTTCCACAAACCACACATGGATCGACTAGTGTCATCGCATGTGTGTTCTTTCCACAAACCACATATGGATCCACTAGAGGCATTGCATGTGTGTTCTTTTCACAAACCACATATGGACCCACTAGAGTCATTGCATCTGTGTTCTTATACTAAAACCAGCACTAGAGTCATTGCATGTGTGTTCTTTTCACAAACCACATATGGATCCACCAGTGTGATTGCATGTGTGTTCTTTCCACAAACCACACATGGATGGACCAGTAGTCATTGCATGTGTGTTCTTTCCACAAACCACAAATGGATCCCCTGAGTCATTGCATGTGTGTTCTTTCCACAAACCACATATGGATCAACAGTGTCATTGCATGTGTGTTCTTTCCACAAACCTCATATGGATCCACTAGAGTCATTGCATGTGTGTTCTTTTAACAAAGCACATATGGATCTACTAGTGTCATTGCATGTGTGTTCTTTCCACAAACCACACATGGGATCGACCAGTGGTCATTGCATGTGTGTTCTTTCCACAAACCACACATGGATCCCCCAAGTGATTGCATGTGTGTTCTTTCCACAAACCACATATGGATCAACCAGTATCATTGCATGTGTGTTCTTTCCACAAACCATTATGGATCAGTAGAGTTCATTGCTGTTTGTTCTTCCACAAACCACATTTCCACAAACCACATACTATCCACAGAGTCATTGCATGTGTGTTCCTGTCATGAACCACATTTGGATCCACCAGTGTCATTGCAAGCGTGTTCTTTGCACAAACCACACATGGATCCCCCTGAGTCATTGCATTTGTGTTCTTTCCCAAACCACATATGCATCAACCAGTGTCATTGCATGTGTGTTCTTTCCACAAACCACACATGGATCGACCAGTGTCATTGCATGTGTGTTCTTTCCACAAACCACAT